>CM049312.1:3737955-4937955 GCA_026874595.1 Sipunculus nudus
CCTGTCATCCTTAAGAACAGTACAAAAGACCTGTCATCCTCCAGGACAGTACGAAAAACCTGTCATTCTCCGGGACAGTGCAAAGAACCTGTCATCCTAAAGGACAGTACAAAAACCTCTCATCCTCAAGGACATTACTAAAAACCTGTCAACCTCCAGGACAGTACTAAAAACCTGTCATCCTCCATGAAAGTATTGAAAACCTGTCATCCTCTACGACAGTCCAAAAGATCTGTCATTCTCTAGGACAGTACAAAAGACCTGACATTCTCCAGGACAGTACAAAAGACCTGTCATCCTCAAGGACAGTACAAAAGACCTGTTATCCTCAAGGACAGTACTAAAAACCTGTCATCCTCCAGGACAGTACTAAAAACCTGTCATCCTCTAGGACAGTCCAAAAGACCTGACATCCTCCATGACAGTACAAAAGACCTGTCATCCTCCAGGACAGTACAAAAAACCTGTCATTCTCCAGGAAAGTACAAAAGACCTGACATTCTCCATGACAGTACAAAAAACCTGTCATCCTCCAGGATAGTACAAAAAACCTGTCATCCTCCAGGACAGTACAAAAGACCTGTCATCCTCCAGGACAGTACAAAAGACCTGTCGTTCTCAAGGACAGTACAAAAGACCTGACATTCTACAGGACAGTCCAAAAAACCTGTTATCCTCCAGGACAGTACAAAAGACCAGTCATTCTGCAGGACAGTACAAAAAAAAACTGTCATCCTCCAGGACAGTACAAAGACCTGTCAATCTCCAGGACAGTACAAAAGACCTGACATTCTCCAGGACAGACCAAAAGACCTGTCATCCTCCAGGACAGTACTAAAAAACCTGTCATTCTCCAGGACAGTACAAAAAAACCTGTCATTCTCCAGGACAGCAGCCTACAAAAGAGCTGTCATCCTCAAGGACATTCCAAAAGACCTGTCATCCTACAGGACAGTACAAAAAAAAACCTGTCATTCTCCAGGACAGTAAAAAACAACTGTCATTCTCCAGGACAGTAGCCTACAAAAGACCTGTCATCCTCCAGGACAGTCCAAAAGACCTGACATCCTCCAGGACAATACTAAAAACCTGTCATTCTCAAGGACAGTACAAAAAAACCTGTCATTCTCCAGAACAGTAGCCTACAAAAGACCTGTCATGCTCCAGGACAGTCCAAAAGACCTGTCATTCTCCAAGACAGTACTAAAAACCTGTCATTCTCGTGGACAGTACAAAAGACCTGACAATCTCCAAGACAGTACAAAAGACCTGTCATCCTCCAGGACAGAACAAAAAACCTGTCATCCTCCAGGACAGTACAAAAGACTTATCATTCTCTAGGACAGTCCAAAAGACCTGTCACTCTCCAGCACAGTACGAAAGACCTGATATTCTCCAGGACAGTACAAAAAACCTATTATCCTCCAGGACAGTAAAAAAAGACCTGTCATTCTTAAGAACAGTACAAAAGACCTGACATTCTCCAGGACAGTCCAAAAGACCTATCATCCTCCAGGACAGTACAAAAAAAAACCTGTCATTCTCCAGGCCAGTACAAAAAAACCTGTCATTCTCAAGGACAGTAGCCTACAAAAGACCTGTCATCCTCCAGGACAGTACAAAAGACCTGTCATTCTCAAGGACAGTACAAAAGACCTGACATTCTACAGGACAGTCCAAAAAACCTGTTATCCTCCAGGACAGTACAAAAGACCTGTCATTCTCCAGGACAGTACAAAAAAAACCTGTCATCCTCCAGGACAGTACAACAGACCTGTCAATCTCCAGGACAGTACAAAAGACCTGACATTCTCCAGGACAGACCAAAAGACCTGTCATCCTCCAGAACAGTACTAAAAAACCTGTCATTCTCCAGGACAGTACAAAAAACCTGTCATTCTCCAGGACAGCAGCCTACAAAAGAGCTGTCATCCTCAAGGACATTCCAAAAGACCTGTCATCCTCCAGGACAGTACAAAAAAACCTGTCATTCTCCAGGACAGTAAAAAACAACTGTCATTCTCCAGGACAGTAGCCTACAAAAGACCTGTCATCCTCCAGGACAGTCCAAAAGACCTTACATCCTCCAGGACAATACTAAAAACCTGTCATTCTCAAGGACAGTACAAAAAAACCTGTCATTCTCCAGTACAGTAGCCTACAAAAGACCTGTCATGCTCCAGGACAGTCCAAAAGACCTGTCATTCTCCAAGACAGTACTAAAGACCTGTCATTCTCCAGGACAGTAAAAAAGGCCTGTCATTCTCCAGGACAGTCCAAAAGACCTGTCAACCTCCAGGACAGTCCAAAAGACCTGTCATTCTCCAGGACAGTACAAAAGATGTCATTCTCCAGGTCATTCTAAAAGACCTGACATTCTCCAGGACAGTCCAGAAGACCTGTCATTCTCCAGGACAGTCCTAAAAATCTATCATCCGCCAGGACAGTACAAAAGACCTGACATTCTCCTGGACAGTCCAAAAGACCTGTCATCCTCTAGAAAAGTACAAAAGACCTGTCTTACTCCAGGACAGTACAAAAGACCTGATATTCTCTAGAACAGTACATAAACCTGTCATCCTCTAGGACATTACAAAAGACCTGTCTTTCTCAAGGACAGTACAAAAGACCTGACATTCTCCAGGACAGTCCAACACACCTGTCATCCTCCAGCACAGTACAACAAAACCTGTCATCCTGCAGGACAGTACAAATCACCTGTCATCCTCAAGGACAGTCCAAAAGACCTGTCATCCTCCAGGACAGTACAAGAAAAACCTGTCATTCTCCAGGACAGTACAAAAAAACCTGTCATTCTCCAGGACAGTAGACTACAAAAGACCTGTCATCCTCCAGGACAGTCCAAAAGACCTGACATCCTCCAGGACAGTACTAAAAACCTATTTTTCTCCAGGACAGTACAAAGAACCTGTCATTCTTCAGGACAGTAGCCTACAAAAGACCTGTCATCCCCCAGGACAGTCCAAAAGACCTGTCATTCTCCAGGACAGTACAAAAGACCTGACATTCCCCAGGACAGTCCAAAAGACCTGTCATCCTCAAGGACAGTACTAAAAACCTGTCATCCTCCAGGACAGTACAAAAAAACTGTCATTCTCCGGGACAGTACATAAAACCTGGCATGCTCAAGGACAGTACTAAAAACCACTCATCCTCAAGGACATTACTAAAAACCTGTCATCCCCCAAGACAGTACGAAAAACCTGTCATCCTCCATGACAGTATTAAAAACCTGTCATCCTCCAGGACAGTACAAAAGACCTGTCATTCTCCAAGACAGTACTAAAAATCTGTCGTTCTCCAGGACAATACAAAAGACCTGTCATCCTCCAGGACAGTACAAAGACCCCTTTCATTCTCCAGGACAGTCCAAAAGACCTGTCATCCTCCAGGACAGTACAAAAGACCTGTCATTCTCAAGGACAGTACAAAAGACCTGACATTCTACAGGACAGTCCAAAAAACCTGTTATCCTCCAGGACAGTACAAAAGACCTGTCATTCTCCAGGACAGTACAAAAAAAACCTGTCATCCTCCAGGACAGTACAAAAGACCTGTCAATCTCCAGGACAGTACAAAAGACCTGACATTCTCCAGGACAGACCAAAAGACCTGTCATCCTCCAGGACAGTACTAAAAAACCTGTCATTCTCCAGGACAGTACAAAAAAACCTGTCATTCTCCAGGACAGCAGCCTACAAAAGAGCTGTCATCCTCAAGGACATTCCAAAAGACCTGTCATCCTCCAGGACAGTTAAAAAAAAACCTGTCATTCTCCAGGACAGTAAAAAACAACTGTCATTCTCCAGGACAGTAGCCTACAAAAGACCTGTCATCCTCCAGGACAGTCCAAAAGACCTGTCATTCTCCAAGACAGTACTAAAAACCTGTCATTCTCCAGGACAGTAAAAAAGGCCTGTCATTCTCCAGGACAGTCCAAAAGACCTGTCAACCTCCAGGACAGTCCAAAAGACCTGTCATTCTCCAGGACAGTACAAAAGATCTGTCATTCTCCAGGTCATTCTAAAAGACCTGACATTCTCCAGGACAGTCCAAAAGACCTGTCATTCTCCAGGACAGTCCTAAAAATCTATCATCCTCCAGGACAGTACAAAAGACCTGTCATTCTCCAGGACAGTCCAAAAGACCTGTCATCCTCTAGAACAGTACAAAAGACCTGTCTTACTCCAGGACAGTACAAAAGACTGATATTCTCTAGGACAGTACAAAAAACCTGTCATCCTCTAGGAAATTACAAAAGACCTGTCTTTCTCCAGGACAGTACAAAAGACCTGACATTCTCCAGGACAGTCCAACACACCTGTCATCCTCCAGCACAGTACAACAAAACCTGTCATCCTGCAGGACAGTACAAATCACCTGTCATCCTCAAGGACAGTACAAAATAGACCTGTCATTCTCCAGAACAGTACAAAAAACCTGTCACCTTCTAGGACAGTACAAAAGACCTGACATTCTGCAGGACAGTACAAAAGACCTGACATTCTCCATGACAGTCCAAAAGACCTGACATTCTCCAGGACAGTACAAACAACCTGTCATCCTCCAGGATAGTACGAAAGACCTGACATTCTCCAGGACAGTGCAAAAGACCTGACATTCTCAAGGACAGTACAAAAAACCTGTCATTCTCCAGCATAGTACAAAAGACCTGTCATGCTCCAGGACAATACAAAAGACCTGTCATCCTCAAAGAAAGTACAAAAGACCAGTCATTCTGCAGGACAGTACAAAAGACCTGACATTCTCCATGACAGTCCAAAAGACCTGACATTCTCCAGGACAGTACAAACAACCTGTCATCCTCCAGGATAGTACGAAAGACCTGACATTCTCCAGGACAGTGCAAAAGACCTGACATTCTCAAGGACAGTACAAAAAACCTGTCATTCTCCAGCATAGTACAAAAGACCTGTCATGCTCCAGGACAATACAAAAGACCTGTCATCCTCAAAGAAAGTACAAAAGACCTGTCAATCTCCAAGAGAGTACAAAAGACCAGTCATTCTCCAGGACAGAACAAAAGACCTGTCACCCTCCAGGACAGTACAAAGACCTGTCATTCTCCATGACAGTACAAAAAACCTGTCATCCTCCAGGACAGTACAAAAGACCTGTCATCCTCCAGGAGAGTTTTAAAGACCTGACATTCTGCAGAACAGTACAAAAGACCTGACATTCTCCAAGACAGTACAAAAGACCTGTCACCCTCCAGGACAGTACAAAGACCTGTCATCCTCCAGGACAGTACAAAAAACCTGTCATCCTCAAGGACAGTAAAAAAGACCTGTCATCCTCCAGGACAGTACAAAAGACCTGTCATTCTCCAAGACAGTACAAAAGACCTATTATCCTCTAGGACAGTACAAAAGACCTGTCATTCTCCAGGACAGTACAAAAGACCTGATATTATCCAGGAGAGTCCAAAAGACCTGTCATCCTCCAGGAGAGTATGAAAGACCTGACATTCTGCAGGACAGTATGAAAGACACGACATTCTGCAGGACAGTACAAAAGACCTGACATTCTCCAAGACAGTACAAAAGACCTGTCATTCTCCAGGACAGTACAAAAGACCTGACAATCTCCAAGACAGTACAAAAGACCTGTCATCCTCCAGGACAGAACAAAAAACCTGTCATCCTCCAGGACAGTACAAAAGACTTATCATCCTCTAGGACAGTCCAAAAGACCTGTCACTCTCCAGCACAGTACGAAAGACCTGATATTCTCCAAGACAGTACAAAAAACCTATTATCCTCCAGGACAGTAAAAAAAGACCTGTCATTCTTAAGAACAGTACAAAAGACCTGACATTCTCCAGGACAGTCCAAAAGACCTATCATCCTCCAGGACAGTACAAAAAAAAACCTGTCATTCTCCAGGCCAGTACAATAAAACCTGTCATTCTCAAGGACAGTAGCCTACAAAAGACCTGTCATCCTCCAGGACAGTCCAAAAGACCTGTCATTCTCCAGGACAGTACAAAAAAACCTGTCATTCTCCAGGACAGTAGACTTCAAAAGACCTGTCATTCTCCGGGACAGTCCAAAAGACCTGACATCCTCCAGGACAGTACTAAAAACCTATCATTCTCCAGGACAGTACAAAGAACCTGTCATTCTCCTTGGACAGTAGCCTACAAAAGACCTGTCATCCTCCAGGACAGTCCAAAAGACCTGTCATTCTCCAGGACAGTACAAAAGACCTGACATTCCCCAGGACAGTCCAAAAGACCTGTCATCCTCAAGGACAGTACTAAAAACCTGTCATCCTCCAGAACAGTACAAAAAACCTGTCTTTCTCCGGGACAGTACAAAAAACCTGGCATGCTCAAGGACAGTACTAAAAACCACTCATCCTCAAGGACATTACTAAAAACCTGTCATCCCCCAAGACAGTACGAAAAACCTGTCATCCTCCATGACAGTATTAAAAACCTGTCATCCTCCAGGACAGTACAAAAGACCTGTCATTCTCCAAGACAGTACTAAAAATCTGTCGTTCTCCAGGACAATACAAAAGACCTGTCATCCTCCAGGACAGTACAAAGACCCCTTTCATTCTCCAGGACAGTCCAAAAGTCTTGTCATTCTCCAGGACAGTACAAAAGACCTGTCATCCTCCAGGACAGTACAAAAGACCTGTCATCCTCCAGGACAGTACAAAAGACCTGACATTCTCCAGGACAGTACAAAAAAACCTGACATACTCCAGGACAGTACAAAAAACCTGTCATCCTCCAGGACAGTACAAATGACTTGTCATCCTCCAGGACAATCCAAAAGACCTGTCAGTCTCCAGGAGAGTACAAAGGACCTGACATTCTCCAGGACAGTACAAAAACCTATTATCTTCCAGGACAGTACAAAAGACCTGTCATTCTCCAGGACAGTACAAAAACCTATTATCTTCCAGGACAGTACAAAAGACCTGTCATTCTCCAGGACAGTACAAAAAAACATGTCATCCTCCAGGACAGTACTAAAAACCTGTCATTCTCCGGGACAGTACAAAAAACCTGTCATTCTCCAGGCCAGTACAAAAAAACCTGTCATTCTCCAGGACAGTAGCCTACAAAAGACCTGTCATCCTCCAGGACAGTCCAAAAGACCTGTCATCCTCCAGGACAGTACAAGAAAAACCTGTCATTCTCCAGGACAGTACAAAAAAACCTGTCATTTTCCAGGACAGTAGAATACAAAAGACCTGTCATCCTCCCGGACAGTCCGAAAGACCTGACATCCTCCAGGACAGTACAAAAAAACCTATCATTCTCCAGGACAGTACAAAGAACCAGTCATTCTCCAGGACAGTAGCCTACAAAAGACCTGTCATCCTCCAGGACAGTCCAAAAGACCTGTCCTTCTCCAGGACAGTACAAAAGACCTGACATTCCCCAGGACAGTCCAAAAGACCTGTCAGCCTCAAGGACAGTACCAAAAACCTGTCATCCTCCAGGACAGTACAAAAAAACTGTCATTCTCCGGGACAGTACAAAAAACCTGTCATGCTCAAGGACAGTACTAAAAACCTCTCATCCTCAAGGACATTACTAAAAACCTGTCATCCTCCAGGACAGTACTAAAAACCTGTCATCCTCCATGATAGTATTAAAAACCTGTCATCCTCCAGGACAGTGCAAAAGACCTGTCATTCTCCAAGACAGTACTAAAAATCTGTCGTTCTCCAGGACAATACACAAGACCTGTCATCCTCCAGGACAGTACAAAGACCCCTTTCATTCTGCAGGACAGTCCAAAAGTCTTGTCATTCTCCAGGACAGTACAAAAGACCTGTCATCCTCTAGGACAGTACAAAAGACCTGTCATTCTCCAGGACAGTACAAAAGACCTATTATCCTCCAGGACAGTAAAGAAAGACCTGTCATTCTTAAGGACAGTACAAAAGACCTGACATTCTCCAGGACAGTCCAAAAGACCTATCATCCTCCAGGACAGTAAAAAAAAAAACCTGTCATTCTCCAGGCCAGTACAAAAAAACCTGTCCTTCTCAAGGACAGTAGCCTACAAAAGACCTGTCATCCTCCAGGACAGTCCAAAAAACCTGTCATCCTCCAGGACAGTACAAGAAAAACCTGTCATTCTCAAGGACAGTACAAAAAAACCTGTCATTCTCAAGGACAGTAGACTACAAAAGACCTGTCATCCTCCAGGACAGTCCAAAAGACCTGACATCCTCCAGGACAGTACTAAAAACCTATCATTCTCCAGGACAGTACAAAGAACCTGTCATTCTCCAGGACAGTAGCCTACAAAAGACCTGTCATCCTCTAGGACAGTCCAAAAGACCTGTCATTCTCCAGGACAGTACAAAAGACCTGACATTCCCCAGGACAGTCCAAAAGACCTGTCATCCTCAAGGACAGTACTAAAAACCTGTCATCCTCCAGGACAGTACAAAAACCTGTCATTCTCCGGGACAGTACAAAAAACCTGGCATGCTCAGGGACAGAACTAAAAACCTCTCATCCTCAAGGACATTACTAAAAACCTGTCATCCCCTAAGACAGTACGAAAAACCTGTCATCCTCCATGACAGTATTAAAAACCTGTCATCCTCTAGGACAGTGCAAAAGACCTGTCATTCTCCAAGACAGTACTAAAAATCTGTCGTTCTCCAGGACAATACAAAAGGCCTGTCATCCTCCAGGACAGTACAAAGACCCCTTTCATTCTCCAGGACAGTCCAAAAGTCTTGTCATTCTCCAGGACAGTACAAAAGACCTGTCATCCGCCAGGACAGTACAAAAGACCTGTCATCCTCCAGGACAGTACAAAAGACCTGACATTCTCCAGGACAGTACAAAAAAACCAGACATACTCCAGGACAGTACAAAAAACCTGTCATCCTCCAGGACAGTACAAATAACTTGTCATCCTCCAGGACAATCCAAAAGACCTGTCATTCTCCAGGAGAGTACAAAAGACCTGATATTATCCAGGACAGTAGAAAAACCTATTATCTTCCAGGACAGTACAAAAGACCTGTCATTCTTTAGGACAGTACTAAAAATCTGTCGTTCGCCTGGACAGTACAAAAGACCTGTCATCCTCCAGGACAGTACAAAAGACATGTCATTCCCCAGGACAGGCCAAAAGACCTGTCATCCTCAAGGACAGTACTAAAAACCTGTCATTCTCCACAGCAGTACAAAAATACCTGTCATCCTCTAGGACAGTCCAAAAGAACTGTCATCCTCCAGGAGAGTACTAAAATATGTCATTCTCCGGGACAGTACAAAAAAACCTGTCATCCTCAAGGACAGTACTAAAAACCTCTCATCCTCAAGGACATTACTAAAAACCTGTCATCCTCCAGGACAGTACTAAAAACCTGTCATTCTCCATGACAGTATTAAAAACCTGTCATCCTCTAGGACAGTGCAAAAGACCTTTCATTCTCCAAGACAGTACTAAAAATCTGTCGTTCTCCAGGACAATACAAAAGACCTGTCGTCCACCAGGACAGTACAAAAACCCCTTTCATTCTCCAGGACAGTCCAAAAGACTTCTCTTTCTCCAGGACAATACAAAAGACCTGACATTCTCCAGGACAGTACAAAAGACCTGACATACTCCAGGACAGTACAAAAAACCTGTCATCCTCCAGGACAGTTCAAATGACCTGTCATTCTCTAGGACAGTCCAAAAGACCTGTCATTCTCCAGGAGAGTACAAAAGACCTGACATTCTCCAGGACAGTACAAAAACCTATTATCTTCCAGGACAGTACAAAAGACCTGTCATTCTCCAGGACAGTACAAAAAACCTGTCATCCTCCAGGACAGTACAAAAGACCAGTCATTCTCCAGGACACTATAAAAGACATGTCATCCTCAAGGACAGTACAAAAGACCTGTCATCCTCCAGGACAGTACAAGAGACCTGTTATCCTCAAAGACAGTACAAAAATTCTGTCATCCTCCAGGACAGTATTAAAACCTCTCATCCTCATGAACATTACTAAAAACCTGTCATCCTCCAGGACAGTAATAAAAACCTGACATCCTCAAGGACAGTACAAAAAACCTGTCATTCTTCAGGAAAGTACAAAAAACCTGTCATTCTCCAGGACAGTAGCCTACAAAAGACCTGGCATCCTCCAGGACAGTCCAAAAGACCTGATATCCTCAAGGACAATACTAAAAACCTGTCATTCTCCAGGACATTAGCCTTCAAAAGACCTGTCATCCTCCAGGACAGTCCAAAAGACCTGTCATTCTCCAGAACAGTACAAAAGACCTGACATTCTCCATGACAGTACAAAAGACCTGTCATCATCAAGGACAGTACTAAAAACCCGTCATTCTCCACGGCAGTACAAAAAAATCTGTCATCCTCTAGGACAGTCCAAAAGACCTGTCATCCTCCAGGACAGTACTAAAAACCTGTTATTCTCCAGAACAGTCCAAAAGACCTGTCATCCTCCAGGACAGTATTAAAAACCTGTCATCCTCAAGGACAGTACAAAAGACCTGTCATCCTCCAGGACGGTACAAAAGACCTGTCATCCTCAAGGACAGTACTCAAAACCTGTCATCCTCCAAGACAGTACTAAAAACCTGTCATTCTCCAGGACAGTACAAAAGACCTGTCATTCTCCAGGACAGTCCAAAAGACCTGTCATCCTCCAGGACAGTCCAAAAGACCTGTCATTCTCCAGGACAGTACAAAAAACCTGTAATTCTCCAGGACAGTACTAAAAACCTGTCATTCTCCAGAACAGTCCAAAAGACCTGTCATCCTCCAGGACAGTATTAAAAACCTGTCATTCTCCAGGATAGTACAAAAGACCTGTCATTCTCCAGGACAGCACAAAAGACAATGATCGATGCATTCTTGTAATATATCATTAATACGTTGTCATCCCTGTACTTTGAATATTTAAAGAAAATTCGAAATGTAGTTCGTAGAAGTAGCCTCGAATGATTACAAAATTGAAAAAAAATACAAGAGTTTCTGTGAACAGTAGTTTCATGTCAGATTTGCATGAAGCTACCTTGTGTTGGCTTCCCCGTCTTTTTACAACAGTGGTGAAATAATCCCAAATCAAACGAAATAACATTCAATGCACTTGTGTTTTGAGACATGTTTATCCCGACAAGGGTTTCTTTTGATTAGATTTTCATATCTAATTCGATCTAACCCAAAAAGTCGCTGTTGGAACTTGAGGCGCCTAGTATAAACCGCTGTTTCAGGCTGTATTAACTTCCATAACTCTTCGACCGTGTCAATATCAGTGTCTGCCTGATTACATCTCCGCCACGGTCGTCCCAAACATAGCCGTGAAGTCCATACATCATATGCAGCCTAAATCATGTCCCAGCACGACCAATCAATCACTCCAGGGCCACATTGCTGTTCTGTGACATCCATGCTCCCTTGTTTAATTGTGATGTAGATCTTCTGGATCGAGTATAGAATCCGGTCTTCATGGACGAGGTCATGGGTGTATACGGACGGACGTAATGATGTTTAGGATTCAAATAATGGAGAAGTAAGAGGCATGTCGATGTCATATCATCAGGCATGCCATGGCTAATGTTATACTCCATTAAGAAGCCTTCGGTCAGCAGCTAAAAACTTACTGGTCGTGCCTTTTACCAAATCGTCCTGTGTACAAAATCGGGCATTCAGTGTTGTTGGCCCGAAACTGTTGAATGACCTACCAGATACTCTAAGAGAAGCCACCAGTCTCTCAGAATTGAAGAGTAAATAAAAAACATATTTGTTTATGGAATATTTTTATGCCTAGTCATTTTGTACGATATTTTATACTATTGATCGTGAAATGTTTGACCATTTTAGTGGAATTATGGAAGTTTTAACGAATAATTGAACTATTGACTTTTATATGTCTTATTTAATTCTGTAAGCTTCTGAATAATATATTATAGTCGGACTTTAATTTCATATTCTTACAATGGCATGTTTAATGATTGCTGATTGTATTCTAGTTATGTAATAGCATTTTAGAGCATGTATCATCATGGATTTTACGCTTTATAAAATAAATTATTATTATTATTATTATTATTATTATTATTATTATTATAATTATTATTATATGTCAAATGTAAAGCCTGTTCTAGGAACCAGAATTAGATGTTACTTTCCTGGAAAGTTGTTTCTTCTTGTTGCTGAGTGGCTGTGTCCACAGAAACTTTTAGGAATCTGATAGAGCATCCGGGGATTTATTTGACTTTCACCATCAACCCAGTACCTTCAGTCTTATTTTACATATATGTTTTAACAAAGAGCACAGACATAGAGAAAAAAAAGGTGGAAACGGAATAACAGACAAGTTAAAGGCATTCAAAAAGTTGTTGATTTTAGCAATACGTTCAAACTTTCATTTACATGTGTTTATTAACCAATCGGTTTCAGCTGAATTCAAATAAAGCAATTTAAACAGCAATTAAACTGATAAGGGTAAATATTTTGAACATACCAGATGCATGTATCGTTAATCCTTGTGATACAAAGTTTCCTTAAAACGATAGGATGGTTGGTTTAGGCTGTGTTGTTGGGCTGACAGTGTGAGCTAACAGCCGAAGTGATTGTTGTCCCCGTGACGTACTGATACTGCGGTCGAGGTATGGAGAGCCTCTTCACTTCTACGCCAATGTTGTCAGTGCATCGGAAGTTCTAGCCCGAATAACAACATCAATAAATACTCGCATGTTATTCTGAACATGCCGCTTTCCGCGTGGGATCTAAATAAACGTTTGTTTCAGTGAAGGTAACATTTCTGTTTAGATCAACATATTATGTGCCATCGGTACAAATCAACCAATCAACGTAAGGTAGTTGGGGGAGAACTAGCCCCATATAACATAGTCCTATCCACACAGTTTAAATAGAGAAATTTCATTCGTTGCGCAGTTTGCAGTATATAATCTGAGGCCTTGTGCTTGCAGCTCTTGGGAGAATTAAATGAAATAACAGTTGACATTAAAAATAAACCAGGAAAGCAGAACATTGTATATTGATTGAGAAATTGTTTATAAATGTTTTCGTTCAAAAGTTGCAACACATAATGTTGACTTCAGATTTTCTTTTTGCAAATAAGATTTTATTTCTCTGTTAATAACATAATATTGAGCAGACTATCCATTCTTCCTTGTTTTTCTCCTCCATTTGTTTGTTTATTTGGAAAAATTATGACTGAGAAAGAAGTGTACAGGTAATATGAGATCGGGGTTGCGGACTCCACAGATTAGGTCTATTTTGTCATATATGTTTCAGTAACTCAAAGAATGTGAAACGTACAGTTCACGTGGACTTAAGGAAAAAGAAAACTCAGTTTTCAAAGATCAACCGGCTGGATATTTCTGTATAATATATAATGTATAAGTTTTGAAGCGATTGCTTTAAAAGTGGGGGCTATACGGCTTCATTAATGATATATTGCAAAAATCACGTACAGTACCCCCTGGTGGTCATTCCCGGATACTTGGTATGAAATCGTGTAACACATATAACATTATATATCAGGCAAAAAAAATAAAATCTTCTATCCTTAAAACTGACCAAGTTAAAAAAATAAGGTTAATAAATATGAAACTCGGTTGCAGTTATGCATCAAGGTAAAAGGCCAATTTATGAAGAAATAAAATGAGCTATATATTATGCGGTTATGATCAATCTTGACAAAGATATGAAGAAAAGAGCAATGTTTAGAGGTCCTGAAGCACCTGACCTAGCTTGACCTTTGACCGATTATGACGAAAACCAATGGGCTTCTATTGGGGACAATTATACACTAACTGTACAGGTTTGAAAGCAATTGCTGCAAAATCGTGGCTTGCAGAGTGCAGACAAACAGACATCGTTACAGACAAACAAACATACACAACTGACCAACATACTTGCCGAAATCTCTGATTCCAGCATGCAACAAACACACAGACATACGCAACTGACCAACATGCTTGCAGAAATCTTCGATTTCCGGCTGTAAGATGAATTGAAGAATTTTTATCATATATTTTTGTAACATTTCTGGCTGCACGCTCATGATTATTTTGCCTAGCAAGAATTCTGCCTTTTGCAAAGCCACCCCAAACGGCCAGACATAGTCAGTATGACTTTGTATTAAAGGACTCTTATCAGGATCGTAGAGTTGGTTGAAGTAATAACTTGCTTAAGCGATATCAAGTCCAAGCTAAATTCAAATCTGTTTGCATAAGTATGCTTGATGAACAGGGCATTTCAAACCTTATGAAGTCTACTATATCGATACTGTAATATTATCAGTTCTGCTGAATGATATCGGTTTATGTTTCATAGTTAAGATCAAATAATGATCACTTAAGGCAGTGCACTCGGGATTACACCATTAAATCTGTGATGTACAAGAAAAGTCGAGAAATAAGATGAGAAGTGACGAGTTTGAATTCACTAGCCTCGGTCTATAGAAATACGTTGTGGAAATCATTTTCAGTTGGCTAAATTGTCAATGGACTTTCCTTGTTAGAGTCAATATTTAAGGTGTCATTGTAATGATACCTGAATTCATCATGTGGAAGAATATTACTGCATATTAAAAAAAGCTTTCGTCATACTGTTATATGATCAATAAAATCATGCTGAATAGGAGGGCGGCCTATAAACATTTTATAACAAGAGTGGTTTGTATCCTAACTTTAAAATCCTGACATTGATCGACAAACGTTATCTTTTCTTAGATATGTTCACTTAATAATTCATGGCAGCCTCCATCAAAACATGTTATTCACATGGTTAAGTCTCAAAAACATGTTCGTCCGTGAATTCCGGAGAAGACGTGTGTGCCTAGTCGATGAGGGCTATTCTCTTGTTTGTTAAAACCACGTGTTTGTACCTCTATCACGTGACTTAAAGCACTCAACCTTCTTCCGATTAATCCGGGTTTTGTTGTGCTTTGAAATCACCTTGCGTCTGCAGACTTGGTCATTGTGCCTGGTTTCAGGACGGCGAGGACTAGCACGTGTGATCATATATATATATATATATATATATATAAATATATATATATATATATATATACGTGTATATATATATATATATATATATATATACGTTTATATATATATATATATATATATATATATATATATATATATATATTACGATGAGGGAGATCAACAAATGTCTGGCAAACAGCAGGTCGCACGGTAACCTGTTATTTGCTTAACCGGGGCAGCATGTATGGCTTTGTAGGGTGACTCAGAGCTCTCATTTAGCTTTTTCCGGTTCATGCACGTGAAGTCAATGTCAACTTCAAAACACCAGGGTCGTCATACAGGGTATTGACGCTACTGTACAACAATCACGTGATAGCCACAGTATCAACTGAAGACCAGAGCTGTTCACTAGAGGTTTCCCAGGACTGTTTTCTGGGAGTTAATAAATGATAAATGATATATGGAAGAAAATCATTAACCGCGTGTTCATGGTGGCCAACAGAATCTTTTTTCGGGTGTGGCTTAAAAATAAACAGAACAGTTTATTTGTTGGCTTAGTTTATTTGAAGCGAGACGAGGCTTTGTAAACACGTGATTCAGGTGCCATGACGCTCAGCGGATATCTGCCATGCGCGAATGGGAAATTCTATTAACCTACATTTTAGTATTTTTGCAAATGTGTCTGTAGCAGTTCTGAAGAATTTTCCGTGGTAACATATATATATATATATATATATATATATACATATATATATATATATATATATATATATATATATATATATATATATATATATATATGTAATGATGCATGTTCTTTCAATTTCTCAATATAATATATAAAATTTGTTTACTGTGCTCCACCTGTTACATGCCAACCCTGACTTCCAAGTCAGAAAAACATGATTAAAAATGGGTGAAATTTTAAGAAATTGTAGATGGTGTAGTATACCGATCCTTCACGATATTTCATATTTCACGAGTATGTATACAGTCAGCACATGACGGCAAGTTTAGCCAGCTGGCTCTGTTCTTCTCGAATATAAAATATAGATGGCGCCAACAGTTTTACACATCTGAAAAGGCTATCCATGATCAATAAGTTTACCGAATTTCAGAAAGATCCGAACAGTCATCATTAAGATATTTTATCTAAATAATGAATTTCATACATCCATAGCCCAAACAGTCAATATTTTGCAAATGTGTCCGCAACAGTCCTGAATAAAAATGCCTGGGCCGAATTCCTTCATATTTTACTTGGTAACAATGTTAAATGCCCGCAACAGTCCTGAAACTGGCTGGGCCGATTCTTCTCATAATTTACATGGTAACAATGTTAAATGTCCACAATTGTCCTGAGAACTGGCTGGGCCGATTTATTCATATTTTACATGGTAACAATGTTAAATGTCCACAACAGTCGTGAAGACTTTGCTAGGCCGATTTCCTTCATATTTTACATTGTAACAATGTTAAATGTCCCCAACAGTCCTGAAGAACTGGTTTGGCCGATTCTCTTCATAGTGACCCTGGTAACAATGTTAAATGTCCGCAAGAGTCCTGAAGAACTGGCTAGGCCGATTTCCTTCATATTTTACATGGTAACAATGTGAATTGTCCGCAACAGTCCTGAAGAATTGACTGGGCCGATTTTCATCATATATTACATGGTAACAATGTCGAATGTTGGCAACTGTCCTGAAGAACGGGGTAGGCCGATTTCCTTCATATTTTACATGGTAACAATGTGAAATGTCCACAACAATCCTGAAGAAATGTTTGGCTTGAGTAAAAACTAATACATAATGTTAATCTTTTAAGATTGAAAATTCCCGAAACAAATGTAACGTTCAGGTTTTTTTTTTTATTTATTCTTGTTGCTTTAAGGAAACGGTGTGATTGTTAAAGTATGAAAATATTGGCTTATGAAACCACCGGATAAACCATACTCGATATTTAATCATAAACTTGTTAAATTTAAAATTGATATGTATAATATAATATTTATATGTCACTTGCTTAGATTAAATGGATACTTTGAAAGAAGTCTACAGAAACTTTTAGGAATCTGATAGAACATCCGGGGATTTATTTGACTTTCACCATCTACCCACTACCTTCAGCCATTTTTTACACAAATTTTCTTAACAATGAGTAAAACTATAGAGAAACAAACACAAAAGAGGTGAAAACGGAATCACAGACAAGTTAAAGTCACACAAAAGTTGTTGATTTTAGTAATACGTTCAAATTTCATTTGCATGTGTTTATTAACCAGTAGTTTTTAGATCATGTTTAGAATAAAGCTAAATTGAAAGAAAGCCATTTAAACAGCAATTAACTGATAAGAGTAAATACTTTGTACATACCAGATGCATGTATCGTTAATCCTCGTGATACAAAGTTTCCTGAAAACGATAGGATGGTTGTTTTTGGCTGTGTTGTTGGGCTGAAAGTGTGAGCTAACAGCTAGAGTGATTGTTGTCCCCGTGACGTACTGGAACTGCGGTCGAGGTATGGAGAGCCTCTTCACTTCTACGCCAATGTTGACAGTGCATCGGAAGAACATGCCGCTTTCCGCGTGGGATCTAAATAAACGTTTGCTTCAGTGAAGGTAACATTTCTGATTTGTAGATCAACATATTATGTGCCATCGGTACAGATCAACGTAAGGTAGTTGGGGAGATGAACCAATCAACGTAAGGTAGTTGGGGGAGAACTAGCCTCATATAACATAGTCGTACCCACACAGATTCAATAGAGAAATTTCATTTGTTGCCTTTGCAGTGTCTAATCTGAGGCCTTGTGCTTGCAGCTCTTGGGAGGATTAAATGAAATAACAGTTGACATTGAGAAATAAACAGGAAAGCAGAACATTGTATTGAATGAGGAATTGTCTATAAATGTTTTCGTTCAGAAGTTGCAACACATATGTTGGCTTCAGATTTTCTTTTTGCAAATAAAATTTTATTTCTCTGTTAATAACATAATATTGAGCAGACTATTCATTCTTCCTTGTTTTAACCCCTTTTGTTTGTTTATTTGGAAAAATTATGACTGGGAAAGAAGTGTACAGGTAATATGAAATCGGGGTTGCGGATTCCACAGATTAGGTCTATTTTGTCATATATGTTTCAGTATCTCAAAGAATGTTAAACGTACAGTTCACGTGGACTTAAGGAAAAAGAAAACTCAGTTTTCAAGGATTGACCGGCTGGATATTTCTGTATAATATATAATATATAAGTTTTGAAGCGACTACTTTAAAGTGGAGCTCCTAAGGCTTCATTAATGGCAGATTGCAAAAATCATGTACAGTGCCCCCTGGTGGCCATTTCCGGATATTTGATATAAAATAGTGTAATACTTATTACATTATACATGAGACAAAAAACTAAAACCTTCCATCTTTAAAACTGACCAAGTAACATAAAAAAGGTTAACAAATTTGAAATTTAATGGATTTTCCCCAAAAATGCATAACCATGGTAACGACGGAATAAGGCAGTAATGCAACAAGGTGAAAGGCCATTGAATGACGAAAGAAATGAGCTATAGATTATGCGGTTATTATCATTCTTGACAAAGATATGAAGAAAAGAGCTATTTTAGTTGTTTAGATGACCTGACATTGACCTATGACCGATTATGACCAAAACCAATGGGCTTCTATTGGGGACGATTATACACTAACTGTACAAGTTTGAAAGCAATTGCTGCAAAACTGTGGCTTGCAGAGTGCAGACAAACAGACATCGTAACAGACAAACTGACATGCAAAACTGACCTACATACTTGCCGAAATCTCTGATTCCAGCGAGCAGCAAACACAAACACCCACAAACAGACATACGCAACTGACCAACATGCTTGCAGATATCTTCGATTTCCGGCAAGCAATATATAAGTAAGACACACTGACTTGGTCATAGAATGCTTGCAATTTGATGTTTTCCATAGGACTCAAATAACGAACTTTGACATGGGGAATATACGACACTGTTTATCTAAATCCACTTTTATGTACAGTTTTTGCCTTTTTTATTTACAATTAAGTCACATATAAAAAGTATTGATAATTATGTAAATATATGTCAGGATATGCTACGTTACACAACTTTATAGTCCGGAATGTCAGATAAACACAAAATATTTTCAGAACAGTCCATATCATATTGCCTAATAAAAGCAGATGTGGATTTAAAGACTTATTGGCAAACCCAGGTATAGACCCGGGCATTACCCACATTAATTAAGCAAATTTTAATAAAATGGAGGCGGTTACCTCCAACAACAAAAAAAAAAGGACTTCAAAAGCCAATTTCATAGACGCCGCCTATATTGTGTTTAAGGATATATGCAGGAATGTGTTAAAAATTATCCCTACGGGGATTTATTATTGGTTAACAAATAGGAATTGTGTCCTGAATACTTTAATTGTATCACGAATAGCCCCTCACCTAAATATAATAAACACGGTTATAAATATGCAATTTAATGTAAAATGAGAATTAGTCCTTTAACAATGGTATGATCACCAGAATGGATCGCAAAATCATTATTCGGGGGGGGGGTCATCTTATTTATTTATATATTACAATATATTTCAACAGGATATGTCATTCAGTTTTTCTGTGAAGTACTAGATCTTGCGACAATTTAAACATATAATACAACTGACAGAAAGACAGTAAGATGAATTGACGAATTTTTATCATATATTTTTGTAACATTTCTGGCTGCACGCTCATGATTATTTTGCCTAGCAAGAATGCTGCCTTTTGCAAAGCCACCCCAAACGGCCAGACATAGTCAGTATGACTTTGTATTAAAGGACTCTTATCAGGATCGTAGAGTTGGTTGCGGTAATAACTTGCTTAAGCGATATCAAATCCAAGCTAAATTCAAATCTGTTTGCATATGTATGTTTGATGAACAGAGGATTTTAAGCCTTACGAGGTCTATAATATAAATTCTAAATATTTTTAGTTTTGTTAAATGATATCGGTTTATGTATCATAGTTAAGATCAAATAATAATCACTTAAGGCAGTGCACTCGGGATTACACCATTAAAGTCATATACAAGAAAAGTCGAGGAATAGGATTAGAAGTAGTTGACGAGTTTGAATTCACTAGCCTCGGTCCAGAAATACGTTGTTAAAATCATATTCAGTTGGCTAAATTGTCAATGGACTTTCCCTGTTAAAGTCAAAATTTAAGGTGTCATTGTAATGATACCTGAATTCATCATGTGGAAGAATATTACTGCATATTAAAAAAAGCTTTCGTCATACTGTTATATGAGCAATAAAATCATGCTGAACAGGAGGGCGGCCTATAAACATTTTATAACAAGAGTGGTTTGTATCCTAACTTTAAAATCCTGACATTGATCGACAAACGTTATTTTTTCTTAGATATGTTCACTTAATAATTCATGGCAGCCTCCGAAAAACATGTTTTTCACATGGTTAAGTCTCGAAAACATATTTACCGTTCGTCCGTGAATTCCGGAGAAAACATGTGTGCCTAGTCGATGAGGGCTATTCTCTTGTTTGTTAAAACTACGTGTTTGTACCTCTATCACGTGACTTAAAGCACTCAACCTTCTTCCGATAAATCCGGGTTTGTTGTGCTTTGAAATCACCTTGCGTCTGCAGACAGGGTCATTGTGCCTGGTTTCAGGACGGCGAGGACCTGCACGTGTGACCATCATATATATATATATATATATATATATATATATATATATATATATATATACGAGGATCCGCTGGGCAGACTCATCTGTTCAGGTGGTTGCTCTCTCACTGCTGGCTCGTGGAGTCCATTGGATGACAGGAAAGTTCTACTTTATCCTGGTCTAAGGGGCTTTACGACTTGCAGCTGGGAGACCTGCACCACTTGGTATGAGTATAGTACATTTGCCTTTTATATTGCTTTTTCTGTTGTATATTTGCCTTTAGTACTGTGTATTTTCATAGTACAATGGAATCTCTCTTAGTGGGCACCTCTATAAAGTGGGCACTTTTGGCTAGTCCCATTTTTTTTTGTTCTCTTTATTAAGCTAATGTGGGCACCTCTATATTCTGTAAAGTGGGCACTATTCTGGAGTTAATGTGGGCACTTCATTAATTTAAGTGTCTTCCTATTTAAACTTTAGGAGCTTTATTTATTGTGAATTTTTAAATATAAGTTATCAGAATAACTGTTATTATATAATAATTAATAAATATTTATATTTCAACTACTAATGATAATGATCAAATAGATGAACAAAGGTCAGAGGTGTACTACTGTCTTATTGCTCAATCATAATGATAACCTTTTTAACTCAAAGCTAGGCATGGGATACATGCATACTAATTAGACTTCTTTGATGTGCCTGCTCGGTATGGTCAGAACTCAGCCTTGCTCAGACTTGCTGTTCCTGTGATATTTATAGCCATCAGTGAATGCACCACTCAGTAGCCTTGCATACTGAACTGATAGGCATACCTTGATCTCAGTGATAGTCACTATATACTTTCTTATTTCAATTAGGCAAAGAAATTGCTATAGTTAATACCATGAGAGGATGCCCTGCCCATTCACCCATTTACTTGGTACTGTTAGATAAAGTAATATAGGGTAAGGTTCCCCTGGCTCAGCGGAATGTTTACTTTGCAGTTGCACTTAATGATCAACACCAGTCACTGGTCATTCGCATGCATTCTGTGTCATATTCACTGTTACTGTCAACTTATAAAATGTCAACCCCAGACTAAAATATAAAGGTGTACCTGTTCACAGATTCTGAGGTGTGGCTAATGTCTTATAAGTTTGTAGAATAGTATGGTATATCTTATGATGCATTGGGTTGGGTAAATCAAAATGTTAGAACGATTTAAATAACAGGATCAATGCTCGCAGATTAGGTCCATCGATACATGTTATAACACACACACACACACACACACACATATATATATATATAAAGAATTATAATTTTTTACTTCATAACTTTTATGTTTAAAACAGGAAGAATGTACATGCATCAAATTAATGAAGTATTCTTAAAACTGGAGCAACTATAGTAATGTTTCAAAGTAGGTGGCAGCACTGAATGTGGCAGCTATTACCTCCATATAGTGGGCACCTCTATAAAGTGGGCAGTTTGGCCCAGTCCCATGGGTACCCACATTATAGAGGTTCGACTGTATATAAGTATTTTATATTTATATCATATGTGTATACTACTGAAATGTTTACTGTACCCAGGACCCTATTAAATATCAGCTTATTTGCTAAATGGGCTTCCTGGTAAAATATCTTTGTATTAAATATAAACATTAAAACCACAATAAACCTCTGTGCCCTGTTATGTTCCAGTACCGCACGTGTACCCCGCCCAATCCTATTGTGCCCCCGAGGACAATAGGATCAGTGTCAGTCATTAAATTTTCCCCCAATACGCACAAAGCATAATCTCGTAATCTCGTAAAGTCTCGGCAAACCACGCCGTTAGCTTCATTCTAACAACATTCACCTGATGATCAGGTCGCAACCCGTGAAACAGACTGTAGTGAATTTACAGTGTTGTTTTTCTTCAGAGTTATATATATATATATATATATATATATATATATATATATATATGTGGTCGGGCTCGCAACACACTGCGTAGTCATCAACACACAATACGCAAGATGCCAATCACGTAGACCGAACACTCACTTTATTTCCCGGATCAAAAACCCTGAAACATACAAACAGTATGTTCAGTTCACATAAGTTCAGTTAACATTAACTGAGTTCTGTTTCAGAGTAGAAACAATATGCATGGTTAACACTTATCATGGGACCACGCCCATAATCAATAAACATCACTCTGACCATCAACAGTGATAAATGAAAACCTCAGCTTGAGAAAAATACATTAACAAAATACCATGGGACACTTATGACAGATTACAGCATATAGCCTGTAATAACAACTTACTACTGTTACAAAACAATATATAAACTGGTCACAGTCTATCGCTGAACAGTCCATTACTGAACTTGGTCATTAAACATCATAGTTATGAACACAACAGCCATTAAACATTGCGGCTATCTCCATGACAGTTATCAACATAACAGTTTCTGACCATACAGTTATTAAGCATTTTGGTCTCCATATCTGACATTATATGACACACAATAATGATGAGAGTACATAGCAGTCATGAACTGACATAAAATATTACAAAAACATTCATAAGCAAGTTACATCTAACTGATCATCCATGAGGCTTAAAGTCAGGGGTATACTTCACCATAATCAGGAGAATATCTGTGCCCAGCACAATAACAAAGGAAACTAACCATGGTTGACATGGGTTTTTTGCCCCACTGGATGAACAGCATGGATGTGTCCTGCACCAATATGCAATGTCTCCTCTCTGACATGTAAGATGAGGCCCATGCATCAGTGTGCATTCCCTATAAACAATGATTTAAGTAAGGCTTATACAGTTACAACAGTGCCATATACTCATATGTGCTTGGCCAAGACTTGATGAAACACTGATGTAAACTTAGGCTCACTAACTCATGTACTCATAATTAGTAGCAATGCTCAATGGTCAACTAAACATCTCCATAAATGTTATGCACAGAGTAAACCTGTATAGTTAATTATCAAATATTAATACTTGACATATACAGTGAAGGGTATTACATATCCATATGACCTACTAATCTGTAATGTCCTCATGTAAATAACCAGCTCTTAAAATGTGGGTTTTTAATACAGAAGTAACAGGGCTTTTAATACACAACTAACAGAATTACCATTACATTTGAAAACATACAACTCTCACACCCCAAGTTAAACTCCTTGGTGCCTTACATCCTATCAAACTAGTGGCTTGCTCTACCCCTCTATTTTATCAGTAAACAAGATATGATGTTGTAACCTCACTTTAATCTGTTCCAAAACTAACGAGACACTGCGGTAATGCATCAATTAATGTTCCACATAACAGCGTTAAATCTTCAAGATGGTATCTCATGTTAACAAAAGCACTAACAGTGACGTCATAAAATATAGCTGGCGCCACCAGTTTACACAGCTGAAAAGGCTATCCATGATCAATAAGTTAACCGAATTTCAGAAAAATCAGAACAGTCATCATTGAGATATATTATCTAAATAATGAATTTCATACATCCATAGCCAAAAAAGTTAATATTTTCCAAATGTGTCCGCAACAGTCCTGAAGAAGTGGCTGGGCAGAATTTCTTCATATTTTACATGGTAACAATGTTAAATGGCCACAAAAGTCCTGAAGAACTGGTTGGGCCGATTTACTTCATATTTTACATGGTAACAATGTAAATGTCCACAACAGTCCTGAGGAACTGGCTGGGCCGATTTCTTTTATATTTTTAACGGTAACAATGTGAAATGTCCGCAACAGTCCTGAAGAACTGTCTGGGCCGATTTCCTTCATATTTTACATGGTAACAATGTTAAATGTCCACAACAGTCCTGACGAACTGGCTGGGCCGATTTTCTTTTATATTTTTCATGGTAACAATGTGAAATGTCCGCAACAGTCCTCAAGAACTGGTTGGGCCGATTTCCTTCATATTTTAATAGGTAACAATGTTAAATGGTCACAAAAGTTCTGAAGAACTGGCTGTGTTGATTCCCATCATATTTTACATGGTAACAATGATAAATGCCCGCAACAGTCCTGAAGAACTGGCTTGGCCGATTTTCTTCATATTTTACATGGTAACAATGTTAAATGCCCGCAACAATCCTGAAGAACTGGCTGGGCCGATTTTCTTTATATTTTACATGGTAACAATGTGAAAAGTCCGCAACAGTCCTGAAGAACCACTGGGCCGATTTCCTTCATATTTTAAATGGTACCAATGTTAAATGTCCACAACAGTCCTGAAGAACTGGCTTGGCCGATTTTCTTTATATTTTACATGGTAACAATGTTAAATGCCCGCAACAATCCTGAAGAACTGGCTGGGCCGATTGTCTTTATATTTTACATGGTAACAATGTGAAATGTCCGCAACAGTCCTGAAGAACTGGCTGGGCCGATTTCCTTCATATTTTAAATGGTACCAATGTCAAATGTCCACAACAGTCCTGAAGAACTGGCTGGGCCGATTGTTTTTATATTTTACATGGTAGGCCTAACAATGTGAAATGTCCCCAGCAGTCCTGAAGAACTTGCTGGGCCGATTCCCTTCATTTTTTACATTGTAACAATGTGAAATGTCCGCAACAGTCCTTAAGAACTGGCTGGGCCGATTTCTATCATATTTTACATGGTTACAATATGAAATGTCCGCAACAGTCCTGATGAACTGGCTGGGCCGATTTCCTTCATATTTTACATGGTTCATATGTTAAATGTCCACAACAGTCCTGAGGAACTGGCTGGGCCGATTTCCTTCATATTTTACATGGAAACAATGTTAAATGCCCGCACAGTCCCGAGGATCTGGCTGGGGCAGATGTTCTTCATATTTTTCATGCTAACAATGTTAAATGCCCGCAACAGTCCCGAGGATCTGGCTGGGGCAGATTTTCTTCATATTTTTCATGGTAACAATGTTAAATGCTCGCAACAGTCCTGAAGAATTGACTGGGCCGATTTCCTTTATATTTTACATGGTAACACTGTTAAATGCCCGCAACAGTCCTGAAACAATGTTAAATGTCCACAACAATCCTGAGGATCTGGCTTGGCCGATTTTCTTCATATTTTACATGGTAACAATGTTAAATGCCCGCAACAGTCCTGTAGAACTGGCTGGGCCGATTTTCTTTATATTTTACATGGTAACAATGTTAATCGCCCGCAACAGTCCTGAAGAACTGGCTGGACCGATTTTCTTCATATGTTACATGGTTACAATGTTAAATGCCCGCAACAGTCCTGAAGAACTGACTGGGCCGATTTTTCTTTATATTTCACATGGTAACAATGTTAAATGCCCGCAACAGTCCTGAAACAATGTTAAATGTCCACAACAGTCCTGTAGAACTGGCTTGGCCGATTTCCTTTATATTTTACATGGTAACCATTTTAACCGCCCGCAACAGTCCTGAAACAATGTTTAATGTCCACAACAATCCTGAAGAACGGGCTGGGCCGATTTCCTTCATATTTTACATGGTAACAATGTTAAACGCCCGCAACAGTGCTGAAACAATGTTAAATGTTCACAACAGTCCTGAGGATCTGGCTCGGGCAGATTTTCTTCATATTTTACATGGTAACAATGTTAAATGCCCGCAACTGTCCTGAAGAATTGGCTGGGCCTATTTTCTTAATATTTTACATGGTAACAATGTTAAATGCCCGCAACAGTCCTGAAGAATTATTGGCTGGGCCGATTTGCTTCATATTTTACATGGTAACAATGTAAAACGCCCGCAAATGTCCTGAAGCTATGTTAAATGTCTACATTAACCCTGAGGATCTGGCTGGGGCAGAATTTCTTCATATTTTTCATGGTTACAATGTTAAATGCCCGCAACAGTCCTGAAGAATTGGCTGGGCCGATTTCCTTTATATTTTACATGGTAACACTTTTAAACTCCCGCAACAGTCCTAAAGCAATGTTTAATGTGCACAACAGTCCTGAGGATCTGGCTGGGCTGATTTCTAGTATATTTTACATTATTACCTTGTAAAATATAAAGAAAATCGGCCCTGCCAGTTCTTCAGGACTGTTGCCAACATTTGACATTGTAACCATGTATAATATGAGGAAAATCGGCCCAACCAGTTCTCCAGGACTGTTGCGGGCATTTAACATTGTTACCATGTAAAATATAAAGAAAATCGGCCCAGCCAGTTCTTCAGGACTGTTGCGGGCATTTAACATTGTTACCATGTAAAATATGAAGACAATCGGCCCGGCCGGTTCTTCAGGACTGGTGTGGACATTTAACATTCTTACCATGTAAATATAAAGAAAATCGGCCCAGCCAGATCCTCAGGACTGTTGTGGACATTAAACATTGCTTCAGGACTGTTGCGGGCATTTAACATTGTTACCATGAAAATTATGAAGAAATTCTGCCCCAGCCAGATCCTCAGGGTTACTGTAGACATTTAACATTGCTTCAGGACTGTTGCGGGCGTTTAACATTGTTACCATGTAAAATATGAAGCAAAACGGCCCACCCAATAATTCTTCAGGACTGTTGCGGGCATTTAACATTGTTACAATGTAAAATATGAAGAAAATCTGCCCGAGCCAGTTCTTCAGGACTGTTGCGGACATTTAACATTGTTACCATGTAAAATATTAAGAAAATAGGCCCAGCCAATTCTTCAGGACTGTTGCGGGCATTTAACATTGTTACCATGTAAAATATGAAGAAAATCTGCCCGAGCCAGATCCTCAGGACTGTTGTGGACATTTAACATTGTTTCAGGACTGTTGCGGGCATTGTTACCATGTAAAATATGAAGAAAATCTGCCCGAGCCAGATCCTCAGGACTGGTGTGGACATTTAACATTGGTACCATGTAAATATAAAGAAAATCGGCCCAGCCAGATCCTCAGGACTGTTGTGGACATTTAACATTGCTTCAGGACTGTTGCGGGCATTTAACATTGTTACCATGAAAAATATGAAGAAATTCTGCCCCAGCCAGATCCTCAGGGTTACTGTAGACATTTAACATTGCTTCAGGACTGTTGCGGGCATTTAACATTGTTACCATGTAAAATATGAAGAAAATCTGCCCGAGCCAGTTCTTCAGGACTGGTGCGGACATTTAACATTGTTACCATGTAAAATATTAAGAAAATAGGCCCAGCCAATTCTTCAGGACTGTTGCGGGCATTTAACATTGTTACCATGTAAAATATGAAGAAATTCTGCCCGAGCCAGATCCTCAGGACTGTTGTGGACATTTAACATTGTTACCATGTAAAATATTAAGAAAATGGGCCCACCCAATAATTCTTCAGGACTGTTGCGGGCATTTAACATTGTTACCATGTAAAATATGAAGAAATTCTGCCCGAGCCAGATCCTCAGGACTGTTGTGGACATTTAACATTGTTACCATGTAAAATATGAAGCAAATCGGCCCACCCAATAATTCTTCAGGACTGTTGCGGGCATTTAACATTGTTACCATGTAAAATATGAAGAAATTCTGCCCGAGCCAGATCCTCAGGACTGTTGCGGGCATTTAACATTGTTACAATGTAAAATATGAAGAAAATCGGCCCAGCCAGTTCTTCAGGATTGTTGTGGACATTTAACATTGTTTCAGGACTGTTGCGGGCATTTAACATTGTTACCATGTAAAATGTGAAGAAAATCTGCCCAGCCAGTTCTTCAGGATTTTTGTGGACATTTAACATTGTTTCAGGACTGCTGCGGGCGTTTAACTTTGTTACCATTTAAAATATAAAGGAAATCGGCCCCTGAAGAACTGGCTGGGCCGATTTCCTTCATATTTTACATGGTAACAATGTTAAATGCTCGCAACAGTCCTGAAGAACTGGCTGGGCCGATTTTTTTTATATTTTACATGGTAACAATGTTAAATGACCGCAGCAGTCCTGGAGAACTGGCTGGGCCGATTTTCCTCATATTATACATGGTTACAATGTCAAATGTTGGCAACAGTCCTGAAGAACTGGCAGGGCCGATTTTCTTTATATTTTAGAAGGTAATAATGTTAAAAAAGTCTACAACAGTCCTGAAAAACTGACAGGGCCGATTTCTAGTATATTTTACATGGTAACAATATGAAATGTCCGCAACAGTCCTGAAGAACTGGCTGGGCCGATTTCCTTCATATTTTACATGGTTCCAATGTCAAATGTCCACAATTGTCCTGAGGAACTGGCTGGGCCGATTTCCTTCATATTTTACATGGTAACAATGTGAAACGTCCGCAACAGCCCTGAAAAACTGGCTGGGCCGATTCCCTTCACATTTTACATGGTATCTATGTTTAATGTCCACAACAGTCCTGAAGAACTGGCTGGGCCGATTTCCTTATAATAAGAGGTTTTTTTGGCCAAGCCCTTACGATTCGTGCCTTGTCCGGGCGGATGGACAAGGGGTTATCACTATAGCTCAGATGACCTTTGCTTAACTGAGTTAAAAATAATGCTCCTTCTTGGAGATTATAAGCGTTTTCCACATGACAAGTCGTGCCAAGTCTCGTTATAGACCGTCCTGTCTCAGAGGGGCGATATATTGCCACAGAAACCTGCCGGGTCAATTCGTGTATTTATATCAATTATCAAGTCATATAGAATAACGCGCATTTTAATTTAATGATATCAAACACACAAGAAGAAATGAAAACTGAATTATCTTGTGCAAGGGTCACGGAACCAGGAAAGAGAAGTGACACGTGGCACAATTATTAGCGGCCTTTTGCCCTTGAGCCCCTCTACCATAATTGAGTCTCTATCGTCCTAGATCCCCCCGCCGCCGCCAGCCGAGTTAAAACTAAGCCGGGCCAGCCGAGTTCATCAAGCCAAAGTGAGCCGATTTTGTGCAGCTCAGCTTGAAGTGAGAAAAAACTAAATACACAACGACAAATCTTTTACGATTGAAAATTCCCGAAAAAAATGTTCAGGTTTTGTTATTTTATTTTTTTTTTTTATTCTTGTTCTGAAAGGAAACGGTGTGATTGTTGAAGTATGAAAATATTGGCGTATGAAACCACCGGATAAACCATACTCGATATTTAATCACAAACTTGTTAAATGTAAAATTGATGCAATATGTCACACGTAATATTTATGTCACTTGTTTAGATTGAATGGATACTTTGTTTAATTGTCAAATGAATAGGCTTTCAGGTGAGTTGAAGCCAGCCCACATTTTGCAAGCCGAGGTGAGCCACGAAACTCGGCTTACTGCTAAAGTCAGGCGTCTTTTAGTTCAAGCCAGTCGCATTTGTGTGGCCAACTCGGCTCCAGGCTCTATATCGTCCTGACAGAGTGGCGCGCTGGATGAGGAGGAAAATGTTTCCGTTCTTTTTTTATATTGCCTCAAGACCTCCCAGTACTCAGTTACTTCACATTAACAAGAACACCGGTAATCTGTGTCTAATGTCTTTCAAAATATTTATAACGTGTGTGAAAAATATGCCTTATAACAAAGCATATTGATAAATCCCCGTGCATGTTTGTTGAATTTCTCCCATAAATAAGAAGTGGCCGTCGGCAGGTCCTGCGTGCACAGGAACCAAACTGTGGTTTCCATGGAGATTAGATTTACGCTATGGTTTTGTTACTCACAATCTGTTTCTAGTTAATCCCTCAATCGGTGCATCTAACTGGTTGTTTGCGAATGGAAAGTAGCAAAAATTGGTCTGAAACCCTGAAAAGGTTTCAGCGGCTGACAGGGGGATGGGGGGGGGGGGGTTCATACCCCCTATAGCCAAACTTCCTCATCTCATTTAATACAACCCCCCCCCCCCCCCCCCCCCGATAAAAAGCCCGTTTACCGGGTTTATCAGCTGGTTAAAGATATTTTTTGTGTCTTTGCAAAGGCTTGTTATCCTAATTTATTGGAGCAATTCAAATTTGAGAACAAATATATCGCACAAACAGAAGAACCAGCAATTAAACCCAAATTTTAATTAACAGTGTATGTTTATACTTAATCTAAATAAAGTTCTAGTGACACGTAAAGTTAGCCGTGCACGAGATCATGTAGCGTTATCAGCACAAAAGGAAACGTGTTGTTCATTTGATTACCGTACTAATATGGACATGAGCCTCGTGACCTTTGATAAGTCTAGTGACCTGACAAGAAAAATAACGAGAGGCCACAGCCATGCATTCTATCACAACGTAATTTACCATTTTCAGGGCATTTTGCAAATTGTTAGGACCATTTGACCATCCGTGCGAACTGTACCGTTAGTCTTCTCCACCGCCGCCAGGTGTCGCCACCGTTTTAACTCTGCTCAGGTGTAACCATGCAGGTCGAAGACGACCGCAGAACGTAGTACGTCCTTCATTTGAGGTACGTACCTCGTCTGAGGTACGCCTGTACTTAGATGGAAGTACGACGTGACTGACAGGGTAAATTCATGTAAAACATCAAATAATTGGCAATGTGAGCCTCGGAATCCCCTAGTGCCGGCCAATCATACAAGTCAATACATAGTTCTTCCAGTTGACATCCGCGAATGCGTTGTTGGGGGGTTTCCTGTACTTTCCTGTACGCCGCTGTACTTCGATCGCAGTACGGCACTTTGCTGTTCACCTATATAATCTGATAATAGCTAGGAAAACCGTATTAAAGTTGAAGTTGCTTTTCAGTTAACATGCATTGCACTTAAATTATGACAATTACTTTTATTGTCAACAGAGGTATTTTAATATTTGCCATTTCACGAGGCATTGAACAACACTGAATGAGGTTTAACCATTTTTATTTTTTATTTTTATTTCAGAACAGAAGCATTGAAGAAACAACTCCGTGGTTTGACCAGAAGTAATTGGCTGTTAATATTATAGTTTTGTTCATTTTACAGCTGTGTCAGATTTTCATAAATAATTAATCCCGTGAGTGGATAGAACGCAAGTCATTTTTTCAACTTCGGCCCATTATTGTACCCATTTATCTCCATTCCTTTTCACGTGTTGTTATCAGTGCTTAACATGCACTTTATTCTTTTTTTCTCATGCATTAAAATTAATATTGCTCACTGCATCTCTCCACATTTTTTACTAGACCAGCAAATATATAAAGAGACATCAGTCACTGCACTTATATCTGTTTACAGCACTGCATGCTTTTTATAAATGTAACATAATTTGGGACGTGGTATGCTCCATGCAGTGTTATTTATTAATTGCCTATGTATTAATATTCTATGTAAAGGTGCTCTGAATTTGCTCTTTATTACCCAGAAAAAAATATAAAACAATGTCACCATGCATGGTAGTGGGATTCTTCCCTTCCATATACTATAACCACTGAACAGGTGTCCCAGGGGGTGCAACCTTTTGCCATCCCTTTTCCTTCTTCTTTTGGACACGTAGACTCTTGTTTGTATATATTTTTGTAAATAAGTGCTATAATGAACTGCGGTCCAAATATTTCTGTATTTTTTTTATAATTCAGCTGGCCCCAACGCCTCCGTATTTTTATTTGAAATAAATACCCTAGCAAATATTTTACTGTTTAAATAAGTGAATATACAAAATTGATATTTGAAGTATAAACAGATATGAATGAACATTCAAAGGTTATTTTATTAATCCACAGTAGGATGCCTACTTTTCCTTGTCATTCTCATATATGTATATATAAAATAAATGTTTACTTAAAATATTAAACTGTGTATTCAACTGTTCTGAATAAAGTGTTTTCATTAAAAAAAATACTTCTGGGTGAACGTCTAGACCTGCATTTCTGTTAACTGTATATCAGCTGTACAGATCCATTTCAGGTAAGTGTTGTCAGCAGTTCTGAAAAAAAATGAATATTTGATGGAAAATTGGGGCTATATGTTTACAACCAGTATACTTGAAAAGGGTTGAATTTGCGAGTTACCATCTTGACACTATATATTCAGTGTAGTCCCAATACACATGCAGGAGTACTAAATTAATGCAAGTAAGAAACTGTTCTAGAAATTTAACATTTGATGATGTCCAGGCAAACCGTTTATTGTAATAAGTCCGTGCCATCTCTGTCAGTGGTCCACAACATATGTCACTAGCCGCCACATAATCGATCACTTAATTAAACACATGATCACCACGTAACGTCGTACAGCCAGGACATTATAAATTTTAAAATTTGATGTTATGAAAATATATTTACAGGAAAGAGCACGAATAGACAAAACCATGTGACATGTGGTACTATGACAGAAAAGGTTCCGTGCTTAAAATCGTACAGAATATTGATTTTGGCTAACTGTAAAAAGAAAATATAATATTAAGAAGAAATATATATATTTACGTATTAAATGACATTTTGCGTTTTAAATGTTTCTTATGATCCTACGAAATCCAAAGGTTCGTGCACGAATGCAATTTAAATGGGATCTTTTTATATTCGCCTGCATGTTAAAAAAGGCCAAATATCTTCAATCCCGACCTGAAATAAGAAAATAAAACATGGTTAAAACTCGTTCAATATTTCAAAATTGTTTCAATGCCTCGCGCATTTTTACAGCAAAAAAAATGCCTTCAAATGACAAGTCAATACTTCTTTGATGAAAAAAGGGCTTAAAAGCATAATTTCAGTTAACTACATTTTAACTGAAATGCAAGTACAACTTTCCTATATTACTTACAGGTACACGTCCGTGTATTGCTGCAGTCTTGCAGCGCTGGCATATATAGTAAACAATACAAGCGCTGCAGCCTCTGGCGGGGAGAGTCTATACTATCCAAATTTGTACGGATCCGTACAAACCCCTCAAACACGTATATGCCTTGTGAAGCGTGAGAACACCAAACAAACCCCACATATTATTATTGTTACAGATGCTTAGACTCCGACGGGACCAAAACTTTTTCTGAATGATCAGTATAAAATAAAGTATGGGCACTTACTCTGAATGAAGTCAGATATTACTTCGTCTCCGTTGGGCCGCTGGCGCCTTCAAGTTGGAACAGCCAATAGGAAATTAGCATCATTGACAACATGCGATGTATGATGGGAAGGATGCTTATGAAAAAATGGTCTACCCTAGTGCACGGCACTGGCATTCCTGGGAAAAGTCCTCCTGAATTCCTCTTTTGCATAGATTGCCCACCTAATTTGCATGGGATTCCTTTTCCGGCGGTGTCCTGTTGCGCATGAAACAACTGAACTCCGGCAGTTCAAATGATATAAAAACATTTACAGGCGCACATAAAGGTGATATATCGATTTAATTTGATACATAATAAGTTTATTTCTATATATAAATGCAAGATTGCTTTTCTATCGCACAACAAGCAGTGGTATTTCATGTTACAGGTCCCTCCATGTACCGCAGGGCGAACTCTCACCGCCAGACGGTCGGACTCCATATCACAGATAAATGATGTCCGTACGTGGCGGACTCCATATCACAGATAAATGGAGTCCGTACGTGGCGGACTAGTCCGTGTACAGCAAAGTGCGGCGGCCGTACTGCGATCGAAGTACAGCGGCGTACTTCGGTGCAAGTACGGTCGTACATGGGTGACTTTAGAAGTCAATTAAGACAAAATATGCCATAGAATTTCTTGCTAACCCACTTCAGAAAGTTGTTGAATATGTAAGGTTTTTATATGATGCGTCGTTTCAATCCTCAGTGTCACTGGTGTTTGATAAAACGGGAGATATAACACGACATGCCTCGGACGTGGATCTGAAAATGCCGTTATCTTGACAGGAAACCCCCTAACAACACATTCGCGGATGTCAACTGGAAGAACTATGTATTGTCTTGTATGATTGGCCGACACTAGGGGATTCCGAGGCTCACATTACCAATTATTTGATGTTTTACATGAATTTACCCTGTCGGTCACGTCGTACTTCCATTTAAGTACAGGCGTACCTCAGACGAGGTACGTACCTCAAACGAAGGACGTACTACAATCTGCGGTCGTCCTCGACCTGGTAACGTGACTTGAATGAACCAGACTGTTCCACATGAATTCCTGTGTTGTCAGTCTCAGGTAGACACCAGGTGTACACAGGTATACACGCAGTCTGTATCCTCAGTAACTGCTTAATGAATGTGTCTGTGATCAGGCCTACAGGTGGGTACATATTCATGAACAAACCGTAGTATTAACTTCATATCGGTTTTTAACATATAATTCAGTCTTCATTCTTAAATATCACTATCACATTGGTTTATGAAGACTTTAGGCCCAAACCATAGTATGTTTTGGAAGTAGGTAAGTTAGCAGCAGCGTGTACATGTATTACTTAATTAGTATGGAAGTACATGACTGGTTTATTGGATTGGTATAGTATTAACTTGAAGATAGTCGTGTCTGGGTGTCTGTGTGTACATGTCACATATTATGTGTCACACCTGTGTACACATTAATTTTGTTTCCCAGGACTGTGATGTACAACAGTCAATAGACTTGAAACATGAGAAGTATGCATGTATGGTGAATAATAATTCATATGCAAATCCAATTATTGATAATGGTACCATTACCAAGTAAGTATGTCCACAAAATCAAAACTGACTGCATGCTGCACAGTATTCATTGATTAGGTAATATATAAACACAAACACACACACCCTCTCCCTCATGATAATGATATTGTCAAATCTTAATTTATGCAGAAAGCACTGCCGCTGCTAATACTATTCCGTGAAGAAGCTGATTTATTTTACTGTTAAAAACAACTTGTCTGTGCAACCTTTACGGGTAAAAATAAATTGATAACAGAAGATTTTGGCATAGTAAGCACATCTTTCTGTTTTAAAAAATTAAGTGATTTCCTGTATATTTTTTTTAGGAAAAATGATATTCACCTGAGAAGATTGACATGATCTTATTAATATTTTCTGTTGATCAGGTTGACAGGAGGTGACAGAGATGGAGCTCCATAGGACCCTACTTCTTCTGTTGATTGGTCACATCTCCCAAAGTGGTAAATATACTAGTACTAGATTCTTCACATCTCACAAAGGGGTCAAGACACATCTGGTACAGCTCTGCAGTGCAACTTGTCATTACATTGGTGATATTCACTTCTTTGTATAATGTTTGAAAATATGGGGATGTTAAATCAGGATTTCTGAACTAGTGATCAATGCACCCAATCTGGACACAAACACTGAAACTGATTTAAAATTGTTAAATCCATCTTAGAACTTTGAATATAAATATAAACAGAGCAGTGTTGTTTACAGAGGCTCAAAGGCTCGCATATAAAAACTAAAGAACAGTGTCAAAGATTTGTCCCTTTTCCTTTTTCACCGTGACAGAGTTTCATCCCAGTAAGGATTAGTGTGTGTTTTCTTGTGACCCATGGTTGTTTTAGCTATGCTTTCCATTCAGGATGGATTTTTTTCCTATTTGATCACACAGTGGACATAGCCACATGCCCATCTAGATGTTGTTCACCATGGCCCGTGTTGGCCCTACATGAGTGTGATATCTGGGTTGCATATAATTTCTCATTTGATAATTTTATTTTTTTCACAGTAGTCTTAGCCTCATGCCCGTCTGATTGTAAGTGCATTACTCATGATCGTGAATACTGGGGACCAGATCATGTGGTTGTATCGTGTAGCGACAAGGGGATCTCTGCTGTTCCTGCTGGCCTACCACACCAAACAAAGACACTATCTCTTGAGAAAAACCAGCTCATCTCTTTAGATCCCAGCGCTCTTCTGCATCTAAAATCTCTAAGAGCTTTGTAAGTATTTAAGATTTACTTATTTACCATTTGCATATATACTTCATGATTTCTAAAACAGAGCAGTTTCTAAAACCCTGTTTCAGCCATGCTTCATCCCCCTTTGGCTTTATCATCATTGATTTCTGGGAAACCATGAATAACAATTTGTAAAATTCTATATTTAGCCTCATACAGTGTATTTTAGATTCATTACCCTGAGTTCCTTCCTGTTTTGAGTTCTAAAACTTAGTTTTTACAAAGAGTATATTTTATGGAAGCATGAGAACACTTCAGTTTATTATAAGAACATTATAGGCATTAGGTCTCCCAAGGCACAATGGTTCACATTGATTTAAAAAGGTGTCTTGCCATTGTAGATATTTAAACAATTATCAGGTCTTACAAGATCATATTTTAATTATTTTATATTATCTGTTTGTTAACTTTCTTTAGTTATGTAAAATCTGTTTACTACTTACCTGCACAATGAAATTGAGGGAAATGGGAGCCACTACCACTCATATAATATTGTACTTTAAGATGGTCTGATTTATGATTAATGGCTGTACCTTTTGGCTAAACAGTACCACAGAGTGTATTCAGGGAAACAAATATCAGTGATGGAAATGTCCAGATTTTATCATTCATTTATTTATTTTCATTTAATGAGGGATTGGTGGTAATGTTGGGGGCAGCAATGTGTATGTTGCAGAGATCAGAATTATCTATCTATGATATAAATTCCAGATGAATATCAAATGACAATTGAATGACAAAAGTTGTTTCCATGCCTCAACACCAGAGGTCACTAGTAAGCAGTGCAGTATTATCATAAATAATAGTCATCATGTTTCAAAGTACCTTATTGTCTCTTTTGTTCTCTTGTATAATTCAGATACTTGTTGAGGAAAATGTTTAATTTATTTTCAATCATATTTTTAGGGAATCTAGCAGAAACCAGTAATCTGGTGATGGCCATCTTTCTTCACTGTTTCAGATACCTGAAGGGCAACCAGTTTACCAAGGTGGACCCAAACACCCTGAGTGTCTTCCAAACTCTCTCAAAGTCATGGCTAAGAGCTATGTAAGTATTTAAAAAAAACATGTATTTTAACATACATACATATATTAATGTACAAAGGAACCTGTCTGTAAGACCACCTGCCCAATGAGACTATATGTCTTTTAAGCCTAAACACTCACTATAGTTAAAACTGATCTGCCTGATAAAACCACCTGTGAATTAAGACCACTTTTTGCCAGTCCCTCTTAAGGTCTTCTTGCACAGGTTTCACTGTATATAAAACTGTATATAACAGTAAAAAATTGTTTTAAATTTATCCTTCATATAAATAGTTGTATTACTGGTTTGTTGTTTTATGGCACCTAATTCATAGTTGTTTAAAGGATGCAGCATAGTAGCTAGGGCGTCTGACTTCAGAGCTCATGATCCTGGTTCATCACTGCCAGTAAATCAAAGGGAAATTGGTGAAGTCTCTGTAGAACTTCAGATATTTGCTTTAAATGCCTTAATGACTACAGGTTATCACTTATTATGGATTATGCTGTTCTTAATGTCTTAATGACTACAGGTGATCACTAATTATGGATTATGCTGTTTTAATGTCTTAAATACTACAGGTTATCACTTATTATGGATTATGCTGTTTATAAAGTCTTAATGACAACAGGTAAACACTTATTACAGATGATGCTGTTTTTAATGTTTTAATGACTACAGGTTATCACATATTATAAATTTTGCTGTTTCTAATGTCTTAATGTCTACAGGTTATCACTTATTATGGATTATTCTGTTTAAAAATGTCTTAATGTCTACAGGTTATCACTTATTATGGATTATGCTTAGCCCTATGGACTTAACAGCCCATAATCCAGAAGGTTTAATAATAGCATATTGTTATGATTATATAGTTACTTATTTCTTCACACTAGTCTTAGCTCTTTGCACATAATACATGAAGTCCAGTAGGCATAATAGTAACACATCATATGTTAATATTGTAACATTAAATGATGTACATAAGGTTAACTTCATCACCCTGTTGGATATAGAGATATGCTTGACTGGATAACCCTTCTAGTCTTTCATTAGTTTTGATTTCGTTTGATTTACAGAGATCTGAGTGAGAATGCCTGGGACTGCTGTAACCCTGACATGAAGCAGTTTATACAGTGGCTACAGTTGATGAAAGGACCACAACCCGTGACAAGTACCAAGAAGTGGGTAGCTCTGATAGACGCTTATAAAACTCTGTGTTCCTCACCTCAGAGCCTTAAAGGGAAGAGGCTGGATGAGCTCCAAATCACTGATATTGACTCATGTCACAATAAATAAGGAATATTTTCACAATTTTTGTATTTTTATTATAAATGGTCACCATTATTTGTAAACTTGACACTGTGATGAAATTTACCATTATTGTCAAAATATTATTTCTTCATAGCCATTCGAACCATCAGTGAAAGGATATCTCATGTGCTTGAAGCTAAGGTTTCCTTTGCACAGGATATGTGTTGAGAGATTTTATATTGATACAGAAGCATGCTGAATTTTCTCTATGTTGTATATGGCATGCCATGCAGAAGCAACACATTTTGCCAGCTGGACACATGCATATGGAATATCGCTTTATTTATAAAGTCATTATTATTAATTTAATCTGCATGCCAGATCTTATTGATAATATATCTGAGTCATTTTTTTTTGTGCGGTTAATGCAGAACTTCCACTGCTCCATTGTTTTATCCGTTTTATCCAATAATATCAGCAGCTTTCAAAGAATCAGAAGCCTTGCAACATTTCCATGTGCATCTGATGGAACAAACAAGATATGAATAGTGAATATAAGGTATCTGTATTTTATGGGGGTATATGACAGGGGAATAGCCTGGCCTTGTCTGTTGAAATACAAATGAAATACATTTTCTTGATAATAAATTATATACCTTTATATTGTGTAGTTATACATGCAATTTCAAATATTTAAATGACATGATAAAGTTAACAATTATTATATTGATGCATACCTTTCTGTATGATTGTCAGCCCTGTATTTGCTGGTTTGAAAATAAATATAATATTTACCAATATTTTAGAATCAACATCATGGGACCTGTTGACCGTAATATGTCGTATGATTATTTAGGGAATATATGCAATGTTAATGTGCAACCCAGTTACCATTTTTACCCAGGTTGTATTGTTTTTGTTTGTTCTTCTCTGTTAAAATTATCCAAGGAGGTCCAAACTGGATTTTTCAAGTACATTGTGTTCAGATTTATAGGAAATTCTATAGGCCCTTTAAATTTCACAGAAGCACTGCTGTCACTTGGTGTCAAAATTATTAACTAATGATATCTGGCATCTTCCACAATCTAGCCTTCAGTGGATCAGAAAACCAATGTTGAAACTGATTGTTACTGGAAACTCAGTGTTTAAATTCTAAACGACAGAATGGAAATAAAGCACTAAAAGTATTCTCTACCAATTTATTTGCCCTAGCATCATCAAAAATAGTATTTCAGATGTAATAATTTGTATATAAAAATGACAATATGTGCAATAAAACATTTGTATAAAATGGATTGATTTACCTGCTGTAACCCATTTAAGTGTGTATGTATATGTAAATTACATGGGTACAGTACTCTACAATCTGATCCAGAAACCTGTGTCCACCTCTTTGTTTTTTTTTTTTTTTTTTTTTTTTTTTGGGGGGGGGGGGGGAGGGGGTTAATTCAAAAGAAATTATATATATATGAATTTACCTGATGGGGTAAAATGAATTTTATAATAAATCCCAGGGATGAAATTTACTATTTTGTCGATTCTTTCAATCGACTTGACAGGTCAGACTGACATGTCCCTGTGTGAGTAGGTATAGATTTCAAATTGACGTGTCCCTGTGATAGTAGCTTTCTCAGATTGACGTGTCCCTGTGTGAGTAGGTAAAGATCTCAGATTGACGTGTCCCTGTGATAGTAGATTTCTCAGATTGACGTGTCCCTGTGTGAGTAGGTATAGATCGATCTCAGATTGACGTGTCCCAGTGTGAGTAGGTATAGATCTCAGATTGACGTGTCCCTGTGATAGTAGCTTTCTCAGATTGACGTGTCCCTGTGTGAGTAGGTATAGATCTCAGATTGACGTGTCCCTGTGATAGTAGCCTTCTCAGATTGACGTGTCCCTGTGCGAGTAGGTATAGATCTCAGATTGGCGTGTCCCTGTGATAGTAGCCTTCTCAGATTGACGTGTCCCTGTGTGAGTAGGTATAGATTTCAAATTGACGTGTCCCTGTGATAGTAGCTTTCTCAGATTGACGTGTCCCTGTGTGAGTAGGTATAGATCTCAGATTGACGTGTCCCTGTGATAGTAGCCTTCTCAGATTGACGTGTCCCTGTGTGAGTAGGTATAGATCTCAGATTGACGTGTCCCTGTGATAGTAGCCTTCTCAGATTGACGTGTCCCTGTGTGAGTAGGTATATATCTCAGATTGACGTGTCCCTGTGATAGTAGCCTTCTCAGATTGACGTGTCCCTGTGTGAGTAGGTATAGATCTCAGATTGACGTGTCCCTGTGATAGTAGCCTTCTCAGATTGACGTGTCCCTGTGCGAGTAGGTATAGATCTCAGATTGACGTGTCCCTGTGATAGTAGCCTTCTCAGATCGACGTGTCCCTGTGTGAGTAGGTATAGATTTCAAATTGACGTGTCCCTGTGATAGTAGCTTTCTCAGATTGACGTGTCCCTGTGTGAGTAGGTATAGATTTCAAATTGACGTGTCCCTGTGATAGTAGCTTTCTCAGATTGACGTGTCCCTGTGTGAGTAGGTATAGATCTCAGATTGACGTGTCCCTGTGATAGTAGCCTTCTCAGATTAACGTGTCCCTGTGATAGTAGCCTTCTCAGATTGACGTGTCCCAGTGTGAGTAGGTATAGATCTCAGATTGACGTGTCCCTGTGTAAGTAGGTTTAGATCTCAGATTGACGTGTCCCTGTGATAGAAGCCTTCTCAGATTGACGTGTCCCTGTGCGAGTGTGTATAGATCTCAGATTGACGTGTCCCTGTGATAGTAGCCTTCTCAGATTGACGTGTCCCTGTGTGAGTAGGTATAGATTTCAAATTGACGTGTCCCTGTGATAGTAGCTTTCTCAGATTGACGTGTCCCTGTGATAGTAGCCTTCTCAGACTGACGTGTCCCTGTGTGAGTAGGTATAGATCTCAGATTGACGTGTCCCTGTGATAGTAGCCTTCTCAGATTGACGTGTCCCTGTGTGAGTAGGTATAGATCTCAGATTGACGTGTCCCTGTGATAGTAGCCTTCTCAGATTGACGTGTCCCTGTGCGAGTAGGTATAGATCTCAGATTGACGTGTCCCTGTGATAGTAGCCTTCTCAGATCGACGTGTCCCTGTGTGAGTAGGTATAGATTTCAAATTGACGTGTCCCTGTGATAGTAGCTTTCTCAGATTGACGTGTCCCTGTGTGAGTAGGTATAGATTTCAAATTGACGTGTCCCTGTGATAGTAGCTTTCTCAGATTGACGTGTCCCTGTGTGAGTAGGTATAGATCTCAGATTGACGTGTCCCTGTGATAGTAGCCTTCTCAGATTAACGTGTCCCTGTGATAGTAGCCTTCTCAGATTGACGTGTCCCAGTGTGAGTAGGTATAGATCTCAGATTGACGTGTCCCTGTGTAAGTAGGTTTAGATCTCAGATTGACGTGTCCCTGTGATAGAAGCCTTCTCAGATTGACGTGTCCCTGTGCGAGTGTGTATAGATCTCAGATTGACGTGTCCCTGTGATAGTAGCCTTCTCAGATTGACGTGTCCCTGTGTGAGTAGGTATAGATTTCAAATTGACGTGTCCCTGTGATAGTAGCTTTCTCAGATTGACGTGTCCCTGTGATAGTAGCCTTCTCAGACTGACGTGTCCCTGTGTGAGTAGGTATAGATCTCAGATTGACGTGTCCCTGTGATAGTAGCCTTCTCAGATTGACGTGTCCCTGTGTGAGTAGGTATAGATCGATCTCAGATTGACGTGTCCCTGTGATAGTAGCTTTCTCAGATTGACGTGTCCCTGTGCGAGTAGGTATAGATCGATCTCAGATTGACGTGTCCCTGTGATAGTAGCCTTCTCAGATTGACGTGTCCCTGTATGAGTAGGTATAGTAGCCTTCTCAGATTGACGTGTCCCTGTGTGAGTAGGTATAGATCGATCTCAGATTGACGTGTCCCTGTGATAGTAGCTATCTCAGATTGACGTGTCCCTGTGTGAGTAGGTATAGATCGATCTCAGATTGACGTGTCCCTGTGCGAGTAGGTATAGATCTCAGATTGACGTGTCCCTGTGATAGTAGCCTTCTCATATTGACGTGTCCCTGTGTGAGTAGGTATAGATCGATCTCAGATTGACGTGTCCCTGTGATAGTAGCTTTCTTAGATTGACGTGTCCCTGTGCGAGTAGGTATAGATCGATCTCAGATTGTCGTGTCCCTGTGATAGTAGCCTTCTGAGATTGACGTGTCCCTGTGTGAGTAGGTATAGATCGATTTCAGATTGACGTGTCTATGTGATAGTAGCTTTCTCAGATTGACGTGTCCCTGTGTGAGTAGGTATAGATCGATCTCAGATTGACGTGTCCCTGTGATAGTTGCCTTCTCAGATTGACGTGTTCCTGTGATAGTAGCCTTCTCAGATTGACGTGTCCCTGTGTGAGTAGGTATAGATCGATCTCAGATTGACGTGTCCCTGTGATAGTACGTAGCTTTCTCAGATTGACGTGTCCCTGTGTGAGTAGGTATAGATCGATCTCAGATTGACGTGTCCCTGTGTGAGTAGGTATAGATCTCAGATTGACGTGTCCCTGTGATAGTAGCCTTCTCAGATTGACGTGTCCCTGTGTGAGTAGGTATAGATCGATCTCAGATTGACGTGTCCCTGTGATAGTAGCTTTCTCAGATTGACGTGTCCCTGTGCGAGTAGGTATAGATCGATCTCAGATTGACGTGTCCCTGTGATAGTAGCCTTCTCAGATTGACGTGTCCCTGTGTGAGTAGGTATAGATCGATCTCAGATTGACGTGTCTATGTGATAGTAGCTTTCTCAGATTGACGTGTCCCTGTGTGAGTAGGTATAGATCGATCTCAGATTGACGTGTCCCTGTGATAGTAGCCTTCTCAGATTGACGTGTCCCTGTGTGAGTAGGTATAGATCTCTGATTGACGTGTCCCTGTGATAGTAGCCTTCTCAGATTGACGTGTCCCTGTGTGAGTAGGTATAGATCGATCTCAGATTGACGTGTCCCTGTGATAGTAGCTATCTCAGATTGACGTGTTCCTGTGTGAGTAGGTATAGATCGATCTCAGATTGACGTGTCCCTGTGCGAGTAGGTATAGATCTCAGATTGACGTGACCCTGTGATAGTAGCCGTCTCAGATTGACGTGTCCCTGTGTGAGTAGGTATAGATCGATCTCAGATTGACGTGTCCCTGTGATAGTAGCTTTCTTAGATTGACGTGTCCCTGTGCGAGTAGGTTTAGATCGATCTCAGATTGTCGTGTCCCTGTGATAGTAGCCTTCTTAGATTGACGTGTCCCTGCGTGAGTAGGTATAGATCGATCTCAGATTGACGTGTCTATGTGATAGTAGCTTTCTCAGATTGACCTGTCCCTGTGTGAGTAGGTATAGATCGATCTCAGATTGACGTGTCCCTGTGATAGTAGCCTTCTCAGATTGACGTGTCCCTGTGCGAGTAGGTATAGATCTCAGATTGACGTGTCCCTGTATGAGTAGGTATAGATCTCAGATTGACGTGTCCCTGTGATAGTAGCTTTCTCAGATTGACGTGTCCCTGTGTGAGTAGGTATAGATCTCAGATTGACGTGTCTATGTGATAGTAGCTTTCTCAGATTGACGTGTCCCTGTGTGAGTAGGTATAGATCTCAGATTGACGTGTCCCTGTGATAGTAGCCTTCTCAGATTGACGTGTCCCTGTGTGAGTAGGTATAGATCTCAGATTGACGTGTTCCTGTGATAGTAGCCTTCTCAGATTGACGTGTCCCTGTGTGAGTAGGTATAGATCTCAGATTGAAGTGTCCCTGTGATAGTAGCCTTCTCAGATTGCCGTGTCCCTGTGCGAGTAGGTATAGATCTCAGATTGACGTGTCCCTGTGATAGTAGCCTTCTCAGATTGACGTGTCCCTGTGTGAGTAGGTGTAGATTTCAAATTGACGTGTCCCTGTGATAGAAGCTTTCTCAGATTGACGTGTCCCTGTGTGAGTAGGTATAGATTTCAAATTGACGTGTCCCTGTGATAGTAGCTTTCTCAGATTGGCGTATCCCTGTGTGAGTAGGTATAGATCTCAGATTGACGTGTCCCTGTGATAGTAGCCTTCTCAGATTGACGTGTCCCTGTGATAGTAGCCTTCTCAGATTGACGTGTCCCTGTGTGAGTAGGTATAGATCTCAGATTGACGTGTCCCTGTGTGAGTAGGTATAGATCTCAGATTGACGTGTCCCTGTGATAGAAGCCTTCTCAGATTGACGTGTCCCTGTGCGAGTGTGTATAGATCTCAGATTGACGTGTCCCTGTGATAGTAGCCTTCTCAGATTGACGTGTCCCTGTGTGAGTAGGTATAGATTTCAAATTGACGTGTCCCTGTGATAGTAGCTTTCGCAGATTGACGTGTCCCTGTGATAGTAGCCTTCTCAGATTGACGTGTCCCTGTGCGAGTAGGTATAGATCTCAGATTGACGTGTCCCTGTGATAGAAGCCTTCTCAGATTGACGTGTCCCTGTGCGAGTAGGTATAGATCTCAGATTGACGTGTCTATGTGATAGTAGCTTTCTCAGATTGACGCGTCCCTGTGTGAGTAGGTATAGATCTCAGATTGACGTGTCCCTGTGATAGTAGCCTTCTCAGATTGACGTGTCCCTGTGTGAGTAGGTATAGATCGATCCCAGATTGACGTGTCCCTGTGATAGTAGCTATCTCAGATTGACGTGTGCCTGTGTGAGTAGGTATAGATCGATCTCAGATTGACGTGTCCCTGTGCGAGTAGGTATAGATCTCAGATTGACGTGTCCCTGTGATAGTAGCCTTCTCAGATTGACGTGTCCCTGTGTGAGTAGGTATAGATCGATCTCAGATTGACGTGTCCCTGTGATAGTAGCTTTCTTAGATTGACGTGTCCCTGTGCGAGTAGGTATAGATCCATCTCAGATTGACGTGTCCCTGTGATAGTAGCCTTCTTAGATTGACGTGTCCCTGTGTGAGTAGGTATAGATCGATCTCAGATTGACGTGTCTATGTGATAGTAGCTTTCTCAGATTGACGTGTCCCTGTGTGAGTAGGTATAGATCGATCTCAGATTGACGTGTCCCTGTGATAGTAGCCTTCTCAGATTGACGTGTCCCTGTGATAGTAGCCTTCTCAGATTGACGTGTCCCTGTGTGAGTAGGTATAGATCGATCTCAGATTTACGTGTCCCTGTGATAGTACGTAGCTTTCTCAGATTGACGTGTCCCTGTGTGAGTAGGTATAGATCGATCTCAGATTGACGTGTCCCTGTGTGAGTAGGTATAGATCTCAGATTGACGTGTCCCTGTGATAGTAGCCTTCTCAGATTGACGTGTCCCTGTGTGAGTAGGTATAGATCGATCTCAGATTGACGTGTCCCTGTGATAGTAGCTTTCTCAGATTGACGTGTCCCTGTGCGAGTAGGTATAGATCGATCTCAGATTGACGTGTCCCTGTGATAGTACCCTTCTCAGATTGACGTGTCCCTGTGTGAGTAGGTATAGATCGATCTCAGATTGACGTGTCTATGTGATAGTAGCTTTCTCAGATTGACGTGTCCCTGTGTGAGTAGGTATAGATCGATCTCAGATTGACGTGTCCCTGTGATAGTAGCCTTCTCAGATTGACGTGTCCCTGTGTGAGTAGGTATAGATCTCTGATTGACGTGTCCCTGTGATAGTAGCCTTCTCAGATTGACGTGTCCCTGTGTGAGTAGGTATCGTTCGATCTCAGATTGACGTGTCCCTGTGATAGTAGTTATCTCAGATTGACGTGTTCCTGTGTGAGTAGGTAAAGATCGATCTCAGATTGACGTGTCCCTGTGCGAGTAGGTATAGATCTCAGATTGACGTGTCCCTGTGATAGTAGCCTTCTCAGATTGACGTGTCCCTGTGTGAGTAGGTATAGATCGATCTCAGATTGACGTGTCCCTGTGATAGTAGCTTTCTTAGATTGACGTGTCCCTGTGCGAGTAGGTATAGATCGATCTCATATTGTCGTGTCCCTGTGATAGTAGCCTTCTTAGATTGACGTGTCCCTGTGTGAGTAGGTATAGATCGATCTCAGATTGACGTGTCTATGTGATAGTAGCTTTCTCAGATTAACGTTCCCTGTGTGAGTAGGTATAGATCGATCTCAGATTGACGTGTCTATGTGATAGTAGCTTTCTCAGACTGACCTGTCCCTGTGTGAGTAGGTATAGATCGATCTCAGATTGAAGTGTCCCTGTGATAGTAGCCTTCTCAGATTAACGTGTCCCTGTGCGAGTAGTTATAGATCTCAGATTGACTTGTCCCTGTATGAGTAGGTATAGATCTCAGATTGACGTGTCCCTGTGATAGTAGCTTTCTCTGATTGACGTGTCCCTGTGTGAGTAGGTATAGATCTCAGATTGACGTGTCTATGTGATAGTAGCTTTCTCAGATTGACGTGTCCCTGTGTGAGTAGGTATAGATCTAAGATTGACGTGTCCCTGTGATATTAGCCTTCTCAGATTGACGTGTCCCTGTGTGAGTAGGTATGGATCTCAGATTTACATGTCCCTGTGATAGTAGCCTTCTCAGATTGACGTGTCCCTGTGTGAGTAGGTATAGATCTCAGATTGACGTGTCCCTGTGATAGTAGCCTTCTCAGATTGACGTGTCCCTGTGTGAGTAGGTATAGATATCAGATTGACGTGTCCCTGTGATAGTAGCCTTCTCAGATTGACGTGTCCCTGTGCGAGTAGGTATAGATCTCAGATTGACGTGTCCCTGTGATAGTAGCCTTCTCAGATTGACGTGTCCCTGTGTGAGTAGGTATAGATTTCAAATTGACTTGTCCCTGTGATAGTAGCTTTCCCAGATTGACGTGTCCCTGTGTGAGTAGGTATAGATTTCAAATTGACGTGTCCCTGTGATAGTAGCTTTTTCAGATTGACGTGTCCCTGTGTGAGTAAGTATAGATCTCAGATTGACGTGTCCCTGTGATAGTAGCCTTCTCAGATTGACGTTACCCTGTGATAGTAGCCTTCTCAGATTGACGTGTCCCTGTGTGAGTAGGTATAGATCTCAGATTGACGTGTCCCTGTGTGAGTAGGTATAGATCTCAGATTGACGTGTCCCTGTGATAGAAGCCTTCTCAGATTGACGTGTCCCTGTGCGAGTGTGTATAGATCTCAGATTGACGTGTCCCTGTGATAATAGCCTTCTCAGATTGACGTGTCCCTGTGTGAGTAGGTATAGATTTCAAATTGACGTGTCCCTGTGATAGTAGCTTTCTCAGATTGACGTGTCCCTGTGATAGTAGCCTCCTCAGATTGACGTGTCCCTGTGTGAGTAGGTATAGATCTCAGATTGACGTGTCCCTGTGATAGAAGCCTTCTCAGATTGACATGTCCCTATGCGAGTAGGTATAGATCTCAGATTGACGTGTCTATGTGATAGTAGCTTTCTCAGATTGACGTGTCCCTGTGTGAGAAGGTATAGATCTCAGATTGACGTGTCCCTGTGATAGTAGCCTTCTCAGATTGACGTGTCCCTGTGTGAGTAGGTATAGATCGATCCCAGATTGACGTGTCCCTGTGATAGTAGCCTTCTTAGATTGACGTGTCCCTGTGTGAGTAGGTATAGATCGATCTCAGATTGACGTGTCTATGTGATAGTAGCTTTCTCAGATTGACGTGTCCCTGTGTGAGTAGGTATAGATCGATCTCAGATTGACGTGTCCCTGTGATAGTAGCCTTCTCAGATTGACGTGTCCCTGTGATAGTAGCCTTCTTAGATTGACGTGTCCCTGTGTGGGTAGGTATAGATCGATCTCAGATTGACGTGTCTATGTGATAGTAGCTTTCTCAGATTGACGTGTCCCTGTGCGAGTAGGTATAGATCGATCTCAGATTGACGTGTCCCTGTGATAGTAGCCTTCTCAGATTGATGTGTCCCTGTGTGAGTAGGTATAGATCTCAGATTGACGTGTCCCTGTGGGAGTAGGTATAGATCTCAGATTGACGTGTCCCTGTGATAGAAGCCTTCTCAGATTGACGTGTCCCTGTGCGAGTGTGTATAGATCTCAGATTGACGTGTCCCTGTGATAATAGCCTTCTCAGATTGACGTGTCCCTGTGTGAGTAGGTATAGATTTCAAATTGACGTGTCCCTGTGATAGTAGCTTTCTCAGATTGACGTGTCCCTGTGATAGTAGCCTCCTCAGATTGACGTGTCCCTGTGTGAGTAGGTATAGATCTCAGATTGACGTGTCCCTGTGATAGAAGCCTTCTCAGATTGACATGTCCCTGTGCGAGTAGGTATAGATCTCAGATTGACGTGTCTATGTGATAGTAGCTTTCTCAGATTGACGTGTCCCTGTGTGAGTAGGTATAGATCTCAGATTGACGTGTCCCTGTGATAGTAGCCTTCTCAGATTGACGTGTCCCTGTGTGAGTAAGTATAGATTGATCCCAGATTGACGTGTCCCTGTGATAGTAGCCTTCATAGATTGACGTGTCCCTGTGTGAGTAGGTATAGATCGATCTCAGATTGACGTGTCTATGTGATAGTAGCTTTCTCAGATTGACGTGTCCCTGTGTGAGTAGGTATAGATCGATCTCAGATTGACGTGTCCCTGTGATAGTAGCCATCTCAGATTGACGTGTCCCTGTGATAGTAGCCTTCTTAGATTGACGTGTCCCTGTGTGGGTAGGTATAGATCGATCTCAGATTGACGTGTCTATGTGATAGTAGCTTTCTCAGATTGACGTGTCCCTGTGCGAGTAGGTATAGACCGATCTCAGATTGACGAGTCCCTGTGATAGTAGCCTTCTCAGATTGATGTGTCCCTGTGTGAGTAGGTATAGATCTATCTCAGATTGACGTGTCTATGTGATAGTAGCTTTCTCAGATTGACGTGTCCCTGTGTGAGTAGGTATAGATCGATCTCAGATTGACGTGTCCCTGTGATAGAGGCCTTCTCAGATTGACGTGTCCCTGTGTGAGTAGGTATAGATCTCTGATTGACGTGTCCCTGTGATAGTAGCCTTCTCAGATTGACGTGTCCCTGTGTGAGTAGGTATAGATCGATCTCAGATTGACGTGTCCCTGTGATAGTAGTTATCTCAGATTGACGTGTTCCTGTGTGAGTAGGTATAGATCGATCTCAGATTGACGTGTCCCTGTGCGAGTAGGTATAGATCTCAGATTGACGTGTCCCTGTGATAGTAGCCTTCTCAGATTGACGTGTCCCTGTGTGAGTAGGTATAGATCGATCTCATATTGACGTGTCTATGTGATAGTAGCTTTCTCAGATTGACGTGTCCCTGTGTGAGTAGGTATAGATCGATCTCAGATTGACGTGTCCCTGTGATAGTAGCCTTCTCAGATTGACGTGTCCCTGTGCGAGTAGGTATAGATCTCAGATTGACGTGTCCCTGTATGAGTAGGTATAGATCTCAGATTGACGTGTCCCTGTGATAGTAGCTTTCTCAGATTGACGTGTCCCTGTGTGAGTAGGTATAGATCTCAGATTGACGTGTCTATGTGATAGTAGCTTTCTCAGATTGACGTGTCCCTGTGTGAGTAGGTATAGATCTCAGATTGACGTGTCCCTGTGATAGTAGCCTTCTCAGATTGACGTGTCCCTGTGTGAGTAGGTATAGATCTCAGATTGACATGTCCCTGTGATAGTAGCCTTCTCAGATTGACGTGTCCCTGTGTGAGTAGGTATAGATCTCAGATTGACGTGTCCCTGTGATAGTAGCCTTCTCAGATTGACGTGACCCTGTGTGAGTAGGTATAGATCTCAGATTGACGTGTCCCTGTGATAGTAGCCTTCTCAGATTGACGTGTCCCTGTGCCAGTAGGTATAGATCTTAGATTGACGTGTCCCTGTGATAGTAGCCTTCTCAGATTGACGTGTCCCTGTGTGAGTAGGTATAGATTTCAAATTGACGTGTCCCTGTGATAGTAGCCTTCTCAGATTGACGTGTCCCTGTGTGAGTAGGTATAGATCTCAGATTTACGTGTTCCTGTGATAGTAGCCTTCTCAGATTGACGTGTCCCTGTGTGAGTAGGTATAGATCTCAGATTGACGTGTCCCTGTGATAGTAGCCTTCTCAGATTGACGTGTCCCTGTGCGAGTAGGTATAGATCTCAGATTGACGTGTCCCTGTGATAGTAGCCTTCTCAGGTTGACGTGTCCCTGTGTGAGTAGGTATAGATTTCAAATTGACGTGTCCCTGTGATAGTAGCTTTCTCAGATTGACGTGTCCCTGTGTGAGTAGGTATAGATCTCAGATTGACGTGTCCCTGTGATAGTAGCCTTCTCAGATTGACGTGTCCGTGTGATAGTAGCCTTCTCAGATTGACGTGTCCCTGTGTGAGTAGGTATAGATCTCAGATTGACGTGTCCCTGTGTGAGTAGGTATAGATCTCAGATAGACGTGTCCCTGTGATAGAAGCCTTCTCAGATTGACGTGTCCCTGTGCGAGTAGGTATAGATCTCAGATTGACGTGTCTCTGTGATAGTAGCTTTCTCAGATTGACGTGTCCCTGTGTGAGTAGGTATAGATTTCAAATTGACGTGTCCCTGTGATAGTAGCTATCTCAGATTGACGTGTCCCTGTGATAGTAGCTTTCTCAGATTGACGTGTCCCTGTGTGAGTAGGTATAGATTTCAGATTGACGTGTCCCTGTGATAGTAGCCTTCTCAGATTGACGTGTCCCTGTGTGAGTAGGTATAGATCTCAGATTGACGTGTCCCTGTGATAGTAGCCTTCTCAGATTGACGTGTCCCTGTGTGAGTAGGTATAGATCTCAGATTGACGTGTCCCTGTGATAGTAGCCTTCTCAGATTGACGTGTCCCTGTGTGAGTAGGTATAGATCTCAGATTGACGTGTCCCTGTGATAGTAGCCTTCTCAGATTGACGTTTCCCTGTGCGAGTAGGTATAGATCTCAGATTGACGTGTCCCTGTGATAGTAGCCTTCTCAGATTGACGTGTCCCTGTGTGAGTAGGTATAGATTTCAAATTTACGTGTCCCTGTGATAGTAGCTTTCTCAGATTGACGTGTCCCTGTGTGAGTAGGTATAGATTTCAAATTGACGTGTCCCTGTGATAGTAGCTTTCTCAGATTGACGTGTCCCTGTGTGAGTAGGTATAGATCTCAGATTGACGTGTCCCTGTGATAGTAGCCTTCTCAGATTGACGTGTCCGTGTGATAGTAGCCTTCTCAGATTGACGTGTCCCTGTGTGAGTAGGTATAGATCTCAGATTGACGTGTCCCTGTGTGAGTAGGTATAGATCTCAGATAGACGTGTCCCTGTGATAGAAGCCTTCTCAGATTGACGTGTCCCTGTGCGAGTAAGTATAGATCTCAGATTGACGTGTCCCTGTGATAGTAGCTTTCTCAGATTGACGTGTCCCTGTGTGAGTAGGTATAGATTTCAAATTGACGTGTCCCTGTGATAGTAGCTATCTCAGATTGATGTGTCCCTGTGATAGTAGCCTTCTCAGATTGACGTGTCCCTGTGTGAGTAGGTATAGATCTCAGATTGACGTGTCCCTGTGATAGTAGCTTTCTCAGATTGACGTGTCCCTGTGTGAGTAGGTATAGATCTCAGATTGACGTGTCCCTGTGATAGTAGCCTTCTCAGATTGACGTGTCCCTATGTGAGTAGGTATAGATCTCAGATTGACATGTCCCTGTGATAGTAGCCTTCTCAGATTGACGTGTCCCTGTGTGAGTAGGTATAGATCTCAGATTGACGTGTCCCTGTGATAATAGCCTTCTCAGATTGACGTGTCCCTGTGTGAGTAGGTATAGATCTCAGATTGACGTGTCCCTGTGATAGTAGCCTTCTCAGATTGACGTGTCCCTGTGCGAGTAGGTATAGATCTCAGATTGACGTGTCCCTGTGATAGTAGCCTTCTCAGGTTGACGTGTCCCTGTGAGAGTAGGTATAGATTTCAAATTGACGTGTCCCTGTGATAGTAGCTTTTTCAGATTGACGTGTCCCTGTGTGAGTAGGTATAGATCTCAGATTGACGTGTCCCTGTGATAGTAGCCTTCTCAGATTGACTTGTCCCTGTGTGAGTAGGTATAGATCTCAGATTGACGTGTCCCTGTGATAGTAGCCTTCTCAGATTGACGTGTCCCTGTGTGAGTAGGTATAGATCGATCTCAGATTGACGTGTCCCTGTGATAGTAGCTTTCTCAGATTGACGTGTCCCTGTGTGAGTAGGTATAGATCGATCTCAGATTGACGTGTCCCTGTGCGAGTAGGTATAGATCTCAGATTGACGTGTCCCTGTATGAGTAGGTATAGATCTCAGATTGACGTGTCCCTGTGATAGTAGCTTTCTCAGATTGACGTGTCCCTGTGTGAGTAGGTATAGATCTCAGATTGACGTGTCTATGTGATAGTAGCTTTCTCAGATTGACGTGTCCCTGTGTGAGTAGGTATAGATCTCAGATTGACGTGTCCCTGTGATAGTAGCCTTCTCAGATTGACGTGTCCCTGTGTGAGTAGGTATAGATCTCAGATTGACATGTCCCTGTGATAGTAGCCTTCTCAGATTGACGTGTCCCTGTGTGAGTAGGTATAGATCTCAGATTGACGTGTCCCTGTGATAGTAGCCTTCTCAGATTGACGTGTCCCTGTGTGAGTAGGTATAGATCTCAGATTGACGTGTCCCTGTGATAGTAGCCTTCTCAGATTGACGTGTCCCTGTGTGAGTAGGTATAGATCGATCTCAGATTGACGTGTCCCTGTGATAGTAGCTTTCTTAGATTGACGTGTCCCTGTGCGAGTAGGTATAGATCGATCTCAGATTGTCGTGTCCCTGTGATAGTAGCCTTCTTAGATTGACGTGTCCCTGTGTGAGTAGGTATAGATCGATCTCAGATTGACGTGTCTATGTGATAGTAGCTTTCTCAGATTGACGTGTCCCTGTGTGAGTAGGTATATATCGATCTCAGATTGACGTGTCCCTGTGATAGTAGCCTTCTCAGATTGACGTGTCCCTGTGCGAGTAGGTATAGATCTCAGATTGACGTGTCCCTGTATGAGTAGGTATAGATCTCAGATTGACGTGTCCCTGTGATAGTAGCTTTCTCAGATTGACGTGTCCCTGTGTGAGTAGGTATGGATCTCAGATTGACGTGTCTATGTGATAGTAGCTTTCTCAGATTGACGTGTCCCTGTGTGAGTAGGTATAGATCTCAGATTGACGTGTCCCTGTGATAGTAGCCTTCTCAGATTGACGTGTCCCTGTGTGAGTAGGTATAGATCTCAGATTGACATGTCCCTGTGATAGTAGCCTTCTCAGGTTGACGTGTCCCTGTGTGAGTAGGTATAGATCTCAGATTGACGTGTCCCTGTGATAGTAGCCTTCTCAGATTGACGTGACCCTGTGTGAGTAGGTATAGATCTCAGATTGACGTGTCCCTGTGATAGTAGCCTTCTCAGATTGACGTGTCCCTGTGCGAGTAGGTATAGATCTCAGATTGACGTGTCCCTGTGATAGTAGCCTTCTCAGATTGACGTGTCCCTGTGTGAGTAGGTATAGATCTCAGATTGACGTGTCCCTGTGATAGTAGCCTTCTCAGATTGACGTGTCCGTGTGATAGTAGCCTTCTCAGATTGACGTGTCCCTGTGTGAGTAGGTATAGATCTCAGATTGACGTGTCCCTGTGTGAGTAGGTATAGATCTCAGATAGACGTGTCCCTGTGATAGAAGCCTTCTCAGATTGACGTGTCCCTGTGCGAGTAGGTATAGATCTCAGATTGACGTGTCCCTGTGATAGTAGCTTTCTCAGATTGACGTGTCCCTGTGTGAGTAGGTATAGATTTCAAATTGACGTGTCCCTGTGATAGTAGCTATCTCAGATTGATGTGTCCCTGTGATAGTAGCCTTCTCAGATTGACGTGTCCCTGTGTGAGTAGGTATAGATCTCAGATTGACGTGTCCCTGTGATAGTAGCCTTCTCAGATTGACGTGTCCCTGTGCGAGTAGGTATAGATCTCAGATTGACGTGTCTATGTGATAGTAGCTTTCTCAGATTGACGTGTCCCTGTCTGAGTAGGTATAGATCTCAGATTGACGTGTCCCTGTGATAGTAGCCTTCTCAGATTGACGTGTCCCTGTGTGAGTAGGTATAGATCGATCCCAGATTGACGTGTCCCTGTGATAATAGCCTTCTCAGATTGACGTGTCCCTGTGTGAGTAGGTAGAGATCGATCTCAGATTGACGTGTCCCTGTGATAGCTTTCTCAGATTGACGTGTCCCTGTGTGAGTAGGTATAGATCGGTCTCAGATTGACGTGTCCCTGTGTGAGTAGGTATAGATCTCAGATTGACGTGTCCCTGTGATAGTAGCCTTCTCAGATTGACGTGTCCCTGTGTGAGTAGGTATAGATCGATCTCAGATTGACGTGTCCCTGTGATAGTACGTAGCTTTCTCAGATTGACGTGTCCCTGTGTGAGTATGTATAGATCGATCTCAGATTGACGTGTCCCTGTGTGAGTAGGTATAGATCTCAGATTGACGTGTCCCTGTGATAGTAGCCTTCTCAGATTGACGTGTCCCTGTGTGAGTAGGTATAGATCGATCTCAGATTGACGTGTCCCTGTGATAGTAGCTTTCTCAGATTGACGTGTCCCTGTGCGAGTAGGTATAGATCGATCTCAGATTGACGTGTCCCTGTGATAGTAGCCTTCTCAGATTGACGTGTCCCTGTGTGAGTAGGTATAGATCGATCTCAGATTGACGTGTCTATGTGATAGTAGCTTTCTCAGATTGACGTGTCCCTGTGTGAGTAGGTATAGATCGATCTCAGATTGACGTGTCCCTGTGATAGTAGCCTTCTCAGATTGACGTAGCCCTGTGTGAGTAGGTATAGATCGATCTCAGATTGACGTGTCCCTGTAATAGTAGCCTTCTCAGATTGACGTGTGCCTGTGTGAGTAGGTATAGATCGATCTCAGATTGACGTGTCCCTGTGATAGTAGCCTTCTCAGATTGACGTGTCCCTGTGTGAGTAGGTATAGATCGATCTCATATTGACGTGTCCCTGTGTGAGTAGGTATAGATCTCAGATTGACGTGTCCCTGTGATAGTAGCCTTCTCAGATTGACGTGTCCCTGTGTGAGTAGGTATAGATCGATCTCAGATTGACGTGTCCTTGTGATAGTAGATTTCTCAGATTGACGTGTCCCTGTGAGAGTAGGTATAGATCGATCTCAGATTGACGTGTCCCTGTGCGAGTAGGTATAGATCTCAGATTGACGTGTCCCTATGATAATAGCCTTCTCAGATTGACGTGTCCCTGTGTGAGTAGGTATAGATCGATCTCAGATTGACGTGTCCCTGTGATAGTAGCTTTCTCAGATTGACGTGTCCCTGTGCGAGTAGGTATAGATCGATCTCAGATTGTCGTGTCCCTGTGATAGTAGCCTTCTTAGATTGACGTGTCCCTGTGTGAGTAGGTATAGATCGATCTCAGATTGACGTGTCTATGTGATAGAAGCTTTCTCAGATTGACGTGTCCCTGTGTGATTAGGTATAGATCGATCTCAGATTGACGTGTCCCTGTGATAGTAGCCTTCTCAGATTGACGTGTCCCTGTGCGAGTAGGTATAGAACTCAGATTGACGTGTCCCTGTATTTGTAGGTATAGATCTCAGATTGACGTGTCCCTGTGCGAGTAGGTATAGATCTCAGATTGACGTGTCCCTGTGTTAGTAGCTATCTCAGATTGACGTGTCCCTGTGTGAGTAGGTATAGATCGATCTCAGATTGACGTGTCACTGTGATAGTAGCTTTCTCCGATTGACGTGTCCCTGTGTGAGTAGGTATAGATCTCAGATTGACGTGTCCCTGTGATAGTAGCCTTCTCAGATTGACGTGTCCCTGTGTGAGTAGGTATAGATCTCAGATTGACGTGTCCCTGTGATAGTAGCCTTCTCAGATTGACGTGTCCCTGTGTGAGTAGGTATAGATCTCAGATTGACGTGTCCCTGTGATAGTAGCCTTCTCAGATTGACGTTTCCCTGTGCGAGTAGGTATAGATCTCAGATTGACGTGTCCCTGTGATAGTAGCCTTCTCAGATTGACGTGTCCCTGTGTGAGTAGGTATAGATTTCAAATTTACGTGTCCCTGTGATAGTAGCTTTCTCAGATTGACGTGTCCCTGTGTGAGTAGGTATAGATTTCAAATTGACGTGTCCCTGTGATAGTAGCTTTCTCAGATTGACGTGTCCCTGTGTGAGTAGGTATAGATCTCAGATTGACGTGTCCCTGTGATAGTAGCCTTCTCAGATTGACGTGTCCGTGTGATAGTAGCCTTCTCAGATTGACGTGTCCCTGTGTGAGTAGGTATAGGTCTCAGATTGACGTGTCCCTGTGTGAGTAGGTATAGATCTCAGATAGACGTGTCCCTGTGATAGAAGCCTTCTCAGATTGACGTGTCCCTGTGCGAGTAAGTATAGATCTCAGATTGACGTGTCCCTGTGATAGTAGCTTTCTCAGATTGACGTGTCCCTGTGTGAGTAGGTATAGATTTCAAATTGACGTGTCCCTGTGATAGTAGCTATCTCAGATTGATGTGTCCCTGTGATAGTAGCCTTCTCAGATTGACGTGTCCCTGTGTGAGTAGGTATAGATCTCAGATTGACGTGTCCCTGTGATAGTAGCTTTCTCAGATTGACGTGTCCCTGTGTGAGTAGGTATAGATCTCAGATTGACGTGTCCCTGTGATAGTAGCCTTCTCAGATTGACGTGTCCCTATGTGAGTAGGTATAGATCTCAGATTGACATGTCCCTGTGATAGTAGCCTTCTCAGATTGACGTGTCCCTGTGTGAGTAGGTATAGATCTCAGATTGACGTGTCCCTGTGATAATAGCCTTCTCAGATTGACGTGTCCCTGTGTGAGTAGGTATAGATCTCAGATTGACGTGTCCCTGTGATAGTAGCCTTCTCAGATTGACGTGTCCCTGTGCGAGTAGGTATAGATCTCAGATTGACGTGTCCCTGTGATAGTAGCCTTCTCAGGTTGACGTGTCCCTGTGAGAGTAGGTATAGATTTCAAATTGACGTGTCCCTGTGATAGTAGCTTTTTCAGATTGACGTATCCCTGTGTGAGTAGGTATAGATCTCAGATTGACGTGTCCCTGTGATAGTAGCCTTCTCAGATTGATGTGTCCCTGTGTGAGTAGGTATAGATCTATCTCAGATTGACGTGTCTATGTGATAGTAGCTTTCTCAGATTGACGTGTCCCTGTGTGAGTAGGTATAGATCGATCTCAGATTGACGTGTCCCTGTGATAGAGGCCTTCTCAGATTGACGTGTCCCTGTGTGAGTAGGTATAGATCTCTGATTGACGTGTCCCTGTGATAGTAGCCTTCTCAGATTGACGTGTCCCTGTGTGAGTAGGTATAGATCGATCTCAGATTGACGTGTCCCTGTGATAGTAGTTATCTCAGATTGACGTGTTCCTGTGTGAGTAGGTATAGATCGATCTCAGATTGACGTGTCCCTGTGCGAGTAGGTATAGATCTCAGATTGACGTGTCCCTGTGATAGTAGCCTTCTCAGATTGACGTGTCCCTGTGTGAGTAGGTATAGATCGATCTCATATTGACGTGTCTATGTGATAGTAGCTTTCTCAGATTGACGTGTCCCTGTGTGAGTAGGTATAGATCGATCTCAGATTGACGTGTCCCTGTGATAGTAGCCTTCTCAGATTGACGTGTCCCTGTGCGAGTAGGTATAGATCTCAGATTGACGTGTCCCTGTATGAGTAGGTATAGATCTCAGATTGACGTGTCCCTGTGATAGTAGCTTTCTCAGATTGACGTGTCCCTGTGTGAGTAGGTATAGATCTCAGATTGACGTGTCTATGTGATAGTAGCTTTCTCAGATTGACGTGTCCCTGTGTGAGTAGGTATAGATCTCAGATTGACGTGTCCCTGTGATAGTAGCCTTCTCAGATTGACGTGTCCCTGTGTGAGTAGGTATAGATCTCAGATTGACATGTCCCTGTGATAGTAGCCTTCTCAGATTGACGTGTCCCTGTGTGAGTAGGTATAGATCTCAGATTGACGTGTCCCTGTGATAGTAGCCTTCTCAGATTGACGTGACCCTGTGTGAGTAGGTATAGATCTCAGATTGACGTGTCCCTGTGATAGTAGCCTTCTCAGATTGACGTGTCCCTGTGCCAGTAGGTATAGATCTTAGATTGACGTGTCCCTGTGATAGTAGCCTTCTCAGATTGACGTGTCCCTGTGTGAGTAGGTATAGATTTCAAATTGACGTGTCCCTGTGATAGTAGCCTTCTCAGATTGACGTGTCCCTGTGTGAGTAGGTATAGATCTCAGATTTACGTGTTCCTGTGATAGTAGCCTTCTCAGATTGACGTGTCCCTGTGTGAGTAGGTATAGATCTCAGATTGACGTGTCCCTGTGATAGTAGCCTTCTCAGATTGACGTGTCCCTGTGCGAGTAGGTATAGATCTCAGATTGACGTGTCCCTGTGATAGTAGCCTTCTCAGGTTGACGTGTCCCTGTGTGAGTAGGTATAGATTTCAAATTGACGTGTCCCTGTGATAGTAGCTTTCTCAGATTGACGTGTCCCTGTGTGAGTAGGTATAGATCTCAGATTGACGTGTCCCTGTGATAGTAGCCTTCTCAGATTGACGTGTCCGTGTGATAGTAGCCTTCTCAGATTGACGTGTCCCTGTGTGAGTAGGTATAGATCTCAGATTGACGTGTCCCTGTGTGAGTAGGTATAGATCTCAGATAGACGTGTCCCTGTGATAGAAGCCTTCTCAGATTGACGTGTCCCTGTGCGAGTAGGTATAGATCTCAGATTGACGTGTCTCTGTGATAGTAGCTTTCTCAGATTGACGTGTCCCTGTGTGAGTAGGTATAGATTTCAAATTGACGTGTCCCTGTGATAGTAGCTATCTCAGATTGACGTGTCCCTGTGATAGTAGCTTTCTCAGATTGACGTGTCCCTGTGTGAGTAGGTATAGATTTCAGATTGACGTGTCCCTGTGATAGTAGCCTTCTCAGATTGACGTGTCCCTGTGTGAGTAGGTATAGATCTCAGATTGACGTGTCCCTGTGATAGTAGCCTTCTCAGATTGACGTGTCCCTGTGTGAGTAGGTATAGATCTCAGATTGACGTGTCCCTGTGATAGTAGCCTTCTCAGATTGACGTGTCCCTGTGTGAGTAGGTATAGATCTCAGATTGACGTGTCCCTGTGATAGTAGCCTTCTCAGATTGACGTTTCCCTGTGCGAGTAGGTATAGATCTCAGATTGACGTGTCCCTGTGATAGTAGCCTTCTCAGATTGACGTGTCCCTGTGTGAGTAGGTATAGATTTCAAATTTACGTGTCCCTGTGATAGTAGCTTTCTCAGATTGACGTGTCCCTGTGTGAGTAGGTATAGATTTCAAATTGACGTGTCCCTGTGATAGTAGCTTTCTCAGATTGACGTGTCCCTGTGTGAGTAGGTATAGATCTCAGATTGACGTGTCCCTGTGATAGTAGCCTTCTCAGATTGACGTGTCCGTGTGATAGTAGCCTTCTCAGATTGACGTGTCCCTGTGTGAGTAGGTATAGATCTCAGATTGACGTGTCCCTGTGTGAGTAGGTATAGATCTCAGATAGACGTGTCCCTGTGATAGAAGCCTTCTCAGATTGACGTGTCCCTGTGCGAGTAAGTATAGATCTCAGATTGACGTGTCCCTGTGATAGTAGCTTTCTCAGATTGACGTGTCCCTGTGTGAGTAGGTATAGATTTCAAATTGACGTGTCCCTGTGATAGTAGCTATCTCAGATTGATGTGTCCCTGTGATAGTAGCCTTCTCAGATTGACGTGTCCCTGTGTGAGTAGGTATAGATCTCAGATTGACGTGTCCCTGTGATAGTAGCTTTCTCAGATTGACGTGTCCCTGTGTGAGTAGGTATAGATCTCAGATTGACGTGTCCCTGTGATAGTAGCCTTCTCAGATTGACGTGTCCCTATGTGAGTAGGTATAGATCTCAGATTGACATGTCCCTGTGATAGTAGCCTTCTCAGATTGACGTGTCCCTGTGTGAGTAGGTATAGATCTCAGATTGACGTGTCCCTGTGATAATAGCCTTCTCAGATTGACGTGTCCCTGTGTGAGTAGGTATAGATCTCAGATTGACGTGTCCCTGTGATAGTAGCCTTCTCAGATTGACGTGTCCCTGTGCGAGTAGGTATAGATCTCAGATTGACGTGTCCCTGTGATAGTAGCCTTCTCAGGTTGACGTGTCCCTGTGAGAGTAGGTATAGATTTCAAATTGACGTGTCCCTGTGATAGTAGCTTTTTCAGATTGACGTGTCCCTGTGTGAGTAGGTATAGATCTCAGATTGACGTGTCCCTGTGATAGTAGCCTTCTCAGATTGACTTGTCCCTGTGTGAGTAGGTATAGATCTCAGATTGACGTGTCCCTGTGATAGTAGCCTTCTCAGATTGACGTGTCCCTGTGTGAGTAGGTATAGATCGATCTCAGATTGACGTGTCCCTGTGATAGTAGCTTTCTCAGATTGACGTGTCCCTGTGTGAGTAGGTATAGATCGATCTCAGATTGACGTGTCCCTGTGCGAGTAGGTATAGATCTCAGATTGACGTGTCCCTGTATGAGTAGGTATAGATCTCAGATTGACGTGTCCCTGTGATAGTAGCTTTCTCAGATTGACGTGTCCCTGTGTGAGTAGGTATAGATCTCAGATTGACGTGTCTATGTGATAGTAGCTTTCTCAGATTGACGTGTCCCTGTGTGAGTAGGTATAGATCTCAGATTGACGTGTCCCTGTGATAGTAGCCTTCTCAGATTGACGTGTCCCTGTGTGAGTAGGTATAGATCTCAGATTGACATGTCCCTGTGATAGTAGCCTTCTCAGATTGACGTGTCCCTGTGTGAGTAGGTATAGATCTCAGATTGACGTGTCCCTGTGATAGTAGCCTTCTCAGATTGACGTGTCCCTGTGTGAGTAGGTATAGATCTCAGATTGACGTGTCCCTGTGATAGTAGCCTTCTCAGATTGACGTGTCCCTGTGTGAGTAGGTATAGATCGATCTCAGATTGACGTGTCCCTGTGATAGTAGCTTTCTTAGATTGACGTGTCCCTCTGCGAGTAGGTATAGATCGATCTCAGATTGTCGTGTCCCTGTGATAGTAGCCTTCTTAGATTGACGTGTCCCTGTGTGAGTAGGTATAGATCGATCTCAGATTGACGTGTCTATGTGATAGTAGCTTTCTCAGATTGACGTGTCCCTGTGTGAGTAGGTATATATCGATCTCAGATTGACGTGTCCCTGTGATAGTAGCCTTCTCAGATTGACGTGTCCCTGTGCGAGTAGGTATAGATCTCAGATTGACGTGTCCCTGTATGAGTAGGTATAGATCTCAGATTGACGTGTCCCTGTGATAGTAGCTTTCTCAGATTGACGTGTCCCTGTGTGAGTAGGTATGGATCTCAGATTGACGTGTCTATGTGATAGTAGCTTTCTCAGATTGACGTGTCCCTGTGTGAGTAGGTATAGATCTCAGATTGACGTGTCCCTGTGATAGTAGCCTTCTCAGATTGACGTGTCCCTGTGTGAGTAGGTATAGATCTCAGATTGACATGTCCCTGTGATAGTAGCCTTCTCAGGTTGACGTGTCCCTGTGTGAGTAGGTATAGATCTCAGATTGACGTGTCCCTGTGATAGTAGCCTTCTCAGATTGACGTGACCCTGTGTGAGTAGGTATAGATCTCAGATTGACGTGTCCCTGTGATAGTAGCCTTCTCAGATTGACGTGTCCCTGTGCGAGTAGGTATAGATCTCAGATTGACGTGTCCCTGTGATAGTAGCCTTCTCAGATTGACGTGTCCCTGTGTGAGTAGGTATAGATCTCAGATTGACGTGTCCCTGTGATAGTAGCCTTCTCAGATTGACGTGTCCGTGTGATAGTAGCCTTCTCAGATTGACGTGTCCCTGTGTGAGTAGGTATAGATCTCAGATTGACGTGTCCCTGTGTGAGTAGGTATAGATCTCAGATAGACGTGTCCCTGTGATAGAAGCCTTCTCAGATTGACGTGTCCCTGTGCGAGTAGGTATAGATCTCAGATTGACGTGTCCCTGTGATAGTAGCTTTCTCAGATTGACGTGTCCCTGTGTGAGTAGGTATAGATTTCAAATTGACGTGTCCCTGTGATAGTAGCTATCTCAGATTGATGTGTCCCTGTGATAGTAGCCTTCTCAGATTGACGTGTCCCTGTGTGAGTAGGTATAGATCTCAGATTGACGTGTCCCTGTGATAGTAGCCTTCTCAGATTGACGTGTCCCTGTGCGAGTAGGTATAGATCTCAGATTGACGTGTCTATGTGATAGTAGCTTTCTCAGATTGACGTGTCCCTGTCTGAGTAGGTATAGATCTCAGATTGACGTGTCCCTGTGATAGTAGCCTTCTCAGATTGACGTGTCCCTGTGTGAGTAGGTATAGATCGATCCCAGATTGACGTGTCCCTGTGATAATAGCCTTCTCAGATTGACGTGTCCCTGTGTGAGTAGGTAGAGATCGATCTCAGATTGACGTGTCCCTGTGATAGCTTTCTCAGATTGACGTGTCCCTGTGTGAGTAGGTATAGATCGGTCTCAGATTGACGTGTCCCTGTGTGAGTAGGTATAGATCTCAGATTGACGTGTCCCTGTGATAGTAGCCTTCTCAGATTGACGTGTCCCTGTGTGAGTAGGTATAGATCGATCTCAGATTGACGTGTCCCTGTGATAGTACGTAGCTTTCTCAGATTGACGTGTCCCTGTGTGAGTATGTATAGATCGATCTCAGATTGACGTGTCCCTGTGTGAGTAGGTATAGATCTCAGATTGACGTGTCCCTGTGATAGTAGCCTTCTCAGATTGACGTGTCCCTGTGTGAGTAGGTATAGATCGATCTCAGATTGACGTGTCCCTGTGATAGTAGCTTTCTCAGATTGACGTGTCCCTGTGCGAGTAGGTATAGATCGATCTCAGATTGACGTGTCCCTGTGATAGTAGCCTTCTCAGATTGACGTGTCCCTGTGTGAGTAGGTATAGATCGATCTCAGATTGACGTGTCTATGTGATAGTAGCTTTCTCAGATTGACGTGTCCCTGTGTGAGTAGGTATAGATCGATCTCAGATTGACGTGTCCCTGTGATAGTAGCCTTCTCAGATTGACGTAGCCCTGTGTGAGTAGGTATAGATCGATCTCAGATTGACGTGTCCCTGTAATAGTAGCCTTCTCAGATTGACGTGTGCCTGTGTGAGTAGGTATAGATCGATCTCAGATTGACGTGTCCCTGTGATAGTAGCCTTCTCAGATTGACGTGTCCCTGTGTGAGTAGGTATAGATCGATCTCATATTGACGTGTCCCTGTGTGAGTAGGTATAGATCTCAGATTGACGTGTCCCTGTGATAGTAGCCTTCTCAGATTGACGTGTCCCTGTGTGAGTAGGTATAGATCGATCTCAGATTGACGTGTCCTTGTGATAGTAGATTTCTCAGATTGACGTGTCCCTGTGAGAGTAGGTATAGATCGATCTCAGATTGACGTGTCCCTGTGCGAGTAGGTATAGATCTCAGATTGACGTGTCCCTATGATAATAGCCTTCTCAGATTGACGTGTCCCTGTGTGAGTAGGTATAGATCGATCTCAGATTGACGTGTCCCTGTGATAGTAGCTTTCTCAGATTGACGTGTCCCTGTGCGAGTAGGTATAGATCGATCTCAGATTGTCGTGTCCCTGTGATAGTAGCCTTCTTAGATTGACGTGTCCCTGTGTGAGTAGGTATAGATCGATCTCAGATTGACGTGTCTATGTGATAGAAGCTTTCTCAGATTGACGTGTCCCTGTGTGATTAGGTATAGATCGATCTCAGATTGACGTGTCCCTGTGATAGTAGCCTTCTCAGATTGACGTGTCCCTGTGCGAGTAGGTATAGAACTCAGATTGACGTGTCCCTGTATTTGTAGGTATAGATCTCAGATTGACGTGTCCCTGTGCGAGTAGGTATAGATCTCAGATTGACGTGTCCCTGTGTTAGTAGCTATCTCAGATTGACGTGTCCCTGTGTGAGTAGGTATAGATCGATCTCAGATTGACGTGTCACTGTGATAGTAGCTTTCTCCGATTGACGTGTCCCTGTGTGAGTAGGTATAGATCTCAGATTGACGTGTCCCTGTGATAGTAGCCTTCTCAGATTGACGTGTCCCTGTGTGAGTAGGTATAGATCTCAGATTGACGTGTCCCTGTGATAGTAGCCTTCTCAGATTGACGTGTCCCTGTGTGAGTAGGTATAGATCTCAGATTGACGTGTCCCTGTGATAGTAGCCTTCTCAGATTGACGTTTCCCTGTGCGAGTAGGTATAGATCTCAGATTGACGTGTCCCTGTGATAGTAGCCTTCTCAGATTGACGTGTCCCTGTGTGAGTAGGTATAGATTTCAAATTTACGTGTCCCTGTGATAGTAGCTTTCTCAGATTGACGTGTCCCTGTGTGAGTAGGTATAGATTTCAAATTGACGTGTCCCTGTGATAGTAGCTTTCTCAGATTGACGTGTCCCTGTGTGAGTAGGTATAGATCTCAGATTGACGTGTCCCTGTGATAGTAGCCTTCTCAGATTGACGTGTCCGTGTGATAGTAGCCTTCTCAGATTGACGTGTCCCTGTGTGAGTAGGTATAGGTCTCAGATTGACGTGTCCCTGTGTGAGTAGGTATAGATCTCAGATAGACGTGTCCCTGTGATAGAAGCCTTCTCAGATTGACGTGTCCCTGTGCGAGTAAGTATAGATCTCAGATTGACGTGTCCCTGTGATAGTAGCTTTCTCAGATTGACGTGTCCCTGTGTGAGTAGGTATAGATTTCAAATTGACGTGTCCCTGTGATAGTAGCTATCTCAGATTGATGTGTCCCTGTGATAGTAGCCTTCTCAGATTGACGTGTCCCTGTGTGAGTAGGTATAGATCTCAGATTGACGTGTCCCTGTGATAGTAGCTTTCTCAGATTGACGTGTCCCTGTGTGAGTAGGTATAGATCTCAGATTGACGTGTCCCTGTGATAGTAGCCTTCTCAGATTGACGTGTCCCTATGTGAGTAGGTATAGATCTCAGATTGACATGTCCCTGTGATAGTAGCCTTCTCAGATTGACGTGTCCCTGTGTGAGTAGGTATAGATCTCAGATTGACGTGTCCCTGTGATAATAGCCTTCTCAGATTGACGTGTCCCTGTGTGAGTAGGTATAGATCTCAGATTGACGTGTCCCTGTGATAGTAGCCTTCTCAGATTGACGTGTCCCTGTGCGAGTAGGTATAGATCTCAGATTGACGTGTCCCTGTGATAGTAGCCTTCTCAGGTTGACGTGTCCCTGTGAGAGTAGGTATAGATTTCAAATTGACGTGTCCCTGTGATAGTAGCTTTTTCAGATTGACGTATCCCTGTGTGAGTAGGTATAGATCTCAGATTGACGTGTCCCTGTGATAGTAGCCTTCTCAGATTGACTTGTCCCTGTGTGAGTAGGTATAGATCTCAGATTGACGTGTCCCTGTGATAGTAGCCTTCTCAGATTGACGTGTCCCTGTGTGAGTAGGTATAGATCGATCTCAGATTGACGTGTCCCTGTGATAGTAGCTTTCTCAGATTGACGTGTCCCTGTGTGAGTAGGTATAGATCGATCTCAGATTGACGTGTCCCTGTGCGAGTAGGTATAGATCTCAGATTGACGTGTCCCTGTATGAGTAGGTATAGATCTCAGATTGACGTGTCCCTGTGATAGTAGCTTTCTCAGATTGACGTGTCCCTGTGTGAGTAGGTATAGATCTCAGATTGACGTGTCCCTGTGATAGTAGCCTTCTCAGATTGACGTCTCCCTGTGTGAGTAGGTATAGATCTCAGATTGACGTGTCCCTGTGATAGTAGCCTTCTCAGATTGACGTGTCCCTGTGTGAGTAGGTATAGATCGATCTCAGATTGACGTGTCCCTGTGATAGTAGCTTTCTTAGATTGACGTGTCCCTGTGCGAGTAGGTATAGATCGATCTCAGATTGTCGTGTCCCAGTGATAGTAGCCTTCTTAGATTGACGTGTCCCTGTGTGAATAGGTATAGATCGATCTCAGATTGACGTGTCTATGTGATAGTAGCTTTCTCAGATTGACGTGTCCCTGTGTGAGTAGGTATAGATCGATCTCAGATTGACGTGTCCCTGTGATAGTAGCCTTCTCAGATTGACGTGTCCCTGTGCGAGTAGGTATAGATCTCAGATTGACGTGTCCCTTTATGAGTAGGTATAGATCTCAGATTGACGTGTCCCTGTGATAGTAGCTTTCTCAGATTGATGTGTCCCTGTGTGAGTAGGTATAGATCTCAGATTGACGTGTCTATGTGATAGTAGCTTTCTCAGATTGACGTGTCCCTGTGTGAGTAGGTATAGATCTCAGATTGACGTGTCCCTGTGATAGTAGCCTTCTCAGATTGACGTGTCCCTGTGTGAGTAGGTATAGATCTCAGATTGACATGTCCCTGTGATAGTAGCCTTCTCAGGTTGACGTGTCCCTGTGTGAGTAGGTATAGATCTCAGATTGACGTGTCCCTGTGATAGTAGCCTTCTCAGATTGACGTGACCCTGTGTGAGTAGGTATAGATCTCAGATTGACGTGTCCCTGTGATAGTAGCCTTCTCAGATTGACGTGTCCCTGTGCGAGTAGGTATAGATCTCAGATTGACGTGTCCCTGTGATAGTAGCCTTCTCAGATTGACGTGTCCCTGTGTGAGTAGGTATAGATCTCAGATTGACGTGTCCCTGTGATAGTAGCCTTCTCAGATTGACGTGTCCGTGTGATAGTAGCCTTCTCAGATTGACGTGTCCCTGTGTGAGTAGGTATAGATCTCAGATTGACGTGTCCCTGTGTGAGTAGGTATAGATCTCAGATAGACGTGTCCCTGTGATAGAAGCCTTCTCAGATTGACGTGTCCCTGTGCGAGGAGGTATAGATCTCAGATTGACGTGTCCCTGTGATAGTAGCTTTCTCAGATTGACGTGTCCCTGTGTGAGTAGGTATAGATTTCAAATTGACGTGTCCCTGTGATAGTAGCTATCTCAGATTGATGTGTCCCTGTGATAGTAGCCTTCTCAGATTGACGTGTCCCTGTGTGAGTAGGTATAGATCTCAGATTGACGTGTCCCTGTGATAGTAGCCTTCTCAGATTGACGTGTCCCTGTGCGAGTAGGTATAGATCTCAGATTGACGTGTCTATGTGATAGTAGCTTTCTCAGATTGACGTGTCCCTGTCTGAGTAGGTATAGATCCCAGATTGACGTGTCCCTGTGATAGTAGCCTTCTCAGATTGACGTGTCCCTGTGTGAGTAGGTATAGATCGATCCCAGATTGACGTGTCCCTGTGATAATAGCCTTCTCAGATTGACGTGTCCCTGTGTGAGTAGGTATAGATCGATCTCAGATTGACGTGTCCCTGTGATAGCTTTCTCAGATTGACGTGTCCCTGTGTGAGTAGGTATAGATCGGTCTCAGATTGACGTGTCCCTGTGTGAGTAGGTATAGATCTCAGATTGACGTGTCCCTGTGATAGTAGCCTTCTCAGATTGACGTGTCCCTGTGTGAGTAGGTATAGATCGATCTCAGATTGACGTGTCCCTGTGATAGTACGTAGCTTTCTCAGATTGACGTGTCCCTGTGTGAGTATGTATAGATCGATCTCAGATTGACGTGTCCCTGTGTGAGTAGGTAAAATCTCAGATTGACGTGTCCCTGTGATAGTAGCCTTCTCAGATTGACGTGTCCCTGTGTGAGTAGGTATAGATCGATCTCAGATTGACGTGTCCCTGTGATAGTAGCTTTCTCAGATTGACGTGTCCCTGTGCGAGTAGGTATAGATCGATCTCAGATTGACGTGTCCCTGTGATAGTAGCCTTCTCAGATTGACGTGTCCCTGTGTGAGTAGGTATAGATCGATCTCAGATTGACGTCTCTATGTGATAGTTGCTTTCTCAGATTGACGTGTCCCTGTGTGAGTAGGTATAGATCGATCTCAGATTGACGTGTCCCTGTGATAGTAGCCTTCTCAGATTGACGTAGCCCTGTGTGAGTAGGTATAGATCGATCTCAGATTGACGTGTCCCTGTAATAGTAGCCTTCTCAGATTGACGTGTGCCTGTGTGAGTAGGTATAGATCGATCTCAGATTGACGTGTCCCTGTGATAGTAGCCTTCTCAGATTGACGTGTCCCTGTGTGAGTAGGTATAGATCGATCTCATATTGACGTGTCCCTGTGTGAGTAGGTATAGATCTCAGATTGACGTGTCCCTGTGATAGTAGCCTTCTCAGATTGACGTGTCCCTGTGTGAGTAGGTATAGATCGATCTCAGATTGACGTGTCCTTGTGATAGTAGATTTCTCAGATTGACGTGTCCCTGTGAGAGTAGGTATAGATCGATCTCAGATTGACGTGTCACTGTGCGAGTAGGTATAGATCTCAGATTGACGTGTCCCTATGATAATAGCCTTCTCAGATTGACGTGTCCCTGTGTGAGTAGGTATAGATCGATCTCAGATTGACGTGTCCCTGTGATAGTAGCTTTCTCAGATTGACGTGTCCCTGTGCGAGTAGGTATAGATCGATCTCAGATTGTCGTGTCCCTGTGATAGTAGCCTTCTTATATTGACGTGTCCCTGTGTGAGTAGGTATAGATCGATCTCAGATTGACGTGTCTATGTGATAGAAGCTTTCTCAGATTGACGTGTCCCTGTGTGATTAGGTATAGATCGATCTCAGATTGACGTGTCCCTGTGATAGTAGCCTTCTCAGATTGACGTGTCCCTGTGCGAGTAGGTATAGATCTCAGATTGACGTGTCCCTGTATTTGTAGGTATAGATCTCAGATTGACGTGTCCCTGTGCGAGTAGGTATAGATCTCAGATTGACGTGTCCCTGTGTTAGTAGCTATCTCAGATTGACGTGTCCCTGTGTGAGTAGGTATAGATCGATCTCAGATTGACGTGTCACTGTGATAGTAGCTTTCTCCGATTGACGTGTCCCTGTGTGAGTAGGTATAGATCTCAGATTGACGTGTCCCTGTGTTAGTAGCTATCTCAGATTGACGTGTCCCTGTGAGAGCAGCTCTCTCAGACTGACGTGTCCCTGTGTGAGTAGGTATAGATCGATCTCAGATTGACGTGTCCCTGTGATAGCAGCTTCTTAGATTGACGTGTCCCTGTGTGAGTAGGTATAGATCTCAGATTGACGTGTCCCTGTGTCAGTAGCTATCTCAGATTGACGTGTCCCTGTGAGAGCAGCTCTCTCAGACTGACGTGTCCCGGACTCTCTGTAGGAATAGCTATCTATGTTATAGGTTGTTGTGTTTTGAAGCACAACTCGTCCGTCCGTCTGTCTCTTAGATTGGTACGTTTTGACACCTATGGCCAAAGGACTTTCAATCAAGCATTAAGTTTGGTGACCAAAAGTTATATCATAACCCAAAACAGGTCTCTGCGACTTCGTTTCTTTGAGAAATTCGGCGAAAGATGCATAATTTATAGACATCATGGTTCAAAATCATTATGTACTTAGAACAGTTGAAAAGATATTATAACTGTAATATGTTGACTGTTTGCAAATAACGACATGCATATTCAATGTAGATTTGAGTATATGACAGAAATTAGATAATAATTTTATATTTTAAAAATCATCGGCTTGTAAGACATCAGGCCTTTACCTGCCACGAATCTATATTTAGAATGACCCATTAATAGGCGATCTTATTGTAAAAAGTCTTGCCCTGAGTGCCGGGCGCAATGATAGCCACTCCTCTGCTTGCTCTTGAATGATGCAGACGTGAGCCACTGGCCCACGTCTGGTCATCAATAGGTTTAGTCATTTAGACGTGTTAAGGGGCTAAAGGATAATCGACATAAGGCAAAGTTCAGTAGCCTGCCGCGACCCTTCTAGCACCCTGTTTATTGCGTTTAGCTACTAGACTGGCAGTATAATGTTAAAGACAGATCTTCCGGCAATTTCGGTAATATAGAACTTAAATTTCTGTGTTTTCTTATATCTGTTGGAAAAAATCCTACATTTGTGAAACCACTACCATGCCCTACTTTGATCCTGGCACATTTTTGTCCTGTAAGCACCGTTGCTTGGTTTTCATGTCGTGCACTCACGTAGATTTAAGCTTTTGAATTCTTAAATCTTAGAGATGCAAAATATATAACTGGTGCTCACAAATATAGTCCAGATGACGCCATGTTGACATTCATATCCATCTCCTTATTTAATGTTTAAATTTCTCACGTAAAATAATTATATTAGTGATTTTACCTGGAGACACATACTGTGCCAAAGCACTGATTTCATATTCTCTCCAAAAGACATCAGCTTTCAAACTGGTCGTATGTTAACATGAACAGATGATTCAATGTTCTTAATTTCAACCTTGCTTTCTTTTAACATTTCCTTCTATCAACCTTTCTTTCAACCTTTCTTTCAACCTTTCTTTTTCAACCTTTCTTTCTTTCAGCCTTTCTTTCGTTCAACCTCTCTTTCTTTCAACCTTTCCTTAAACCTATCTTTCAACCTTTCTTTCAACTTTCTTTCAATCTATCTTTCAACTTTTTTTCAACCTTTCTTTCTTTTAATCTTTCTTTCTTTCAACCTTTCTTTCTTTAAAACTTACTTTCTTTCAACCTTTCGTTCAACCTTTCTTTCTTTAAAACTTACTTTCTTTTAACCTTTCTTTCAACCTTTTATTCTATCAAACTTTCTTTCAACCCATCTTTCAACCTTTCTTTCTATCAACCTTTCTTTCAACCTTTCTTTCAATCCTTCTTTCTTTCATAAACCAGAACCGATATCTTCTTTAAAACCTGCCTACTTCTTTCATAAAACAACATTGAAACACCCCTTACAATCGTAGCTGTGTCATGGTGAACATAATTAACCTATAAATGTATTGAAGTGAGCAGTTGTAACACCGCTGCTGATGAAGACTGGTTTTGACTGTAATAAAATTTAAAAAAAAATCATCGTCCACTTTCAGATCTGAAAATCGTCTACGTATTGGTGTACAAATTTGTACTTGAACATATACGAGATCATATCTCAACTGTTTCACTGTATAGATGTGTGTGCATTCAGCAATGTGTTTTAGCATTGTGACTCCTTTTGAAAGGAGTTTAGCCATTGTGGCTATATGTCACCACGAAACCAAAGAAAATCTAAGTTAAATCATCAAAGTCAACCATGAAAAATGTAGACCAGCAGAAGAACTTGAACTATCTCTGGTGTCACGAAGCAACTAATGTGCCTCGCAATTATTGTCAAGCCTTTTCCATGTATTCTCTGATCATTACAGGACCGACGCAGTTTTGACTATATCAATATTATATTATCTATATTACAATAGGAACTTTAATCGATATTAATATATGTTTGTGTGAACACAAGCAGATATGTGTCATATTATATATAAGCAGAGATTCTATTCTGCTCTAGAATACGTGGCGGCAAACTCAGTGGCTCTAAAAAGTTGTTGGATAATTGACTGGTCTACTACTGTGTCTACCACTTGACGTGTATATACGCGAGTTTCCAAATAGGTTTGTCAACGACTGACGATCAAATGAATAAACCGTTATTATTCTCTCTCTTTTTTGGTGCCAGGATTGCCCTCTGACAAAGCTAATTCGGTTAAGGTAGTGTGCCCATGTTTTGTTGCGGATTCAACAACTGTTGATGGAGAGAAGCAGAGTGAATCAGAATAAAGCGTTTTGGGACGAGACAAGCCCATGTTGTGCTTTTACCTGTTTAACAAAACAATTCTGTTTTTATTATATCGTCTCCTGATAAAATCATTTTCTTAAGGAAGTCCTTCAATAAAAGGGTAAAATAAAAATGGTCCGTCCGCACTGTTTTTTTTTTTTCTTTTTGCTGTAAAAATATGTAATTCTAGGTTGGGCACTATAGACTTTTCACAAGAAGCAAGATTTAAATACATTCAGGATACGAGGTCAAAACAAACAGCGCTTACGATATAGGTAACCCTATAGGTAAAGCGCTGTGTAAAGAGCGTATGTTTCACTGTAAAGATGCGTTTGGGGACGAGACAAATTTATTTAAGCCTATGTTGTGCTTTTACGTGTTTAAAAAAACAATTCAGTTTTATTATATTGTCTCCTGAGCAACGTCTTTTCTTAAGAAAGTCCTTCAATAAAAAGGTAAAAAAAAAAAAAATATGGTTCGCCCACACTGATTTTTTTTTTTTTTTTTACTTTCAGGAAATAAATTGATAACTGTAATCTGCTGGAAAAAAAATCTGTAATTCTAAGTTGTGCACAATAGACTTTTCACAGGAAACAAGATTTAAATGCATGGAATGATATTGCATCGGAAAAGGGTAAGGATACCGCAGCCATATTAAACTTTGATTGATGATTGAAGGAAACCACAAATACACCAATGAAATCAATGCAAGAGTTCGATTTATACCCCTTTTTAAAATAATTTAAATTAAAATCTCACATGATAAGATTATCATGATGATATCGAAATATGAATATTTTATTTACTTTTTTTTTTCAATCGGTCACTTTCTTCTCACTGAATATGAAAATTACGATGTTTATGCGGCAATGGGGGTAAATTGACGCGCGGTGTCTGAGGAACCAACCCATTTTTGCCGTCTGTTTTAGAGCGGTAGCGGCACCTTGCGTTTGTATTATAGACTAATCCTGAAAAACAAAAATGGCAGTAACTTTTGGGACTACAGCAGCGCCATCTCCCAGCTAAACTTAGCACTAGATTGTAAAATGACTCCGGGGCATCCTGAAGCTGAACCCCGATGGCGGAATGGTTTCGTTCCCCATAAAACATCTACAGGTCCACTCTCTCTGCTCTCCGACGACTCCAAGCAAATGCTCCAGTAATTTAGAGAATGTATGTATCTGTATATTACTTGGTTTATCTGTTTATGGTGTGTAATTATGTTTCTAAAATATGTGTGCAGGACTGAGCCGTTGTGAAGGACCTGAAAATAGACTTGTCTCGGCACACCTATTGTGGCTTCGAACTGACAACTTAATTTGATTTCATGAAGACACAGTGCAGTATTTTAGGGTGTTGTTTTTTTTTTTTTTAGAAATGCCAGTTTAACTTTAAGTAAAAGGCTGTATGAAAAGAAATTATACCATAATCATATTGGCTACCCTGTCTGATTGTGCAGTTGAGATAGATCAGATGCTTAACAGAATTTACCCCATTTATTCAATTCATGCAGGATAGTTCAGTAATTTACTTGTGTGCATTTATCTATGAAAGCCTGCATATTTACAAACATATTTTAACCCTGTATGATCACTCACAAATGGACACACACACAGGAAAAGGGGTTTGGGGGTCAATACCCCCCTCCCCCTGCTCTTATTTACCAACAACCTTTTTTATGCATGACACCAGTTAACCCCTCCCTGCATAAAATACTGGATCTGTGCCTGCACACACATGCTTACATGTATAAAATAAGACCCAAAAGTGTCTCTCTGATAAACAGTAAACACATTGACCTTCCAATCCCTAGCGGACACTGGGATGAACTGTTCAGGAAACCAGAGTAAGAGAAACCCAATTAATCAGAAACTGATCACAGATGATACTATCATTGGTTATTTCTATCCCTACCTGTGTTAATGGGGCCCAATCACCTATAAAGCATGCTGAGTTAACACAAAAAATAGCTTCTACCCTTTAAAATAAATCTGTACCTGCCAAAATATTGCCTTGAAAGTGTTTGCTTACTCTTGTAAATGAGTGTTAAAAACAGTGAACTGGGCGCGATCGCAGGTGTCAACATAAACACAGTGCGTCAGGCCATGTGCCACGTGGAGCCACAAGATTTAAATGCATGGAATGATATTGCATCGGAAAAGGGTTAGGATACCGCAGCCATATTAAACTTTGATTGATGATTGAAGGAAACCACAAATACACCAATTAAATCAATGCAAGAGTTCGATTTTTACCCCTTTTTAAAATAATTTTAAATTAAAATCTCACATGATAAGATTATCATTATGATATCAAAATATGAATATTTTATTATTTTTTTTTTTTTTTTCAATCGGTCACTTTCTTCTCACTGAATATGAAAATTACGATGTTTATGCGGCAATGGGGGTAAATTGACGCGCGGTGTCTGAGGAACCAACCCGTTTTTGCCGTCTGTTTTAGAGCACAGTGCGTCAGGCCATGTGCCACGTGGAGCCACAAGATTTAAATGCATGGAATGATATTGCATCGGAAAAGGGTAAGGATACCGCAGCCATATTAAACTTTGATTGATGATTGAAGGAAACCACAAATACACCAATGAAATCAATGCAAGAGTTCGATTTTTACCCCTTTTTAAAATAATTTTAAATTAAAATCTCACATGATAAGATTATCATTATGATATCAAAATATGAATATTTTATTATTTTTTTTTTTTTTTTCAATCGGTCACTTTCTTCTCACTGAATATGAAAATTACGATGTTTATGCGGCAATGGGGGTAAATTGACGCGCGGTGTCTGAGGAACCAACCCGTTTTTGCCGTCTGTTTTAGAGCGGTAGCGGCACCTTGCGTTTGTATTATAGACTAATCCTGAAAAACAAAAATGGCAGTAACTTTTGGGACTACAGCAGCGCCATCTCCCAGCTAAACTTAGCACTAGATTGTAAAATGACTCCGGGGCATCCTGAAGCTGAACCCCGATGGCGGAATGGTTTCGTTCCCCATAAAACATCTACAGGTCCACTCTCTCTGCTCTCCGACGACTCCAAGCAAATGCTCCAGTAATTTAGAGAATGTATGTATCTGTATATTACTTGGTTTATCTGTTTATGGTGTGTAATTATGTTTCTAAAATATGTGTGCAGGACTGAGCCGTTGTGAAGGACCTGAAAATAGACTTGTCTCGGCACACCTTTTGTGGCTTCGAACTGACAACTTAATTTGATTTCATGAAGACACAGTGCAGTATTTTAGGGTGTTGTTTTTTTTTTAGAAATGCCAGTTTAACTTTAAGTAAAAGGCTGTATGAAAAGAAATTATACCATAATCATATTGGCTACCCCGTCTGATTGTGCAGTTGAGATAGATCAGATGCTTAACAGAATTTTCCCCATTTATTCAATTCATGCAGGATAGTTCAGTAATTTACTTGTGTGCATTTATCTATGAAAGCCTGCATATTTACAAACATATTTTAACCCTGTATGATCACTCACAAATGGACACACACACAGGAAAAGGGGTTTGGGGATCAATACCCCCCTCCCCCTGCTCTTATTTACCAACAACCTTTTTTATGCATGACACCAGTTAACCCCTCCCTGCATAAAATACTGGATCTGTGCCTGCACACACATGCTTACATGTATAAAATAAGACCCAAAAGTGTCTCTCTGATAAACAGTAAACACATTGACCTTCCAATCCCTAGCGGACACTGGGATGAACTGTTCAGGAAACCAGAGTAACGAGAAACCCAATTAATCAGAAACTGATCACAGATGATACTATCATTGCTTATTTCTATCCCTACCTGTGTTAATGGGGCCCAATCACCTATAAAGCATGCTGAGTTAACACAAAAAATAGCTTCTACCCTTTACAATAAATCTGTACCTGCCAAAATATTGCCTTGAAAGTGTTTGCTTACTCTTGTAAATGAGTGTTAAAAACAGTGAACTGGGCACGATCGCAGGTGTCAACATAAACACAGTGCGTCAGGCCATGTGCCACGTGGAGCCACAACACATGCCAGTCAGGAGATGCTCTGACTGACTTGGCTCAAAAAATGTAGTACATGTTCCTGCTGCCTGAAACACAGCGTATTGCCCCTCTAAATCGGACTTCCGGTAAGGCAGCCTTGTTATGGTAAACAGACTGTGTTTACCAACACGCAGGGCTATAACCTGGTGTTAAACCGTCATATGCGAGGAAATAAGTTTGTGTGCTGGAATAGTTTTGCTGGGAAACTTTTGTGTAAAGCAAAACTGAAGTGATAGTGAGAAAGAAAAGGAATAATATTGCTCCTGATTATGTCCGTGTAAGAATTAACCCTGCATAATCATAAATAGCAGGGGGAAATCAGCATGAATAGAATTGCAGTCAAGTGTCTTGTACAATACTTGTCAGGTGCTAAATGTACCATAGTAATTCATTCTTTTTTAAGTTTCTGTCAGTATACTGTGTCTGCTGAATTGTAGAAAGCTTAGAGACCGAAACAACACATGACACTAAGACAGATATATATTTGGGTCAAATAATGGACCTGGTACAGGTCTACAGGAATTTTTATAGAATACCAAGGTAAAGAAAATATCTGGACTTGGTACAGATAGTTTATGTTCTATTCAAAAACATTTAAACTAATAACTATTACATAATTGTATACACAAGTCCCTGAGCATTTTTGTATTATACTTGTACCTTGAGAATATAATACCAGGGACAGACACTAAAAGTCCCAGGTACAGTTCTCTGAATGAAGTAAAGTTCTAGGTACATTTAGTACCTGTCCGTACCCTGGTATAAAAACAACAAAGAGAGAAAGAGACGCAAGATTACCAGCTTGTATGTAGTATTCATGCCTTACTTGACATTCCTGCTAAAATTAAGGCCAAGCAAGGTTGCATTCCATTCATCAGATACTCAGTAGGATGATAAACAGTTGTGTCTGAATGGTATTTGATTATCATGTATATTACATATATACATAATATCATACACCATTGCACATTACTTTTATGCTTTGATGATTGTTAAGCTGACAGATCTCTTTAGAAATTTCTTTGTTGGGCTTGTTTTTTGACTGCCTTTCTTATGCATGTCAACGAGGTCAATCACATTTTAACCAACACTCCTCACACAGCGGTCGCATTCTGTTCCTGTAATTCATTTCAATGGACACACTGCCCCACAGGGGGGTATGCCATGGGCGGCCACCAGGAGCCATGTACACTGATCCAGTGCCAAGCACAGATATGGGTAATGCTTGGGGAATAAGGCACAATTAAAAAATGTTCAACCTATGAGAGAGGTGCATTAATTTCCCAGTGTTAATTTTTTTGTGAAGTTACCACAACTTCTATACCCATGTTCAACATGTGGCTTAAACCACTCAGTTTTTGCTTTGTTCAAAGTTGCCAGATTTAAAGCCAGATTTTATGTCTGTGGGCATCTCAATGCTGTGACCGTATATCTTTTAATTCTATCGGCTAAAATCCTGAGTTGAAACCTGACAGCGTACAACATACTGCAGGTAAAATAGAACATGAGCAAGCTGCAGAACACATGAACCATTTTGCCTCACATACATGCAGCATACAGTGCATCACATTCCTAAATGTTACACAACAGCAGTGATGTAGTCGAGTCCATTCTATCCGAGGCCGAGTGCAAGTCTAAGTCTGAGTCCAAGTCCATCCTCTTTGAGCCTGAGCCTTTTGAAAACCGAGTCCAAGTCCCAGTACATTACAAATCTCCTTATTGAAAGAAATTGAAATGAAGAAATCTGAGATTAACCTCTGTTATGTTAATTTATACCCACACTTTAACTTGATTGTGTAATTACCAGGGTTGGGTTCAAATGCAACTTGGCCCATTTAAATGCAAATGCTTCAAATTAATCAAATGGAAATGAAAATCAAATGTGATTAAATTTTCAAATGTAAGTGCAAATGAACATCCACATGTCTCAGACCGGCAAACACGTTCACAGAAAGGCAAGTTTCATTTTATACCAATCTGTTTGAAAGGTGGACATCTAGTTGTCCACATTAGTAGCTGTTAAGTAGTAACAAACATGACACAAAAACAAAATATTTCAGAGTAGGTGTACCATTCACGCCCTATATTTTCATAAAAAATGGTCTATAATTTATGGCATTTAAGCCCTCATCTCCTATACTTCCCTAATTTGTCACTGCACAATCGTGTTTCTGATATAACAGTGTTAATATTGAAAACATTCACTTCTTTTCGCATGCAGTTGTGCATGTAGGATAGCATGTAAAATGGTAGAATAAGGTTTACATGGAGCAAAGTGTGACAGAATGTTTGATATGATGGTAGGATGCATCTTTAGGGAAAAGGCAAATTTTTCTGTAGAAAGGCAAACCTGGATTAATGCATTTCAATTGAAAAGGTAAAATTTTAAAGTATAATGATCCCTGTGTGTCAAATAAAATTTATTTAAAGAAATGGAATGTGACTGCTGTGTACGGACTGTGACCATAACCTGGCTAAGTTTTTTTTCCGATTTCATTTAAATCAATAACAGAGGTTTAACTTTGGAGATTATTTGATCCTGTGCATCATTCAAAGATCTTTTCATATTATAATACTGAAATAGCTTTTAACCCATCATACAAGTGAAGGAACAATGTAATTTCATAGAATTTGCTTACTTTACTCTGACTGGGTCTATGATCACAGAAATGGTTTGAATACGTATTCTAAGATGATCAGTGTGTTTAATGCAGATTTGTCTGTGTAAGTTGCAGACAAGCTTGCATATTTGCTTATGTATTTTGACAATTTCATTTCAGAATTCCATGATGACTTAAGGGCGGAGTGATCAGCATGGAAGGCAGGCAGACAGAGCTGCCAGGACATGTGGCATCAGAGAGACTGCACGCTGGTTCCCAATCCATCAATATTCTACCAAATGACTTCAACACCAGTGGTCTGCTACTAACCTCTGTGGCACGTAACAACTGGGCAGTGACCCAGAATGTATCAACAACATGCCCTCCATATTCAGTGGATCATTTCAACTGCACGAGGCAGGATCTCCCACCAGTCCCTTGTTACCCTTACCAGTACGACACTACACTGTCAGACATCTCGGGACTCGCCGGTAGTCTGCCAAACTACATCACATCATCAGATATTACAGGGGCATTAACAGGTCAGCGTGAAGCAGACCTTTACAGTTTTGAAAATGCACTTCAGGGTCCTCAAGATCCACTCTGCCTTCCAGGAGACTCGCGTCTCTGTAACACGAATGATATCCCAGCATCAGATATACAGGCTTTAATTCAGCAAATCACCAGCAGGTGTCAGCTCCCACCAGCATATCCGGCAAATGGCACCAATAAACCACAATATGCAAATCCAAATGACTTTCCAAATGGTTCAGCAGATAAATTAGATGTTGATCTGTATCCTGACACCAAGTTGCCAGATAATCACCCGCAATGCACAGCTTCAAACAACACTGAGATTTGCATTGAAAGTGCTTGCAGTAAACCCCATGCAGACATAGCGACACAAACCTTAGAAGAAACTGTGTGTATTATAGTGTCTGAGAGTGCTCACAAGAAGTTTCACGATCTTTCATTGTCACAGTGTGTGGATGCATCAAGCCTTCTTGAGCTACTTGTACAGGTCTATCAGGAGTGAGTGACAAATTTATATTAAATTTTCTATCATTATATAATGATATATGGGGAAAAAGAATTTTTTAAACAAAACTTAAAAACTAAATTTGGAAATGTGTTCCTACAGTTTGCTGATTTTGTTTGGTTATTTATGATGACAGATGTAGGGCATTAAAGATAAATTGTCCTACTTGTATCGTGGTATGCATGTTTTAATAGGGTACATGAGAATGACAGCATGTGATTAAATTATGATTACAACATAGCAAATTCACATTTGAAACATTTGAGGTATTATAAATTAAGGAAATAATGACAAGGCTCAACATGTAATCAAGTTAATATGAGTATTATTTTAATTCCATGTCAGATGGGTTCTTGGAATTCTTTGTTTAAGTATATTATGTTATTTTTTTAAGCTTCAAAATAATTTTGGGTTCTAAGGAATCATGAATAAATATTGGCAAAAATCTTCCATTTGATAACATATCTGGGAGTGCCATTCATGAAATGATTTAATTTCTGCTGAATTATAAAAATGCCCTTCCTGTTTTCATTTTTCAGATCTCGGGTATGTGTAAATACTGAAAAGTGTGATAAATACACCAACACTGATCAAGATACGCTGGCTGTGCCAAATGAGCTTCATACAACAACGTTGAATGGCCTGGGTGTAGATCAAAATTATGATATGAAAAAAACGTTTGTGGCATTTAACACAACAACAGGTGGCAGCACTGCAGTGGAGTCCATATTGAAATGTACAGCATCCCCTGTGACAAATGTCTGCAGTGATGAAAACATGGTGAATACAACAAATAATGCAGGATCAGTTGAAAGAGAAACTGAGACAGTTGAAGCTGAGGCATTATCATCAAAAGATTTCATTTCACCCTCTTTTGGTGAGCAAAATTCAAATGATGAGTCAGGTTGCCATGGCAGCAGCATACCTGATAGAACTGATGGTGAACATTTTACAAAGGAGGATGGAGTTTATCTATGCAAGATCTGTGCCAAATATAAAACCAAAACTCAGAAAGTCATGAAAATTCACATTCGCACTCATACAGGTTAGTGGCAATGTTTCCTGTTAAAACATGTCATCAATATCCAGAATATTTGGGTAATTTTTATGCCCCCGCCACAAAGTGGCCGGGGCATATAGTTTTACCCATGTCCGTCATTCCGTCCTTCCGTCATTCCGAAATGAAACAGTTGTACGGACTTTTTTTCGCAATGCCTGCAGATATTGGCCTGATTTTTGGTGTGTGGGCAGATATAGACCAGTTACAGATCGAGTTCGCGTTTCGTCCCGGTTGACCTACTTTTGACCGTTTTACAGCTCCTAAACTTAGAAAATTTCATGAAAAATAGAAATATTCATGACAGATACACATGTACGGACTTTTTTTTCGCAATGCCTGCAGATATTGGCCTGATTTTTGGTGTGTTAGCAGATATAGACCAGTTACAGGTCGAGTTCGCGTTTCGTTCTGGTTGACCTACTTTTGACCGTTTTTACGGCTCCTAAACTTAGAAAATTTCATGAAAAATAGAAATATTCATGACAGATACACATGTACGGACTTTTTTTCGCAATGCCTGCAGATATTGGCCTGATTTTTGGTGTGTGAGCAGATATAGACCAGTTACAGATCGAGTTCGCATTTCGTCCTGGTTGACCTACTTTTGACCGTTTTACGGCTCCTGAACATAGAAAATTTCATGAAAAATATGAAATTTCATGACAAATACACATGTACGTTTTTTTTTTCTCAGTGCCTGCAGATATTGGCCTGATTTTTGGTGTGTGGACAGATATAGACCAGTTACAGATCGAGTTCGCGTTTCGTCCTGGGTAACCTACTTTTGACCGTTTTACGGCTCCTAAACTTAGAAATTTTCATGAAAAATAGAAATATTCATGACAGATACACATGTACGGACTTTTTTCGCAATGCCTGCAGATATTGGCCTAATTTTTGGTGTGTTGGCAGATAGACCAGTTACAGATCGAGTTCGTGTTTCGTCCCAGTTGACTTACTTTTGACCGTTTTACGGCTCCTGAACATAGAAAATTTCATGAAAAATATGAAATTTCATGACAAATACACATGTACAGACATTTTTTCGCAATGCCTGCAGATATTGGCCTGAATTTTGGTGTGTCGGCAGATTTTGACCAGTTACAGATGGAGTTCACGTTTTGTCCCAGTTGACTTATTTTTGACCGTTTGACGGTGCTCTAACATAGAAAATTTCATAAAAAAAGTGCACATGTATGGACTTTTTTTCGCAGTGCCTGCAGATATGGGCCTGATTTTTGGTGTGTAGGCAGATAATGACCAGTTACAGATCGAGTTCTTGTTTTGTCTCAGTTGACCTACTTTTGACCATTTGACTGCTCCTGAACATAGAAAGTTTCATGAAAAATATAAATTTTCATAACAAATGCATATGTACTGACTTTTTTTCCTCAATGCCTGCACATACCACCCTGATTTTTTTTGTATGGGCAGATAATGACAGTTACAGATCGAGTTTGCGTTTCATCCTGGTTGACCTACTTTTGATTGTTTTACGGATCCTAAACATAGAAAATTTCATTAAAGACAGAAATTTTTATGGAAAATGCACATGTATGGACTTTTTTTCACAATGCCTGCATATACTGGCATGATTTTTGGTGTGTTGCTTGATAATGACCCGTTACAAATCGAGTTTGCATTTTGCCCTTGTTGACCTACTTTTGACCATACGACACCTCCTGAACTTAAAAAATTTTCCAAATTTTACAAATGTTTCTAATTTGCCCAAGGCGGGGGCATTTGTGTCGTTCCGACACATCTAGTTTTGTTTTATTTTCATTTATTTTTCGTGCTTACCTTTTATCATGATATAACATGTTGATTAAACCATATACACCTGGTAAGTCACATAACTGATTTCCTTTATTTATTTATAGCTGAACTGATATTAGCGCAAACAGATCATAGTGGTCAGAATATATTAACACCTTTAATCAGAAAACAACCTACAAAGGGTTTTTTTTTAAATAATTTAATAATATCTTAATTTGTTTAATAGATTAAGCTCCCAATGCAGAGATGAAGGTTTGTATATACAGTCTAATTTTTTTTATTGTTCTTGTCAAAGTTGTGTATATAAGTCTCGGTAGTATAATGTTCCCCCATCTGAACATCAGACTTCATGAGAATAACCTTTTCCTTGCCCTCCAGATAGACCCAGACATATAACTCTAGTCCTAACTGCTGAGTCCCAGTCTAGGACCCTTAAGTACTTTAGTCACTTATGCTGTTCTTGTTTCAGGAGAGCGCCCATACAAGTGTGACAACTGTACTGCCATGTTCAAGCAGCGCTCCCACCTTGTGAAGCACTTGAAATCACAGCACAGCAAGGGACAGAGCCAGGTCCAGTGTCCCTCATGTACTGAGGAGTTCTCATCAGTGAAGAAACTGAAAGAACATCAAGAATGCTTCAGATGCAGTTCCTCTACAGCAGAGGAGAATCTGGGTACAGAAAATTCAAGTAAGGGAGAAAAAACAGGTAAAAAAAATAACAAAATTCTACCAGGTAACCGGTCACAAAGAAATAGCAAATGGGAGGACAAATCAGTTCACCAGAGTACAACAGTTGGTGGAGAATGTGGGAATAAATCTCCTAAAAAGAACATGTTAAGGGGTAAAAACGGGAAGAAATCCAGGGGAAATAAGCAGAATGGAATAACAGGGAAACAGCCCTCGCAACTTGTATGTGACATTTGTGGACTCATTTTCTCGAGTTCCTCTAAACTTCAGCACCATGTTGCACTGCACTCAGACCCCAAGCCTTATAAATGTAGTCAGTGCAACTATGAAACGCCCTACCTGTCAAATCTGTGTTCTCACCGCCGCATGCACATGGAGCGCAAACAGTTTGTATGTGAGCAATGTGGGAGGGAATTCCGACACAAAGGTCAGTTGAAAGCGCATCAAAGTAACAAACACACTGTGCCAGGGAAGCTGTACACCTGCCGTCACTGCGTTTACAGCAGCGCAAGTAGTCAGAGCTTCAACAGCCACATGCGGAAACACAAAGCACGAACCACAAACTTTACACAGGGAGACAAAGTCACCGCCAGGATGATGCCGCAGTTTGAACCTGTGTCCGTTGAGTCACATGGCTTGGATTCAAACGTTGATCCTCTGATTACGTCAGCTCTTAATACAGTACCATCAGATTTATCATGCGTGTCAAACCAGTCTGGTCTTCTGAGCATTTTTCCTACTTTGGGCCTCTCTCTTCCAAGTGATGCTAACTACCAGCCGACAACTGGGGTGGAAGATGGTAGCGTGGGAGCAGTTGTGTCGGCCATGATGGAACTAGGGGGAGCCACATATCCACCGTTACCAGACCAGTCAACCTGTGACTAATCTTTAATGCATTTTATATTATGATCCATTCCCACCTGAATATTGAGAAATTTTCTGAAATGACAGCAGAGCCAGACTTATATTTGTATGAAGAAATCTTTAAATATGAAGGCACCCTGTTAGAAAGGAAGGGCTTATCGTCAGAGATTATTTTGTGGGGATTATTTATGAAATGGGCATTATAACCGGAAATAAACATAACCAGGAGGAAATAATTTTAAATATCTGAATATGAAGATGTTTCATGTTATACATCATTGCAAGATTTTTGTAAAAATGGGCATTAAATTAACTACAAATCATTTTTAAATGTCAGAGATTTTGAAAAACTGCAAAAATGTGTCCTGAGGGTATATCAAAGATACACAAGCCATGCCAACGGCATTTCCATTGCAGATTACTGTAAGGGTAGTTATTTAATTGAATAAAAATGGAAAATAAAAATGAGTTTTAAGATTGGTTATAACCTGAATGTAAACCAACTCCGGTCATAGAAACAAAGACTAGAAATTGAATTACCTGTAACTTGTATGTGAATTTGTATTGTTTTTTAAATATGGTATTACATAGGTTTTGAGGGTCCATTCATGTTTTTTGTTCTGATGTTAATGACACCAATATTTTTTACTGCAGTGTTTTTACCTGTGGCAAGGTTTGAAGTCTGTGTGTGCATTCTCTTTTAAGAGTGAATATACTAGATAATTAGCTGAATTAATAATTGAATATAAAATTGATAACAGCAGTTTGATTTCAAAGGGATTAAGAAAACTGTCATAAAATTATAGATATTATTTTGAGGAGAAAAATTAACAGATTTTATTTTTCAAAATTTTGTTTGATATTGCTTTCCATGCTGTGAATTTCAGGGATGGAAAAGTTGTTGCTATCTTGTTATGCTCAGTTAAAACTGTAGCCTGTCTAGATAAGCTAGTTTCCATGTCTGTGGAACATTTTTAAATGTTATACTAGTGCTACAATTTAGTATTAAGATTAGTCATACTTCATTTTGAAACCACCACATAACAGTCATGTTAATTGAGGAAGGGAGGGATGATCTGACACGTTAACATACCGGTAGTGATTCACTTGTAAAAGGTAACACCATGGAGTTAAATTACTAATTCTAACTATATGGTAACACCTGATTTATGAATGTGAAGTAACCGGAGTGTGTGATGCTCATAAAGTACAAGTTTATGATATGATTTCATTGAGATCAAATAATTGTGGAACAAAGTTTGACATATATATTTTTTACTTATTTCTGATAAAGTCAGTTGTCTTTGGTTGTACTCAGTGTACTCACTAGTATTACAGTATTGCTTAATAGGGCTCAACATTAACACCCAGAGGCACGTCGCTGATAAAACTACCGTGATTCTCTTGTGTCTGAATATAACCTGCAGTCAAGTATATAGTGGTTGGCACCATATTTCAGAAGTTGAAATTTTGTGATATTTCATTATTTTTACTGCTTTGCAGGGAATTTTTTTTTCAGTTTCATAAGAAAACTTTATTAAGCAGGTAAGATTATATGAAATGCATTCACTAAATGATTATATTCTGATATCTTTCCTGTTTTTCTTACTTATGTGCAATTATGACCTTGCAGAGGCTATCCACTTTAAGAATAGCTTATTTTGTGACCGTTAATACATGTACCGGGTAATGTGCTTTCCTTGGCTGGTCCCAATCCTATACACCAAGCTTATTGTGATGAAAAGAGTGTTTTTAAAAACTCCCCCATCATCACAGATGATATGAATAAAGTAGTCATTGTAAAGTAATGTTGACCTACTGAGAGTTTTATGAATTTAAATTCCCTATAAATGAAGCCAGCTACTGTATATTAAGACTTCTTTAATTATATGAAGCCAAGTTGTTTTTTTCTTATTTTAAAATCATACAGGGCAGATCTTGTGTATAAATCTTATTGATGATGTAATTTAAAAGAAAAGGAGAATAAAAGAATTTTCCTGGATTTATTTTTTTCCTGTTTACTGATAAGCATCCAAATTCATAAAATACTGAATTTGACATTGAACAACTCCAGTGCTTAAAATTAGCCAGAAAGGCTTGCACAAAATTCATCGATATTGGCTAAATAATAATTCAAGTGATGCCCTCAATGTTTGTATAAAAAAATTAATAATAATATATATCATCAGTTAGATGGAAAATTCACTTACTGATATGTTTATCTATTACTTGATTGCCATACTAAGTATCCCTTTACAGTCTGAATACAACCCAGACTGTGACAAGCACAATCTTTGTGTGTCCCTTTCCAACTTAACATTCTATATTTGGTTGTAATATTACATTACCAGCATTACCGCATAAGAAAAGTATTATGAATACAGGCTGACCAAATGTCTATTGGATCTGATTGTATATGTATGTATTTTTGTAGGAAAACTAGATTTGAGAGGATAGTATTTGCTATTTGTTGTTGAGATGTATAGTTCTTTATATTGTACAAGTATTTACTCACTTTTATGTACTCATATACACAGATCTTTCTCTTCTACACTGGTTAGTGCATGTCTTGCATTTTTAATGTTTTTTTAGTATTTTTGTCTAATATATCATAAAAAAACTTTCATGGTTGTTTGTTTGATTACAGTACCTGACATATCACTCTCACCTTTGCTACTTTCACTCAATTTAATTTCAAACCATTTTAAACAATGATAAATCAAATTCAGTACACTTTAGGCTTCAAATAGACATGTAAATATTTAGACATAGGGTGTCATTTTGGGCTTCAATACATTGTGGTGTCATGATAACCCAGAACTTAAGCCTAATTTAGACTTGAATTTAAGAATATTTAAAGACCACTTGTGACAGGTAGAAAGAAATCCAAAAGCAAATCACCATATATTATTCATTTATTAATGCAGGATAGCATGAATCAACATCACAATGATGTATGTAATACATTCATATTCTGTCATTTGTAATACATATATGACACTGTGTCAATACCACAATACAGGCCCCACTGGAAATTTGTATGTTCACCAGGCCAATGCATTTATTCGCATATATTAAAAAAAGCCCTCCGGTAAACATTATCACAACTTTTATGTGTGTGTGTGTCTGAACATGTGTTGTACATTTCCAAAAATGTGAAAGACCCGTTGCATGTATCTCAGCAATAAGAAAACCCGTTTTTACAAGACAATCTGAGCCAACTCAAATCTGAGCCAACTCAAATCCATGACACTTTAAAAGTTCAATGAAACTGCAGCTCCGTAAATCATTTAACAATCATAATCAGTAACTACATTAAGATGTCTAGAGCACAGAAATTTGTAACAATATATCCAATCTTCAGTATCTCCACCCCAGTAATATTCAAGTGCATCATCATCATCACAAAGGGCCTGGTCTACCATCCATCCTGCCTGTACACAAACCCATTCATAAAACAGAGCAGCAAAATAGTACATAACAAAAATTCATCAACAGGAGCTTAAATCTGTAACAAATCACGCTTTAGTTTTAATCAAGCAACAGGTGTCTGTTCTGCTTGCCAGGTCCATATGTAAACTAACCAGTCAATGATATAAAGGAACTGCTTTGATAACTGATTACTGTTGTCAATTATATACACAGTACTGCTGTCAATAATACACATGATTTTGCTACTGACACAATAATGCTGTCAATAATACACAGGGTTATTACATGTTGTCAATATTATAAACCAGTTACTGACAGTACTGCTGTCAATGAGCTGAGCTCGTTTATCGACACAGCAGTGTGAAGAATGGGCAGCATTTACATCAAACGGTAGAAGCTATTTTACTGATACAAGATGCTGGGGTATTTGTCTGACTGCGCAGTGGTGTCAATATTAAGCATCAGCTAAGGTACTGACACAGTTCAATATTAAGCATCAGTCAGATTGCTGACATAGCAGTGATGTTAATATGAAGTATCAGTAAGGTGACTGACACAGCTCTGACATCAATATTAACATTGGCAAAGTAACTCACACAGCAGTGATGCCAATATTAAGCATCAGCAAGATTACTGATACAGCAATGTAGTCTTTAATCAAGCAGAATTTTGTGAAACATTTAATCCACCTTAATCTATTCTTAACAATTCAAGGACTGCTTTCAATATTCGTGACAACTGAGATTTCAAACCATACATTGTCCATATGACAGCTGTTTAAGTGGGTTAAGGGTTGCCAAAGTGTGTGCACATATCCCTAAACCTTGAAAGATGGCAAAGTGCTGTTATACAATTTTCATACTGACTGAAGGCACAAAATACTGTTCTTAAAAGTGACAGACAGTAAATATGAGGTAATTTAAATGGGAGACATGAAACCCTTATCCAAAACTCCTGAAGTGCAGTCCATGGACAACAATACTGTTACAACATATATATATTGACACCAGTAATGTTAATTTATAAATATATTCAATCTGAATTGACAGTTCATGCATTCATATTTTACAAGTGTACAGAAAAATAATATTCTGTATTATCAGGACATTCTATGCATTTGCAGATGATTAATACATCCAATCCTTCACGAAAGACTTCTACATTTTGGCGACTGCATATTTAATCCTGTATCACAGATAAATCAAAGCAATTCCTGGAGACCCAGAGCAGTCACCATTGTGCATTGCACTTATTTAGTCTTGGCATGAATTTGAAAAGTTGAAATCTGCATCCCTTTATTCATTAGGAACAAGACAGCATTCAACAGCCGAGGTATATCACCATGCATAGAGCTCAAATTTAAAGACCTCACCCTCTCTGCTTCACCAATCGTACTTTAGACTGATATATATGTGGGTGAATCTTTACACAAACCTAGTTATACATTAAAGGTTCTTATTCCATTTTATCTTGACTGATGCAAACATTAATCCATCATTCATTAAATTCCACTACTTTCAGACCTCTCATTCAGTGGAACCGATCATAAAGACCACTTCTATTGCAAGACCATCTGACTATAATGACCACTTAAAATATTCAATGCGGCACATATTTATAATAGAATCCTCAGATAAGACCACCAGGCTATGATGACCACAGTCAGTCAGATGTGCAGTTTTTTGATGAAAGGTTTTAAAGGTCCAGACATTTAGAGTACCAGTGAATGGAGTAATACTTGCCATACAGGAGTCCTTCAATTTTTCTTGGTCAGACACTGAGAATTTTAATGGCAAAGATGTTTTATACCCAAAATACATATTAAAATTTAAACATGATGCATTTGAAATATTTTAACAAAAGAATTTGTAAAAAATATATGTGGTGTGAACCATTCTGAATACCACTTATCTGACAGTATGACCAAAATAATCCTGATTGACTCAGAAGTCAGATTTTATTACACATAAGAATGGTTCACACAACAGATCTTATTAATTCAGCAGCTTTAGAATAACAAAAGTTTCATATTTCACATATTATAAACAAATAAAATACCAAATGATCCTAATCTGATTGTCAAAATTTAGGTTTAAGTTAACACACAATTACTAAATTAGGGATTTCCCAAACCGACATATTGTGTATCCACAGACACACTCAAATATTCAAGTGCAAAAATAATATCCTTCAATGGTGCAATATTAAACCTTTAGAGTGTCCTTGCCTAACACACCAACATACAGCTATATTTTATCAAGATGTGGTTTGTCCTAACCCAGACCCCTCACTATGAATTCATAACCAGTGTGCCCCAAACAATAAACTCTGACCATTTCCAGAGTATAAAGAAACAGAAACTAGTAGCCCTGAGTACAAATCAAAATTCTAACAGTACCATTAGTGAATCTGTGTGCTGAACAATACAGCATAAATATTTTCCCCCAGTTCTGTTCAGACACAAGTAGCATCTTTTATAATGAAATTTTTCTAGAAGCCAATGAATTCTAATGTGTAACACAAACTGTCGCACATTCTTTATTATTTATTTTTCTCTCAGTGTTGACCAGACTAGATTTTGTTTTGTGTTGGCCATCTGCTTGATAGATATGCTCGCTGTGTTTCATTACTTAACTGGACTTTCATCAAATAGACATTTTTGTGTGGACTGTTCTCTCAATTTTGGTAAGACGACTGTTTTTAACATTTTGCTGAGCAGATACTTCATGTATCATTATTTTATCAGTCTGAATCAGCATATCAGTCTTTGATAATATTGATGAACAGACATCAATTATAACTTCCACCAAGCACACAGTCCTGATAATTTACATTTTCATAGCGTTGCAGAGCCTGGATTATCTAAAACCTAATCATTTCCGATCAAAAGTGGAGCATTCAGTACCTGACATTCTGCTCGATGACACAAAGCATTATCAAGAAGGCAGAAGTGTTTTGGTGTTTTCTTGCCATTTAAATAATGCAAAGCAAGGCATACACAGTAGGTCTGTATTTCTGCAGATAAATCTGAATATAATCAATTATCCATCCACACTGAATAAATGGCACATTTTCAAAATAAAAACGTCAACATATGAAGTGGAAAATTTATCTGTACTGTTCTCTCTATAATTCTTCCACTGTATTTCATGCTGAATGCTGTGATATTTCTAGTTTGCTAGTCCCCTGTAACAGTCAATTCACATGCAGCGGTTACCAGGTGTGGCCATGGCCTGCTTTGGAAACCCAAACCTTTCATCAAGGAAGTGAAGTTGCTGTTACTGATGGTTGACATGGTAACTCAAGTTGGATTGTTGCCACATTAACTGCCAACATGGGCGTGTGGCCATGGAAACCCAAGATATTTGCATAAGCAGTGTGGAAATGGTAAAAACCTACCATGATTAAAAAAAAGTACTTTTATTTTTATTTGGTTATGAAATGGGTCACTGAATCAGCAGAAATAAGTGACCCCTATCTCAGTTAACAGATGTACAAAATCCCTTCTTTAATGGAATACCCACAGTTCACCGGATAGAAATACCAAAATATACCCTATCTCTCTAATAAATGTGAATATTACAGAATATTTTGTGAAAACTCTGGCCCATAACAATCACTGTGCTACTTGTGCAGCAGATTCCAGGCAAATTCCCAGCAGTCCCATACATTTCATACAACACCAGCCGTTGTGCAACATACTATGGAGGGCATGGTACAGTAGAGTGAGAAAGGTGAAGTATTACCTATTAAAAGTACAGTATTACCTATTAGTCATACCTCTACATAATATGGTGGGAACCTGGTCACACCATATATATTATTAAATGGCTCCGCCAACACTAGGACAATCTCCTATGCTCAAGACTAGACAAGGGTTCTTATCAACTTTTAACTTGGTAAGTTCTGTTAAATTTTTAATTAAAATTATATATTTAGAGATAATCACAAGCATGTCTCCTGGTTTTACGATTTTCTATGACCAAGTTTCATCATTTTCCAAATTTTCTCTGGGTCAACAAGGGGCAAAAAGAATCACAAACTGTTTTTAATCTACACAGGTAACACAAAAAAAATAAGTTCAGTGTTGGCACAGCTGGCAAAGTGGGAATGCCCTTTGAAAAGTGAAATACACATGAGCACCAATATGAGCAGAGTCCAAGCAAAAGAAAGTGTTCTAAACAAAACTGCAATGTAGTAATTACTAAAATATGATGTCTCATCTGAAGTGCCTTGCAAATGTTCCTGCAACTATTCAAATGTAATGCATGGTTTCAGATGGAACCACACAAAGCTTATTGACCAGGCAAATTTCAAAGGGACCTTCCTGTCTGGCTATGTTTGCCTCATGAATAATTCATATAATTATCAAAAAGAGACCTTTCTGATTCAGATTAATAAAAACAGGACCTTCCATGCTGGCTAAGTTTGTTTCATGCACACTGCATGGTCCAGATTTGTCTCATAAGGAGCGCCTCCTGGTAGGCAAGTCCAGGGATAATTTTGTACAGCAGGCCTGATGGGTAAATCTACCTCTTGCGTAATGCATGACATATATAAGAGGCTTTAATGAATAAAGGTTTTGATCCTATAGAAATTATTATATTACTTCTTCTAGAGTCTCCTGGAAATACAGCATGGCACAGGTGCTGGAGTGATTGTAGGAGTGCTACACATATAAAGACTCTACGTGTACTTACAGACATTGAGTACCAAGTTACTAGAACTTATAGTGAAGGGGACAGGACATTTTAAATATACCCAGGCCTTACTCAGGTAATACTCAGATAATCCACATGGATAATATGCTAGGTAGTAGAAGTATAGGACTGTCTGCACAGGGCTGTAGATGGAGCTACTGGTTGTTCAGCGAGAGCCTGGCTGCGCTGAGTGACACCCCGTTTGTTGGCGAGGGCTGACAAACACAGCCACGCTGCTGGAGGGTGGCGAAGTTCTGCCGGAGTGTCTGCCGCAGCTGCTGCCGTTTCTGCGCCAGTGTTTTCTGATTGGCCCGGAATCTGCGAATCTCCTCCTCTGATATCACATCGTCTTCATCTGATGGACAAGATGCCTGGAAAACAAAAATATAGAGGTCTTTAGTTCATGCCTGGAAGATACCCTTTCACGCTTTCATCCATTAACTATTTCTTTAAAACTGAACTTTGCATATTCAACTCTATCATTTCTTTAAAAAATTTTCTTTGTGTTAGACAAAATGCACTTCCATAACTGATAGAATAGTAGCCATCAAAATTAAATACTTTACTGGTATCATTTGTAAACAATACAATTCATACAAAAAAAAGACATGAAAAACATTCTGACCTGGTTGAACAAAAACAATTCCCTAACAAGTGACCCATGGGTCATGACGCTCAGCTGACTGGGAAGAGATTTGCAAAAGGAAATTTTATCATCAGAATGGTAGTATATACCCATTCAACTGAAGCATCAAACAGATTAACCAACATGCTGAGATTGTGTCTGTATTAATATATCTCAAAAAAAGAGAGAAAAAAATGCGCAAACTTTAAAAAAAATACAGGTGGCTCCACCAGTCTGCAGAAACTAATAAAAATACTTAATGGTCAATATCCATGCAATGAAGCATGGTGGTCTCTGGATTAGTTGTTCAGATACTTAAGCTTTTGTATCAAATTTTTCATTATTCTGAGGGAAACTTTTGAGTCCTATAGCTTGAAGGATATGGGTAACAGAGACCTTATTTCATGTTTCCACAGACACTTTTCATGGGCCTCCTTGCATGACAAGAATGAAGATTCTAGGTCCAGTTGTTACAATTTGTACCCTGTTGACAGATAACCACATCTTTAAAGGTCTCAAAAATAGAGAAAATAATTCGTAAAAATTTGAAAAAATAGAGGTGGCACACCCAGTCTGCTAAAACTGATGGAACATGTCATGATCATTATGTATGCCAAAAATCATGACCATCAGTGATGTAGTTAATGAGATATTGAAGTTTTTGTATGAAATTTTTCACTATTCTGGGGGATACTTTGGGGCCCCATAGCTCGAAGGATATGGGTAACAGAGACCTAATTTCTGGTTTCCATGGAGACTTTTCATAAGTCTCTTAGAATGTCAAGAATGAAGATTCTAGGTCCAGTCTTTCTGATTTGTGCCCTGTTAACAGATTTCCACATTTTTAAAGGTCTCAAAAATAGAGAAAACTAGATGTGTCAGTACGACACGAATGCCCCCGCCTGGGGCAAATTAGAAACATTTGTTAAATTTTGTTAAGTGCAGGAGGTGTTGTATGGTCAAAAGTAGGTCAAGAAGGGCAAAATGCAAACTCGATCTGTAACGGGTCATTATCAAGGAACACACCAAAAATCAGGCCAGTATGCAGGCATTGTGAAAAAAAGTCCATACATGTGCATTTTTCATAAAAATTTCTGTCTTTCATGAAATTTTCTATGTTCAGGATCTGTCATATGGTCAAAAATAGGTTAACTGGGACGAAACGCGAACTCGACCTGTAAGTGGTCATTATGCGCCCACAGACCGAAAATTGGGCCAGTATCTGTAAGCATTGCATTGCAAAACTAGAATATTTGCAAAAGCTGGTAATCAGTTATAAATTTAATTTGAGAGGTATGTACCGTGTTTTATAACAATCCACCAAATGCTTCCTGAGAAATATCCCCCTAAGTTTTTTTTCTATACTAAGCTCTGTGACTTTGAAAAGTAGGTCAAGACCAACCATCTTTGAACCTGACCAAGATTTTGTAAATATGATGCAAAAGCACTGAAGTAATGAAGTTCCTTAGTTGAATACCTTTGGAGATATCCTGCACAAAGGCCAAAATTGAAAAATCCGATAAAATTTCATTAAAAAATCAGAAATTGCAGGTGACGCCACCAAAATTGTGCAGCACGTACAGACCATCAGTCCCAATGATTATAGTAAGTTTTGTGAAAATCCACACAATGGTTCCTGAGATATTAGCTTCTGATTGTTTTATTATTATCAGCTCTAAAATGTAGAAAAATGGGTCAAGGTCACCCATCTTTGAACTTAAACGAGATTTTATCGATATACATCTTCACTGATGAAATAAAATTCCAACGGTGAATCCTTTAAGAGATATCCCGCTCACAAGGTAAAAGTTAACAGACGCGGAACGGACGGACTGACACCCGACAGACAGATGGACGGATAGACAGACAGCTTGGGTGACGACAATAGCCCATCAGCCTATGAGCTGAGGGCTAAAAACGGCTGTACATGTACATTTGTCATGAAAATTTATATTTTTCATGAAATTTTCTATGTTTAGGAGCCGTAAAACAATCAATAGTAGGTCAACCATGACGAAACGCGAACTCGATCTGTAACTGGTCATTATCTGCATACACACTAAAAATCAGGCCAATATCTGCAGGCATTGCGAAAAAAAGTCCGTACATGTGTATTTGTCATGAAAATTTCTATTTTTCATGAAATTTTCTAAGTTAAGGAGCCGTAAATGGTCAAAAGTAGGTCAACCGGGAGGAAACGCGAACTCGATCTGTAACTGGTCAATATCTGCATACACACCAAAAACCAGGCCAATATCTGCAGGCATTGCGAAAAAAAGTCTGTACATGTGTATTTGTCATGAAAATTTCAATTTTCATGAAATTTTCTAAGTTAAGGAGCCTTAAACGGTCAAAAGTAGGTCAACCGGGAGGAAATGCGAACTTGATCTGTAACTGGTCAATATCTGCATACACACCAAAAATCAGGCCAATATCTGCAAGCATTGCGAAAAAAAAGTCCGTACATGTGTATTTGTCATGAAAATTTCAATTTTCATGAAATTTTCTAAGTTAAGGAGCCGTAAATGGTCAAAAGTAGGTCAACCGGGAGATAACACGAACTCGATCTGTAACTGGTTAATATCTGCATATACACAAAAAACCAGGCCAATATCTGCAGGCATTGCGAAAAAAAGTCTGTATATGTGTATTTGTCATGAAAATTTCTATTTTTCATGAAATTTTCTAAGTTAAGGAGCCGTAAAACAGTCAAAAGTAGGTCAACCAGGACCAAACGCGAACTCGATCTGTAACTGGTCATTATCTGCCCACACACCAAAAATCAGGCCAATATCTGCACGCATTGTGAAAAAAAGTCCGTACATGTGTATTTGTCATGAAAATTTCTATTTTTCATGAAATTTTCTAAGTTTAGGAGCCGTAAAACGGTCAAAAGTAGGTCAACCAGAATGAAACGCGAATTCGATCTGTAACTGGTCATTATCTGCCCACACACCAAAAATCAGGCCAATATCTGCAGGCATTGCGAAAAAAAGTCCGTACAACTGTTTGATTTCGGAAGGACGGAATGACGGACATGGGTAAAACTTTATGCCCCGGCCACTTTGTGGCGGGGGCATAAAAATTCATAAAAAAATTTTAAAATACAGGTAGCGCCACCAGTCTGCTAAAACTGATGGAACATGTCATGATCATTATGTATGCCAAAAATCATGACCATCAGGGATGTAGTTAATGAGATATTGAAGTTTTTGTATGAAATTTTTCACTATTCTGGGGGATTCTTTTGGGCCCCATAGCTGGAAGGATATGGGTAACAGAGACCTAATTTCAGGTTTCCATGTACATTTTTCATAGGTCTCTCAGAATGTCAAGAATGAAGATTCTAGGTCCAATTTGAACCCTGTTGACAGATAACTACATCCTTAAAGGTCTCAAAAATAGAGAAAAACAAGGGACCCATGGGTCATGGCGCTCAGCTGATCGTGATTGGACTATAAATGTTTCTCCACTGTGATACTATATCGAGTCGATAAAGCTTATGAATATCATGTACATGTTGGGCTATTATAAAGGAATGTAATGTAATATGTGAGTAAATGATAAATGAAATTACCTGACTGATGGATTAATAGAGTCAAATAAAGTGGTTAATTTTTTATTTATTTAGGAGGGGTTGAAAATTGTGATATATTTGAGCAAATATGAATGCAATGACAGCAGTAATAAGCTGTAGTAGAATGATGATAAGGCTATTTGTTGAAGGATCTAGAGTGTATGGTAGTCTGCAAGCGTTCAATTTGACAGATATGATGTTATGATTAACTATGCTGATGAAGTGATTTATGAATATGTGACTGTATGACACAATATCTCTTTAGTCTTGACAAGGTACATTATTGTGATTCCCACTATGTCTACATATTACACAATATTGACATAATTTCTGGCATGTACATAGGTACCTATGGACGAATAGTTATACAAAATATTAAAGTATGAATATATCTGATTCATCTTGTTCTTGCTTACTGAGGCTGACTTTGGGATGGGGTTCGGAGAAGGGAAAAGTGAGGGCAGCACGAAGGTGGATGTAGAAATATTCTATTGTAATGTTTTTCATTTATATAAGAATATGAAAAGCTAAGAGGAAAGGGGCCCTCCTACTTGGTTATAGTAAAGTTCTAAATATATGATTGCAAACTAATACTCTGACAAGACTGTCATGAAGAAAAACAGTAAAAGTTTTGAGATACTGTGTTGCATACGAAAATTTATAGTTGGACAGGCAAGTGGACAGAATGGACTAATACCTTTATTTCACTTTCAAGAGAATAATGCATTTAAGTTTAAATATAATCCTATTTTTTTAAGCAGATCCACTTTTTCCATTAAGAAGTTTCTATCTGAATCATTTTTTTTATTTACAGGTTTATAAATTTTTAATTAAAAAACCTGTAAATAAAAGTTAAAATATTAGAATTGTTGCAAAAGTTGCAATCATTATATATACATAGTAAAAAACATTGGGTCATATTATGCATACACATATATTTTATTATTTTTAAATCATAAATGTTTAAACTGATTTTAAAAGAAAATAATGCCACAACATGGCATCTACAAGAATATTCCTTGAATCACTATTAAAAAGTTTTGCACATTGGAGTTTTCAGGACATGCTTAATTTTATTCACCAAAATAAAATAAAAGTAAATTTGATAAAATAAAACATCTTTTCAAATAAAGTATACACACTGTTGGTTGAATGAGGGACAAACAATATCATTGTGCTAATTACTATCCCAGTTTTAATTAATTACTGGAATTAATAGTCAATTTCACACCTGGTGAAGTTTTTACTCTTCTGAAGTAAGGAATTACTTATCTCATGAACATCAACACTTTCACAGCAATACACCACTTTATGGACACAATTAAATGTACACTTTAATCATTGTAACCCTGGTGGTTCAATACAAAATCTAAAATGTAGCATGTCCAAGAATAAAATAAAATACAGAAAAATTATAACATTCATCTAGTTTATACACCAGCTGGGGGGGGGGGGGGGGGGGGGGGGAGGATGAGTGCAGGGCAGAGGGGAAGCCTGCTAGTAGTGGCCAAGCTGGGCCAAGGTAAGCTGCCTGGGGTGGGTTACATAATGCAAGTGAAGGCTGTACTACTAGGTGGGCTAGATGTAAACAACACTTGACATGGTGTATGAAAACATGAATAAAAGCTATTCTTTCCAATCAATTTCTTTTGAAAGTTCAGATTTTAAAAGATTAAATCCTTATGCATATATGATGGGAAAATTAAATCAACAGTGCCAAAGTTGGACAAAATTTAAGGTATTGATTTTTTATTTATGCTAATAACTTGAAAAATTTGCAAAATTCAGATCTAATTTTGGGTAAACAATTGAATCTTGATTAAATAAAGTTATATTCCTGAAGAAAAGTCTCTAGGTTCAGCAATTCTCATGTTAGGTGAGTAAATATATTTCCTGATTTTAAAAAAAATTGCATTAGGTTTTGGCCCATAACTTCAAAATAATACCCAATACTGACCTAATTTTTGGTATGTTCATAGAAAATGTATAAAAGAATGTGAAAACTAAATACGATCAAAAACAGATCAGTGGTTTTGATATCAGGCAGCCTTGAAGTGTAACAATGGCTTTTTTTATGGAAAACAGAGTTTTTTTTTCCTTAATATCTCGAAGGAATAAAGTCCTAATGACCCAATTTTTGGTATGGTAGGAGATTTTTGGGACATCTAAAAATATGTCAACAGCCTGGGGAGCATAGAGATGTGCACTGAATAACCAACAGTCATCAAAGTGGACTGCTTGACAAAGTAAGGGAATACAACAAGAGCCTCCAAAAAAATTCAATAACTAGCCTAATTTTGCAGCTTTTATTTTCAAATTTCAGATTTTAACAGATTAAATCCTTATGTATACATGGTGTGAAAATTAAATCCACAGTACTTACAGGAAAAAACGTGCCATGGCCAAAGTTGGGCAAAATTTAAGGTACCAATTTTATATTTTTGCCAATATTTAAAAAAAATTAACAAATTTTGATCTAATTTTTGGTATACAATTAAATTTTGATTAATTAAAGTTGTATTACTGGAAAAAAGTCCCTACCTTTAACACTTTTGGTCTTAAGTGACCAAATATATTCCTAATTTTTTTACAAAGTCCATTATATTTGGGCCCATAACTTTTTTAAATTATATAATACTGACTTAATATCTGGCATGTACATAGAAACTATATAGAGGAATATTTATGGTAAATATGAAGAAAACCAGATGAGTGGTTTTGATATTAGGCAGTCCTGAAGTGTGAAAATAGATTTCTAATAAAATATTGAGGTTTTTCCTTAATATCTCAAAGGAACGAAGTCCTATTGACCCAATTTTTGGCATGGTAGGAGATTATGGGACCATCTAACTGTATGCCGAAATTCAGATTCGTAGGTCCAAAGGTGTCAAAAAGTGCCAGTCTTACGGACGGACATCCAGACAGACAGACAGACAGACGGACGGACGGACGGACGGACGGACGGACAGACGGACGGACAGACAGACGGACGGACGGACGACGGACAATGGACCATGACTATAGCTCAGATGACTTATAGTCAGCTGAGCTAAAAATTTGAAAAATATAGGTGGCGCCACCAGTCCGCAGAATCTGATGAAACATCTCATGATCAATATGTATGCCAAAAATCATGACTATCAGTGATGTAGTAAATCAGATATTGAATTTTTTTATGAAATTTTTTACTATTCTGGGTGGTACTTTGGGGCCCCATAGCTTGAAGGATATGGGTAACAGAGACCTAATTTCTGGTTTCCATGGAGACTTTTCATAGGTCTCTCAGAATGTCAAGAATGAAGATTCTAGGTCAAGTCTTTCCGATTTGTGCCCTGCTAACAGATATTCACATTTTTAAAGGTCTCTAAAATAGAGAAAACAATTCGTAAAAAATCGAAAAATACAGGTGGTGCCACCAGTCTGCAGAAACTGATGAAACATCATGATCAATATGTACGCCAAAAATCATGACTATCAGTGATGTAGTTAATGAGATATTGAAGTTTTTGTATGAAATTTTTCACAATTCTGGGGGGTACTTTGGGGCTCCATAGCTCGAAGGATATGGTTAACAGAGACCTAATTTCTGGGTTCCAAGGAGATTTTTCATTGGACCTCTCTGGATGTAAAGTAAGAAGATTCCAGGTCCAGTGGTTACAATTTGTGCCTTGTTAATGGACAGACGGCCGGATGGCCGGACGGCCGACGGACAAAAAGTGATCGCCATAGCTCAGATGACTTACAGTCAGCTGAGCTAAAAAGATATTGTTTTGGCCCATGACGTGTGTATGTGTAGACTTACCAAACTTTTTGTGTATGAAGTTTTACCGTAATATCTGGAAACCACCCAAGTTCTCAGATGTTCAGGAAAGTAAACTTTTTTTAATAGTACAGTTACCTACCTCTAACATGTCTTGGAGCGTGAGGATAAACCCTCCTGGTTGGTTGTCTACTTCTCCCCGACAGTGCATGGAACGGTGCTACAGTACCACAAACCAACAAGCTGTTAAGTTTCATTCTCCAATAAACAAAGTTTTGCTTAAATTAAAATCTTACTTAAAATCTTCGCAGGTTTTTTTTTTTAAATTAACATCAATGCACATTATATTCATCATTCTTTATGAGCCTAGTTTACTACTCAGAAGGAAATTGTATTCACTAATGTTTCAAATTTTTTTGTATGATATATTAATCCAAGTTACTTTTTAATTTACACTGATATTCCATACCTGGACTATTTTTTTTTTACACAGCTATTTTTTCAAAACTTGATTTTGAAATTGCATTTGTGCCCTTTACAGATCCTTTCATCTATATCTTGTCATCAGGATCCCTTAACTACAGCTAGCAACATATGATTTGCAGCAGATGTCCCAATGTAGCCAGGTTCCAACGCAAAATGTTTAATGTTTATGAATAAAGTGGCCATAACCTAGTGTTGTCATAAGTATATATAACTAAATTTGACTGATATGATGTTTAGATAAAACCTGACTGTCTGCTTCTACAGAAATACTAGTTTTTTTGCAGGACTAGGCTGAGCCATTAAATGGTTAAGTGCCTTATCTTTGTATTGTGAGACTACTTTGACTAAGCTGTACCATTACACAGCAACGTGCCTTACCTTTACATTGGAGAGACTACTTTGTTCTAGCTCTAAGCACGTCAGGCAGGAGTCTGGGAGCAGATCATTCACACTATGATGGGGGCTTCCACCTGCAAATGTAAAGGTTTTTTACATGAATCACATCAAGTATTTCTGCTCAGACTCCCCCTGTTCTTTGAGTAAATGGACACATTTAATAATTATCTTAAGATGTGAAATGTTACTTGATTAAGTTGGGACCTCATAATTAAAGAGACTGGCAGGAAATGGGCTTCTGCCTTTACAGACATTACTGAAAAAAAAACAAAAAGTATACATCATATATCAGCTGAAAAAGACTGAAATGTCATTTTTAATTCAAGCTTTGTCAAGATATTATTTTTTCACAGACCCATGCTAATATTGTCTATTCTAAGCTAAATAGGAGTATTAAGGTGAGCTAAAACACTGAACAGAGTAGGACAGATGACATACCGTCATGATTACATATGCCTTCTGAGCACGCCACGTCTGAGCCATCGTTAGAGCTGGGTACACTACAGGTATCACAGCCTGACGAATACCCAGGGTCACTGCGGTTACTACTGGTACACCCATCTCGAGCACTGCCTTCTGACCCGCAACCCCTGACTACATCATGGCCTTTGTAACCCCTGACAACGTCATCTCCCTGACAACCCCTGACTGGCCCAGCTGTCCTGCAGCCCCCTCCTCCTCCTCGCCCTCCCCCCACCGTGTCTCCACTACAGGTGAACTTGGCACCCCGCCAGTCCCGGCTTCCTTTGGAGGGCTGAATTGGTTGGTTATCACAGCAACATGTATCACCGTTCATCAGGTTTTTGGTTGCACATGAGGTAGACAAGACATTGGTGTTCACATCACACTGAAAAATAAATAAGATGACTGTCAAAACTGAGGCTGCTTAAATTTGTGATTTTTCCCATGTTCAGTGTCATGTGAGGCTTTCATTTTACTATTTCACCTTCTAGAACCATTCAATAAGCATATAAGTATATGAATTATTTGATCCTGAGACAACTCTGTGATATTAATATGTACGCAAAATCTTAATTATCTGACAAGGAACCAAAGAAATACTGAACATAAAACATCAGATGTCTGATATCACAGGAACACCTATCTTTGACTTACAGGTAAAATAAAAGATATGTTGTTAACAGTGTTTTATCTTTCATCTTCAGTGGTATACACATGGAGAAAATATATCTAAAATGCCAATGGGGCTCTGCATAAATGACTGGTCACCACTTTCCAAGCTACTATTTGACACTATGTTGACAACCAAGGTGTATTCAAAATTGTCCATCAAAGTTACCCAGAGGGAATTCTGGGTAAAGAAGAAGGAAGTAGTTGATTGCACAATCACCTTTCTGCTCCTAACACAGCTAAGCCCAAAGATGCCTCCTAAGACAATTTTCTTAGTTTTTTTTTTAAGATTAATTTGTAACAGGACCTTAATGTCATACCAAGGATATAACTCACACTACCACCCACAGGCCTGTTTTTAAACAGCAGAAGACCTTTAATATCATACCAAGGATATAACTCACATTACCACCCACAGGCCTGTTTTCCAACAGCAGAAGATCAATAAATAACATTAACCAACCTGACAGCCCTGCTGCTCGTCTGCCTCCTTCTTGGCCTTGTTCTTCTTTTTACGACGTTTCTGTCGTTTCTGCTCTCGTTTCTGTTCCTTGGCTCGCTCTTCCTCCAGCAGCTCCTCACACATCAGCTCTAGGTTAGACACGCCTTGCTTCTTCTCCAGTGCAAGCTGTGTACACAGATCATACAATACCTCAGATACATGGACCAAAACCAACAGTGATAAAAATCTTTACCATACATAAGGGCAACTTTCATGAACTGGTAAAACAAATAGGGTTGTAATTTGAGGCATATTTATTCAATTACAGTGAAAGAATGTTGACCTATCAATACCACTATACAATACCCTATATTCATATGAAGACCTGTTCATCTTTGCTACATGCTTTAAGAAAGGCCATGTGATTTGTGCTTCTATTTTCACTAAACCATGTTTTCATTCTGCCCGAGACTGTTATTCAACCATGCGACATTAAATGCTGATGAAGATCAGAACTACCTCAAAGTTTTTCCTCAGAGCAATTACTCCGACATAGAGCAGAATTTGCCATGTTTGTTCTTCAGCCCTGAGCTTCTGCCAGATGCGATGGAGACGTTCGTACAAGTGGATACCCAAACATGTCAGCACTTCCTCCTGAGCAATATCTAATGTCTTGGCATGACGCTCTCTTCTACTGCAAAGAGAAAACAAGACAGTTGCAAATATGCCTCATTAAACCACATGCCCTAATGACAAAAGTACAAAACTGTAACATTCAAAGTTCTTCTTTTTGGAATCATCTACTGTTCCATTATGTCACTGAACAATTGATAATTCTAGGAATTCTGGGATCAAAACTCTCACCAACAGGAACATAAGACTGACTTGGATTCCATCAGAGGATCAACAAATATTATATTTAATTGGATTCTTTTTACATGTTTTATAAACACAAAATTATGTGAAAAATAATGTGCTAAAATAATAACAAGGGACCCATGGGTCTTGGCGCTCAGATGAAGTTTGAAATTTTTGCAAATGCAAAATATGCAAAATATTCTATTGTGATGTTTTTCATATATATAAGCATATGAGAAGCTAAGAGGAAAGGGGCCCTCCTACTTGGTTATATTAATGTACTAAATTCATGATTGCAAAACATGGCTGTGAAAATTAAATCAACAGTGCTGACAGGGAAAAAACGTGCCGTTGCCAAAGGTGGACAAATTTTTTTTTATTGATGCTTATAACTTTTTGCAAAATTCAGATCAAATTTTGGGTAAACAATTGAATCTTTATTAATAAAGTTATATTCCTGAAAAAAAAGTCTCCAGCTTCAGCAATTCTCATGTTAAGTGGGTAAATATATTTCTGAATTTTTAAAAACTGCATTATATTTGGACCCTTAACTTCAAAACCATACGCAAACCTAATTTTTGGTATGTTCATAGAAAATTTATGGAAGAATATGAATACTAAAAATGATCAATAACAGATCAGTGGTTTTGAAATTAGGCAGCATTGACAATGTAACAGTGTAACAGTGTAACAATGGCTTTTTTTATGGAAAACGGAGGTTTTTCCTTAATATCTCAAGGAACGGACTCCTAGTGACCCAATTTTTGGTATGGTAGGAGATTTTTGGGACATCTAACAGTATGAAAAATTTTGGATTCATAGGTCCAACAGTTTCAAAACGTGCCCTGTTAACGGCCGGACGGACAAAGGACCACGACTATAGCTCAGATGACTTATAGTCAGCTGAGCTATAAAGCTGGTTGGACTAGAGAAAGGAACCCGGTAGGTGAATCTCAGCTACAACAATCTTAGCTTCCTCCCTTGACCAGTACCCATTTTCTCCTGGGTCGAGAGAGCACACCCTTGTGCTAAAGACTTTGCCAAGGAGTCTTAGTGCAGACTGCAGTCAGAATGGGACGCGAACCCACAACCTTGCCGTCACAAGTCCAGCACCCTTAACTATGACACCACCACGCTCCACCATCACAAATTTATCAGCAGTGTTGGGTTCTATTTATACAGAAACAAGAGGAATTCCAAATAGCCAAGACCTCATGGAGCATGTTTGACAGAGTCTCACTTTATTACACTGAAATAAACAGTCACATGATATGAGAAATATATTTGGATAATTAACACATTGGAGGTGTTGTTTGATGGAGGCAATGAAAAAGATGTGATGTGATACCTGATTTACCGTGTTTCTAAACATGAACCGGCAAATGATCCCCCCCCCCCTTAATTGGCATTTCCTAATAGGCTTTTGGCCCATTCAGAGACTGCTCGTGAGGCAAATGATGGGTGACAAATTAACTGACTTGGACAGTCAACATACATTTAGCATGGAAAAATATTGGTGAATAATATTTTATGAAAACAATTTTATTTCAAAGCTTTAAGCAGCATAAAAGAAATATAAAACTGATGTACTCAATAATTTGGTAAAAACTTATTATCCAAAAGATTTTTCACTTGTGAAACTAAAAAACTGTAAATGGTTACCAATCTTTAATTCCCTTGATTAAATGACTACCTGCAATTACAGATCATTTTTATTTAGCAGAACAGGTGGTTGCTCACAGCAGGTCCACTGTACAAATATCACTAACGTCAATCTCAGTGGTTAGGCACATGACCGTTAGTACAGGAGTCAAAGTAACTCATTATAAAGTATAACATGAAAGATGAAATATACAGCATATATCTACATAGGACCATGGGTAAGAAGATAATACCACACATAACTGTATCCAGAATGTTCCATTATTGAACTTAATTTAAAATAATAAAAAATAATAAAAATAATATTCATAAAGATTATATTAGAATAGCATTTTATGACTCATTTATTACAGAACTTAAATTAAGTCAAATACAAAGAGAATGGACCATAATCTTCCAGTCATATTTTCAGTACTATCTCAAATTACCCTTGGTCATAGAAAATGCGAGAATAAAGAAAAAAAGTGATAGCGAGCACCTGTACCTGCCGGTCAGCTCCGGTTCGGCCCTGGTGATCAGGTGAGCTATAAAGTCAGTCTTACAGTCCACATGGATGTGACGCTCGCCGGCACAGAACTTGAGTCCGTGGTACAGAGCTGGACAGTATCCCTTTTCTACAGTACAGTCCTGGTCACCAGTAAGGATGTGATATGCTCGTAATACTTTGGCCTTACATTCGGTGCAAAATCTACAAAATATAGTTACATATTTATCACTCATAAATTCATATTACAAACACCAACAGTTACTGAAGCAAAAATGTAATGTGAGTCCTAATATTCTAACAATATGATACATGATACAGTGCATATAGTAAATTACCAGCTAAGTTCCCATACAACTTTCCACCTTGAATAACCAAATGTCTAAAAAATTGTCCAAATCCTAATTGTAATTCAATGTTCACCATGCTGTTGCCAATGACCCTGATATATCATGGATATACATTGTGGCTACAAGACGTAAAAGTCATCTTACTGTGTGTATACATCAATTGTCAAAAACCAAAAAAAAAAATGGGTTCTCAGGCACTTTTTTTTAGAAATCAGTGCATGCAGGCTTTTTTTTTACCATTTTTTGTAAGTTTTGATAAAAATGTCATATGACCAGGGAAAAAGGCTTGATAATAACAGTATATTTTTGCAAAACAGGTAAAAGCACTACATAATAAAGGATATCTGTATTATTTTATCTTCTTGAAAGAAGAGGAGCAGCAGGAGCTCAAAATTGGTATGTTTCTATTGAAAATCAAATTAAATTTTTGATGTGGGGGAGAAAATTGATGTGTGCAGTGCCTGAGAACACTACCTTTTACTTTTTTGGCCTAAGTATCTTTTTACTGAATTATTATTCTTTACTTAAATAAAAATAATGATAATTCATCTGAAAGAGCCACTTTTACAAATCAACTTCACAGCAAATCAGATGATATACAACTCATTCCACCGATGAAAATTCACTTTACATGCATTTATGATCAGATAGTGTTTTGATGACAATACAGGGTCACCTGGCTATATCTACACCAACACTAATGAGTAATGACTTATTTCTGACTTTTTAAAGTTATTGAGGTGACACTTAAAGTTAATGGACGAACAACACACTGACTGTCAAAAAGCCCACAACAGTTAAAAAAAATGATCAAATATATTCATAAATGTGTATATATATATATATCAAACAATGTGATAAAAGCATAAAATCTGTTCATATATTCATATTCAGAATGATAACTCTGAGAGTATATGTTATACATAATATTGTGTTATCAGTATTACATGTGTTTGCAATTACAATATTGTTTTATCCGTATTACCTGTGATTGCAATTACAATATTTTATTATCAGTATTATCTGTGTTTGCAATTACAATATTGTATTATCAGTATAACCTGTGTCTGTGATAACAATATTGTATTATCAGTATTACCTATGTCTGCAATTACAATACTGTATTATCAGTATTATCTGTGTTTGCAATTACAATATTGTATTATCAGTATTACCAGTGTTTGCAATTACAATAATGTATTATCAGTATTACCTATGTCTGCGATTACAATACTGTATTATCAGTATTACCAGTGTTTGCAATTACAATACTGTATTATCAGTATAACTTATGTCTGCGATTACAATAGTTTTATCAGTATTACCTGTGTTGACGATTATAATGTTGTATTATCAGTATTACCTGTGTCTGCGATTACAATATTGTATTATCATTATTACCTGTGTTTGTGATTATAATATTGTATTATCAGTATTACCTGTGTTTGCGAAGGTAGTTATCAAGTGTGTCAATGAAGTCCTCACAATCCACCAGCACTACTTCATCCCGACAGTCCTGAGACAGCACATCCCATACATCCATCCAGCTGCTGGAACAAAGATACAAACTTGACATCACAAAGGAAATCAAAAAGACTCAGAGAAAACATACATCTCTCCAGCTGAAACAAAGTACAAATTTGATACTGAGAGGGAATTTTTTAAAGACTTTTGAAAAGCCAATTCACAAAACACACAACATAATATGAAAAGGGAAATTTTTAAGGACTAAATAAGTACATGCAGGCTCATTTTAATGTTCCTATTTAAGTACACACACAATTTAAAATGAGGCATTAATTCAGTAACTTAATGAAGTCCCCTGAATCATATAACTACTGGAATACACAATATTTGAAGAGTCTCTCTATATTTCATACTCTGATTAATTTTAGAAATCAGTTTATTAGATATTGTCAGTACCAGGAACACTATCAGAACCCAACTGGTGGACACAGATATTCAAAAGGTGGCATTAACCATTTTGGTTGTGCTCTGTTAACAGACGCACAGCTTGTTGAATGACAAAGGTTAATCTTACAGCTTAAATGACTTGTACAGTCAGTGAGTTAAAAACTGCAAAATACTGTGAATGCAAAGAATATTTCCATGCATGTGGACCTACCCTAGAGACCGGGTCTTGTGGGTGTCCAGAGAGTGCAGCACACAGCGCCTGTTCTTCTTGCTCACAGGTATAGCATTCATCACATTCCCTAGTTTAGACCTGCAACAAAAAACAAGATGATATTACTTTTCCTCCGGGGTTATTGTAATAAATAAATGATACAGAAGGACTGACATGACTGACAATATTTCTACATGATTTTTTCAAGACTCAATATTTGAGTATATAATGCTATGGTAAAGATTGTGAGTGTATCAAGCTACATCAAATTAACTTAGGTTAAGTTGACATATCCAGCCTTTTTGTTGACTGCAATATTTCTTCCATATTTAGCTATCTGCATCTACACTGTTGCCAGGATTTCTTTTGAAAATCTATGTCATAACCTGGCCCAAAAATGAACATTTATAGGGTTAAATGTCATAACCTGGCCCAAAAATGAACATTTATAGGGTTAAATGTCATAACCTGGCCCAAAAATGAACATTTATAGGGTTAAATGTCATAACCTGGCCCAAAAATGAACATTTATAGGGTTAAATGTCATAACCTGGCCCAAAAATGAACATTTATAGGGTTAAATGTCATAACCTGGCCCAAAAATGAACATTTATAGGGTTAAATGTCATAACCTGGCCCAAAAATGAACATTTATAGGGTTAAATGTCATAACCTGGCCCAAAAATGAACATTTATAGGGTTAAATGTCATAACCTGGCCCAAAAATGAACATTTATAGGGTTAAATGTCATAACCTGGCCCAAAAATGAACATTTATAGGGTTAAATGTCATAACCTGGCCCAAAAATGAACATTTATAGGGTTAAATCAAAATTCTTTCCATGACAAGCCCTATTTTTAATAATCAATTGTCAAACCCTTGCCTTTAATCAATATAAACATTTTTTTCTTGAGAGCCAGTTCTGTAATAATTACAGTATATCCAAACTGGTATTCCCACTTTTGTGCCACTAAAAGTGGTTGTTACCAAAGCAGTCATATATGGTATTGTATGGGAACTACAAAATTGTGGTTGATATAGAAGACTGGTAGTTTGGTGGGAGGGTACTGTTATATTTCTTTTAAAATAGGACCTTCTTCTGTAGCCTCGAGCAGGGATTAAAGTTACTGTTAGATGATAGATGTAATATTGCTCCTAAAACTCTTGTACTTTTTAAAATAATATGTGACTCCAAGGTTAAAAGCAAAACACAAGACATGGTATAGCTGACCCTAAGATTAAACTGACATTAACTAAAGGCCAAAATTGAGGCAATTGCTCTCCAGATAGTGTCCTCCAGTTTGTAGAATGACATAAAAAGAGCACCGCGAATGGTGAATAATACACCTGTTGCAGATTTCATAACCTCTGACCTCATTAATTATGCTTTAATTTGTTGAGAACGTAATTCAAGGGGGAGAAACTGGATTGGTTAATACTCATCATGAGTTATATGAAAATCCATAAGATTTTTGGTAAGTCTGGGTGCCGCCAAAGTGTGGTGACTTCTGACCTCATTAATAGAGTGAGATGTGTTGCATATTTGCATAGATGTCAGCAGCCGAATTGTGTATGTAGGTTGCGCCACCTACCACAAAATCCAGAAAGCTGTCCAAGTTGTATACATATGCAATATTTTAGGCAGATATGACAAACCACTACATGTATATGAGTGATTTTATCCCACAGCAGAAAAACAGGACTTGTGCAAAAATGGTGGCAGGTGGTACCACCAATTTTGTGTATGATTAAGAGCTATGCAAGATCTATACACATGCAAAATTTCAGGGGGATATGTCCAACAAGTCCTGAGATATAGCCTGAAAGTCTGCAGTGTTAACATAAATGAAGGTGGCGCAACCTGCAAAATAAAATTGAGAAAGCTATCCAAGATGTATAAACACGCAAAATTTTAGGCAGATAAGTCAAACCACTACTGAGATATGAGTGAATTTAGCCCCAGGCAGACAAACAGACGGACGCTGTGCAAAATGGTTGCAGGTGGCCCCTCCAGTTTTGTGTATTATAAAGAGCTATGTGAGATCTATAGACATGCACAAAATTGGCCCAATCAGTCAAATGGTTTCCTAGATATGAGCTTGGATGTCTACAGCGTAAAACAGAATGTAGGTGGTGCCACCTGTCATAAAATCAAAAGAGGTATCCAGGATGTATACGCACGCCAAACTTCAGGTGAATTAGTCAAATCACTGCAGAGATACGAGTGATTTTAACCCAAGGCAGACGAACAGATGGACACTGTGCAAACATGGTTGCAGGTGGCGCCATCACTTTTTTTCTGTATGTTATAAAGCTATCCAATGGCTACATTTGTACCAACATTTTTCTTCCTGATCGGTCAAACGGTTCCCAAGATATGTGGATTTATGTGTTGAAACAGACAGACAAATGGACGCTTGGCAGAGAGGAAAGGCCAGAGGTCAATGCTAATTGGTTAGGCACCAATTCACATGTGACCCGATAATTGGTGTACGTTTCGGAAAATCAGTCCAGCAGTCTCAGAGGAGTTCTCTGGAAATGAATGCCGTGGCGGCAGAACCAAATATGCATGAATTTTGCTGAGAATTTAATTGATGTGAGAAACTATTGGTAAATATGTGTAATGAGTTTCATGAAAATCTATAGGATTTTTGGTAAGTCACCACAGTGCCTCAAAAGTGTGGTGACCTCTGACCTTATTTAATATGCATGGATTTAGCTGGAAATCTAATTTAGGCGAGATATTTTTTTAATTAACATTTCTCTTGGGTTTTTATCAAAATCCATCATATTCCTCTTAAGTTATCATAACATGCCGATGTAATTTAATATGCGTAGATTTTGCCCATAATCGAAATCCGGCCAGATAATATATTGGTAAGCAGTTATGGTGAGTTTTGTGAAAATTCATTAATTTCATGAAAAGTACACCATAACCAATCATAAAGGGCATATAAAAATACTCACCCATGGATATAGAAGAGTGCATATATTGCCTTAGCATCAAAGAGATGTGTGCGGCTGATTGAGAGCTCGGACTGTGGTGTGATGACAAGAGGCTCGAGAGCCGGATGCATGGACTGTACCAACTGCTCAAATAACCTCTCAACACTGCAAACAATAACATTACAGTAAAACACACTTGTAAATTCCAGTGAAGGGTACAAATTAGTTATAACATAAAATACCTGCATTTATCAGTAAAACACAACTGCAAATTGCAGAAAGGGTACAATTACAAGTTATCAAATAACATACTCGCAAATAACATCAGAAAAAACAATAACACAACATACAAGAATGTAATTGCTTCTGATACAACCTAAAATAAGAGGAAAAACTAATTAAACATGCTATTAGAGAACAGAAATCACACTTTAAAGTAGGCCAACACCAGCATTTCATATAAAACTATTTATGGTAATAAATGAAAGAAACATCACAGAATATAAAACTGAGAATCACAAAGAAAATTCATATAAAGAATATAATTATCAATAACAGTGAGCTCATGGAACATAATAATACAGTTGCGACTTGAAATTCCAACCCTTAACAACCTGCAAACCTTGCAATCTACTGTATTTTGTAAAATACAAACGGAATCCATAGAAATTAGCCTTGACAAACCAACAGCCTCAGATTACGACATGACATTTCCTGGCACAGACAGGCATACCAACATATTTTCTGACTCGACACTCCCATCAGTATATTGTCCTTTGATGTCAGTCGTTGGGCTCATGCACACAGCACCCTGATCAATTATGCATGAAATCCAGCAATGTGTATTGTTCTAACCGTACACTAAAGCCAATTATTGAGCCAATTTGTCTCACTAAATAAGTCAGTTTGGATCCGTATATGTGGCAGACATAAACCTTTCCGTGTGTGGAACACGCATAGGTGGAGAACGAGGTCCAGGACCTTATCCAGGCACACAACAGTGCTGACCACGTGACCGTGGAAGAATACCTCGCATTGGACAACATGGGAGCCCACGGAGGCAATGCTGACGGCCGCTGAAATTGTGTCACTGGTCAAAGAAGATGGAGGTGACAGTGACAGCAAGTCTAAGGAAGATGATCCTCCTGAACCAGTAACTCTCACAGAAGCCAATGGGGGAATGGAAACAGGGCTACGGTATTTGGAGGAGCGGGGCTTCGCTGCAGGGGACGTTGATGTCGACCGCAGACTGCTCAGAAAAGTCCGTGAAAATCAAAATAAAAGAACCAGATACCAGACAGATATGTTTGCATTCTTAACACGTACATGAACTCAGTAGATCAACCTCTGGTTCATTTATTACATTTAGTTAATGTTTGTTCAGAAATATAATCATGTCTCATTATAAAAGAATCTGCAAAGGTTGTGAATCTTGACGAGCGTTGTGTATATAGACATGTAAAAAGAAAAACAAGGGACCCATGGGTCACTGTGCTCAGCTGACGTTAACCTTGAAGGTAAAAATCTAAAATAATATCAAATTGAGATAAAGTGTAAGAGGAAGAGGTAATAAAGGCCATGGTTGGTTTATATGATTGGTTTGTATTGATGAGCAAGAATTATTTCAAATAATATTTTGTTACCTGACAATGTGTTTCCTAATGTTGAAACTGAAGCATGTGAGCAGTTTGTGAACAAATGATCTGTACTATTACAATGATCATTAGTTGGCTTTTTGATTAACTGTTGATATTTCAGTAGTTTACACATTTGTTCAATTGAATCTATTTTTTTGTATAATATATATTATTAAATATATATGTATTTTTTTATGAAATGAATACAGTTGAAATATAACTAATTAACAACATAAAACAGGGCAAACAAAGCCTGAACTCAAATTTTGCTGAGGCAGGAAAATAATGAACAAATGTTTGTATTAAATCCCCATTTTTTTATCACATCAATTTTTTTTTAATTTAAGTTTATATTTCTATACATTTCCAATATAACATATATATCTGAATATAAAAGTTGATCATAATTCTCAATTGCATCATCATAAATCTCAATCTTGTCAGATAACACCACATCATGCATACAAATGTTTATTAATTTTTTACCACAAAAATATATCTTTTAAATCTGCAAAACAATAAATATCTAAAAATAATACTTGATTTAGATTTCACAATTTTTAATTGTGTCTTTATTTATCCATAATGTGCTTCATACTTTTTAATAATTTAAGCATACTGATGGGTTCAATAATATTTGTTAAAATCATTTGAAAGAAAACTGATTTCTTTAAAAATGCTACATTACACAACATTGCATCTTCCTGATTACACCTTGAATTACTTTTTCAAGGAAAGTTTTTGCATATCAGAGTGGAAACAGCATTACAATTACGGAGATACAGTGAAAACAATAACAATTACTGCATAACACTCAGTGGGTTGGGTTTGGGGGGGGGGGGGGGGGGTGAGTGTAACAAATCAGAAACCCTGGCATAGCTGACTTCCAGGGACCTGGAGTGGGACCCTGAATCTGTAATCTGTAATCAAACCAAATGACTATAATAAAGCCTCAGGAAAAAAATCAATATCTAGCTTAATTTTCAAGCTTTCATTTTCAAATTTTAGATTTAAACAAATTAAATATTTATGTTTACATGCTGTGAAAATTAAATCGATGGTACTTACAGGAAAAAAACGTGCCATGGTCAAGGTTTGGCAAAATTTAAGGTACTGATTTTACTTTTATGCTAATAACTTAATTTTTTTTACAAAATTCAGATCTAATTTTGGGTAAACAATTGAATCTTAATTAAACATAGTTATATACTTGGGAAAATAGACTCTAGTTTCAAAATTGTTCATGTTAAGTGAGTAAATATTTTTCCTGATTTTTTACAAAGTCCATTATGTTTGGGCCCATAACTTTTAGCTTAACATAACTTAAGAATTTTTACTTAACAGACTTAATTTCTGGCATGTACATAGGAACGATATAGAGGAATATTTATGGTAAATATTAGGAAAAACAGATGAGTGGTTTTGATATTAGGCAGTCCTGAAGTGTGAAAATAGGATTTTAATAAAAAATTGAGGCTTTTCCTTAATTTCTCAAAGGAACGAAGTCGCAAAGATCCAGTTTTTGGCTTGGTAGGAGATCTTGGGGACATTAACATTATACTGAATTTTGGTTTCCTAGGTCTTACAGTTTCAAAACATGCCACATCTATGGATGGACGGACAGACGATGGACAATGGACCACGACTTTAGCTCAGATGACTTATAGTCAGCTGAGCTAAAAACAGTACTCCATGACAGATGTTTTATTTTCTTTCACATAAATCATAACAATATCATATATGTAATTGATTGTACCAAAATATTTTATGAATACCAAAAAGTCCTCCAAACATTAAGGTCACATTGTAACTTAACCCTCTGTCACCTTTAATGATTTGACAATCCGACAGCCTTGCGATCCGACATAAATTAGGGTCTTACATTCAGTGCTGGATTATCAAGTCACATCTGTATATAAGAACCATTAATAAGATTTACCTGACTTTATCAAATGCTAAAGATAAAACAGGTCTGCAACCATAAACCTAATGGATGTATATATCAGGTCTATAAGTGAAACTACAAGCAATAGGCCTGTTGGTATGTTAAAATTTCATTCCCTAACCACTCTGTATAGCTTTCAATGTTTTATGGACTTTCCTTAAAGTGTAATTCATACCAACCTATTTCTGCATCCGACACAGGGTACCAGTTGAGACAATAGCCCACATAGTTCTTTGTTGGTCACTAAAAGGGCAACTGCCACTTCATCTTTGGACAGGGCTCCAAATTTTTGCACAAATCTCTCTAGATCCTTTTGTTTGATGCCAGCGTGTTCACATCCTAAGCATGTGTCACTGAACTGGACTACCATCTGAAAATGAATTATAGAACAGGACTAAGTCAGTGCTGATTTTATTTGATAAATAAGGGAGAGTACATGAAAATGTTTCCTGTGTGTCACAGTAAACAGATTAAACATCCAAACATCCCCTTGTGTACTAAGATACATGCTATGACTAATATACAGAGGAAACCATGGAAATGTATAGGTGTCTACAAACCTAATCTTAATTTTTCATATTATGTTGTAATGAGAAAATTTTTATTACTTCATATTAAATAATCATTTTCTAAAACTTAAAACCAACTGTGATTACAAGTATTATACACTATATTTTCAGAAGGGAAAGGGGCAGAAATAAAGTCCTTAGACAGGTGCAAAATAATCCTTGTTTTATCAATGTTTTTCGAGTTTACTGCCTGGTCATCTATAATTTTTACTGATCTACCCTCACCCTGCAAAGCAAATATTGGCATGTCAAATGTTTTGAACATTTCAAATTATCCTAAAAAAGTACAATGGGTAAACAAAAAATATTATACCGAACGCAACATGAGTTAAGCTTGCAAAGTCATGTTTCCATTTTCAAAAGATGGTTCTTGGGTGTTCTGAAAAGTGAAGAAGACTTGTTTATTATACTGGGCCTCAAACACAGGGCTAGCAAACATCACCGTTTCTGGCAGTACTGGTGCATATTTCATGGATGGCTTTATACTGGAGAGGGGGAAATTCCATTATTTCTTCATACTGAATGTTTCGCAAGGGTGTCATTTTCGCGATTACACCAGAACTATAGAATATAAGGCAGTATTTGTATTTATTATAAAATACAAAATATTTAAATCAATATAACCTCACTCATATATGTCATTATGTTTTGCAGTGCAAGACATATCCCAGATGATTACTGCATGTTTTTACATGGGCCAGTTACAATACCAAGCACATATTTGGTTGCTGCTTAACAAACCGTTTTTGTAAGTTTGATAATGATTTTGTCTGTGCAGATGCATCATCCAGCCTTTTATAACTTTCATGGTGGGGCACCTTTTGCCTGAGGGTTTCATATTCACAAATATTTCAAACTGGTGTATTCTGCAAAATGAACACCCTCGCAAAAAAAGGCAACCAGAGTCTACTGTTTAATGTTGTCTTAATCATCAACTGAAACACAACCATCATTTCTGTCACATATGTTCATTTGAATTTTAAATGTGCATAATTTTCTTTGTTTCTAGCCTAATTGATAATAATTCATTTGGCTTATATTTGCTATACATAACAGTTAATTAAAGGATAAGAATATGTTGAATAAAGGTCACCCCCCACCCCCCACTCAATTCTCTATAAAAATCAGTAAACTGTACATGCAACCAAACAATAAAGATGCACAGGATACAGTTAAGGCTCTTCTGATTATTTAATGAACCCTGCTATCTCTCTAGGTCTATGGTTGCCATACAGAGAAACATGTTGCTAAAAGACCTTTTTAAAATCTGAACCTTTGAAGTATAAACACTTGTAACTAACATCCTGGCCATAATTCACTGTTCTGTCATTTCTGGTATTGATTTGAATTGCTAATATAAGAATGTGCCAGGCCAAGTCCCGCCTGATGTATCCTGATGGTCACTTGGCCACCCTTTTCCTTGGTGTTTGATCAACTGTGGCAACAAATGACCGGTTCCCACTGATTGCACTATTTTGTGAAAAAGTAACAGTAAAAAGACTGAGTCTTGGAATGAGTGCCTAGCCACCTTTTGGCAGGAATTTGTCGAAACACTCTACATTAGTAAATGTGTCCCCAGATCAGCTGATTATGTATTATACTATTTGTAGCTGAACAGATCTGTATAAAAGGAGAGATTGAACTGTCCTGAAGTAAAGACATTTAATGATTAATGACAATTTTACAGATGTTATTTTTTATTTGAATCAAATGTGGGGTCTTCATTCCCTGAAATGGGCCATGTGTTTATATTCATAAATAAATTTTGTGGATAAATTAGCTTGACACAACATAGAAAACTATCGGAGCGAATATAGAATACCTCAGGCAACCTGGTTATCAGAACGTCCTAAAGAGGGCAATACATTTGATGGGGATAGAGAGGAAAAATGGGGTATAGTCTTTTTGGGGTTCATTTTAAATAATAGAAGAGTTGTGATGTGACTTGTAACATTTGAGTATGTGACAGTTAGGTATGTCTTGTACCTGTCGGACATCTGGTACTGTTTGATCTGGAAGAGACAGATATATGTGTTTATTATACATGACATTCAATGAACATATCCATGAGCAAGACTCGAACCAGCAACCGTCTGCAGAGAAGTCCTGAGCTCAACCACTGAGCTATGAAGACTTGTTGAATGTTTTTTGGAAAATGGGGGTATTTGAGTGTAGGACAAAAGATGTTTATGGGTGAATGAGCATGATCACGTGAGTTGGTCTTGCGGTCAAAGTGTTGGGGGAAACCCCAGTTGTGATGACGTCATTTATAGTGGGCGAAATCGTCCCTAGACCAAATCGTCAGTTCATATGTTTGACATGGAAATGTGTAGTAGGCCTAGTATGACGAGGTACTAAATAGATATGAAAGTGAAAATGGTAACAATATGATATTAAAACAAATATAATATAAACTAAAATGATGAATGATAAATAATGTGGAATAATGATGGGGGAGACCCCCCAACCCCCCCTGTAATAGGTAGAATGATAATGAGTGATAAATAATGTGGAATAATGATGGGGGGAGACCCCCCAAACCACCCCTGTAATAGGTAGAATGATAAGAATGAGTGATAAATAATGAGGAATAACTGGGGGGAGACCCCCCAAACCCCCCCCCCCCCCATGTGGGAAAAATATATGAATGATAGATCAATGAATCAGTAGAAAAAGATCGTAGAGAAATGGAACAGGAACGAAGTGAAGTGTAGCGAGATAGTGAATGGATTTGTTGCGGATCCACAATGGCCTGTACAGTTAGGCCTTGTAATGGTGAAATGGTAGAAGGCACCAAAAAAACTCTTAAAACTACTAAATATACACACCAAAATGCATCCGTTAGTGTCTTTGGTAGTAAATGGGTCTTTCTGGCAACTTTACCAAGTTCTTACTTCAACACATTAATGAAATATTATCCCTAACGATCCTTATAAGCCCACCGTGATTTAAACATAACACTATACAGGAAATTGAAATGAGCGGACGTTGATCGACTGGTACCCTATTACTTTTTCCAGATCAAACAGCGATAAGATCAGAGCAGGTTCCCAGTCTAAATCCTGTTGCAAAGGACTGTGGGTCATTTAATATAATCATGGCGGCATGTTCTCTATGTAAACACTTCAGCTCTTGGCAAAATTATGGATAAGTAGGGCTATTGAGCATTATTTTGGTGCCAATACTTTACAGATGTTTAATAAAACATCCAAAGACAACAAAAAGGTAATTATTTTATGTTGACACCGCTTGAAATATCAATTATACGATTCCAAAGGGGTCTCCTATTTGGAACCTTACGAGGCGTTTTCCTAAGAGTCGTTCTTAAGACGTTGACAGAGAGGAGCAGAATGGATCGGAATCACACGTCTTGGGCCGAGACAATGGATGAGATTGTGTGAGATGGTGATTCCTGATGACGTAATGGGGAAAGAAGGGAAGCCTATGTTCTCGGCCCAAAAGTGTGATTCCGATCCGCTCTGCTCCTCTCCGTCAACAACGTCTTGGGAACGACTACATCACTTGGGAATGATTACATTAAATGACCCACAGTCCTTTGCAATGGGATTTAGACTGGGAACCCGCTCTGATCTTATCGCTGTTTGAGCTGGAAAAAGCGGGCGATAATAGATCTCAGTGCTAGGTACCAGTCGATCAACGTCCGCTCATTACAAATTCCTGTATATTGTTATGTTTAAACCACGGCGGGCCTATAAGGATCGTTAGGGATAATATTTCATTAATATATTAAGGTAAGAACGTGGTAAAGTTGCCAGAAAGACCCATTTACTACCAAAGACACTAACAGATGCATTTTTGTGTGTATATTTAGTAGTTTTAAGAGTTTTTTTGGTGCCTTCTACCTGTGTCTACCATTTCACCATTACAAGGCCTATCTGTACAGGCCATTCCCACAACTGTGATTGTATCACAGTTGTGGATCCGCAACAAATGGCAACATGGCTGCGTTGGCTTAGGAAAGACAGAGGGGGAGGAATACAGGATACAAATGATAGAAAACTTAGAAGGAATGGACAAATAGAGTTATTAGTGATGGTATGTGTTACTAAATACATACATCTCTTGCAGTAGACAGGGTGGGCCAGTTATGTCGGCCGGTTTAGGTGCCTGAGGTATTCTATATTCGTACCAAACTATCTCTACTATGCGGACCCTGAGACTGAAATACAGTGTGACTGGAGACCTATTTATGAGACTTTATTGTAAGTTGAAGTATTTGAAACCACAATTTTCATGTGACTGTCAATTTAATTCAATATTTCGGGTGCACGTGACATCATCAAATGAAAGCAATTAAGGTGACATTATCAAACAGCTAATCTGATTTACTTATTTTTTTCTCTCTGGAACCCGTGTCTCTTGCACCCGTCACTAAACTGTACTTGATCTGTCCGTGCAAATCATGTCAACTGTCAAACCGCCTTCAGGAATCTTACCGTGAGGTTTTGGTCAACTGTTAATGGAAGTTGTCTTCTCTCAAACGGATAATCGTCGGACCGGCATACACCAACCAGCCTAGCCATATTTACATGCCAGTTCTGTAAAATATTCAACCTGTCAGTAGGGTATACGCCCAAAACTTTCGTTCCTGTTTTCCAAGGGTTCGTGAACAGCCCACACAGCCACTATAGCAAAGTGTCTCCGCGTCAGAATATAATGCCACAATTAGGGTCCATTTTGCTAAAAGAATGTTACATGGTAATTGAAATTATTTGGTAGTGGATTTCACATACTTCTTTCTTTATTCTTATAAAAAATATGTTTTTTTACTACAATTATATATTATAATGTTGCGTAGAAATATTCTGAAAGAAGTCCGGATTTTGCACACGAAACTCTTAGCGGAAGTAAGGGTTATACATATTTCCGGTACCGGTTTACCAACAGGGCAAATTTCCACCAGAGGTCGCCCTAACCTGCGAGGACGAATCAGTCGAATATATATTTTCACTGTGTAATATATAAAATACAATGAAGTGATAAATATATCGCTACTGAATTGTCTCAGTCGGCGGCTGAAATTCTCTACCTATTACTTTTTCACATTAATTAAACTGTTCGATGGATCTTGTTTCATGCTGCTTTACTAGATGGCAGCACTGGGCCTACCTACAGAACTTTTATCTTGATCACTAAGCGGTCGATAAAAACGATAAAAAATTTAACAAACACATAGGCTTTTTTAAGTGGGGAGGGGTCGCATTATATGCTTTAAGCGCGAGGGTCCCCGAGAGTGGCCGGGTGTGAAAGGAGCCTCAGACGGAATGGAACATTTTGAAAACATAAAAAAATGCCTTACAATGTAGTTTTTCTTTTTCCTTTCAGTCATTTTTAATCACATGCTGCACAAAATAAAAATACCAATTATTGAATTTCCCTAATCATGCATGCAAAATTTATCAATTTATATACTTATATATAGTCTTCTTGAATTGGCGTCACCGTGGTTTAATTTTACTCAGCACCATGTAAGAGAACATAGACAGTTTATGGAACACTTACCAGAATTCAAGGATATTATTACAAATTGTTCTATACTCTAAAAATTATATATTCCAATGGAGACCCTTTTTTAAGGTGATCAATAAGATCTTTAACATTATGTATGTATTTCCCAACTTTCTCACTAATATGAAGTACATTAAATTTCAATCGTTTTCATCTAAAACATGGAATACGGCCCGGGTAGTTGACAAGCGACTACATGTATCCGCCGAAATCAGAGTGATACGGGTGAAGTGAGGCATGGATTGATTGGTAAAGGAAAATAGAGTGAGGTGTGTTGCATATTGGCATGGATGTCTGCCATGTACACATGACTGTAGATGGCGCCACCTGTCATTTGAACGAGCAAGCTATCCAAAACTATGGGCACCATGCAAAAATGGTTGCAGGTTGGGCCACCAAATGTCTATAAGCTGTAGAGCTATGAAATAGATCTTTACTTTTGCAAAAAATATAGGTTGATACGTCAAACCAGTCCTGAGATATAAGTATGGATGTGGATGTCTGCAGCGTAAAAAGGAATATGTAGGTTGCGCCACTTGAAAAAAAAAATCGAGAAAATTATCCAAGATGTAAACACACACAAAATTTCAGGTTGATAAGTCCAACCACTGTAGAGATATGAGTGATTTTAATGCCCAAGGTAGTCAAACAGATGGACGCTGTGCAAGAATGGTTTTAGGTGGCGCCTTTTGTATGATATAGAACTATCCAAGAGCTGGACTCATGCAAATGTTTAGCCTAATTGGTCGAACGAGTCACAAGATAAGAGGGTTTATGTGTGAAAACAGACGCACAGACGGACGCTCTACATAGAGAAAAGGTCAGAGGTTAACCCGAAAGAGGCGGCACCACTTTACATGTGACTCGATCATAATTCCGAGTTTCATAAAATTCCATACAGTGGTTACGGAGTTCTCCCGAAACCTATGCGGCGGCGGCGTCCGTCTGAAAACATAGTTTCTGCAAAACTTTGGTTTTTTCGGATACAGTTACATAATACAGACCTTCATTACTAGAGACACTGGGTATTTGAATCTTATATGGCAATTTCAGAAACAAAGAACAATAAGAACAGCATTCCCTCAACAAACTGCAGGTTAACTAAATGCTGCACAGGAACCTTAATGCACCCTCCCCCCTACCCCGATATAAAGCCTATGAGTGTCACGTTGATTGGTTACTACATGAATGGCTAGATTACTTGGATGTTACATGTATATTCTCGATGCGTTATATATATAGGCCTAAGATCTAATTCTTAAAAGTCAAGGAAAATGCGATATTTCCCAAGCAAGTGGGGTGATGAGGGAGCAAGCCCTGAGAAATGTACCATCAGAACATTCCACAGTCGAATTTAAGATTCCTCGTCGATGCAATCATTAAAAAAAATTGGAATCTTAGGACTAAATATAACATAATCTCGTTTTCTATCAGTAAGTCACGTGGTAAAGGCTGATGCACCATGAAAGTTATGATTAGAATGTATTATTGATCCATTACATAATACTTTGTGTATGACCTGCATTACCACAGTGGGTTGGCACAAGATCAAGTGGTTTCGTTGTGTGTGTGTTAACTGTTGACTGATGCTAAGTCGCTGTTGGACTGTTTCAGGTCGAAGCGTATTCAGCCAGCTTAAAATGAATGCAAAAAAAAGTGACTTGAATCGTCACAGGATTTAGGTTTGAGGTCTTACTGTTTTGTCTATCTATTTTTATAATAATTATCTGTGTATCGTAAACGAATCACAGCAGCGATTGATATTACAACTTTTAATAGATATAATATGTTAACATGCACATTCACTTGTACAAGCCGTGAATATATAACTGTTGCAGCTAAGCATAGGTTAATATAAATACGGGATCCCTGTTTACAAACCACTTGACTCAAAAACTTTTAGGTATGGCTGAAAGAATATCCAAGTAATACCTGTTTATAAATAATATGAGAGAGAATGCGAGAGATTGAGAGATTGAGAGAGAGAGAGAGCGATGACCATATGTATAAATATATATCTTATATTTCTAAAATCCTTAACATAGATTACGATTATTTGCGTGATTATGGATTCATGGAGTGGACAGACTGAAGTAAAAGTTTATCTGCATATGCTGCAATCGATTTCTTGCGATGACACACAGGGTTTTGATACAGGCTGTCAGTAATATGTATGGGACATGGGCGTTATTTAAGTAACACAATCTGGTTGATTTTCTTCTGGGTAAAAAAATGTTATATTTCTGTTTTGGAATGGACATTAGGCCTAAAGTAGATATGATCTGTGAAACTGTATGGCAGTACAGTACTTAAGAAGCAGAGATGTTGGTGCATGCAGATATTCGTGCCTTTAGGAGGTCTCCAAGACCCTATTAGCGTATGACGCACGGAGCTATATAGACCACAAAGGCAAGGCCGTATAATATCACAGAGGTTATACTGTTGTAGCCGGCGTTTAATGGATAACCAAAAGCCCTGGAAGCCTTTTGTTAATGGCCATTATAGGTCAAAGGTCAAGGTCAAATTCATAAAAAAGTTAAAATATTTTTTATTTGGCCATAACTTCGTCAATATTGATCCTATCTTCACAAACTTAGTCTCAATTTGTTCCACTAGAACTTTGTCATAAATTAGTCTGGTCGTCTGGTGTCAATCAAGTGTCACTTTGTCAGTATGTCTGTCTGTTTTTCAGTTGTCCTCAGTTTCGCCTGCTTGCTGGTTCTTGCGTCTTACTTATAGCTTTCAACAGGCCACAGTTTTACAGGAATCCTATTGACACTGGTACATCCTATGAGATACTCTCATATCTCGGAATTAGTTTTTCATTTTCCGGATATGGCCGCTAGGAGGCGCTGCACACGAACCTCTCAAACATGTAATTTTTTTGCCATATCTCAATACTATAAAACTCAATTACATAAACAATAGCTTATTTTCTTACTCTGAGTCGTCGCCATAACCTGAGTGAACCATCTGGTGTCAATCTTGTGTCACTTTGTAAGTATGTCTGTCTGTTTGTCAGTTGTCCTCAAATTCGCCTGCTTGTGGCTCACATAATGCATTCTACAGGCCACAGTTTTAGAGGAATCCTTTTTTAAAGTGGTACATCTTATATTTTACACTTATATCTCACAAGTATTTTTCATTTTCCAGATATGGTCGCTAGGGGGCGCTGTACTCGAACCTCCCCAACATATCATTTTCTGCCATATCTCCAAAACTGTAAACCTCAATTACAAAAACTAAAGCTTATTTTCTTTCTCTGAGTATTCTCGATGACCTGAGAAAGTCATCTGGTCTCAATCTTGTAACACTTTATCAGTATGTCTGTCCGTTTGTCGGTTGTTGTTAGCTTTGTCTGCTTTCATGTTCTTCTGTGTGATGCATGGCATTCTACAGGCTACAATTCATTAGCAATCGCTCTAAAAATCACACAAATGATGGAAAACCGAGAATTTGTATCGTCTGTCAGTCTGTCTGTCATTTCAACTTCCGGCAAGCGCTCGACCTCTGGTCGTCTAATTTATTTGATTGTCTGTCTCCATTCGTCAATGCACAGTTTTGCAGCGATCGCTTTCAAACTTAAACAGTTGATAGAAAACCAAAATTCCTCGAAGCCTATTGATTTTTGTTAATATCGGTCAAAGGTCAAGGTCAAGGTCATTGAAAAACATCGAAAATTTTCGTCATAACTTCTTTAATATTAGTTCTATCTTTACAAACTTTGGCTCATATTCTACCTCTGGGTCTTTTTCAGAACCTTATTTTGTCGTCTGGTCTCAATGTTGTGTCACTTTGTCAGTATGTCTGTCTGTTTATCAATTGTCCTCAATTCCGCTGCTTGCTGGAGCTTGCGTCTTAAATATTGCATTCTACAGGCTACGGTTTTGCGGGAATACTTTTGAAACTGGTACATCTTATGTCTTACAGATATATTTCAAAACATATTTTTCATTTTCATAATATGGCTACTAGGGGGCGCTGCACCAAAACCTCCCCAACATATCATTTTTGGCCATATCTCTAAAATTATAAATCTCAATTACATGAATTATAGCCTATTTTCTTCCTCTGAGTCTTCTCCATAACCTGGTTAAGTCATCTGGTCCCAATCCTGTGTCACTTTGTCAGTTTGTCAGCTGTCCTCAATTTCGCCTGATTGCTAATTTTCCGTCTTAAAAATAGCATTCTGCAGGTCATAGTTTTACAGGAATCCTTTTGAAACTGGTACATCTTATGTCTTACACTAATATCTTGAAAAGTATTTTTCATTTTCCGAATATAGCCGCTAGGGGCCACTGCACTCAAATCTCCCCAACAGATCATTTTTGGCCATATCCCCAAAGCTAAAACCTCAATTACAGAAACTATAGCTTATTTTCATTCTCTTAGTCTTCTCAATATTCTGTTAAAGTCATCTGGTCTCAATGTTGTGTCACTTTGTCAGTATGTCTGTCTGTTTATCAGTTGTCCTCAATTTCTCCCGTTTGCTGGATCTTGCGCCTTAAATATAGCATTCTACAGGCTACGGTTTTGCGGGAATACTTTTGAAACTGGTACATCTTATGTCTTACAGATATATTTCAAAACATATTTTTCATTTTTATGAAAGGGGGCGCTGCACTACAGCCTCCCAACATATCATTTTTTGCCATATCTTTAAAATTATAAATTTCAATTGCATAAACTATAGCTTATTTTCTTCCTCTGAGTCTTCTCCATATCTTGGTTAAGTCATCTGGTCTCAATATTGTGTCACTTTGTCAGTTTGTCTGTCTGTTTGTCAGCTGTCCTCAATTTCGCCTGCTTGCTGGTTCATGCGTCCTGCATATAACATTCTTCAGTCCTAAGTTTTGATGGAATCACTTTGTAACTTACATATATCGTATGTCTTACTGATTTCTGGAAGTTCTATGTGTATTGTTTAAATAGATCAAAGGTCAAGGTCATCAAAATTGTTCAATATCATATTTTCTTCATTGCTTTGTTAATATTGATCCTATCTCCACAAACTTTGGCTTAGTTTTTCTTCCTCTTCGACGGTAAATTGTTCATTCATTTGACTAACTTTACGTCATTTCCGGCAAGCGCTCGACCTATGGTCGTCTAGTTTTGCATATTTTTACCCTGCTGATCATGATATGTGCCGCTGACATGGCAGATAATGTATTGTTTATGTTAAGCTTCGGTGCTAATTTGCCCATATAGCCATTTCTACTAAACTAACCTTAAATAAGGGACACAGTTGCTGAGCTCTCTCTCTCACTCACACACACACACAGAAGCGACATAATTGGTTTATTCTATTTTTATTTTAGTTAGATTCCTTTACTTGACTTAGGTATTCTCTTATCTTAAAGAAGGCAAGGTGTCAGATACAACAGAATTCAACGAATATGCATGTTCTTGAAGGGATAAATACAGGAATGGTTATATGATTAACTACTGGACTCGGTTATTCGTATGGGTTCGGCGACCGATTTATAATAAAATAAAGGATGAGCATCAGGAGATATGATAAAACTGATTATCGAAAAGAGATCATTCGTGAACAACGAATCGATATTTATCGATTATAATCGATAATGTTTACATTACACATCTGCCGGGAACGTAGCTGTTGCGGAGCAAGATGTACCACATTGTTTTGGTGAAGCCATCGCAATAATCTGATTCAACGATAAACGTGTTCTCATTTCGTATTTATTATGTACTTATTATACAAGAGGCGGCTGGCCTGATAGGTAAATGAAATACAAAAATTTGGATGTTTTATCACTTTCCGAATTTTCAATTCCATTTAAGAATGTTTATATGTGTGGAAATACAATTAAAACTGCACTGCTTTTTTTTACTGCTGTCTCTTAACAAATTTCGATGTAAAAGGGTCGGTCGATTCACTTTTATAACTATATATATAACCTAATACAATTGTTCTTTCTAGGCTGTTGGCAATGCACTGAAGGCAAAGTGCTCTATGGTATAACCAGAGCGTATCAATATATATCATGTATAAGGAATCAAACGATTGTAAGCATCGTGTTTACTTATCAGTTTCGTACCGTTGTACGGCACTCATCAGAACGATATATAGGCACGTTGTACAAATCCACATTGTAATAACCACAAACACGCTCCAGTGAACAACCATTTGTTCAATGTACAACCCCTTCATTCATATCGTTCTGATGAGTGCCGTACAACGGTACGAAACTGATTAGTAAACACGATGCTTACAATCGTTTGATTCCTTATACATGATATATATATAACCTAATATATATATTACCTAATCCTTTACCGCGATTGCATTTAAAGTGGGATAAAAGGTATATATATATATATATATATATATATATATATATATATATATATATATATATATATATATATATGTGTTAGTCCCTGTATATATGGACTTCTGAGTTATCGGGTACTGTTCTTTGCTTAAGAAACACGTTGAAAATTCGGAAGGCCGCAGGCATTATAGGCTCACGCGACATACGCACTAGATCTGGGAAGGACTTCCGGAACGCGCTTGCTGCCTCCTCTAGATGGTAGTGTGGGATCTTTGTGAACAAGTGATGAATCTGATGGGTTCCGATATTGTGGGTCAGATCATGTGCCCACCCATAGTGGCGATCAACTGATGAAAGCTGCCCACGGACGTTATCCCAGGTGGAATCGCTGTACCAAGGAACGCCCGTGTCGTTATGGTGAAGAAACGTTACCAAGACAAGCCAAGATGCGAACACAAACAGTGGTGCCCCGTAGTGGCAGATGAGTGCACTAAGACCGTATAGCTGCCAATATTGAATGAGCAAGAACGACCATGCCGTCAAGCTGACTATCGATGTAACACAACCAAGAACGTGTCCCTGGAAGAGCCTTTCGAAGACGTTGAAATGACAAATTTCCCGCGGGTAGTAGCCTGTAAACAGGTACATGAACCAACTTGAGCCAAACCCGAATACGGGCGTGAGCGGCTTGAAATTTGTGGCAGCGTACTTTTGCCTGACTGGATAGAAAACTTCGTCTTTGTCGAAGTTTCCAGTGTTCTTATGATGATGTCGATGGGACAGTTTCCAAGGGTAGTACGGGACGAGGAGGAACGTGTGGAGCAGAGTTCCCAGTGTGTCATTTAACAAGCCGCTGCCTGAGAAAGATCCATGGCCGCAGTCGTGTCCGAGCACAAAGACCGCCCAGAATAAAGTCCCCTGGAACAAAACGTAAACCGGCGTAAACACGTAACGCACACTCATGTACGGCTGCCATTCCAGCAGTCGGAGTACGCCGTACGACCCAGCCACTAACGCGATGTCTTTGATGACGTAATACAGTGAGCGCCACACATTGGCCTGGAAGCAGTGGCGGGGGATAGCTCTCTTGATAGCGACGATAGATGGCGCTTCCTCCGGGACACCGTGTCTCATGTCGGAGTAGGCGCCGTCCCGCGGCTTGCCGTTGCTTTTCACTGCCTGGCTTATGGACAGGATGCCGTTCCACAGCCATACGGTTGTGTTGACTATATCGAACCAGTCTTGCATCTTTGGATTATCTGAAAAGAAATTCCAAAAATAATTGTGTGCATAATTGGTCTCTGATTAATACACGCAAAGGCCCACGCCTTTTGGGTTGAATATACGCCCGGGAGTCGCTGATATACATGCATGATTCTGAGACATGAACCAAGCAATTCACACTTCAAATAAAGCTGGCTTTTCTTCTTAGACAGGGCTGTTAATGACTTTTCAAAACTAAAATGCAAATTTACTCGTGCAGAAAGCACCTGAGAAAAAAAAATTACTAACAGGTAATAAGGTATCCTACTATAATTTTTGGATTGGGCGTGGTCTAAAAAAGCGATATTCCGCTCCTAACTTTGTCGATACATGTCTCCTTGCCATCAAACTTTCTCAGCAGATAAAATGTCGCCTAGACACTGTCTTGGAGTACTTTTACTCCAAAGTAGCAATTTAAAGGATTGTTTTCCTTGTTCAGATAATTTCACCTCAGATTGCTTGAAACTGGTATCCAGTTTTAAATTTGGTAGAGCGAGACCCCCCCCCCCCCCTTCCCCCTAGCGACAGCTTGTCACCCCAAACGTCGAATTTCCGAAGGCCTGAGTGTCATGTTGTCATGGCTAGACTTCCACTCACCTGTCGTGGCTAATACCTGGTTGCTAGTGTAAACAAACGAGAGATTGCTGCACCCTCAGGGGATCTGGGTAGCAGAGATTGACATGAACTTGAAAAATTAGAGTGGTGGTGTTAGAGGGCAAAAGGTTCAAATATTCGATTTTTTAGGGCCCAAGTGCTTCTCACATAGGTCGGTCTATTCAAACAGTTTTAATCAGGGACATCTTTGACTTTATCACAGCGGAATTTATTTCTGTGCCTACAGGTGGAGACGATTTCAGCTCTTTTGTTGAGCATGGATGTCGGGTCTGCAGTTGCGATCACTGTCTTCTCAATGAGGTATACGTCACATCGTCGTGTTCCACACCGGTATGGCGCCGCACATTGAGCTATACTACATGTGATTGTGTAGTCCAATTCCTGGTCCTTCAAATTCCATATGTACTTGGACAGCTCCGTTTCGTTTCTACATTTTTGCGGCCCTAAACGAGTGTTTGTGGGTATTAAAACGGGTTTTGAAGGCTCCTGTAAGTCCATGGTAGTGAGGGACAGGGTTGGTCGTCGTGAAAAATGTTGCTTTATAAAAAAAAAAACTCGGTGAGGCATTTGCCGTCGAGGGGACAGTTTTGGGGTTGCCTGCAGTTACACTGGCGAGTGTTAAGTTCTGGGGTGGGGGTAAGGACCTGTGAGTTGTGGCTGCTTATTATGGCGGCCGTATTGCTTGTGTAGCTGTAGCTCACTTTGACGTTGTTTCTGTTAAAAAGCTTATGGTAGCGGTGGTGCTTGGGGAAATTCTGGTCAATCAGTTTCAGGAATCGCTTAGCTACGTTAGTGGTTACACATTGGCTAAAACGTGGGTAAAACCAAACGACTTTGCGTTTGCGTCTGCGTCGCTCGTTCTGGATACTTTGCTGTGGCATGTACTCGAGTTTACCGTCGAACCCGTTATCGTGCAGCGCTTAATTTCTCGTACATGGGTTTGGCATTGTTTAACACCTCTTTGTTGCACGATACTGAAGCAAGTCTGCTGCAAATTGATGATGGAAGATGCTTAATGATGCAAGGCGGATTATAAGACTTAGAGTTAATATAAAGCGACTATTTGTTCGGCTTTCTGTAGGGCCAAAACATTCCAGACGGGAGGACGAAATTTACATCAAGGAAGTCCGTCTGACTGAGAAGAATTGCAACAGTCACTTTCAGGTCACAATCTTTGAAATTCTTACATATGTCCTTACGGGCTCTGTCTGCTTGTGGTCTCGTACCTGGGTTTGGCATTATCGAATATATATATATATATATATATATATAATATCAAATATCAATGGGATTGAGTGCAAGCTACTCAAAGCTTACCTTGACTCTCTCCCAAATATATCCACTAACAATATATGATGGCAGTATTCAGAGTGTTTGGATGGGATTGAGTAAAGGTGAGGTAGGGTGGTATGGATGTTGGGTAAGCGTAGGTAAGTTTCTCGGTATCAATGGTATCAATTCATTTATTCATTTTTTATAATGCATTAATGGAGGAAAATAAACTAGAATACGGGTAGTCAACAAGCGACTTCGTGTATCCGCCGAAACCAGAGCGGGACGGTTGAAGTGAGGCATGGATTGAGCGGCAAGGGGAAATAGAGAGAGGTGTGTTAATGCATATTAGCATGGATGTCTGCAGCCGAAATGTGTATGTAGGTGGCGCCACCTGCCACAAAATCCAAAAAGTTATCCAAATTGTATACAATTGCAAAGTTTAGGCAGATGGTTCAAACCTGCCGAGATATGAGTGATTTTATCCCACGGCAGACAAACAGACGGACGCTGTGCAAAAATGGTTGCAGGTGGCGCCACCAGTTTTGCATATGATAAAATGCTATGTGAGATCTAAACATATGCAAAATTTTAGGAGGATAAGTTTAGCCAGTCCTGAGATAAATGCCTGGATGTCTGCAGCCTGAACGTGAATGTAGGTGGCGCCACCTGTCATAAATCAAGAAAGCTATCCAGGATGGATACACATGCAAAATTCAAGTAGTTAAGTCCATTCACTGCAGAGATATGAATGATTTTATCCCAAGGCAGTTGAACAGATGGACGCTGTGCAAAAATGGTTGCAGGTGGCGCCACCATTTTTTATGTATGTTATAAAACTATCCAAGGGCTACATTTGTGCATTTTTATTTCCTGATTGGTCAAACGAGTCCGAAGATATGTGGGTAAATGTGTCAAAACAGATGCACAGATGGACGCACTGGAAGAAGAAAAGGTCAGAGGTCAACGCAAAATATTTTGGCACCAGTTCACATGTGACCCGATAATCGTGGTCGAAAACATAGTATCCGCAAAACTTTGTTTTGGCAGACACAATTAAGATTGTGTGTGTTGTGTTTCACGTCCAAGTATACTGAACCTATGATTTGATGAATATCACTTTCATGGGAATTATAATTTTGAATGGTGTTGACAAGCAGCAGTTTCAGTACTGGTGGGAAGCAGATTTCAACTACTGCGTCATCATTCCATGAAGCTGTCTGCGCCTATTCACCATGTACCCCGCTGTCGAGGCCAATAACGACGGAACTAAGTCAACAAATGAAGCCCAAGGGGCTGGTCACAGGACCACGTACCTGTACACATGTTGGCCCAATAGGTACATGCTGACTGCGACCACAGTCTCTTGAATTCTTAATTCATGGGAAATGCATGGAATGAAAGCGATAGAGCGCAGGACAAATGCCTGTTTAGTGCACCACTGTTGTGATACACGCCATCTCAATACAAAGTACTACGTAAGGCAGGACTATACTCATTTAGTGCACCGATTAGTCCATTTCTCTATAAATTTTAAATTACACCCACAAATAGGGATTTAAGCGACTGACGGGTACCCGTCCCTCCTGTTTAATGTTTTGACTTCCGTGCAGCCAATTACATCGTTAACAGTGATTTACATGCTCAGTAGTTTTCTTTTGTGAAGTACCCGCAAAAAGTTGGTTTCTCAGACATCACGCGCGTCAATTTGGACCTCACGCAACAATTATATTTATTTTGAATTTCAGGAGAGATTTACCGATTTTAAGCTCAAGTCGCTCGGATATTTCTCTTGAAAATAAATTAACAAGAGTGTGGTAACATTTCCTTTTGTTATGTTGTGCCTTTACCTGTTTAGTAAAACAATTCTGTAATGATCATTGTTGTCCCCCAATCAAACAAATAAATACCAAAAACCTTAAATGAAAAGGTAAAAAAATTGCCCGCTGTCACCGATATCTCACAAAAAATATGTCGACCAACAACATAAACGTTACAGAGCAAATTCCGTGTTACCGTTACATTCAGAGACACATCAACTCTAAGTCTGGCCTACATTGTTGCTAGCCGGAAATCTTCGATTTCGGCAAGCATGTTGGTCAGTTCCGTATGTCTGTTTGTTTATTGCTTGCCGGAAATCTTCGATTTCGGCAAGCATGTTGGTCAGTTGCGTATGTCTGTTTGTTTATCTGTCTGTCTGTCTCCAGCCTAAAATGCACAGTTTTGCAGCGATCGCTTTCAAACTTATAAGTTGATGTACAACCAAAAGTGCCCGAAGCCTATTGAATTTTGTCATTATCAGTCAAAGGTCAAAGTCATCAAAAGTTTGCAAAACGGTTTTTTCTTCATATCTTTGTCACTATAAGTCGTATCTACTTCATCTGTAGCTCATTTTAATTGTCATTCCAAGGCCTTTCTTCTCGTGTGTAGCTGACTCAAATTGGCCGTAACCATGGTTACATATTTTCGGGAAAAATCATGATAAATGGTCTTATTTTTCTAACTTTGTCAGTTTTAAAGCTAGAGAGGCCTAGTTTTTTGCATCAGGTAGTATTCAATTAGTGTTATTTGATTATATAAAAAGTCTCGCAATATCTCGTACAATATCTCGTTTCGAGATATCACTTAGTAATAGACTAGAGTTTACAATTATGCAGGAATCATCTTGAAACTGATATATCTTATGTCTGACATAAATATCTCGAAACAAATTTTTCATTTTCCGGATATGGCCGCTAGAGGGTGCTGCACTTGAACCTACCGAACATATCATTTTTTAGAAATATCTCCAAAATTATAAACCTCAGTTACAGAAACTACAGCTTGGTTTCTTCCTCTTGGTCTTCTCCATAATCTGTGAAAGTCATCTGGTCTAAATCATGTGTCACTTTGTCAGTATGTCTGTCTGTTTGTCAGTTGTCCTCAAGTTCGCCTGCTTGCTGGTTCTTTGCCTAAATAACATTCTATTGGCCTAAATTTTGAAGGAATCCTTTTGAAACTGGTACATGTTATGTCTTACACTAATATCTCGAAATGATTTGTTCATTTTCCGAATATGGCCGCTAGGGGGCGCTGCACATGATCCTCCCCAACATATCATTTTTTTGGCCATATCTCCAAAACTATAAACCTAAATTAAAGAAATTATAGCTTATTTTCACCCTCTGGGTCCTCTCAATGACCTGCTTACATCATTTGGTCTCAAGCTTGTGTCACTTTTTCTGTTTGCCAGTCTGTTTGTGAGTTGTCCTCAATTTCTACTGCTTGCTTGTTCTTGCGTCTCACATATAGCATTGTACAGACCACTGTTTTGCAGGAATCCTTTTCAAACTGGTACAGCTTATGTCATACAATGATATCGCAAAAGTGATTTTTCATTTTCGGAAAATGGCCACAAGGGGGCGCTGCACTCGAACCACTCCACCAAATCTTTTTTTGACCATCCCTCCAAAACTGTGAACCTTGCCTGCAAAAACTATATCTCATTTTTTTCCTATATACTTTCTCCATATTATTATATTGCCATCTGTTATCTCAATTGTTTCGGTGTGTTATTATGTCTGTCCGTTTGTCAGTTTTTGTCAGCTTTTTTCTTCTTTCATGTTCTTTTGTCATATATGTCATTCTACAGGCAGCAATTCCTCAGCAATTACTCTGAAATTCACCCAGTTGATGGAAGACCGACAATCTGCATCGTCTCTCCATCTGTCTGTCATTTCAATTTCCGGCAAGCGCTCGACCTCTGGTCGTCTAGTTTGGTCAGTTTATAATCTGTCATATTCCATCTGATTCATAAACATTCTCAGTTACAGACTTCTCAACCTTTTGCAGTTCATCATTTATTTTCTGATTCATATCAGTTAGAGCTTCATTCACAGCTACTTGTATAAGTTTTTTTTTCACAGGGCCAGAAATTTCCTCACCTGGTTCTTCATCAGTAGAGCTGAGATGACTTGGCCTCCTAGAGGAATCCTGCTGTCCAGGCCTTCTTATTTCTGTAAACTTTGAGTGAAGTGTTTTAAAAATATCAAACTTCTTTTTTGACATGTTTCCCCAACTGGCTTGTGCACTGAACTCCAGTACCCAAACCGCAACTTGTTAGCTCTATTCACTGATCCACCTCAGTGATCCTCAACACCTATTGTGAACCTTTGGTCTGTGTCCACTTTGCCTATGCAGTATTTAACTGAGTGTAAAGATTGAACCTTTATACTTACATGGTCAAGTTTTAAAATTTCCACCTACAGCTGGTCCTCACTTATAAATGAAAATGTGCTCAGCTATAACAGACCAACCGGTTGATGTGCAACCTTGAACCCCCAGTGCAATTATATAATGCCAGGCATCCATGCAAGCATGTTAAATTCAAGGCCAATAAACAAATTACATGCAAACATACATACAAATACATGATCCACAGACTGGCCAGACAACCATGTATCATCCACACATTCAAAATGACATATCTGTACATGGAAACATTTTGTTGTCATGCAAACATTTCTAGACACATTGAAACATTTTTTCCTGGCATTCAAAAATACATCACTGCACAATGAAACCCGTTTATCTGAAGCCTCTTCCACAGGTAGGCCAAGCGTGGGATCTGGGTGTCTGTGTAAGAAACTGCCTGATTATCCAGGCATCCAGAACTGTATTCACGTCTGGATAATACCTTTGTCATCCGGATATTCAGGCATGTCCAGGAATATGTTATCCATGGATTCAGAACGGTATTATTCCGACATTCAATACCGCAAGAAAAGCAGCTTATCTGGACCAACCAAAGTTGACCTTAACCAAGTATAGTCAGTAATGGCAAGGGTGCATAACATATTTTTGCAATTAGGGCCTAAAAAGGCCAAATATAACCAGTATTATCCAAAGCGACAAAGTTTAGCCACTTACACTGAACAGACCGGGATAGTCAAACAAGGTCCTTTTTTTTAATCAGTTAGTTTATTTATATAGCAGTTTTGCAAGAATCGCTCGTTACTTGCTCAACTGAGGCGTTAGAATTTTGTCATGCAGCTGTCAGCACAGTTGTTGAATCCCTAGTTCAGGGGAAAATGGGAAGAAACCGTGCATATTACGCTTCTATAGTGATACATGCTATCTCCATACAAAGTACCTCGTAAGGCACATCCATATACCCATATAGAGCACAGTGTCGTCCATTTCTTGATAAAAACACAACCACAAATAGAGATTCGAGCGACTGTGCTGTCAGATATTATTGTATACCAACAGGACATACAAAGTATTACTCAAAATGTCAACAAATCACACAGCCACTAGATTTCCACCTGACATTTCCTGGGGTCCGCCTCCTGTTTTCCTTTTGTCCTTATGGCGCCCCGGACATGTTCACGGACTATGATATTATCAACGCCATCATAATTAAATGATGCAAACCAATGTATACATGTGGGAGATCCTGTTCTGCCACGTGCACCCCCCCCCCCCCCTAGCACTTTTTTTTATTTGTTTGTATGGCAAATCAAATACAGATCAAAGTACATCTTTATTTATTGTTCCACCTGGAAGATATATTATTTTTCCCTTCGTTGGTTAGTTAGTTGGTTTGTCTGTTAGCAACATCACGTAACTAGTTTGGACGGAATTTGATGAAAATCTCTGAAGGTTCAGGGCAGCACCCTAGAAACACCACATGCATTTTTAAGGGTATATCTTGATCACCATAATATACATTTCATTCAAAGGATTACATACCACTGTGACATAGGGCGATCCTTTGTCCACCAGGAGGGCGCCCCATTCATAGGTAATAGGGCCAGCATTTGTTAACCAGCTGACCAGGTGATCCAGTGTCACGGAAAAGTGCATGACATTGTGCTAAACACAGGAAAATTTGATAAGGGGAAGCCTTGTTGGTTTAAGTCCCATCGTAGGACTTTACACATGCACACACAATAGCTGTACGGATAATTTCTGTTAAAAAAAAACATGCATACAATGTATGCACATCCGATAAACCAACATTCAATTCCTTGACAAAAGGAACCGAGTGGGTGTATCACTTTGATAATGGTAACAAGCGGATAAAGACGTTTTGACCTAGTAATAATTAACCTAAACCACTAATAATGTATATTGAAATAGTACTTGAGATAATAGTAATCAGGCTGTCTAAACAACGCCCTTGCATCTCACATAGTTGATAACCCCCCCAGAAAGCTCACATATTTTACGGAGGCCATTCTCCAAAGCATTTCATGCATGGTATATATATATATATATATATATATATATATATATATATATATATATATGACACATATTTCATCCATGGGTATAGCGGCAATTATCATGGTGTACATGGATGGTGAGGTTAGCTTTACAGACGGCATTGCAAGGTGTTTATAAGATCTTTTCTGTATAGACCTATAAAGCTAGAGTTTTCCTGCGGAATACGACATTACGGGTATCATATTTAAATCCCTAGAAAGACAATTGCATTTTCATGGCTGGACATTTTCTACAAGAGAAAACATAATTGTGTAAATAGAAATAATGAGATAATTATTAAGAGCAAAGCCTTGTCCGTAAATAACGGAAATATATGTAATCTGTTTTTCTTAGCTTATTGATGCTGGTCGAGCATGCTCTCTGGCAAATTTAACGAAATTTCAAATTTAGCATTGTGCTTGGACATTTTCGTAAGAGATCAATGTCGATTAAAATTAAAATCTCGCTGCATGATAAAGAGTCGATGTTGTACATTGGGGCTGGCGTACAGTGATGTGTTTAAAAGGTGAAGTGTACGTCTGAACGAGTGTAATAATCCCGACTCCATGTATGTTTCGATTGTAGATTTATAACGGACGAGAAACAGCGGATGATATATTAAGGCCAAACTACAGTCTTGAAACTACAACTTATTACAACTGGTGGATTATGAGTTTTGCAAATAACCCAACTGTATATTATTATAAAGTAAACATATACGGACTCACACGACTACATAAGCGGTATATACGTGAATTGGTATACGACATGCAGGCAAATGACGGCTTCGTTGATATAGCACGTTTAATGCATGGAAACCACCTTTGTCAGCCAGCAGTTTGAAAGAAGGGACTGATGTGTATATGTTTGGACACACACTTGGGAGTTCTCAATTAGCCCTGTGGTTACCGTCTGGACAGTTTACTAAATAAAGAATCTACTGTAAGATTTTTTATTTCAGAGATTAAAACTGACCGTTCAGGTGTGATCCTGACTGACCTTGCAACCAGCATTGCCTTGAAGCCACAAACGTTAAATTGCGTTATTGCATGCAGGTATATAGTCGTGACATTATGGCATTTACGACTTTGAAGTATTAAGTGTATTTGCAGGTATGACGCACAGACCCAAGGTTAGGCACGTATTTTAGGCCTGTAGATATAATATAATTCAAGAGATAATATAACAGATAATGGTATGTGGATGTTAAGCATGCAAGGATGCTTTATGTATACCATATCGCAAAAATCTATACCAAAAACCAAGAGATATAGGCTCTCTCCTTCTCTTCTTCTGTGCTACGAAAAAAAAATTACATGAAAATAGTTTGACCAAAAAGATTATTTTTTAATTCACTAATTTCTGTTTATTTATTTTTCTGTTTGCAAGATTACCCAAAACTTTTTCATGAACTATTTTTTTACGACCCCTGCCCGGTGGAGGTATGTGCTCTCTGACTGTCATTCCAGTTTGATCTATCCCAACTTATGATGCGCGGCATGCACTGGGTGCCATATCAAATATTGAGGGTCTCTTTTTCACGCCATTGTTGATTTTGTGCTATGATCCTCTTATTATTTCTACTTTAAATGCAATAGGAAAACAATGTATGAATGAGATGTAAGTAAGTTCTATCCATTACTCATGATCAAACTCACCTTTAACATACATGTTGATGATCAAAGCCAAAATAAGAATTTACGTACTTTGAAACATAACATTCACGTAAGTGAAATATTTAATCTACAAGGTTTGTTTTTCTGATGAGGTTTCCAAGACGAAGAGCATTTTTGTATGGTGAGTTGACATGGGTCCTGCAATATCTCCCCCTCCCTCTCTCTCTGTCTCTCTTTCTCTCTCTCTCTCTCTCTCTCTCTCTCTCTCTCTCTCTCTCTCTATATATATATATATATATATATATATATATATATATATATATATATATATATATATTTATATTTATATATAAAATATATATATATATATATATATATATTCTTTAACAGGAAAATAAGGCCCTTTTTTGAATATTTATACATATTTATATATGTTGCATGGTCATTCCTTTATATATGTTCAGATTTAAGAGGCACTGACCTAAGCAAATTCCCCAAGCATACTGCTTAATTCGGCATTTTTTTTTTTTTTTCGTTCACGTCTGCTAGACAGCAGGCATATGCTGCAATCGATTTGTTGCGAACACACACAGGATTTTGATACAGACTGTCGGTAATTTGGGACATGGACGTTATTTACCTTACACGATCTGGTTGATTATCTTCTTGGTAAAAAAAATATATTTCTGTTTTGGAATGGACATTAGGCTTAAAGTAGATATGATCTGTGAACTGTAATGCAGTACAGTACTTAAGAAGCAGAGATGTTGGTGCATGCAGATATTCGTGGCTTTAGGAGGTCTCCAAGACGATATTCGCGTATGACGCACGGACCTATATAGACCACCAAGGCAAGGCCGTATGGGTTCACAGAATATGTTCTGTTGTAGCCGAGCCAGACGGCATAGCTGCATTACCTAGGGCAATTACCAATGCAGCCTAGCACAGGTAGCACTGCACGCAGGATTCCATGGGATAGTACTTATTTTGCATATTCACACCCTGCTGATCATGATATGTGCCGCTGACATGGCAGATATGGGAAAATGACAGGTATGGTTGGCTACTTGATTAACTATTGAACTCGATTATTCGTACGGGTTCGACGACCGATTTACCATAAAATATAAGATGAGCATCGGGAGATATGATAAAATTGATTATCGAAAAGAGATCAACCATGCAAAACGAATCGATTTTTATGGATGTTTACACTCCACATCTGCCGGGAACGTAGCTGTTGTGGAGCAAGATGTACCACATTGTTTTGGTGAAGCCATCGCAATAATCTGACTCAACGATAAGCGTGTTTACCTTGCATATTTATTATGTACGACTTCGGCCTTGAAGGAAATACAAAATTCGGATGTTTCTCACTTTCCAAAATTTCAATTCCATTTCAAAATGTTTATATATGTGGACATATAATTAAAACAACCTCAGTTGGCGCAAACTGCTTTTTTTTTTTTTTTTTACTGCTGTTGGAAATTTCTCAACAAATTTGGACAAAAACGTGTCGGTCCATTCACTTTTATAACTATTTATCTCTCTCAATCTGGTTGGAAATCTGTTCACTCGCTTTACAATTTACACATGAAGACGACAGTCGCTCGCCACAACAGCTAATGTGATTTTGGTGAATTAAAAAGAGTCTTCAATTATCGATGATTTACCTTCGATTCTTATTACGACTATTGCAAACATAAATGATTCCGTCGGAGACATATTTTACTGACCGTTTTCTTCCCAGATAATGCTGAGAAGTAGGTGTTAACCCTTTTGGTAAGCATTTGAATATATGAGTTTATGACCAGATAAATAACCTTATCCTTTACCGCGATCACTTTTAAAGTGGGATAAAAGGTAGGTATATATATATATATATATTCGTTCCTTGTTGAACAGTTGTAATTATGACTTCGGGTGCATTTTGTCTATACAAGATGAGCTAGAGATAAATAAGGTGTCAACATGACTGTAAATTCAATCATTGTAACATAACCGAATATTTCATTCTAGATATAAATCATCGACTTTGATTAAAGGCGTCCATTATTCGATGCATTAATATACAAGCCTATAAGAAAACAGACGAATGAAACCGAAAAAATAAGTGTGGAAAACAAAGTATGAATGGTGGATTCTTATTTATTGTGTAGAATTCTTTTCAAAACATCGAAATGATTAAAAGAGGAATACGATATTAAGTTTGGAATGATTCACCAGTGCAAGTTTAACAAGAAAACAAGGCCATGTAAGGCCAAATATCAGTTAAAATGGTAAATCCTAAGCTGACGGAAATAATATCCCTTTTATAAAAAGGGTAAATTTCAAATTTTAAAATTGAAAAGGTATCAAGTCAAAAATGGAATATTTGAATAAAATGTGATTAGATTAATATAAGTATTGCTAAAATGGACAATGAACCTATGTTAGTCCCTGTATATATGGACTTCTGAGTTATCCGGTACTGTTCTTTGCTTAACGAACACGTTGAATATTCGGAAGGCCGCAGGCATGATGGGCTCACGCGACATGCGCACTAGATCTGGGAAGGACTTCCGGAACGCGCTTGCTGCCTCCTCTAGATGGTAGTGTGGGATCTTTGTGAACAAGTGATGAATCTGATGGGTTCCGATATTGTGGGTCAGATCATGTGCCCACCCATAGTGGCGATCAACTGATGAAAGCTGCCCACGGACGTTATCCCAGGTGGAATCGCTGTACCAAGGAACGCCGGTGTCGTTATGGTGAAGAAACGTCACCAAGACAAGCCAAGATGCGAACACAAACAGTGGTGCCCCGTAGTGGCAGATGAGCGCACTAAGACCGTATAGCTGCCAATATTGAATGAGCAAGAACGACCATGCCGTCAAGCTGACTATCGATGTAACACAGCCAAGGACGTATCCCTGGAAGAGCCTTTCGAAGACGTTGAAATGACAGATATTCCGCGGGTAGTAGCCTACAAAGAGGTACATGAACCAACTTGAGCCAAACCCGAATACGGGCGTGAGCGGCTTGAAATCTGTGGCAGCGTACTTTTGCCTGACTGGGTAGAAAATTTCGTCTTTGTCGAAGTTTCCAGTGTTCTTATGATGATGTCGATGAGACAGTTTCCAAGGGTAGTAAGGGACGAGGAGGAACGTGTGGAGCAGAGTTCCCAGTGTGTCATTTAACAAGCCGCTGCCTGAGAAAGATCCATGGCCGCAGTCGTGTCCGAGCACAAAGACCGCCCAGAATAAAGTCCCCTGGAACAAAACGTAAACCGGCGTAAACACGTAACGCACACTCATGTACGGCTGCCATTCCAGCAGTCGGAGTACGCCGTACGACCCAGCCACTAACGCGATGTCTTTGATGACGTAATACAGTGAGCGCCACACATTGGCCTGGAAGCAGTGGCGGGGGATAGCTCTCTTGATAGCGACGATAGATGGCGCTTCCTCCGGGACACCGTGTCTCATGTCGGAGTAGGCGCCGTCCCGCGGCTTGCCGTTGCTTTTCACTGCCTGGCTTATGGACAGGATGCCGTTCCACAGCCATACGGTTGCGCTGACTATACCGAACCAGTCTTGCATCTTTGGATTATCTGAAAAGAAATTCCAAAAATAATTATGTTTGCATAAAAGGTCTCTGATGTATACACGCAGAGGCCCTCGCCTTTTGGGTTGAACATACGCCCGGGACTCGCTGATATACATGTATGCATGATTCTGATTCTTGAACCAAGCAAATTCACACTGTATATAAAGCTGGCTTTTCTGCTTAGACAGGGGTGTTTATGACTTTGTAAAAAAATTGCAAACTTACTCGCTCAAAAAGCAACTGGGAAAAATGTTACTTACAAGTAATCAGGTGTCCTATATTATATATATGTGGGATTGGGCTTGGTCTAAAAAAGCGTTGGACACTGTCCTCGGAGTACTGTAAAGGATTTTTTCCTTGTTCAAAAAATTATCTTCTTATCTTCAGATTGCAGGCAAACTAGGTTCCAGTTTTAAATTTTGTAGAACGATACCCCCCCCCCCCACACACACACGAGTGAAGCATTTTAGTGAGCTGACAGCAATAAAATCTGTGTGAATTCATGTTAAAGTGCAAATTATGATATTTTGTTGATACTGTTGATGCATTTATTTTTATAACATAATGCAAGTACCAATGGGATTAAATGCAAGCTACTTGAAGCTTACCTTGACTCTCTCCCAAATATTTCCACTAACAATATATGATGGCAGTATTCCGAGTGTTTGGACAGGATTGAGTTAAGGTGAGGTAGGGTGGTATGGATGCTGGGTAAGCGTAGGTAAGTTTCTTGGAACCAATTTATTATTTATACATTTTTTATAATGCATTAAGTAGAGGAAAAATATTTAAGATTGTGTTGCAACTGTGTTTCAAGTTCAAGTATACTGAGCCTATGAATTTATGAATATCACTTTCATGGGAAGTTATAATTTTGAATGGTGTTGACCAGCAGTAGTTTTAGTACAGATGGTACGCAGATTTCAACTACTGCGTCATCATTCCATGATGCTGCCTGCGCCTATGCCCCATGCTCCTCGCTACCGAGGTCAATAACGACAGAACTAGGTCAACAAATGAAAGGCCCAAGGGGCTGGTCACAGGACCAACTGTACACATGTTGGCCTAATGGGTACGTGCTGACTGGGACCACAGTCGTTCGAATTCTTATTTTAGGGGAAATGGAATGAAAACGATAGAGCGCAGGACAGTTGCCTTTTTTGAGAAACTCTTTTGTGATACACGCCATTTCCAGACAACGTACTACGTGAGGCAGGACTATTTAATCATTTAGTGCACAGATTCGTCCATTTCTCGATAACAATTCTATATTACACCCATAAATAGGGATTTTAAGCGACTGACGGGCACCCGTTCCTCCTGTTTAGTGTTTTGACTTCCATACAGCCATTATACAGTGATTAAATGACATGCGACTGACGGGCACCCGTTCCTCCTGTTTAGTGTTTTGACTTCCATACAGCCATTATACAGTGATTAAATGACATGCGACTGACGGGCACCCGTTCCTCCTGTTTAGTGTTTTGACTTCCATACAGCCATTATACAGTGATTAAATGACATGCGACTGACGGGCACCCGTTCCTCCTGTTTAGTGTTTTGACTTCCATACAGCCATTATACAGTGATTACATGACATGCGACTGACGGGCACCCGTTCCTCCTGTTAAGTGTTTTGACTTCCATACAGCCATTATACAGTGATTAAATGACATGCTCCATAGTCTCCTCTTGTAAAGCAAGAAAAAAATTGGTTTCTCAGGCATCGCGTGAGTCAATTTGGACCTCTCGCATCAATTATTTTCATTTCGAATTTCAGTAGAAATTTAACAATTTGAACCCTAGCCGGTCGGATATTTCTCTTGAAAATAAAACAACAAAAGTGTGGTAAATTTCTCTTTGTTAAGTTGTGCCATTACCTGTTTAGTAAAACAATTCTTTAATGACCATGTTGTCCCCTGGTCAGACAAATAATTACCGAAAACCTTAAATGAGAAGGTTAAAAAAGTCGCCGGCACCGATATCTGATAAAAAAATATGTTGACCAACAACATATATTTTTTCCCTAATATATAACCGATACACAGCAAAGTCCGTGTTAACCTTACATTCAGAGGCACATCAACGCCAACGCCTACATTGTTTGGACATTAAACCCATTTATTGACACATTCAGTGCATTTATTATAATACCATGCATCCATGCAAGCGCGAGGAATTTAGGCCGATATTACATATGCGTTTAATCCGCACACTGGCACAGAAAACCATGTATTATCCAGACATTCAATACGACATATCTGTACATGGAAACATCTTGATCTCATGCAAACACCTTAAAAGACCCATTGAAACATTTTCTTTCTGGAATAAAAAAAAATACAACACTGCACAGTGAAATCCGATTATCTGAAGCCTCTTCCACATGTGCGCCGAGCGGGGGATCTGAGCGCCACCGTATGTCTGTGTAAGAAACTACCTGCTCATTGAGGCATTTAGAACTGTATTTACTTCTGGATAATACCTTTTTCATCCGGACATTAAGGCATATCCAAAGCAGGGTTGAGGCCAGGTACTTGTACCTGGACCTATGTACACAATTCAGAGTGCCTGTACCTGTACCTGGACCTTGAGTACCTGCACCTGGTATAAGGCACTCCAGGTACAAATATGATACTGGTACTTGAAATGGACACCAGGTTTCGGTCAGTTGCATGTACAAAGCTTTCACACCTGTCAGGGCAGCTCGCTATCCTAGGCAGGGGTGATTACAAAGTATTCATCCCCTGCTGACTTTGTAGCTAGCTACCTGGCTAGTGAGCTGGTCAACCTCCAGCCTCTAAACAGGAAGTTCATTGCAGCATTATATTATCAGCACAAGTATACAGCAGCCAACAAAGGATAGATACAGGGGGTTGCCTACATGCCCCATGTGATTGTCTGAAGTTGGCTAGTATGTACACTGAACAGGGCTGGGGCCAGGTGTTTGTACCTGTATCTAGGTATACACAATTCACAGTTATGTGAATTACAGGTAAGATACTGGATATAAACATCAGGTTTGGTCAAGTAAGGTACTGAGTTGTCATTCATGGTCCTAGGCAGGGGTAATTACTAAGCTTTCAACAGTGCCGGCTTTGAACTTGAGTGGACTTAGGCTAGTAGCATGCTGGCCTAGCTACCTCCAGCCTCTACTCAGGAAGTTCATTGTGGCATTATCAGATATAAAGGGTACAGAGCAAAGGATATGGACAGTGTTGCTTTTATGCCCAATGTAGAAACCTGTTGTCTCATATGTAAAAAGAACATCGGTGTAGGATAAATGTAGAAGTTAAGAAAATACATATTATATCACTGAACTCTCAACATAAGCCAAAGAAAAGCAAAACTTCCCATTTTACAGAAAAAAGTCCCAGTTCATGCATTCAATGCAGGTGCTCAAAACATACTCAGTGTGACTCTCTGCCATGAACATGTGTATTGTTACTTCTAATTTTGTATGTATCATTGTCATGAAGTTAATCTATAAAATTGATTGTAACATTTTCCCTTTCAGTCAAGCTATCATGCCTCTACTACCTCTACAACTTAACGTGTGGTGCTCCCAGAGAATTTGACTTTAAACCATTGCTCCGAAGCTCAAAAGTTGATTTGAAATCATTTTTTATGAAGGTTTTATATTTCTGTATTAATAACTTTGTTAACTTTATCAGCTTCGTTCATTTATCACATTTACTAAAGGCAATCCTTTTACATTTGCCAGGCCTGTATTTTTCCTGATGACATAGGAAGTGATCATTTATTACTTTTTCATGATATATTCTGCCATTCTATTATAACTTATTATTGCATATCTAGATGAATTTTATGCAATAATCATTAGTTCGTATATCTTTGAAATGTTCCTGTACCTAGGTATTTTACAAAAAGGGACCCATGGGTCACTTAGCTCAGCTAAAGTTGACCTTGAAGGTAAATATCTAAAAGAATATCAAATGGATATAAAATCTAAGAGGAAAAGGTTAAATTGTTAAATTCATTTAAAAGAAAATTGATTTCTTTAAAAATGCTACATTAACACAACTTTGGCATCTTCTGGATTACTCCTTGAATTACTTTTCAAGGAAAGTTTTTTTGTATATTGGAGTGGAAACAGCATTACAATTAAGGAAATACAGTGCAAACCATTACTATTCTTGCATGACACTTTGTGGGGAGGTAAGGGGGAGGGGGGAGGATGATATGAGAATAACTTTACACCTGTCACAGCAGGGGATCTCCCCCCAGTGCCTGTAACAAATAAGGAACCCTGGCATAGCTCACTTACAGTGACCAGGAGTGAGTAGCCTGCATCTGGACAAAGGAAGTGACTACAATATTGCCTAAAATTCAATATATAGCCTAATTTTCAAGATTTTATTTTCAAATTTCAGATTTTAACAAATTAAATATGTATGTATACATGCAAAAATTCAGTATTCAGGGGGGAAAAAGTGCCATGTTCAAAGTTGGACAAAATTTATGGTACTTATTTTATTTTTATGCTAATAACTTATAAATTTACGAAATTCCGATCTAATTTTGGGTATAAAACTGAATCTTAATTAAACAAAGTTATATACTTCGGGAAAAAAGTTTCTAGCTTAAAAAATTAAAATGTGAAGTGAGCAAATATTTTTTCCTGATTTTTTTCCAAGTCCAATATGTTCAAGCCCATATAGAAACTAGAATACAGGTAGTCAACAAGTGACTACGTGTATCCGCCAAAATCAGAGTAGGACGGGTGAAGTGAGGCATGGATTTAGTGGCAAGGGGAAATAGAGTTACATGTGTTACATATTAGAATGGATGTCTGCCACGTAAACACGATTATAGGTGGCGCCACCTGTTTTTTGAACGAGAAACTATCCAAGATGTATACACATGCAAATTTCAGGTTGAAAAGTCAAACCACTTCCGAGATATGAGTGATTTTATCCAACAGCAGACAAACAGATGGACGCTGTGCAAAAATGGCAGCAGGTGGCGCCACCGTTTTTGTGTATGTTAAAAAGCTATCCAAGGGCTACATTTGTGTAATTTTTTTTTCCTGATTGGTCAAACGAGTCCGGAGACATAAGCATTAATGTCTGCAGCGTGAACGTGAATGAAGCTGGCGCCACCTGTCATAAAATCAAGAAAGCTATCCAGGATGTATACGCATGCCGAATTACAGGTAATTTGGTCAAACCACTGCAGAGATATGAGTGATTTTAACCCAAGGCAGACAAACAGATGGACGCTGTGCAAAAATGACAGCAGGTGGCGCCACCATTTTTGTGTATGTTATAAAGCTATCCAAGGGCTACATTTATGCAAAAGAATTTTTCCTGATTGGTCGAACGAGTCCGGAGATGTAAGCATTAATGTCTGCAGCGTAAACGTGAATGAAGCTGGCGCCACCTGTCATAAAATCAAGAAAGCTATGCTAGATGTATACGCATGCCGAATTTCAGGTAATTTGGTTAAACCACTGCAGAGATATGAGTGATTTTAACCCAAGGCAGACAAACAGATGGACGCTGTGCGAAAATGGCGGCAGGTGGCGCCACCATTTTGTGTATGTTATAAAGCTATCCAAGGGCTACATTTGTGTAAAAAAATTTTTCCTGATTGGTCGAACGGATCCCGAGATATGAGCTTGGATGTCAGCAGCGTGAACGTGAATGTAGGTGGCGCCACCTGTCATAAAATCAAGAAAGCTATCTAGGATCTATACGCATGCCGAATTTCAGGTGAATTACTCAAACCACTGCAGAGATATGAGTGAATTTAACCCAAGGCACCAGTTCACATGTGACCCGATAATTGGTGTAAGTTTCGGAAAAATCCGTCCAGTAGTCTCAGAGGAGTTCTCCGGAAATGAACGCGGCGTCGGCGGCGGAACCTAGTCAAAATCATAGTAACTTAAACAGTAACATAAAACTTCGTTTTGGCGGATACAATTACTCTTTACAGTCTTAATTTCTGGCATGTATATAGTAAATATATAGAAGAATACTCCTGGTAAATACTAAGAAAAACAGGTTTTGATATTAGACAGTCCTGAAGTGTGATAACAGTTTTTAATGGAAATTTGAGGGTTTTCCTTAATATCTCAAAGGAACGAAGTCGCAATGGCCCAGTTTTTTGGTTTGGTAGGAAATCTTAGGGACATCTAACAGTATGCCGAAATTTGGATTCGTAGGTTTAACGGTTTCAAAACGTCCCAGTCTAACGGACGGACAGACGGACAACGGACAATGGACCACGACTATAGCTCAGATGACCTATAGACAGCTGAGCTAAAAATGCTGTACCTATACCTGTACCTGAGAACTGTCACATGTACCTAGCCCCAACCCTGATCCTGAGATATATTTTATCCATGGATTCAGACCGGTATTATTCCGACGTCCAATACCGCAAGGAAACAAAGCATATCTTAACCCACCAAAGTCGTCCTTAACCAAGTAGTCTGTAATTGATGTCTGCATAACATATATTTGCATTAACACTAATAAAGGCCCAATAAAACCAGTACTATCCAAAGCGACAAAGTTTGGCGACTTACACTGAAGAGACCGTATGGGCCATACAAGTTCCAATCTTTTTACAAGTTAGTTAATATATATTGCAGTTTTGCAAGAAGCGCTGTTTACTTGTTCAACTGAGGCGTTAGATTTTTGTCATGCAGCTGTAAGATATTTTTTGTATACAAAGTGTTACTCAAAGTGTCAACCAATCACAGAGCCAACAGATTTCAACCTGACATTTCCTGGGGTCCGCCTCCTGTTTTCTTTTTGTCCTGATGGCGCCCCGGACATGTTCACGGACTATGATATTATCAATGCCGTAGCGGCACGTCATTTGATTTACATAATAATAAAGTTATTTAGGTTTACTAATTAAATGATGCAAACCAATGTATACATGTCGCAGATCCTGTTCCGCCACTTACACAACCCCCCCCCCCCCCCCACACACACACAGCACTATTTTTATTTGTTTGTTTGGCTTTGACCTAAAAATCAGTACAGATCACATCTTTATTTATTGTTCCACCTGGAAGGTATTATATTTTCCGTTCGTTGGTTGGTTAGTTAGTTTGTTTGTTAGAACTTCAAACAATTAGTTATGAATGAAATTTTATGAAATTCTCTGGAGGTTCAGGGTAGCACCCTAGAAACATCACATGCAATTTCGGAGGTATATCTTGATCACCATAATATACATTTCATTCAAAGGATTATATACCAATGTGACATAGGATGATCCTTTGTCACCAGGAGGACGCCCCATTCATAGGAAATAGGGCCAGCATTTGTTAACCAACTGACAAGGTGATCCAGTGTCACGGATTAGTGCATGACATTGTGCTAAACACAGGAAAACTTGATTGGGGGAGACCTGGCTGGGGTGAAGTCCCAACGTAGGACTTTACACATGCACACACACACTTGCTGTACATATAGTTGTACGTATAATTTCTGTTAAAAAAAAATTAGCCGATGTGCATACAATGCATGCACATCGGATAAACCAACATTTCAGTTCCTCGACAAAAGGAACCCAGTGGATATATCACTTTGATAACACAGGCACAGAAATGGTAACAAGCGGATAAAGACGTTTTTTTTAGTATTAATAATAAATAACCTAAATAATGTAGTATGATATAGTACTTGAGATAATAGCAGATCAGACTACCGAAACAACGCCCTTGCATCTCCCAATAGTTGATATTCCCCCAGAAAGCTGACAAATTATAAAATGAAACAGCCATGATAATAGCAATATATTACGGAGGCCATTCTCCAAAGCAGTTCATGCATGAAATATATATATGTGTGTGTATTTATGGATAGCGGCATGATTCTGTTTATGGCATGTATTTATTTATTTATTTATAGTATTACAAATATATATTTCATCAGGAAAACCCATTCAAATTAATGGTGCCAGTTCTTTTTAAAGACACATTTTTTTCACTTATACATGACAATTGCATATAAACTTGTACTACAACCAGTTATCACTATTTTATCATGAGTAATCTGCACAGATAAATTTGCATGCCACTGAGTCATACATTATATTGATTTTTTTTTTATTTCACAGCGCCCTCCTGCATACGATTAATATTAAGCGTCATACTTAGCGGTGCCATCAAATATGCATTTACATGCATTATAAGGTATCACATTTCCACTTGTATGGTATGCAGTTTGAAAGTATACCTTGAATAAATACAATTTTGCACAAAGTATTGAAGAAACGGATGCTCCGCTGTTCACTTCCACTGCATGACGGATAATAACAAATGCTACTACACAAAAGCCTGCCGGCCAAAACCTATTAAATTTTAATGTTAACAACGATAGCAGTTCCAATATAATTAATTACGTATAGCCATTCAAGCACGTGTACAACAGTGCTGAATCTAAATCAACAGATATACTGTTGTGGATTAAATCTTTTGAGGGACTGTACCGCCTCAGTCTGTAGCTGCTGGGAACGCCATTGAATGAATCAAACACGCACCCCATAATTTATACAATTTTTATGCGCTACGTAGTACGTAAATAGGGAACTGGTTTTAGAAGCATGCTGATATAAGCTTTGCCCGACACAATATATTTCAACATTTCATATAGGCCTACATGTCTTTGTATTTATATCAGTTTTATACGATGTTGCCATGCACACCTTAAGCCTCAATAAAACTGCACCAGAACATGCGAAATGTTGTCATATATATATATATTTACATTCCAAGAAAATTCATGACAAACCCCAACTCCCGCTTCTGCTCGCACACACACACACATTATATATATATATATATGTTTAATATATATATATATATATATATATATATATATAAACACACACACACACATCTATATGTATAGCGAGAGAGAGACAGAGACAGAGAGAGAGACAGACAGACAGATTCTATGTACTCTATACAAATAAAATTGATCCTTTAGCAGACGGCTCATTTGCATGCGCTGCTTCAAATCTGATGAAGAGAAATTATTATGTTAATGTCACATTAAAGGTCTCGATCATAAAGCTACCATAAAAACAGCTTCATCATTGTTAATGAGGTTCTTAACGCTGTACAGTCCTCGGTGTCGACATCATAACCAACCGAACGAGTGACTTACCGGAATCGAGAAACAAAGGAACCCTAGTAGGATACGATGTACCCTGGTTCTCTCATACAACGTTTGCTCCGGGATGCTTGCGTCAAAATGATGAACAAACAAGACAGATGAAAGCAGCTTTGTGACGTGGCCTTTTGGACAAATCTGCGTCTTGAAGATCTCGAGTGGTCGCCGTACCGCTGTAGCCCAATGTCCGATACTCACTCAATAATTCATAGAAACGCAGCACAAGACTCTTCAGGCTAGGAGCTGCTGCATTCTCCACACATTCCTCAAACGATGACTCCTCGCTGACCTTGCTGGCTTCTCCTGGACAGTTCGATATCGATCGGTTTTAATCGGGTTATGGCTTCATCGCTCTGTCCGGGTGCTTCTGCCCTTGAGACCTGCCTAACAATATTGGTAATTTGTACGTAGCGTCTAATTACCATTTTGAAAAGTTCAAGGACGGGTCACGGAGAAAGCTGGCTGGCTGGCTGGCTGGCTGCTGAGAACGATCGATGGAGGGGCTGACGGACGGGCTGGTTCTGGTACCTGCAGCCTCCGAGATTCTGTAAGGTCCCGCTGCTGAAGACAACGTGTACGCGGAGCCCATGCTCTGCATAAAACATGAGACAACGCATCTTCAAAGCCCCTAAGGCTTGACAGCTCAGTCACTCTGCCGGATGGTTATATATTGAACGTCCAAGGTTTGATACGGATCTTAGCTTTTTTTTTTTAAGATAGATGTCTCCTTCGACGAAAGACTTTTGAGTCTTTTTTTTTCTCTCCTCGATAATCAGCTGCTGAACTACACAAGAGAGAAAGTACTACATGTAAAACGTAAATAATAAATTAAACAGTAGGTTTAGATGGCACCAGAAGGATCGGGATTAGGCTATACTGCATTGGTCACACGATATTGTACGGGGCACATTATCTAAATACTAGATTAAAAATGCATGATTCCTTGAATGTAATGTATGTCTGACTTCAGAAAGTGCGGTCTATAAGAACATTAAAGAATCTGGCCTCGTCGGTTTGTATCAGTGCCCCCCCCCCTCCCCCGACCAATAACAGGAGGCCAAAGATCCGAGATCAAGATCATCCAGGATGAAAGTTCAGAGACCAAGACGAGACCTTGAAGTGTCGAGACCGAAATATCGAGATATGAATAATAATAATAATAATAATAATCAAAAGAGATTAAGGAAACATCACACCGCAGAGACAGAATGCACGGGGACAGATGAAAAAATCTGAAGTATTAGTGAAGAAAATGAATTATACATAATCCCGCTCATTGTCAAAAATATGGAAAATAATTAAAAGGTGAAAATAAATTATCTCCGTATGCGGGAAAGCTGGATAGATTATGTGAACTTATGCAGATGAAAGTTCGAACGTTTGCAGTATACAGTTTTCAGGACATCAGTATAAACGATACTTCACTTGTTTTTCATGGACGTAGGTAAATACTTAAAATAGAACTAATAAACTGTCATTCTCAAGCTGCCATTTGGATCATGCCCTTTTTTACTGTCACCGAGAATGACTAGAGGTGCTATTTATCAATAAACTAATATAAGGCATTAAGGGATATAGAAAGACACTTAGTAGTTATGAGATTGGCCGTGAGTACTGAAGGTCCCTGGCTCGAACCCTGCAAGTATACCGCGTATACATTCAATGGACAATGCCATTAACAGGCACTGTCTCAAGTCAAAAGAAAACACGTATATAAGATATGAAGGACATTGCAATGTACTGAGCGTGAGCAAGCCGCGCGACAAGCTGTCGAAACATGTATATAAATTCTCAGTTCAATCAATGTAGCCGCAGTGATATTTTTAGAACGCGCAGCAGTCTCAGTGTCAATTTATAGAAAAGGTGAAGGTCAGTCAGGCTACAGATTTGTCTCACTGTTGTCAAAGCGTCATAATAATATATAAAAAAAAACCCAAGTACATCACGTAAATACATCAATCCTGTCCCTTCTTTACATTTAGAGGGTGCAATTTTTATAACAGGTGTAAAATTATTTAATAACAGACAGTTGAGACACCCTTGCAAACTGATTGTTTTAAGTGCTATATTGAATTACTTTATATATTATATTATAATATATAAATTACTTTATATATTATAATATAATATAATATTATGTTTTATTACTTTATATTATATTATATTATATTATATTATAATATATTATATAATGTTATATTATATTATGTTATATTATATTATATTATGTTATATTATATTATATTATATTATATTATATTATATTATATTATATAAAAATATATATAATGTTATATTATATTATATTATATTATGTTGTATTATATTATATTACATTATGTTATATTATATTATGTTATATTTAATCATATAATATTATAATATATTATATAATGTCATATTATATTGCAAGGAGGGTAGGACTGGTTCATCCAACTTCGTGTGTGCTTGTTCACAACATAACTCACACAATCATGAACGGAATCTCATGAAATTTTTACGGCATTTCATTAATGGGTCACAGAAGAACCGATTAGATTTTCGTGTGTATCCAGCATATCATTCGGATCCAGGAACATCAAGGAATATTCACAAACGCACAGTAACTAATGCACAAATTAAGCTGGGAATATGAGCCTAATAAGTGAAAGCAAACACAGGTTTGGAAGCACGGTGGGGGTGGGGGGGTGGGGGGTGGGGGCATAATCTTATATTCTACAAGTTATACAGAAACAAACATATAATTTATATATATATATAATATATATATATATACACACACATTTATACACAGAAAGACAGACGGCCAGAGTAAGATGGACAGAAATAGACAAGCGTGTCTTTTTTTTGGGGGGGGGGGGAGCAGTCTTTTGGGTAAACATGTTAGGTCACATGATTTCAATGAACTGGTTATAGAAGCCACGTGGTCAATTTCGATACATTGTGTTTGTTATGTACTAGGTGAAGGTCAAGGGTATTTATGGCGCTTGTACAATCGAATTTGTAGAAAACATTATTATTTATGTTTTCAGAATGAAATATAAGAGAAAATGAAGCTAAGCGCAGGTAACATCAAATACTGTTTTTTTTTAAGGAGATAAATTTCCTCGAGTTATAATCTGTAAGTGTAGGATCTAATAATTTATAAATACTAAAACTGGTGTTAATACATGACTCAAGAGTGAAATACTGAGAAACACCAGTGTGGTAGTGGTAGTGCCATCACTGACAATAAAATCCTGTTTCACCCTTTACCACTTGCACTCCACAGGCATAGAGTAAAGGGGACTATATGGGTCATTTTTCGAACGTAGGAAACATACACGTATGTATAACACCTCATCTTATGGACAGATCTAATTATAAAGATCAATTACTGTGATGATTTAGTTGAACTGACTACTGAGTCACAGTGAGACCAACCTTGTTGTAGGCTTGGATATCACCCGTAAATTGCCGAGTCTATCGATCGGGCAGCTGTCACTGTGTCAGACAAAATGCAGCTACAGCTGGCAACCATTTTGGAATTTAACGGTTCGTTTATGACAAAGACGAATAATAAACGTGCTTCAAATGGATTATATCATAATTTACATAAGGCCTAAAGGTCGCGTGGGTCAAGATCGATCGACAAAACCTAATAAATGAACACAGAGGATCTGCCTACCGTCGTAAAGAAATGTGTGTTCAACAGTTCAGTATATAGTGTAGCTTGGTAGTGCCTGCCATGGTATTGTTCCCATAATATAGACTGTTTTCTGAAGATAATGCATCTCCCGCTTCCCAGTATAGCTCTGGCAGCCTAGCTCTGCTTTATATAAGAATATAGCTTTCCACAAATTAGTTTAGTATACTATGAATTATACTTGCCTGCATGCTAAATCGTTTCCTTTGCCTTTGGTATATCTAGATACTATACTACAGACAGTACAGTAGGCTATCTAACAGACTATATACATTTCAAATCACGATTAATGTCCATTATGACATTTAATTTGGAAATTTAACTTGGTAAAGTTCCTGACAAGCTACTTATTCCAAATTCTGTATAATGCACAATTTTGCTCAGTGATCAATATTTATATTTATAAATTATAATTTAAAACAAAGGATATTCTGAATATCATTCTGAGATTAATTCAGTTGAGTTGGACTTGATAAATTACACATGGCAGCAAAGATTGATGGCAATACTTATAGCTTAATGACGCAGTACAAAACATACATATAATATATCACATGTTTCGCCTTTTGGATATCTTATGGGAAAAAGACCATTAATCGCCCATTGTAATTGTCCCATCAAAACTAAACCGAACAACGTACCTTTGTGAGCTTACCAATATCCGTGTACAGGCCTCAGCGAGCTAGCTGTCAGTGTCAATGCACGTGCGAACACTCACGTCACATCTGTGGGTTCATGCAAATATCATGCTGCGTTCACTGATCGAGCTCTGAACGATTCTTTGCTAAAGGGACAGCCCGCGAGCCCTCTGGCAATCTGACAGATGTCACTTTGTTGGCCTAGAACTAGGCCACGCAGTGACGCCATCGCTTACGCAGCCAAGAAGGGGCACCGTGAGCCGAAAAAAAATCTCAGGAATCAATAAATGACAATATCAAATATGCCAAAACTCTACATAGCCAAGCCCCTCTCTGTCCTTTTTCGTGTTACATGGAGCATGGCTTTTTCCGGAGGTTTTATTGGAGTGTTATGATACCAATAGTTAAAAGTGAAAGTCGCTCTGTGAATGACAAGCTAAACTATAGGCCCATTGCATTGTCACCAGTCATTTCCAAATTACTTGAAATGTTACTGTATTCTAGAATGGTTGATTAACTGTACACCACTGATAATCAGTTTGGCTTTAAGGAAGCACTTGGCACTGAGCTCTGTATTTACACTCTTAAAGAATGTTTAAATTATCTCACTAATATGGGGTCTAATAATAATATGTTTGTGTGTCACTTGACGCTATAGCGGCTTTCGACAGACTGTCGATGATATACCACTCTGTTTAACAATTAAGCTCCTAGGACGATATATTCCCATATTTATCATTAGCATGCTATTTCATTGGTATATTAATTACGAAATGTGTGTCAGGTGGAACTTTACAGATTTTGAAATGTTCAAGGCCACAAACAGTGTCAGTCAAGGGGGAATCTACTTTCGCCTCTTTAATTCAATATTTATATGCATGACTTGAGCGTTGGGCTAAATAATAAGGAAACTTGAGTAATGTAAAATATAATCGCCTAATGCACGCGGATGATGTCGACCTGTTTTTACCCGCTGTGAATGGATTACAGGCTTTGGTATGTAGGTCCTATTCATGTTCTTTCAAACAAAAACAAATGGGGATGTGGCATTCCGTGCATTAAGTTAGGTAAGAAAACTAATTTGTAAAAGAAATCACCTATTTGGGTCATATTATAGCTGAGGACTTGTCCGATGACAATGACAAAGCCAATACGTTAATAAGTAAATTTTCGGCGTGTCCAGAAAATATAAGGGTGTTTTTATTTCAAATGTACTGTACGTGGGACTTTGTATTGCTCCAGCCTGTGGTGTCGTTATAAGCGCGGTACTTCTGACAAGCTAAGAATAGCATACAATAATGCCTTTAGGATTTTAATGTTTCTGCCTAAAAGGTATAGTGTATCCGAAATGTTTGTAACCAGGAGAGACGCTTACTTCGAGGCCCTGTATAAAAGGTTGACATTCGCTGATAACATGTATAAAAATGTTAACAATTTGTATGTCAATACCATGAGTAATGTTGAGATATTGGGTAAAACATGTCTATATATAATCTGTATTTGTATTCTACATTCAGATAGCCACAGCAAATATTCACTGCTATTGCCACAAATTAGTGAATATGTTATTGTCACCTTCATTTACATGCATTTCTCTAGACTATTACACTATTATTTCTTATAATATTGTCATAATAATCATCACTATATAGAAGAATGTATATATGTCTGCAATAACATGATTCATTCATTCATTTATTCGTCTTTCTGTATTACAGAAACAATAAGCGAGATATTGTCTTCTAATTGTAGTATTATTCATGTATATCAACGTCGTTACACACGGATGCACACGATCATGTTTCCTACACATGCTTTCAAATATGAAAAGAGATAGATCCTATTTTTGTCTGATATTCGCGACTGACAAGCTGTCACCAACTCATCATATATACCGGTGGGGAGATGTTGGGCAGATCTCGAGGCGAGGAGTTAATCCAGCCTATATGGCAGCGCTCACTCTCATTACATAGCATTTTAAAAATTAATCTTTCATATAATTGTATTAATTTGGATAGGTATATCAATGAAAATTCAATATTAGAATTTTTACATGAAAAATATACTGTCAGTTTTGTCTTCATTCCAGGATCATAAAAATTCTTAAACTGATTTAATATGACTATTAATAGCAAAGTTATGGACATTTATTGGTTATTAAATCCAAGCTAATTGGGACCCATCTTTCCAGGTAAACCTGTGACCAGCAGGGTGCTGGCTTCACTAATTAGGGAGCGTGACCCTCCACTGCAGCAGGCTGTCAAACACTATTTAGGGGGTGTGGCCCTACCCAAGCCAAAACTGAGAAATAAAACAAATTCAGCACATTTATTTTGGATTGTTATTTTTTTTTCGTCATACACAAACTATTTTCAATAAATGACCGTAAAAGTAATAGATCATTTCGAAATTGAAAAAAAGAATGTACTTAAAATATCTGCTGTCCTCCTATAATCTCATGGACTGGCTCATGTTTTTTTGTTTTGTTTTGTTTGTCAATGAGCCATTTTATATACCTTATATGAATTTATGTACATCGTCATTTCAATAGTTTATGTAAATATATGCGTCTGGCTTACACGTGATAAACTGGTACTTTAGATATAGTCATAATTATGAGCTGATCCAGGGGAGGGGTCCAGGGGATCCGAACCCCCTAAGCTTTTTTTTAACGGATTCGCCCCCCCCCCCCCTTTCCTGCACCAAGCTACCTGATTTTAAGTTTTGTCATTAGTCCTATAGCTCCTGGGTTTGACCCCTCCTTTTAATAAATCCTGGATCCGCCCCTGTTAGTAAACTGTAGGTTAAAGGTAACAGTGACCTGCATGCAGCATTTATTGACAGTATTATCTGTATAAGACTGCATAGGTTTATTACCCTAACGTAATAACAAATTAAGTCATCACATGTACATTAGTATATACCTCTCTCTCTCTCTCTCTCTCTCTCTCTCTCTCTCTCTCTCTTCGTATGAACGATATACAGCCTTTAGATGAAGTGCGTCACGCGTTGAATCTTTAAACTGAGTCCGTTTATAAATATCCAGGCCTATAGTACAGAGCCAGCTCGCCAACTTGCCGTGTTTACCTTTTTGTCAATAAATGCTTCCTGGACAAAAATAGATTTCTGAGATTATATAAGGGATTATATATAGTACCATTTATAGTACCGACATATGATTTTTACTTGGATGGAATCAGTTGTGGAAGATTCCCGGGTCATATACTTCATACTACCATAAAAGGAGGACCATACGCCCTGAATTTAAATACTGCTCCATGGCGTGCTATGTTAAAAATATGTATGTCCATAACAGATGGTTCATTAGTTTAAACCATGCAACTTGTATGCTCCTGGGTATTCACAAAACATATATAGCTATTGTACTTCCCGCTTCCTTGGGCTGAATGTGTCTGTATGCGTTTGTAATATATGTTTATATAATACATCTATTTGTTCGCGAATATATGACAGTAAATGAGCAGTAATACTCATTGTGTGCATGCCATCTGTGATTTAAACTGAATTATGCGATCAAGCAATAGCATATATATATAGCAAACATTTAAACAACTATTTGTTTCACATGAACAAAGCTCCAGTAAATTTCAGACAAAAAATATATGTTAATGGTGTTATGTTCGAATGTTCAGATCCGACATGTAATAACATGCATGTCGTATGTTTTTTTTATATATGTTTTAATTGTGGGCTCGGACACAAAGTTGGGGATACTATAATCATGGCTTCAGAAAGGTCTCGCCGGCACCACCACAGAGAAACCTAATTAAGTTTACCTTGCCGGCGAGATAACTAAAAAATTTATTTCATGGAACTTGATTTGTTCATTCATATTGGAGAAACAGGTGTTTTGTCAGTGGATGATATATATGCAGAGGAGGTTAAGGAACATTTATAAATATTTGAAACTAAGTTGGAAATAAGGTTATACGCCTGAGTTGGCAGTGGCTATAAATATAAATAACTAAATAACGATATATATATATATATATATATTTATATGTATATATATATATATATATATATATATATATATATATATAGAGAGAGAGAGAGAGAGAGAGAGAGAGAGAGGTATATTTTGGTGCATAGACCTACACAAGTATTCGAGTATCAAATACTCGGACTCAAGTATTCGAGGACTTATATTTTAGCACTATATAAATCCAATGTCGGTTAACTTTCCGGTCAGAACCCCCTACGCCTTCTATATATCTGGCTACCGCTATATATAGTTCAGTTACAATGTATATCCATGCACAAGTACCATAATAATAGTTTTAATAGTTTTAAGTTTTTTTCATTACAAATAATGTTATCAACCTATGACTGTAATAAAGTTTTTATCACGATGTAGAAGTTTTAGGTTTTCTTCGGTATCCTGACATATTGTTTTCTTTCTTTGTTGAGCTCTGCTAAAATTCGCTCCGTCATTGAAATGTTTATATGATCTGATAATAAGACATGGGGATCATAGAGAGACCTTAAAAAGGCAAACTCGGGTTTAAAATAAAAAAAAAGTTGTGTTTACTTTTAATTAAATGTTTTATTAGGTTCACCTTAGCATTTTGGAAAGCAAAACCACATATGAGATTGGTAGACCTGGAAAAAGGTCATAAAACTCTTAATTTAAACTAGATGTATGCTTGAAAATAAAAAAAAAATCGCTCAGTAATATATCCAACCCACCTCTTCATTCGTAATAATATACTTTTTTTGCAGTAGTAAATAAATCATATAAAAAGGATTTCAGAATTTCGTCACATGAATTCATCCATCAAGACAAGTTAACCATATATGTATATGCATATTCCTAGGTCAAAAGTACAGAACTAAATTATAACTAGAATACGGGTAGTCGACAAGCGACTACGTGTATCCGCCTATATCAGAGTGGAACGGGTGAAGTGAGGCATGGATTGAGTGGCAAGGGGAAATAGAGTGTTGCATATTAGCATGGATGTCTGCATCCAAATTGTGTATGTAGGTTGCCCCCCCCCCCCCCCCCCACCACAAAATCCAGAAAGCCGTCCAAGTTGTATACATATGCAAAATTTAAGGCAGATAAGTCAAACCACTACATGTATATGAGTGATTTTAGCCCGTGGCAGACAAACAGATGGACGCTGAGCAAAAATGGTTGCAGGTGACGCCACCAGTTTTGCGTATGATAAAGAGCTATGTGAGAACTATACACATGCAAAACTTTGGCCAAATCAGTCAAAGGGTTCCCAAGATATGAGCTTGGAGGTCTGCTGCATAAACTAGAATGCAGGTGGCGCCACCTGTCATAAAATCAAGAGAGCTTTCGGGGATGTATAAACCTGCAAAATTTTAGGCAGATATGTCAAACCACTGCCGAGATATGAGTGATTTTATCCCATGGCAGACAAACAGACAGGAGCTGTGCAAAAATGGCTGCAGGTGGCGCCACCAGTTATGCGTATGATGAAGAGCTATGTGAGATCTATACACATGCAAAATTTTGGCCCAATCGGTCAAACGGTTCCCGAGATATGAGCTTGGATGTCTGCAGCGTAAACGTGAATGTAGGTGGCGCCACCTGTCATAAAATCAGAAAAGCTATCCAGGATGTATACGCATGCCGAATTTCAGGTGAATTAGTCAAGTCACTGCAGAGATATGAGTGATTTTAACCCAAGGCAGACGAACAGATGGACACTGTGCAAACATGGTTGCAGGTGGCGCCACCATTTTTTGTGTATGTTATAAAGCTCTCCAAGGGCTACATTTGTGCAAAAAAAATTTCCTGATCGGTCAAACGGTTCCCGAGATATGAGCTTGGATGTCTGCAGCGTAAACGTGAATGTAGGTGGCGCCACCTGTCATAAAATCAGAAAAGCTATCCAGGATGTATACGCATGCCGAATTTCAGGTGAATTAGTCAAGTCACTGCAGAGATATGAGTGATTTTAACCCAAGGCAGACGAACAGATGGACACTGTGCAAACATGGTTGCAGGTGGCGCCACCATTTTTTGTGTATGTTATAAAGCTCTGCAAGGGCTACATTTGTGCAAAAAAATTTCCTGATCAGTCAAACGGTTCCCGAGATATGAGCTTGGATGTCTGCAGCGTAAACGTGAATGTAGGTGGCGCCACCTGTCATGAAATCAGAAAAGCTATCCAGGATGTATAGGCATGCCGAATTTCAGGTGAATTAGTCAAGTCACTGCAGAGATATGAGTGATTTTAACCCAAGGCAGACGAACAGGTGGACACTGTGCAAACATGGTTGCAGGTGGCGCCACCATTTTTTGTGTATGTTATAAAGCTCTCCAAGGGCTACATTTGTGCAAAAAAATTTTCCTGATCGGTCAAACGGTTCCCGAGATATGTGGGTTTATGTGTGGAAACAGACGCACAAACGGACGCAGAGCGCAGAGGAAAGGTCAGAGGTCAAAACAAAATCGGGGCGCAGCAGTTCACATGTGACCCGAACATAATCCCGGGTTTCGTAAAATTCTGCCCAGCGGTTACGGAGGAGTTCTCCGGACACCTACGCGGCGGCGGCGGCGGCCAAAACTCTTCCCAGTTAACGCGCACATGAACATTTTTGGCTGGTTATTATATTTTTAGTGTTACAAAGGACTAGCCCACGTAGACATATGAATCACCATGCCACTTACCTTCTCTGATCGAAATGCATTGAATTGAAATGCATTGCCCGAGTTCCAGCTGTAACCACCTTCTCCGCATGAGCGAGTTAAGGCCGCCCGCTCTGGCGGAAGAATACATTAATAAAGCTGAGACCAAAGATCTGGTCATTCCGATTGGTCAGGCCCGCAAAGACATTTATAGGAACCCTGTCGACAAGGTTCATGTGCCTAGTACTGCCTGCTCGACCAGAACCAAATTTGCATTCCATTAGTACAGCTACAATATGTTAATCCACCCCGGAACACTAATATTGGAAAGTCTGGAACATTACTTCGATCATTTCACTATGTTGAGTAGACCGTGTAGGTCTGCTCCAGGGGCGGATCCACGATTTTTGAAAAAAAAAGGGGGGGGGGGGGTTCCAACCCAGGAGGACTAATGAAAATCCTAAAAAAAGGTCACCAGGTCCGGAAAGGGGGGGGGGGGGTCCAGTCCGCAAAATTTCGTCTAAAACCCTCTTAAAAAGGTTGCTTCGGGTGAAAAAGGGGTCCGGACCCCCTGGACCCCCCCCCCCCCCCCCCCCCCATCCGCTTCAGTGTTCTGATAGCAGTGATGCCTGTTGGCAGGTAAACAAGGGCGAGAATGAACGGGAAGAAATCTAGACGAAATCTTATCAGGGGAAAAAGACTTTGAAATTATTCTTCAAATGACTTTAACAGCAATCTTTTCAAATAACCAATCTTCGTCTCCTAACAGGAAATAGCATAATGCTAATTCAGAGAAAGGTCCCTGGTTCGATCCCCGCCATTACTTCCATGACACATTCTATAAATCTTGACAGAACCTCAAGGGTTCGTTTATTTTGTGTAACCAATGCCAAAATTATGACTTATGGATTCTAGCTTCATACAAAATATGAAAGCCAGAAGGCTCATCAATAACATATCATTCTAACAGTATTGCTATAACTTCGCATTGTATGTCATTTATATATTTAACATATTGTATACATGTAAAAGACACTCCGTCTGGATGTGTTATCGTACGGGATCTTCTCAGTTCAATGAATACATTCACAGAGCACATTATGTTAACTAAACACAAATGGACGTTGCATGTGTGGCGAACTATTGGGATCTATATACGACAAAGAAACATTTTACCAGTAAGGCTTACTTATGAAAGTCTGAAGAAGATTATACAATTAGTTTTGTGGTGCAAGTATCTTGAATATTAAATAAACTTAGTGAATAAGGTGAGGTATTTATGTTTCCTTATTGTCTCTTAAAACGGCCACATAAGTGTTATTCATGCGCGACAATTATACACGTCTGAACGAGTACCCTGGGACACATAGAAGCCACAGGCGGGCGGGATCTCATGAAGCGATTAATTGTCAATCCCATCGTGCAGCGGACCACCACGTTTCTCATTAGTTTTAGAGCAACAGCTTCGGCCTTGCAAGTCGGAGGAGAGCATTTGTGTGTGAGATAATAATGACGTCAATAGTGACAAGTTCATATTAGTAATCGTTGGGCATCAGAGGTGTGGTATAGTATGTACACAAGCCTTGGAGGTAACCCAGATGCATAACGCGCATCTGTTGACATGCTATATAGGTGGCGCAACTAGTCGTGTTAAACAGATAAAGAGCTCTCTCTCTCTCTCTCTCTCTCTCTCTCTCTCTCTCTATATATATATATATATATATATATATATATATATATATATTATATATTATATATATATTATATATATATATATATATATATATATATATATATATATATATATATATACAGACCAATCTAATTAATTGGGATCCGATCTCGAGCTGATTCAAGAAATATTGATTCGCGAAGTTTGCAAATAGCTTTTGTGTTACATTATAACAGGACAAACTGTTATAATGTCCATGATGGGAAGGAAAAAATACGTAAAAAGAAAAAAATAGGATTCGATGACATCAGCACTCATGTGAATAAGATAAAATTGTCAAACTACTTTGATCGTGCTAAATACCAGTTCAATCAAATCTTCTTGGATCAGCGTTAGGTATACTGAACCTGAGCCTTTGATTCCCACTAAAGACGGGAAGGTGACCAGATCACTATTAGTATAAGTAATGCTTTGAAAGTAACTCTCAAACAGGTTGATGATAACGACATATGTAACGATACTGGATTCAGAGGAATATATATATATATATATATATATATATATATATATATATATATATATATATATGTGTGTGTGTGTGTGTGTGTGTGTGTGTGTGTGTGAGGATCCGTTATTGGGCTGCCCATCTGCAGATGGGCAGCCTAATAACGGATTTGATACCATGCACTTTCTGGCCCATGCATCTGCAGATGGGCTTGGCCCAAAAACCAATTTTAGTTTTTGTTAGTAATACGTTATTATTTTATTATCTTGATGACTTTTGTACTCAGACAAACATTTCTCAGAACGTAAATGGATTTGCCTGCTCTTGGGATGTCCAACACACATGTTATTCCCTCTAAAGCCAAGCTCGGAGAAGAGGTCAGCAAGTATTTACGGGTAGTCCCTGTTGATAGTCTGTTTTACGTCGCCAAGAACATCCGCGAGAGGGAGGTGGACCATGCAGGATATCGAAAGACCGTTGCCCATGTTAATGCTTTATTATGTGAGGTGTATCCGATATTTAGTTGGTGAATTGGTCATACCTAAATGCGTTTACCCTTAAGTGTTATTATAGTGTTAGTGACAACCAAATTAACTAGAAAGCACTCACATAGCACCTGCCTCCGCCACCGCCTGTAAACGTACCAATTAAATGAAAGTACACTCGGTTATATGACATGAAATAGTATATGGCCTTTAAGACAAAAAAGGTACAACCCTATCAAAATAATGTGCCATTTAAACCACCGTATTATCATAATTCATTCAATTTATATAATATAGATTTATTTTACATATATGTTTATTGTCCCGAATCCAAACAGGGTCTATAAATAAGTTTAGAATAGTTCCTAGTAAACTGAGCTAAATTTTTATTCGATAACAGTATCCCACACAGACCGAAATTATTAATATGCAAGTATTAACTACGAATTTTGGTAGTTTTATCGTATAAATTTTATCTCTTCATTATTTATCTTCTGAGTATAAAGTATAATTATATTTATCCAAAATGGTTTACAAGGAGTCTTGTCACAATTTAAATTTTATATTTTTATTTATATTTTATATATTAAAACATATTTATATATTAAACATCGTGATGATTGCTTGTTTCAGAGATCTATTTATTTATCAGTTGTATCTAATAAATTGTTATTTATCAAAAATAAACTAAACTTTACTATGTTACTGTGAAAGATATGTAAAACATAACCCTATCGTTTTGTTTAAATTTATTTTGCGCCGTTTTTGCCTCGCCTTTGCAAAGACCCTACTCTCCGGCAATGACCCCTGCAGCCAAAACTACATTTAACTTCGGCATCATCTCCGTGATAACCTGAAAAAAGGAGTACTGTCCGACTTCCCTGCTGCTCTCATCACCAGGACGCCAACAATTCTGTACGAATGCTAATTAGAGAGCTTATCAATAAGACACTTCTCCAAAAGAAACTGTATCAAGATGTGTTATTGTGGTGAAAGTGCATGATTGTGATTGACTCTGAGATCAAATGACTCATGAGAGAGTGTTTGCCACATATGTTACACTATTCTATTGTAAAAATGTATGTGGTAACCTTGATATATATGTGGATATTACAAATGAATATGAGAAAAAGTCACATCTATGTGGTAATGTAAATGAGATCTTTCGCAACAGCTGTAATTACACTGTAAAAAGTGAACCTCATTAAACTCTTAACATCACACAAATGCAATGTAGACTAACTAAGAATTGTGTGTAAAAAGTTATTTAATAGGGTATTGTAACACTGCATGCACATCTATGTAGTTTTCTATGCCCATCTATGTAATTTCGATGATCAAATTATTGATGTAAGGCTGTGATAGTGATTTATGTTTCAATTAACACATTTAAGTTCTGAGAAATGTTTGTCTGAGTACAAAAGTCATGAAGATAATAAAATAATAACGTATTACTAACAAAAACTAAAATTGGATTTTGGGCCAAGCCCATCTGGTGATGGGCCAGAAAGTGTATGGTATCAAATCCGTTATTGGGCTGCCCATCTGCAGATGGGCAGCCCAATAACGGATCCTCATATGGGCCAAGCCAATCGGCAGGTGGGCCAGATCCACAAACGGGCTCCAACATATATATATATATATATATATATATATATATATATATATATATATATATATATATATATATATAAACTCAAGCTCAATTTCAGACCTTATGTTTTGCCCCTGGAAAACGGGGGTTGTATATTTCGATCTCGCATTAAGTGGCAGCTGGTCACAGATGTGATTTTTATTAATTTATCAATTTCCCCCACCTGGTATAACTAATGTATGTATCCTTATAGCTTGCCTTAAATTTTCGCTGCCCTGCATGTATACTGTTCCCTGCCAATGCAATTTTGACGTCACAAATAGACTGACCTAACCTGGGCACAGGTATACCCGTGACAACACGACTCAGTAAGCCATTATATTTGTCTGGTAAGCCTAACTTGAGTCGTGATACAAGCCATGTCGAGGAATGCGTCGCAGCGGTTTTCCATCATGATGCATTCATATCGTGGTAAACAGTCTTTAAACTTAACATTAGGCTACGAATGATGAATTAACACAAAAGAATACATGTGAACTCATAACCCAAACTGAAATTACGTCTCTAAGGCAACGAGTCATTCCTGTCTCGCGTACAATTTGGCTGCGTCCAGTAACCCAGGGACGTAGCCATGCCCCCCCCCCCAGGTCGCAACCATGCGAAATTTATACTTATCCAGAGGGGGCGCCTACGGCGAGCCCCGGCGTTGGGCTGCAATATCTCTCATTTTATCTAAATTCCCAATTTTCGTGATTAACTTTCATTTTTCATATTCCTTTTTATTAATTTGAAATTAGATTTTATTTAAGTTATCTGCAGAGTTTTAATTTTAAATTCATTAGCTGATGATGAGGATATTTATGAACAGTGGCAGAACAACTACAGAGCTACAGGACCTGGTCGGGGTCGACGACTACACGGCTCCTCTGGTGATACCGGGACTCGAACTCGCCATCTGTGCTCTGCTGACTCCTGTGTGCCGTCGAGACCACGGACCCCGGTAAAATGCTTTAACGTAAAACTTCAACATATCAGTTATTCTACTCCGAGCAGTACATTTAAAAGATAATATTTTGCAATTGAAGTCAAATGCGCCTTTGCTCCATTGACTTTAACATGTTGAAAATGTTTGAAATTTTATATCCTAATTATAAAGAAATATAAATATTAAATACTAGACCCCTCTACAGTTTGACTACATAACGAAAAGACATAAGAGAACAGCTTTTCAGGAACAGAAAATCTTCATTTTTTAATGAAAATTGTCTCAAAATGTCCTCCTTACATTGCATATTAAAAAAAAATGTCCCAATATATGGGAGGGGGATACCCCCTCCCATACCCTCCCCATGTACCTGTAATTAACCTTAATAAAACCATGGTTCATAATGAAAATAAAAAAAATATATTTTCATACACTAAAATATATAACGTATAGTAGTTATATATATATATATTTATATATATATTTATATATATATATACACATGTAATATATATATAAATATATATATATATACACACACATAAATACACACATATATTATATATAACACGTAGTTTCGTAATACCCATACAAATAACCCCCCCCCCCCCCCCCGTGCGAGCCATGCTTGTATTAATGCGGTCAGCAATTTAACAAACATGCGGAGGGATTTACCAATATGCTGAGTTACAACAGATTTTTTTCTCGTTAGGTGTTTTCAAAAGGTACACAATGAGCGACCGATACGTCTGGTTTATGTCCAGTAATAGCGTACAATTAGGCCATGAGGATTGTCAGAAATGACGAAAATATTTGCCCAATCATAGAGCCTTAAAGTGCGTTCCTCACTGAAGGACGTAACGGCACGCTGACAGCCAGTACGCAGGTTGTACAATCTCTAATGTCAGAGGGCCGAAATGGCGCAAGGGCACAGGCCACTCTAACCCAAAACACTATAAATCATCGTGTCATATAACGTCACAATGTTGTCCGGTATCTTTTTGGTGCTCAGTGGACCGTGGACAGTGGACCGGGCGCAATCACAGGCATAAACATGAACACAGCGCGTGCATCGCCAGGCCACAACACTTGTCAATCAAGAGATGCCCCGACTGATCTGCCCAAAAATGTAATATAAAATGTACGTGTTTTCGCCGGCTGAAAAATCGCTTGTTGCGGCTCAAAATCAGGTCACTGGTCACGCGGCCTTGTTATAGTAAACAGACACAAATGGACTGTGTTTACCAACACGCAGAGCCATAACAAGGTGTTAAACAGCCGTATGCGAGGTACTGAGACCGTGTGCTGGTATGTTTTTTAGTTATTTTGGCAAAACATGTACATGTACATATGATATAAAAATATAAATACATACACACTCATATATCAAAATTTAAAGATAGCATTATAAAGTTAAAAACTTATTTCCATAGTGGTCCTTATATCAAAGATGGCTGACAGGAAGAGAAGTTTGGCTTAAACTTATACATCTGCACTGAAAAGATATATATCGGTATCGCAATCGGATGAGTTAATTAAATAATTTTTAAAAATCTGTTATAGCAGTAAATAAAACAAAGATAAATAAAACAGTGCATACATATGATATTATGGCACAATCGATACCCACATCAGTCCTCACGAGAAAAAATACAACTTAAATGGGCTATGACCAGGTAGAACTGTAAACTAAATATCACGTACATCCATGTGAAACAATAAGAGCACTGTAAAAGTATTCATTAAATATTTATATATGTCATCTGAGTATACAACTGAAATTGTTAAACTGAATTTACAATGATCTTATGGTACAAATATAAGAGCCGTATATGATCTCCCACAAAAATAATCTTACCCCCATGACAAGATAAAATAGTATTCCTATAAGGTAGGTAAAAAAGTCCATGTGGACAAACTAAGAAAGCAGTACAAGTTTCCATTAAAAATAATTAAATAAATAAATCGGATATAAAATCTGATTATTCATTTAAAGAAGTATAATTATGTTATCAAAATGGCAAATACTTGAAAAATAGAAAGTCACTTATTTCCATTAATTGCATATTATTGAGTGTTTCTTATCAGCTCCCCTAAATACATTAATACTCCTGACAGACTTAATACTCAAAGGCTGTTCCAACTTTTAATCCCAGTGTACAAGAAAGATTCAGGTCCTTTTGTACCAACATAAGGAAATTTTAATTACTAATTGGCTATTTCTGGTAAAGTTTCCATGAGATAGAGACATAAATTCAAATTGGTCTTGAAAATAAATTGGTGCATTATTATGTAAAATCTTATGAATATTTTAATCTGAACCACTCTGTTTTCAACATTTAGCCATCAAGTTCCATTGATATGGGCACAGCCAATATGTATCCTAGAGTCTTTACCTAAATCAAATCTGATCATTTTATTCTGACATATTTGTAACTTTCTTTTCAGATATGAGACAGGAGTACCAATTACTACATGCACAGTCAAAATAACACTGTATGAGCGATGAAAATAGAATTTTCCTTGTATTCTGATCCAGGGTGTTCCCATGCCTGTACATAAATTTTTATCTTGTGTTACATTTCTTTATAATACACTTAAAAGATAATGTTTTATCTAAAGCCTGACCTTGATACTTCACAGTCTCTTTACATTTTAAATTTTGACCATTGCAGACAATATTCAAATCAACGCCTTTTGTTTTTCTTTAACTACCCGATACAATGGATCCAGTCTTTCCTATTAGTAATGAGAGCTTATTATCTACTAACCATTCATGTACATTTATGAGTGATTTGCTGAGCTGCTGTTTAATTAAATCCTAGTTTTTTTCCTGAAATAAGAAGAAGTTTACAAAAGGTTTGCTGGTTACCGTTTGTATAGCCTTAGCCTCGGTGCTCTCTCCCTTCCGGGTCCATGTAATGGATAAATACGCCGCATAATAAGATTTAAGTTACCTTTGTATAAGGCAAAACTTAACTGATAGTGTGGAAGAATAGGCAAAATATTTCTCCTGGTTTTGTGCTTTTAAAATGTTGGCAGCTTCCATTACACTGTCATGCATGGCCCACAAACAAACCGGTCTCACTTCTCATGATCGAGTTGTAAAGACATTATTACCAAGCCCACTATGATCAAATTATAGGACATTCATTCTCACTGAGCTAAGTGCGTCAACTTTCAGCTTAGCGACCTCTGGTGGAGGTTTGGGATAACTTCGATAACTTCTGTGGAATTCCTTTGTCCAAGGTGAAGGTCGTCTATTACGTCAGTGTTTCGTTGAAGGGGAATCCCCAACAGTCACATTTTCAGTGTTTACATCCGGTGGTATGATGTACACCTTGCACAGAATACTTAGACATGCCATCCAACAGTATGAACTTTGATGAAGTCTGCAACACTGATTAACACCAGGAATTACGTAAGCTAAGCTGGAGTACACGCCATTCTAAAAGCACTGGCCTTAGTCAGGCAATTTGTTAATTTTTATTATTACATTTACATTTTGAAATACTGTTATTATAATTTCTAATAATTGATTTCATGAAATATTGATAAAAGTAAAAATTTTAATTCATATGTAATTATTAGGAATCTGAGGATTGAATCCGGTCCACATTTCCATCTGGCCAAGAATGGGTCTATTATCTGGCTGAAACAGTTAAAAAATCAACTTAAGCCATGAAAGGGGTAATCTTATAAAATTTATATTCTACCTGCCGCTTCGATAAGCTTTCGCTGTGGGGTCTGCCAAAATTAAACAGTCCAAAAAAATGTTGGGGTCCATTTTCACCAGAATTGTTTTTGTGTACTTAAATCTTGCATTGAATCGGTCATTTACAAAGCTGTTACACTAAGAGACTTTGCTCGATCTGTTCTTATATCAGTAACAGGGGTGTTTTTATTGGAAAATGTTAAAATTGATTTTTGGAGTCAAGGATCCATGGGGTCCGGGTTTTACACACTGCCCATGCATGAAATGCTATTCAATAACTAAAACTGAAGTGTGTAAGTTCAGTCCTGTCCTTAATATGTGGACTTCATATATACTTGCTGATACTTGTAGTCTCAACCTTAACCAACAGATCACCATCACTGTTTATATGTCTCACTGTGTTGTGTTTCCTTGTGCACAAATTATGTGCTGTCTTTCTGATGTCATATACCACAGTCCAAAGGGGGAGGTTATAGCAGGGGTGTGGGCAGCAGCCCCATTTTCATTTATTCCTTTTGTTTTTTACTTCGCATTCTGTTTTTTTTATTTTGTTTCACCTTCTCATTTACCATGAGAGCCCCCAACTAAAACACACTGAATCCACCCCTGTACCACAGTGACCTCTGGTTGACATTTCAGAGTTATCAGTCACAACTGTTTGAATACACTTCAATATCCCAGCTTTTCTCTCACTTGCAACTTTACTTCACGGAACAGTTGGTTAGGCAGATATCTTATGAGAGTGCGGATTTAGGTTCAAATCCCGTTCTGTTATCACATCTTTGCATGTTCTCAATGTAGAAATAATTCACATATTTCTCTCATGTTTCAGTTTGCAGAAACAACCATGGTTAGACAATGGAGGTTACGTAACCTCACTTAAGTAACACACTACACGTAATCACTACAAGCAACTTCATTAATTTTCCACCTTCTCCCATGTAGCCTAGATTCTATACTCGCTCAAATTATTTTTTTCATAATCATATTTATACTTTTGAATTTGTTTCAAGGACATCATTTATAAATATACTAATACTGCAGTTATAGCCATAAAATATTTTGAGTTTGAATAACTCAATAAAATGCAGTTGCATTTAGAAGTTTTAAATTTACCTTTCAATATAGGATTTACCTAAAATAAATTGTCTGAGTGTACACATTAGCTGGCATACTGTTAGTGTATGTGTTCTGTCCCGTGAATTAGGCCCCGGTTCAGCATTCCGTGTTCTGTACTGTAATTACTGTTCCATGTTTTAGGCCACCCCATTTTCCTCCAGTATTTAATGGGTTTCAGTTCCAGCATTTACTCTGAATCTTTGATGCAATGGTATCCAGGTTGCTGGATATCTACAAGACATGTATACAGTTATAGTGATGGGTGTTGTGATGTCCATTGTCATTCTTTGTTGCTGTCTTTACATTAACAGGTCACAAACTATAATCATTAAACCCAGTGTCACACCACTAAAGATGTGAACAACCAGGTTCTTTTAACTGTCAAACCAGCTGGCTGAAACTCATACATACGTACACTGGAAAAGATAAATAAGACATGAGTTAACAAAAACAAATCAATATATTAAAGAAAGAAGACACATTTCTCTGGAGTGGTGCTCCATATGAACAAACACTGATGAACACAACCGTCTAATATCAACACAGAAAAATTACAAAGTCTTTTTACCACACTACACAGAGTAGTCCCTTGTTTACACTTCTCCTGATCACATGACCATCACACACATGTGACATCGCACACACGTACCTCTCTGTTTGTTTATACTAAGTTATAGATACACGGAGCTCTGACCAACAACAGTCCCTTGCTGGAGTACTGGTTGGCTGTCCTATAATAGGCTTTATACACAGAAAAAAAATCATTAAGTCTGTTTACCACACTACACAAAGTAGTTCCTTGTTTACACTTCTCCTGATCACATGAACATCAGGCACATGTGACATTGGAATGTTGCGCTGCTCGCCTCTCTGTTTGCTCACGATGTGTACACAGTACAATCAGTCCACCTATAGATACAGGGAGCTCTGACCACCAACAGTCCCTTGCTGGAGTACTGGTTTGCCTCTCGACAAGACACAGTTGAAACAGCATTTACTAATTAGCACTTAGACTATTCTACCTTGACTCAGAAACAATATCTTTCACAGCTGATGTCTCCTGGAATCATCCAGCTCTAGGTAACTGAATATGCTTCCACACAGTGACAGCCAGTACCTCTACACTTAGGTGTTTAAATAAAATCCTTGGTCTATTTCTGGAAGCGCTCACAACAGGTATATATCACCAGATTATCAGTCCATCTGCAAAATGTAAGACTTGCTGTGTAGTGCTTTACAGAGTAATCACTGTTGCCTTCCTCAGACACCGACTATCTATGCTTAAAGACATCGTCCCTTAGCTGCCTATACTCTGACACACACAGACCTGCCCCAGAACTATAGATTTAACGTCAGAGACAAAACCCTGAAAAAACTAAACAGGTGCTCATCCTTTTAAGTCTACAACAAACAATTATTACTATAGAGACCGCCAAACAGAGACATCTTCCAAGGATTTAAACTGTACTGAAATTAACATCAAATGAGACAGGTGTGCTCTCCAACCAAAGTTCTCACACTAATATCTAAAATTGTTACTCCATATTACTGTACAATAAATTATCTAAACAATCACCTGATTATACTCCCTACTTGAACATACTATACAATAACTAAGTCACATTCCTCTGGTTAAACCCTTAAATATCAGAATAACATACAGATAGGACCTGATGAAATCTCTGTAGAAGATAGGAAGATAGGTCATGGTGTATATTCTGAAAGCTACCCAGTGAAAATATAAAAGAGGACACCTTAGAGTCAGGCTCTTCTTAGTGTGTTTGGCTGTAAAAAAAAAGCATGGCACATGAAATAAAAAAAAACTTTAAATAATAATGTACACATACAGTGCAGCCAGTGCATGAATTGGATAATAACCTTGAATTTGTCTGGGCCATCTATAAGTTGTAACTACCAGCCTTCTTATTCAAGTTCATCAAGTTTTACCCTCTAGTGCTAGCCACTTGATAAGGCCAGATGAAGTGGACCATGCTTCTTAGGGGCCCAAATAAATTGAAATAATAAAGTTGTTAAGTTTCACCTACAAAATTTTATCTGAATCTTAAGTTCATTAGAAAAGCAAAATTGTGCACATGAGTTTCTTAGTTTTGGTATAAGTTTCAATCTGCCCCATAAGCTTCCTGTATTGAACTGGACACAGAGAGACCCTGATCAAGCTTTTCTGTATTTGACAGTAGGGATGTGAGTTCTGTAACAATGCATTGATTCTTCATTGCATTGAATTGCAAGCCTTGCAAGCCCTCAAATAAATTGTAATTGATTATTAACCTCTGAATTGATTTATTTTGATTATTATTTTGTTGCATGTACCTTCTGAGGTCCTCTATGAGCCCTCAAATTTGATGGAACAGTGTGCGATGTTTAAACTCTCTATCTCATATGTGGCCTTAATATTCTGTATACGATCACTGGTGGACATCTCCATTTGCAGAGAAACAAAAAAGGCTACCAAAAAACAGAAGGAGAGCTTCATTTTATTTTATTTGCTTAAATTTACTAACATCCAAGTTGCTTTAATTTTTAGCTCAGCTGACTATAAGTCATCTGAGCTATAGTCGTGGTCCTTTGTCCGTCGTCCGTCCGTCTGTCCGTCCGTCTGTCCGTCTGTCCGTAGATGTGGCACGTTTTGAAACCGTAAGACCTAGGAATCCAAAATTCAGCATAATGTTAGATGTCCCCAAGATCTCCTACCAAGCCAAAAACTGGGTCTTTGCGACTTCATTCCTTTGAGAAATTAAGGAAAAACCTCAATTTTTTATTAAAAACCTATTTTCACACTTTAGGACTGCCTAATATCAAAACCACTCATCTGTTTTTCCTCATATTTCCTATAAATAATCCTCTATATAATTCCTATGTACATGCCAGAAATTAGGTCTGTATTATTTAATTTAAAAAAGTTATGGGCCCAAACATAATGCATTTTTTAAATAATCTGGAAAGAAATTTTATCACTTAACACAAAACTTGTTAAAGCTAAGCACTTTTTTTCCAGTAATATTACTTTTATTAATCAAAATTAAATTGTATACCCAAAATTAGATCAAAATCTTTTAAATTTTTAAAAATATTAGCAAAAATAAAAAATTGGTACCTTAAATTTTGCCCAACTTTGACCATGGCACGTTTTTTTTGCTGTAACTGCTGTGGATTTAATTTTCACAGCATGTTTTTGTTAGCATTTTAACTGTTAACACCAAAAATTTGAAACCAGTTGATCAAAAACTGTAGATTTTATTCAAGTTTTCAAGCACCATGTCACATATTGCTAGTGTTATGCAGTTTGCTAGAGCTCAGCTCCCGAGCTTCAGCTCTAAGTTCCTTAAATTTGGCATACAGTTAGATTTCTCCAAAATCCCCTACCATGCCAAGAATTTGGTCACTAGGACTTAATTCCTTCAAGATATCAATGAAAAACTTAATTTTTCCATTAAAAACCCAATGTTACACTTTAAGACTGCCTAATATCAAAACCACTGATCTGACTTTGATCATATATAATATACATATTTTTCTATACATTCACTATGCACATGCCAGAAATGATGTCAGTATTGTGTATTTTTTTTAAGTTATGGGCCCAAACATAATGCACTTTGTAAAAAATCAAGAAATATATTTACTCCCTTAACAAGGGCATTGCTGAAGCTAGAGATTTTTTTTGTCAGGGATGTAACATTATTTAATCAAGATTCAATTGAATACCCAAAATTAGTTCTGAATTTTTCAAATTTTATAAGTTATTAGTATAAATATAAAATTAGTACCTTAAATTTTGCCCAACTGTGACCATGGCACGTTTGTTTCCCGTGAGCACTGTTGATATAATTTTCATATCTTGCACACATAAGGATTTCAGCTTTTTAGTTTAGAAAGCTGAAAGAAATTTGCCAAATATTGAAGCTTTTATTAATGTTTTTTATGAGACCCTGTCAGACTTTGGCTCTCTCAAGCCCCTCTTGAGTCGCCTGTATGTTGATCTTGTTGACCTCTCATCAAATTATGCACGCTTGAGGGGAGAATCCAGGCAGCTGATGGCCAGCCACAGTTGATCCAGGTGTTCAACCCAACTCATCTAGTAGTTTTAACCAACAACATAACAATAAACAATAAATTAATAAATTTTTATTGGTTTTTAATAACAAATTAAAGAAAAATAGAAAAGGAATTTGTTAGTTTATAATAACAGGAAATTAACTTGCAGTTACTGATGATATAAGAATCTTGTATCGATGGGTAGAATGTCACATATTCCAAATAACACCATGCAGTCACCTATGGCATTTTTCAGTTCATTTTTAATGATAAAGAAGTAAATCATATTATTCATTACTAATCATTAAGGATTATATGAAGGAAATTAATGATAGACAAAGATGCAGTTGATAATATTAATCTAGATTCCTACTGTGTCTAGTGTGTACATTGATGTGAAATTAGTCCAAAATGAATTTTTTACAGTTATTTTTTAATATAAATAAAAGCCATAAAACCAGGTGTGTGAATTTTGTATATTCTGGATTCTCAACATCATTGTTTGGTGAAAACTGAATAAATACCAGACGTGGTGCGAATACTTTGTAATTGTATTTAAATACGAATATGATTATGTACTCCATTATAAAATTTCTTGCATAAAGAATGGGAATTCAGGTAAAATGAAAGAATATGAATACTCGTGCAAATACTTTCAAAATGTATTCATGAATGCATTCATGAATATATTCTTTAATATTATTTTAATAATCATATCAGTTATATTTCATTTTAAAAAATCATATGATTCTCTTATTATTTTTAATAAAAATTATATTTGGGACAATATTTGTAATTTTTTTAATAAATAGTTAAACTCTTATATTATATGTTCTGCTTATAAGTTATATGGCCAAGTCAAAATCTGTGTGACAGTAGTACTCCATTTGTTAATAAAATAAATGAAATCAATCCTCTTCCCTGTCTCCAAAGGTACTATCAAAATCATACATAAGCTAAACAACAACAACTCATGATACAGCTTATATTTATTACCACACAAAACCAGCATGTGCCTCATTTCTAAATAATATTTTTTTATTATATATAACAGCTGAGCGTCGTGACCCATAGGTCCCTTGTTTTTAGTCTGAAATTAACTACTTAAGAAATAATTGAATCAAGAATTGAATTAAAGCTGAAGAATGGATAACTGGATTGGTTATACATTACCTCATAACTCACAGACCTGTTTGACTGATGAAAGAATGAGTGACTTACTGGAGGCATGAATACAACCACATTTGTGCATTTTCACATGCAGAGCACTTATTTCATTAAATGAGGTATGTGAATGATATGTATCATTTGGGCAGGCTCTGGCCTCATTCAGTGAGCATTTGCTGATAAAAGGAAATAAGTAAATGTGTGTGCCCTGCCCAGCAAAATCCATCCCTATTTGATGTCTAATATCATGAAAATCCTATAATTGAAATACATCATTGACCAATGTGTATTAATTTTTTTTTTAATTTTCTCACTTTTCAGGGGTAAAAATGACCTCTAATACAGAAGAGGAAAAGTGTGAAAATGAGAAACTAGTCCATGCTGTGGTTGGAAATATCCCCAAGGAATACCACTCCTCTGACTTGAGAAACTTTTTCTCTCAGTTTCTGGAACCGGGAGGGTTTGACTGCTTTCATTTTAGACACAGGCCACAAGTGACAGATGGTAGCAAGACTGAGAAACTTCAAATCTTCTGTTGTGTCATCAGACTCCAAGCCTGCAAGCTTGTGGAGATGAAACGCATGTACCACAGAAAACATTGGCTTGATAGGAAAGGAGAAAGTTTGATGTCTGTATGTACTGTCAGCAAAATAAATACCTCAGGATCAATAGTAAAGAGTATTTCAAATGGTAAGTATTCACTACTGCTACTATCTTCAGATATTTTTTTCATTTATTATAACTTTAAAATGTTTTTATCTCAAGTGCCTGTTTGTGTTTAAACACCATTGATTTCTGTTTCTCTGTTTGACCTATTGATTAAATTAATAGTATATATATATATTTTCAAAACTGATCTTTAAATCCACAAAATTATAGGATTCCTTTTACAATTAATTTTCTTATCAAATAATTAACTTCCTTATCAAATGCACATGAGGATGAATTTTCAGAATTGTTCTGAATCTTATACATGTATTATCAACATTTTTTAAATAGAGTTTTCTGTCTTGTTAAATATTATGCTTTAATTAAACGAATACACAGTGGCACATCTGAACATTGTGCTTTACAGATGGGTGAATATTGTAAAACTACTTTCAAATATCAGTGCTGACTTTGAATTACTGTACATTTCAGACTCTGAGACTTCTAAATACCAGACAAATGCAGAGAAGAAACATTCAGGCCGGCAGTATGGGGCTTTGATACAGGCAGACCTGTCATCATTACCAGAACTAAACCCTCCAAATGTCATGCCAAATGGTAACGTAGGGACACCTACTAAGATATTCCTCCAGCTGATCCAGGAATGCAAACTCCCTCCCAGCATCATCAAGAAACTAGACCTGACATTCCCTAAGACACGCGGAAAAAGGAAATATGGCAGCGTCTTTATGGATTATGGTGAAAATTCAGTGTCTGCTGACTCCATGACTGGAGAACCTGCCACAGCTCAGAGTGCAGATGATACCAGTGGACTTGGCAATCATGAGAGGAGTCATGAAGAGACTGTACCAAAAGAGGGCAGCACCAGTCCCTGTGCTCGAAGAGATGATCAGTCCAGTGACCATGGTGAAGATGGGACAGATCATGTAAGATTCCACTAGAGTAATTACTCTTATTTTAAAAGAATTACATGCATAGTGTCTTTACATGAACAGGATGATGCTTATCCTGTGGAATATCTACTATGTAAAATCTGTGTATATAATGATTATGTGATAAAATATGCCTGTTTTTAATATTTTTCTTTTGAGAGATAATGAATCTATTCATACCTATTTATGAGTCAGTCAAGAAAGCACATTTATCTTAAAATGATAGTTTAATGCATGTTAACCAAAATCAAGGTGTAAAAATATTTATGACAAATACTATAAAGTAGTTTAAATTTGTGGGAAGGTGCCCTATGTGAAAGTATCTGTACCATTGTAAGTCACTGAGTAACATGCCAGGAGGACTTCATGATTCAGGCACACCTGCTTTGCTATTCAGGACGAAGACAGCTGTGAGGAGTGGGAGCGCCACGAGGCCAACGTGGACGATCCCGCTAACTACGAACGGAACAAAGACCGCGTGTTTGAGGAAGAGCTTGAGGTGACTTGGGAAAAGGGAGGGAGCGGCCTGGTGTTTTATACTGATGCCCAGCACTGGAGGGAGCAGGAAGGAGGTACCGAGGATGATAACCGTGTCAATGAATATTTATGAATGTTCCACAGCTGCTGATCAGTGCCATCTGGTGTCAGTTCACTTAAATAAATGTTCTAACAGTAATACTGCATTGTGTATATTAACTGGAAAATGTCTATTAATTTCAAAGGGAGGTGGTAAGAATTTGTAGGCTGCCTTGAAACTGGAATATGGTTCAAGGCTTCAAGCACCACTTTAGTGAGCAAGACAAAAATAAAAAATAATTTCATGGTTGAACACTAGATGGTGCTGTTGTAAATATTATTTATGATCAAGTACTCTAAAATTATTTGAGAGAGCATAATATATCATCATCAGTATACTGTGGAAGTGGTTTTCTAAGCAGGTTTTAATTTTTATGCTTTAAGCGGGGATATATTCACCCCCCCCCCCCCCCCGGGGGCTTTGAAGTATGACAGAGAGCCAGCCAAGATTGTTGTCAGCTCTGTTTATTGTCACCCATGGCGGGGCTGCTTCTACTTAATAATTACAGTTGTTGTTGTTTAGCAATTCTATAACTTACCAAGATGTCAAACAATTCAGCTGGGTGCACTACCATTGCATCATCATACGTGATTAGTCCCAGTTAATTACGTATTGTTTACACCTTGCAGTCATGGTACTAAGTTGCCTGTATCATATACGCTGTCAACCAGAGCTTGTAAGGTGGGAGGTTGGTTGTGCTAAAAACTTATCTTTTATAATTTTAATCATTTAAATATTGTAATAATTTATTCAAAATGAATTACCTAACCATACTGATTTGCGCAAAAATTTAAACTGTGATAATGCATTAAATAAAAAAAACGCGAAAATTCAGACACCCCAAATTAACAACTTCCACAGTATTTCAGTCTGTCAAAAAAATATATACTATTTCACTACTATTTGTTGATGGCTCTGACAAAAATCCTAGATATACAGGTGGATCTGATAACACTAGATATGCTTATTAGTAGTTCTAACAAGCATTGATATAAAACTTAATCAAAAGTGACCTGGGAGTATGGAGAGCTTGGACTGGTGTGATATGTAAGGCCTAGCAGTAGTGGCAGTTAGAGAAGGAGAGGTACTTGTATCACAGTTTAACAATTGTTATTCATCTTCTAATAAAATTCTATTGTAAATTAGTCAAATAAGTGTCAGTTAAATCTGGTCTTCAATGCTGGTTTTACTCAGAGCACTTTGTACAGACCTGTAATTTCTACAAATGATGTCATTTTAAACTGATAAGTCACATTATCACTTTGAAATTAATCTATAATTGGAGGTGCATGGATTTAAATTGTGAGAAATTCAGCACCAGTGCTTGAGAATTTTTGGCTTATCATGGAAACCAACAGTGGTTTTAATATGTACCAGTTTAGATTAATATATATACACTTTGATTTTATTAAGAGAGAATATGTCAAAGATACATGACAGTTGAACTGCCTACATTTGCAGTCACAGAGTTATATATTTTTTTTTTAAATTATAAGTTATTAATTTAACCATCTCTCAGTAATGAGACTTCCCTGTAATGCTCATTACCTATACCAAGGAGGTTAATTTTGATCCCTCTGTGTTTGTATGTTAGTTCGATTGTTTGTTTACTTGTTTTGAAGTAGGAGGATTTTGCATTATGACTTCACTGATTTATACTTACTTTGTCTGAGGGTATGATATGGGTCAGGGAAGCAAACATGAAAGTTTGCTGCTGATCCATGTCAAAGAAGGCTACTTTTTAAAATATTCTGCAGAATATTTAAAAAACTTATATATGGGAGTGTGTCAGTGATGAATATTATAAATCTTCATTTCAGATTTTGATGAACAGACAGCAGATGACTGGGATGTTGATTACAGCGGGTATTATGAGCCAGGTGGAGGTGACAAGGATGCCCGGGACTACATCACTATGAGGCAGGAACAGCGTCGCAGGCGTGGGGAGGAAGCTACCGATATGTACACCGTCGGCATCGGCAAGTTTGAAAAACATACTAAGGTATGCCAGTTTGTTCAGTATTAATATTCAGCATATCAAATCATTAGATTCATAAGAGGCATTTGATTCACATAGTATTTCAGTGCAATATCATGCACATTTTAATATAAAGTCACCAAGATTACTCTTGGCTAAAATATAACATTTTGATAAACCATAAAACAAACTGTAAATATATAAGAAGACTCTATAGCCTTGTGGTAGTATTTTTATCACACATCCATATATGTTGAGAAAAAAAATTATATGTTAAATGGTTTAATTACGCTGCAGAGCTGCTTGATGAAATATTTGTGCAGATGGCAATCCACATTTGTTTGTCTGATTTGTTTTCACACAATTTATCAAGTTTTCAGTGAATCTGATTGGTATTTTCTAGAAAGGTTGACTCAGTAAAAAATAGTTAACTTTTGCAATGGACTAATTACATTTTATTTGGATTGATTAAATATTTGGTGGATGGATAGCATTTTTGGCATTGATTGATTCAGTTTTGTGGCAGATGAATTACATTTTTGGGTGGATTGATTAGGAATTGTTATAGACTGATTAAATTTGAGGGTGGATTGATTAAAGTGAAGTGTAGATTGGCAGGGGTTCCATTCCAAGTTCTTTCTAGAGTAGAATTACATTGCTAACTTTGTGATCATCCACTTGATATCATGTTTTACAGGGGATAGGTCACCGCATCCTGAGGAAACAAGGCTGGAGTGAGGGGAAAGGCTTAGGATCCAGTGTTCAAGGCATCAGTGAGGCTTTAGATAATGAAGGCCAAAACCCAAAGGATCGCTCGGGATTAGGGTAAAGATCAACTTTACTTTTATTTCAGTTTACTTTGTCATACATGAAAAATATTCAAGACTTCACTACTTCAGAAGATATATAAGCATTGGTTAGCATAGCAGTCAGCCTCATTCATGATACAGTCGACAATGTTTATCTTTCATTTTGTGACTTGATTGTTGAAATATATATAATATATTCAAGTTACAGCACCTTAATTGTTTTGGGAAAAATCCAACAAACCACATTGATCACCTGATATGGAGAATATTCAATTTTCCTTTCCAGATAGGTCCTGCTCTCTGTAATTCCTATTACTGAGAAATCTTCATTAGCTATCTAGTGTTATTTCTGGTATTCCCTGATCCCTGTTGAAGTAACATTAAGATCATGTTGAGAGCATTAAGAAAAACATGTATTGGAACTAAAAAAATCAGACCAAATGACATAGGAAGTCAGCTCAACCCAAAACAGTGATACTGTTAGATGCTCCATATCAACAAACATATTAATGTATACCATTTTCATATCTGCAGATACTATGGAGAAAAGATTAACCGTTACGTCCCCAGTAACAAGAAAAGGAGAACTCAAGGTCCACACTTGATTGGTACAATCTATGATGAACCTGCAGAGTCAGACCCTCCAGAACCTCTCTTACGCAGACAGCATCCACACTCTATGAGACACAGGGATGGCATCAACTTCCAGAAGGCCACAGATCATGAATGAGGCTGCTGATCAAACAGTCATCCTATGTCTTGGAACACCATCAGGCTGTTGATTTACAGTAAATTAGCCCATTAAAGCTAACATAACAGTTTTCCAGAAAAAAAGTAGTTTTCAATATATGTTGTTTTTTTTATACTTGTTCACTGTAAACTAATAGACTCAAACTATGCTTTGAATCATTTATGGACAAATATAAATTGAACAGGTCTAAATATGCATTGAGTCATTTGGTAAATGTCAGCTTATGAAGGCATAAGGTTCATTTATTGTTTGTAATGTACTTATGTCAATGACATACTGTAAAGCACAAGTACAGGATACAATTACAATAATTTTATCAGTTTAGTTGACAAAGTCAGTGTTAGTCACACATCTTGACTGTGTGGTCACAGGTGGGATGTAGCCTGGAGATCAATACATTAGTTTTTGGAGATGAAAATCTCATGTTCAAAGCCCATAATTGCCAAGGTGCATGGTGAAATATTAACCAGTCATGGACATTCATAGCAATGCTAAAAAGGTTTCTATCACTGTTGAGTTAATTCTGAGAGCTGAGCAAAAAAAAAAACAAAAACATGAAACCGCAGAAGGCTTAATCTTTTATCATCTGTTGCAGTGTGGTTGTACTGTTGCAGTGTGGTTGTACTCTTGCAGTGCAGTTGTACTCCTTCAAGCATCTGTGACAAGTGCAGAAAGTCTCTTGAAAAGGAAACTTGAGTGGCAGGCAGAGCTAAAACTTAATAAGTGCTAATTGTCCAAGATTCATACTGTCACCAATCTCACAGTCCTACACATTATCAGTTCAGAAGCTTAATAATCTGATTCAGCTGCTCTAGCAGTAACAAGGGGTCACTCAGCAGAGGGAGTTAAAACTCTATAATCTGTGAAGTTTTCCCTCGTTTTGATGACTAATTCTGAATTCAGGTGTTTGAAAAGGGTCATGTGCTTCTCCTAGCCTTTAAGAACCAAATGTGTTTGTTATTTTAATGTTTCATGTTATCCATAAACAGAATTACAATCAGATAACCCTAGTGATTAAAGTGTTGTAATTTATACATTTCCAAGTCTGCATTTCAGATTGACTGAATTAATCAGTACGATACTGCTATGCTTGGAGCAAGTGTGATTATTTCATGAAACGTAGATGTACATGAAATATAATATTTTCTCCTTAAATGTTAATGTATCTGTCAGTATTTCATTCTAAAATCATTTGCTTACTCCTGTACACAAGCAGAAATAATGTTGCATTGGGCATGATCAGTGGCACAAAACCTAAACATAGCGCATGCCACCTGGTGGCCATGCCTTGCAATTTAACACATCAGGATTGTTCAAGCATCAGTTAAGTGTTTCTTTTGTTTGTCATTCCTGTGATCCTGCAGTCTTGTTGTGGAAAACAGACACATGTGGACTGGGTATATGGACACACACAATCATAGCAAAGTATAAAACAGGTGAATTGTAGATATTGAGCCGGTGTGCTAGAAGGTTTTGTGGGGAAACTTTTGTATTCAGCAAAATGAACTTATTGCATGAGATAATACACATATTATTGCAAATGACTCTGTACCATTAAATAATGAAACATAAAAGTTGTACCTTAGAAAATTAAAAGGTCCATTCTCCATAACCTGACACTTTAATTGAAACAAAGAAAAAAAAAACTTTCAATCCAGGCTTTGAGATTTGAAAAATGTAGGTCATGATTTTTTTCCAGCCTTTGAGTGAAATGAATGGACAGATGTCTGTATACCTAAGGATATTCAAGGTGAGAGACAATAAAGAGCAATTAAGACTCTCAGTACTGAACAGGTGTTATACTTACTTTGGTGCATTTATCATTATATTTTCATAATTGAAATCACAGTTGTACAGGCTACATTGGATGTATAAACTATAATAAATGATGCTGTTTTTATATTTATACCAGCCACATGAAACATGTTTTATAACAAACCAAACTCTGCTGATGGAATAAAGTGACAAGTATATCTTTATCATGACTTTTTGTTCTTTCTTAAGTCAGTCAGCATTCCCCCCCCCCCCTCCCCCCACAAAGATGACACAGGTTGCTTTCAACTCTTGTTTGTTTGTTCAGAATGTTTCCCCATCTCTATGAAGTGTTCTGTAATGAAGGAGCCATTGGATAAGAAAGAAGTGGTTAAATTTTGTGTTGGATTGAATAATTATGGGATGATGTAGATATAAAATTCTGCCAAAGTTGCCCATTTTTATCTGTTTCTCAACATATATCTGCAAAAGCTCTTCATGACTTTAAATGAAATCTTTTGAACGGAGGGCCACATGACAAAGCATTTCTAACCTCTCCAATGTTTTTATTCAGAATTTTAAAAAAACTATCTAAATATATGAATGTTCTTCATAATTCCCCTTAGTCGTGGATATGTTGTTCTTAGTAAATGTTCACTCTTTTTCATACCCCTAACTGATACTACATTTAAAGAAACTACTTGTAATAAATGTATCAACAGAGGGTTTTAATGTGGCATGCATTTAGCACAAAATGTTCTAAAGCTGTATTAAAAACTATGGTTTAAAATGTTTAAAAATAGTGAATACATGTTTTATATGATATTTTTAAAATCCTGTATCCTGTTATAATTTGAAATATTTTGTTTTTCAATTTCATTTGTGTTAAATTGTAAACAAATTATTTTGAAAAAAAATTCTAATAACATTCTAAAAATATAATTGAAATATTTCTTTCATACAGACATAATTTTTACAGAGCTGTAATTAAATATTGAAATACTGTTATTTAATATTGATTTTTTTAAACATTGCAATTTCTTTTACATTTTAAAACGTTGATTTAATGATTTTGTTATTTATGAAACTTTTTGAGATGTTAAAAATATTATTTTGGGAAATTTTTCGTTGACACATTTGCGCAACTTTGAAATGTTCAAACACTTTTCGTGCTGTGTTGGGAATGGAATGTTACAGGTCTATTTTTTTAAATATATGGCAAAAACAAGTCTATTGTGGTACAGACAAAAACACGGAAGTCGGATGTCGGATGCCAAGCCGGACGCCGTGCTCGGATGATTTGCTGTGCACCATCAAAAAGAAGATTCACAATAAGTGCATCTGTGAAATTTATCATCAGGAAATTATATTTAAAAGCTTTATTATGTATTTAAATTGTATGTATGTTATATGTAAGCTGTAATAAAAAGTAACCTAAAAGAACGATATCTCAGATACGGATAAAATTTATGGGTGTCAATGATAAGTAAGAACAATAATAAATCTAATTATCTACCATTAAAAAATACACTTAGGCCCAGAGTATTTCCTGGATATGTTGTACATTGTACACACAGTCAGATAATAGAACAATATAATTCTGTTTTATTGTCTATAGAGAACGATAAGTCATTATATAATAAACGTTTAGAAAACCTGGGAATAAATTATGTGAAAGATTTGTTAAAGATTTGTTAAATATTTGTGGATCATGGAAAAGCTGGAGTACTTTTCTACAAAACAATAATAGATGTACATTATTGAGCCATATGTACTGGCTACAATTAAAACAGTCAATTCCACAAAGATGGAAAAATAATATATTGAACAAAGAGATAACAAATGAAAATATAATTGTGTCTGCGAATGGGATTGAAATACTTGATAATATGAAGTCGAGGCATGTTTACTCTACCTACATAAGTAATAAATGGAAAGTTCCTACGACGCAGAAGAGCTGGAATGACATGAATGAAAAGAATAATATTGAAGTTGAATGGGAATATGTGTATAAGGGAATCTATATGGTAACACTAGATACCTATCTGAGGGAATTCCAATACAAGATTCTAAACAAGTACATACCTCTTAATGAACAGTTATATAAATGGAAGATAAGTGAAACAGACAAATGTTCATATTGTTTCAATTATCAGGAAAGTATAATTCATTTATTTTTTTAATGTATGGTGAGTAAGGACTTATATTATAAAATTGCCTGAATTAATTCAGGCATGGCTACACGAGTATGAATTGGACCTGCCTAAAATATCACTTTCTATTGTAATGTATTGTATTTTACCCGTTAACGAAAATAATATCCTTTTTAATCAAATTTTATTGTTGTAAAAATATACACTTTACAAACAAAGAGAGGAGAAGGAATATTCATTATTTTCAGTCTTTAAATCAAAACTGAAGTATACAGAGAGAATTGAAAGATGTATAGCAAGTGGCAGAGAATTACTGAAAAGCATAATGATAAGTGGAGCAAACTTAGAAGCTTGTTCGATGATTTAATTGAAGACAATGTGTGTTTGTAATGTCCTGTGATCAGTCCTGTATCATTGAATTGTGATACTGTATTGTATACATATGTTGATGATGTTTGACCAAAAAAAAAATCGCCTGTGATGAAACAAAACTGTATAACATTAAAATTTCTGAGGCGAAAAAAAAGAAGAAGAAAAAAAAAACGATAAGCGGATTGCATAATAATAAATTATTACACGTTTAAAAATGTGTATACAAATTCCTACGTCATATACACTGAAATATATACATGTGACGGGGCTCATGCAAGAGGCACACACATGCGTTGAGGAATATACGAGTCGGGACAGTACGTGACACCTGGCTTTATTCTGAAATAAGTATATTAAAGAACAATTGTTGTCTTCAGTTCAAGTCCGAATGCCAGAGTGTCGTCACCTAAAATTCGAACGCTTAATTATATACCTGACTATACAGGTGGCGCTGTGACAACATAAAGTAAATTAACCAATAAAAAGAGGTCACATTTCATAGGAAACCCTTTTTTTTTTGTCACCCTTTAACATTTAGAGTCATTCAGTGCACATTATTTTATAATAAAACAGAGATATAAAGAGTTGTATGTTGTTCTTGTAAATTTATTGTATCCGCCAAAACGAAGTTTTGCGGATACTATGTTTTTGACCGGGTTCCGCCGCCGCCGCTGCGTTCGTTTCCGGAGAACTCCTCTGAGACTACTGGACGGATTTCTCCGAAACTTACACAAATTATCGGGTCACATGTGAACTGGTGCCTAACCAAGTGACCTTGACCTCTGACCTTTCCTCTCTGCCCAGCGTCCGTTTGTGCGTCTGTTTCCACACATAAACCCACATATCTCGGGAACCGTTTGACCGATCAGGAAAAAAAAATTACACAAATGTAGCCCTGGGATAGCTTAATAACATACATAAAAAAAGGTGGCGCCACCTGCAACCATCTTTGCACAGTGTCCATCTGTTCATCTGCCTTGGGTTAAAATCACTCATATCTCTGCAGTGGTTTGACTAATTCACCTAAAATTCGGCATGCGTGTACATCCTAGATAGCTTTCTGGATTTTATGACAGGTGGCGCCACCTACATTCACGTTAACGCTGCAGACATCCAAGTTCATATCTCGGGAACCGTTTGACCGATCAGGAAAAAAAAAAATACCACAAATGTAGCCCTTGGATAGCTTTATAACATACACAAAAATGGTGGCGCCACCTGCAGGCATTTTTACACAGTGTCCATCTGTTTATCTGCCTTGGGTTAAAATCACTCATATTTCTGCAGTGGTTTGACTAATTCACCTGAAATTCGGCATTCGTATACATCATAGATTGCTGTCTTGATTTTATGACAGGTGGCGCCACCTACCTTCACGTTCACGTTGCAGACATTTAAGCTCATATCTCAGGACTCGTTTGACCAATCAGAAAAAAAAAATACACAAATGTAGTCCTTGGATATCTTTATAACATACACAAAAATGGTGGCGCCACATGCAGCCACTTTTGCACAGCGTCCATCTGTTTGTCTGCTGTGGGATAAAATCACTCCTATCTCTGCAGTGGTTTGACTTTTCCACACGAAATTTTGCATGTGTATACATCTTGGATAGTCTCTCGTTCAAATAACAGGTGGCGCCACCTACAATCATGTTTATATGGCAGAGATCCATTCTAATATGTAACACATGTAACTCTATTTCCCCTTGCTACTCAATCCATGCCTCACTTCACCCGTCCTTCTCTGATTTTGGCGGATACACGTAGTCGCTTGTCGACTACCCGTATTCTAGTTTTAAATAATTTAAATATTGTTTAATTATATTTAAAATGAAATACATAAATTATGCAATTCTTATTAGAAAAATAGAAGCTAATATAAAGTTATGTTGGTAAAATTAATTTGTTTTTAAACTTTTGTCTTTATTTTTAAAATTATAAAATAATTTATTAAATCAGGCATTAAATATGAAATTTCAATTAGCTTATATACATGTGAAGGTGATACATTAATTCTTCTGTTTTCCTTTCCATGGAATAGTGTCATTGGCCAATAGTTAAGTTGATGAGCAAATCAGCCGACTGCTACCAGTGGACAGTGCTACATTGCACTTAAGCCTGGCCTCCAGACCCCTGGCTGGCTGGTTCTGTCTGCCTGGGCTGTGGTCACAGTTTTTCAGCTGGAATTTGGCTACATTTTGTGGGTGGTTTTCTCTACTTAAATATGAAATAACTTTGGTTTTATTTAATTTATTAAGAAAATGAAAAAGCATTGTATTATTCACAAAATTACCAATCCCATCATGCTAAAGATTTTTTTTTATTTACTGATATACCTATTATAGAATTAAATACTTTGGGTCCCTTAAGTGAATGAGAAAGACAACAACTAATTCCTTGATTTAAAATAGCAAAATATGCAGCAAAATCAATCTTCGCTGTTTACACACATAATAATTTAATATGTAAGTTTTTCGACTGCCACAGCGCTTGCATATTTAAGTGATAGAATTAGATCCAGCATGGATAGAGGATTGTATGTATACAGGCATTGTTCTCATTTACCTACAAAAGCATTTGATACTGATGATCATTCTCTTCTGGGAATTAAGTTGAAAGCAATTGGTCTGAATGAACAATTTGTTTCTGTATCTCTCAAATAGAAAAAAAATTGTTGATTTAAGTAATAATGAAGCAAAGTCTTCATTAGGCAATGTTATACTTGTGGGGTAACTAATCAATTTTAGGACCTCTTCTTTCTCTATATACTGTATACAAAAGATATGATACAAGCTACCAAAAGTGAAGTTTTCCTCTATGCTTACTATGATGATTCTGCATGCACTAGTGGTAAGCGGACTAGATCCAAAGAAGTTTTGAAAATATGTTGTCAGTAGAATTAGAATCTCTTTGTATATGGCTGGAGGAAAATAAAATCTCTCTTCACCTTCGGAAAACTGAAAGTATTGCATTCTAATAGAAGCTTAGAATGTGCAAACAGTTATTGGTTAAATGTAAACTGTGGAAATTAAACCCAAGGAAAATGACGGTATTTAGGGGTCAATTTGGGTCAAAACATGTCAGGTTCTATATATGCTATGGATACATCGATAATTAATAAAGTTAATGCTAAAATTATATTTCTGTATAGGAAAGGTATGTACCTGGGCATCAAAGAAAAGAAAATGTTATGCACTTGTTATATAAAGTGTTATAACAGCCTTCTTATAACAGTCAAACTTTGATTGTGCCTGTAATTCTTGGTACAGAGGACTCCATAAAAACTTACGAATATGTTACACACAACTCAAAACAAGTTTAATTCGATACACCTTAAAGTTTACTCCCAGACAGCATTTAAGAGTTTCAGATTTTAAAAATTTGAAATGGTTTGATGTCTCGCATTAAGTAAGCTATCTAACTATAAACCTCATGTTCAATATGCATCATTATGAAGCACCTTCTTATATGTGTGATATTATTCCATATAGTTATGATCACAGAACTCGTACGTAGGTCTAATTTATCATATAATATTCCAGATGCATAAACTCAAGGCAGTAAAACTTTTAAATACTGAATTGTTTAACTGTGGATTGATCTACCAATGGCCATCAAAACAGAAAATAGTAGAAACGTTTTTAAAAGGAAATGTCACATTTAACTTTAAAAACAGATGGAACAATACGAAAACTGTGTATACACTGTTTAAAAAATATTATGAAGGTTTTTGTTGCCGCCGTCTTGTAAACTGTGATCTTAATATGGTCTACAATGGAAATAAGTCTTTTATTGGGAAGAATTATTAGTTCCCCATTTTAATTTTATTGTTACAGGTACGATGTTGCATCGTGCTCAATGGATGCACTGTGATATATATTTTAATTCCTCATGTAACGTGATATATATATATATATATATATATATATATATATATATATATATATATATATATATATTATATAACTCTGGAGAAAAACAACACTTAATTCACAACAGTCTGTTAAGTGTTGTTTTTCTCCAGAGTTATACCGCTCTGGCCTAGTCTGTAGGCCATAGAGCACTTTACATCGGAGGGTAACACTACCTTCTATATATTATATATATATATATATATATATATATATATATATATATATATATATATATGTACTATGATATGCGGTATATATTCTATAGGCGTACATGAACCATAAATGATATATTTGAATAAATATTATAAATTCATTCATTCATTCAGACCTATCCTTTAATATTTTGAAATAGAACAAATAGTCTGAGCATTAAATTCATTCAAATTAAAACTATTCCAAGAGCGCTTGATTTGCATAAAAATAAGAAAAATAAATCCTTTTACCATAAAGTATCAGCCATTTAATATTTAAATATATGAATATCTGAACCTTAGAGTTATGTTTAAGCTGAGCTAATTCGTTAAATATATGTCGTCATTTTATTTTAACTCTAAATATAAAGCAAAAAATACTTTGAAATATCAACCGTACAAATATATTCCTATATATATGAAAGGTCAAATATTAAGACATTTATACTACATATATAAGCCATGTTTGTCCCTTTCGCTGGTGTCCAGTGTCCATAAAGGTAAGGACTGACGTCCGGTCTGGCAGCCGACATGACCCTGCTGACAGCCGATTTGGCTTCCGTCATTTCACGTCCGACATTTGGATTTAGACCGTACCATACGAATTTAACAACGGTACTTTAACAACAACACCGCTGTTGGTGTGGAAGGCAAGCTGTTTGACTTATCAAGCTAGTTCATGCATTGATCTCGACAGCTGTGCCATAAGTCAGGTAGGATTAGACAGTTATAAAGAAAGTAACAGGAATACGACAGTTCTTGCTTACGTGCGTATTTGGTGGCTGTGTCTGTGAGCGATAATAGGCGATCTGGCGAGTGTACATGACTTTTGACAATTTTTGGATCTTTTCCGGGAAATTGCTGAAATCTGTGACAGTCATCCAGTCCCCCTTAACACCCAAAACACCCAAACACCCACTTAACTTAAAATTTTAACCATAAAAGTAACAGCAATCGATAATTAACCACCTGTTGAAAAAGGGGTCGAAGCGCAATCACACAAGTTACTCCAATTAAATTAAAAGTTAAGCATCAGTGAATCACTTTGCTATGCTCTTAACCTCTAATCTTAGCAGTCTAAGCCATGTCGGGCCACATACTGGACTATCAATAAATTGATTATATCAACAACAGCGCTGTCATAGTGCAGGTAATAAACCATTTTGTATAACGCTTGTTGCAGATCCACAACTGTGATACGATCACAGTTGTGGGAATGGCCTGTACAGTTAGGCCTTGTAATGGTGAAATGGTAGACACTGGTAGTAGCACCAAAAAAACTCTTAAAACTACAAAATATACACACCAAAATGCATCCGTTAGTGTCTTTGGTAGTAAATGGGTCTTTCTGGCAACTTTACCACGTTCTTACCTTAATATATTAATGAAATATAATCCCTGACATCCTTGTAAGCCTGGGTGATTTAAACATAACAAATATACAGGAATTTGTAATGAGGGGACGTTGATCGACTGGTAACCGCCACCGACATCTATTATCGCCCGCTTTTTCCAGTTCAAACAGCGATAAGATCAGAGCGGGTTCCCAGTCTAAATCCCGTTGCAAAGGACTGTGGGTCACTTAATGTAATCATGGCGGCTTGTTCTCTTTGGTAAACACATCAGCTCTTGGCAAAATTATGGATAAGTAGGGCTACTGAGCAATATTTTGGTGCCAATACTTTGCAGATGTTTTATAAATCATCCAAAGACAACAAAAAGGTAATTATTTTATGTTGACACCGCTTGAAATGTCAACTATATGATTCCAAAGGGGTCTCCTATTTGGAACCTTACAAGGCGTTTTCCTAAGGGTCGTTCCCAAGACGTAGTTGACGGAGAGGAGCAGAGCGGATCGGAATCACACGTCTTGGGCCGAGACAAGTATAACGCATGCACTATTACCAACCAGGAACCCGTGGTTTCGTCACCACAGTTGATTTGTCACCAAAGGAAAATGGTGACAAATTGAACGTCAGGATACGTCAGGCTGGACTTGGTCTGGCCGTCTGTTAATTGCATATTTTTATAATCACATATATCAGATGCATAGGGAATGACAGAAGATCAAAATATTGAATGAAAAAAAAGAAACAGGCCCAGAAAGTTTGTTACTGCCAAAGAAAAGTGTTAACTCTCTTCAAAGGTTCAGATTTCAGAAAGTTCTTTGAGCGACTTGTTTCTTTTTGTTGCAACCATTGACATAGTTTTTTAAATTTTATTAACTAATATCGTACTTAAATATTATAACACCTGCATGTGTGAAATGAAAGGACACTTATTATTCAAACAGACTACTGTGAGGGAATCATTTATAGTTAGCCACAACATAAATAGCCCTGAATACCATGGTGGCTAGTTGACCATGCTTCGCAATGTTTGTATTCACATGTAATCATCTCCTTGCAATTTTTTGCATGGTGTTCATTGAACCATTAATTAAAGAGCCAACAACCAAACAAGCTTTTCAGTATTTGTATCATAGATTATTTTAATTTTGAGCTCAGCTGACTATGTCATCTGAGCTATAGTGGTGGTCCATTGTCCGTCGTCTGTCCGTCCGTCCGTCCATCTGTCCGGATGTCCGTCCGTAAGACTGGCACGTTTCGACACCATTGGACCTACGAATCTGAAATTCACCATACAGTTAGATGTCCCCAAAATCTCCTACCATGCCGAAAATTGGGTCAATAGGACTTCATTCCTTTGAGATATTAAGGAAAAACCTCAATTTTTTATTAGAAATCTATTTTCACACTTCAGGACTGCCTAATATCAAAACCACTCATCTGGTTTTTAGCTCAGCTGACTATAAGTCATCTGAGCTATAGTCGTGGTCCATTGTCCGTCGTCCGTCCGTCCGTAGATGTGGCACGTTTTGAAACTGTAAGACCTAGGAATCCAAAATTCAGCATAATGTTAGATGTCCCCAAGATCTCCTACCAAGCCGAAAACTGGGTCTTTGCGACTTCATTCCTTTGAGAAATTAAAGAAAGACCTCAATTTTTTATTAAAATCCTATTTTCACACTTCAGGACTGCCTAATATCAAAACCACTCATCTGTTTTTCCTCATATTTACCATAAATATTCCTCTATATAGTTCCTATGTACATGCCAGAAATTAAGTCTGTAAAGTATAAATTCTTTAAGTTATGGGCCCAAACATAATGGACTCTGTAAAAAATCAGGAAAAATAATAACTCACTTAACATGAAAAATTTTGAAACTAGAGTCTATTTTCTCAAGTATATAACTATGTTTAATTAAGATTCAATTGTTTACCCAAAATTAGATCTGAATTTTGTAAATTTTTTTAAGTTATTAGCATAAAGAAAATCAGTACCTTAAATTTTGCCCAACTTTGACCATGGCACGTTTTTTTCCTGTAAGAACCATTGATTTAATTTTCACAGCATGTAAACATAAATATTTAGTTTGTCTAAATCTGAAATTTGAAAATAAAAGCTTGAAAATTAAGCTAGTTATTGATTTTTTTTTCTGTAGTCACTTGCTTTGAATACAGATGCAGGGTCCCACTCCAGGTCACTGGAAGTCAGCTATGCCAGGGTTTCTGATTTGTTACAGTCACTAGGGGAGATCCCCTGCTGTGACAGGTGTACAGTTATTCTCATATCAACACCCCCCCCCCCCCCCCCCACAAACCCAACCCACCAAGTGTTATGCAGTAATTGTTATTGTTTTCACTGTATCTCCTTAATTGTAATGCTGTTTCCACTCCGATATGCAAAAACTTTCCTTGAAAAAATAATTCAAGGTGTAATCCAGAAGATGCAATGTTGTGTAGCAATTTTAAAGAAATCAATTTTCTTTTAAATGATTTTAACCAAAAAAATGAACCCATCAGTATGCTTAAATTATTATAAAATATGAAGCACATTATGGATAAATAAAGACACAATTAAAAATTGTGAAATCTAAATCAAGTATTATTTTTAGATATTTATTGTTTTGCAGATTTAAAAGATATATTTTTGTGGTAAAAAATAAATAAACATGTGTATGCATGATGTGGTGTTATCTGACAAGATTGAGATTTATGATGATGCAATTGAGAATTATGAATCAACTTTTATATTCAGATATATATGTTAAATTGGAAATGTATAGAAATATAAACTTAAATTAGAAAATAATTGATGTGATAAAAAAATTAGGATTTAATACAAACATTTGTTCATTATTTTCCTGTCTCAGCAGAATTTGAGATCAGGCTTTGTTTGCCCTGTGTTATGTTGTTAATTAGCTATATTTCAACTGTTTACATTTCATAAAAAAATACATATATATTTAATAATATATATTATACAAAAATATAGATTCAATTGAACAAATGTGTAAACTACTGAAATGTCAACAGTTAATCCAAAAACCAACTAATGATCATGGTAATAGTACAGATCATTTGTTCACAAACTGCTCACATGCTTTAGTTTCAACATTAGGAAACACATGGTCAGGTCACAAAATATTTTTTGCAACAATTTCTTGCTCATCAATACAAACCAATCATATAAACCAACCATGGCCCTTATTACCTCTTCCTCTTACACTTTATCTCCATTAGATATTATTTTAGATTTTTACCTTCAAGGTTAACGTCAGCTGAGCACAGTGACCCATAGGTCCCTTGTTTTCATATTTCCCCTAAATATTCCTCTATATAGTTCCTATGTCAGAAATTAAGTCAGTATTAATTAATTTAAAAAAGTTATGGGCCCAAACATAATGAACTTTGTAAAAAAATCAGGAAAGATATTTGGTCACTTAAGACCAAAAGTGTTAAAGGTAGGGACTTTTTTTCAGTAATACAACTTTAATTGATCAAAATTTAATTGTATACCAAAAATTAGATCAAACTGTTAAATTTTTTTTTAAATATTGGCAAAAATATAAAATTTGTACCTTAAATTTTGCCCAAGTTTGACCATGGCACGTTTTTTTCCTGTAAGTACTGTGGATTTAATTTTCACAGCATGTTTTTGTTAGCATTTTGTCTGTTAACACCAAAAACTTGAAACCAATTCATCAAAAACTGTAGATTTTATTCAAGTTTTTAAGCACCATGTCACATCAAGTTTACATCAAGCTAGTGTTATGCAGTTTGCTAGAGCTCAGCTCCCCAGCTTCAGCTCTAAGTTCCGTAAATTTAGCATACAGTTAGATGTCTCCAAAATCCCCTACCATGCCAAGAATTTGATCACTAGGACTTAATTCCTTCGAAATATTAATGAAAAACTTAATTTGTCCATTAAAAACCCATTGTTCCACTGTAAGACTGCCTAATATCAAAACCACTGATCTGACTTTGATCATATATAATATACATATTTTTCTATACATTCGCTATGCACATGCCAGAAATGATGTCAGTATTGAGTAATTGTTTTAAGTAATGGGGCCAAACATAATGCACTTTTTAAAAAATCAAGAAATATATTTACTCCCTTAACAAGAAGATTGCTGAAGCTAGAGATTTTTTGTCAGGGATGTAACATTATTTAATCAAGATTCAATTGAATACCAAAAATTAGTTCTGAATTTTTCAAATTTTATAAGTTATTAGTATAAATATAAAATTAGTACCTTAAATTTTGCCCAACTTTGACCATGGCACGTTTGTTTCCTGAGAGCACTGTTGATATAATTTTTATATTATGCACACATAAGGATTTCATCTTTGTAGTTTAGAAAGCTGAAAGAAATTGGCCAAATATTGTAGCTTTTATTAATGTTTTTATGAAGCCATGTCAGACCCAGGCTTAATCCAGCCCCTCTCAGTCACCTGTATGGTGACCTTGTTGACCTTTCATCAGATTATGCATGCTTGAGCGAAGCATACACTTGGGCAGCCAGGCAGCTCATGCCCAGCCACAGTTGATCCAGGTGTCCAACCCAACTCATCTAGTAGTTGTTTTGTATTGTTTTTTTTATAACAAATTAAAGAAAAATTTATAGAAAAGGAATTTGTTAGTTGATGAGTAACAGAAAATTAAGTTGCAGTTACTGATGATGTAAGAATCTTGTATGGATGGATAGAATGTCAATGTCAATGTTATTCCAAATAACACCATGCAGTCACCTATGGTATTTTTCAGTGAAATGTTAATGATAAAAAAATAAATCATATTATTCAATACTAATCATTGGGGATCATATAAAGGAAATTAATGATAGACAAAGATGCAGTTGATAATATTAATCTAGATTCCTACTGTGTCTAGTGTGTAGATTGATGTGAAAGTAGTCCAAAGTGAATATATTACATTTATTTTTTTAACATAAATAAAAGCCATAAAACCAGGTACTTATGATCATTATTTAAATTTGTGAATTTTGTATATTCTGGAGTCTCAACATCATTGTTTGGCTGGAACTGAATAAATACTAGACATGGTGCGAATTCTTTGCAAATGTATTTGAATACGAATATGAATATGTACTGCATTAAAAAATTTTATTGCATAAGAATGGGAATTCAGGTAAAAATGAAAGTATTTGAATACCAGTGCAGATACTTTCAAAATGTATTCATGAATGAATTCATGAATATATTCTATAATATTATTTCATTAATCATTTCAGTTATATTTTATTTTTAAAAATCATATGATTTTCTTATTATTTTTTTTTATAAAAATTATATTTGCACAATATTTGTTATTAAATTTTAACAAATAGTTAAACTCTTTTATTATATGTGCTGCTTATAAGTTATATGGCCAAGTCAAAATCTGTGTGACAATAGCACTCCATTTGTTAATAAAATAAATGAAATCAATCCTCTTCCCTGTCTCCATAGATACTATCAAAATCATACATAAGCTGAACACCAACAACTCATATAAAGCTTATATTTATTACCACACAAAACAAGCATGTGCCTTTTTCCCAAAATCATATTTTTTATCATATATAACAGCCGAGCGCCGTGACCCATGGGTCCCTTGTTATTCTAATAGACTGACATCTTTTTCATGCATAACATTGGTGATGAATTGACCTCATGGTACCGCATGTAAATTGGTGACAAAACAATTGTGGTTTTGACCATGTAGTACCGCATGTGATTTGGTGACTAAGAAACTGTGGTGACAAACTGACTGGTATCCTGCCAACCATAGTACCTGCTTTGTCGTAAAATCACAGGGTCAAATTGACAGGTCCTCTGCCTCAGCCACCATGTCTGCGGCCTTGTGGCACTACATAAACACAGAAGTTGAGGCTGAATTACGGACCGAGTACCATTTTAGCCGCTAGGACCCTCATTACTAAGTGCATAAGTCTTGGTAGTTTATTGTTTGTAGTTTTCCTTACATTTTACTGAGGTACATGCACATGATTATTTTTTGGATACAGGTACTCTTAGATTTTAGGGAGATACAAGTGTTTTTTCAGACACTGTATTAATTTTTAGGGCAGCAAATAATGTCAGCATACATGATTTTTAGCGAACCTGTGAGCTTATGCGATGGTGCGGCGTCGTGCGTCGTGTGTCGTGCGTTGTGCGTCGTCTGTACATTAACCATAGCTATCTCAAAAACGGCAGGAGCTAGCATCACCAAACTTTTTGCAAATATTCAGTCATCCAAAAAACTATATCCGATTTTGTTTATTTTTTTCTAACTGCATTTTCTTAGATTTTATAGGGAAAAAGCTAAAAAAACTTCAAAAATCTTCTTCTCTGAAACTGTCCAGCCAAATTGTCCAATATTTCACAGAAATGATCCCTGGAACAATCTTTCTCAAGTTTGTTCGAATAGTTCCAGTTTGGAGATTTTTGGCTGAGAAACAGGAGGTTGAACTTTGTTAACTGTGCAAAAAAGCATATTAAAATTTAAATCTCAAACGGCTGGAGCTATCATCACCAAATTTTATGCCAGTGTTGGTCACATGAGTCATATCTGAAATTGAGGTATTGGTGGCGCCACCTGCATCGGCCTTTTTTGTAAGGGGTCATCATTGCCCGTATCACACTGACAGCTACAAATAACTTCTTCTCTGAAACAAAATGGCCAAATTGTTTAATATCGCACAGAAATGATCCTAGGGTAGTGCTTTCTGAAGTTTGTTCAAATGGTCTCAGTTCAGTGACTTTTGGCTAAGTTATGGGAAGCTGAATTTAGTCATATGCCATAACAGCCCATTTTAGCTAAGTGGCTACAAAAATCTTCTTCTCAAAAACCACTGGGCCAAATTCTTAAATCTCACACATTACTTATCCTTAGATGTTGATAATTCAAGTTTGTTCAAATGGTCTCAGTTCAGTGACTTTTGGCTGAGTTATTGGGAGCTGAATTTAGTCATAAGCCATAACAGCCAATTTTAGCTAAGTGGCTACAAAAATCTTCTTCCAAAACAACCACTGGGCCAAATTCTTAAATCTCACACATTAATTATCCTTAGATGTTGATAATCCAAGTTTGTTCAAATGGTCTCAGTTCAGTGACTTTTGGCTGAGTTATGGGAAGCTGAATTTAGTCATATGCCATAACAGCCCATGTTAGCTAAGTGGCTACAAAAATCTTCTTCTCAAAAACCACAGGGCCAAATTCTTAAATCTCACACATTAATTATCCTTAGATGTTGATAATTCAAGTTTGTTCAAATGGTTTTGATTCAAGGTTTTTTGGCTGAGTTATGGGAAGCTGAACTTTGCCATTTTGTTGTATTTTCCCATATGAGTTACAAACCTAAAAAACGTTTTTCAACTGATGATGATTCTGAGGCCAGTTTGTTTAATATTTTGCAAGAATAATTCCCTGAATCATTCTTATAATAATTGTCTTTTATGGTTAAAAATAAATGAATTTGGCTGAATTATAAAGATTGAATTGAGTCATTTTACCAAATATGTTAGCTGTGTGAAGCAGATACATCTAGCCTAGCACCAGTTTATCAGCATCCATTACATCATGCCTCTAGACATTTAGATTTCAGGTTATCTATGGAAAATATTGACAAGAATGTTTTTAAAAGCTTTTAAAAAATGTAGATTTATGGTATTACATATCATCTGTACACTAACTCATAATTTCTCAGGAATAGCAGGAGCTACCATCCCCAAATGTTATGCAATTATCTGTCACATATCAAATGTTGATGGATTCATATTATTTTTGCTATCTGCATTTACTTAGATTTTACAAGGAAAAAGCTGAAAAAAACTTGTAAAAGTCTTCTTTTCTCTCTAAACAGTCCAGCCAAATTGTCCAAATTTTACAGAAATGATCCCAGAGGCGAGCCCTCTCAAGTTTGTTCAAATGGTTTGTGTTGGATAAATTTAGCAGAGTTACATAACAGGCCAAGATTGTGTACGTTTCTTGAATAGGTTGAGAAACTGTCAACTTTTTAAGATTTGGCAACAAATCAAGAGTTCATTCAGTGCAGCCAAATATAGGTCAACAGTTCAGTCAGTGCAGCCAAGCACAAGGCATGTGATCACCTCATGGGCAGTATGTGATCATCTCATGGGTAGCATGTGATCACCTCATGAGTATCATGTGATCACCTCATGGGTGTCATGCCCCTCAGGGCTGCATATGGAGCCAATCTGTGAGCTTATGCAATTGTGTGGCTACTATTTCAGATTTGGCAATAGGCAAAAGGTCAGCCTGGATTTATTTATAGCTTTGGCAGACTGCCAACTGTTTCAGATTATGCAACAGGTCAAGTGTTCACTCAGTGCAGCCAGGTACAGGTAAAAAATTCACTCAGTCTAGCCAGGTGCAGGTCAAGAGTTCACTCAGTGCAGTAGCCTGAGCCAGTAATTTGTCACAGTACACTCGGGGCAACAGCCTTTCTCACCTAAGCCTGATCAGCCCTGTGCATCAGACTCAAGGTAAGTTTAATGTATTGGCCTGTTATTCTGACCTGTCTATGTGTTTTTATGGCTTTCTTGTTCACAAGACAGGTGTCGCCATCTACAATGACTTTTGCAAAGTGTATTTGCCTGCTTAATTCTACAGAAGAATTTGATATATCAGCCTGAAATTGGGTATATGTGTACATGTCAAATAGCTTTGTTGTATACAAGACTGGTGGTGCCACCTACAATAATTTTTGTGTTGTGTGCACCCATGCCAGAATTTCAGCAGTGATGTTTGTGTATTGTTTCTTGTTCAAAATGTTTAGTACTTGCATTGTTCATATATATGAAAAGTAGTGGTTCAGCACTGAAGCGTTATACCTGGTGTATATCCATATGCACAGGTTTGCATTAGGCCTGCAGGCCTTGTTTAATTATACATATTAAAAACAAAATAGCCTATTTGTTTCTGTTTGAGGAGTGTGTGGCTGAAGTTCATTACAGAAGGGGTCCGGGGAACCCTGTCTGAGCAGGGGTGTGGGGGCATTACCTCTCCGCCCTCCTTACATTGAATTTAGTCGTTCAAATGGAAAATGATTCCCCATTTACTTAAGAGATGGTGCTTCACTGCAGAGAAATATGTGAATTATTACTACCTTAAGAATAGCAGGCAAAGATGTGATAACAACTATTATTAACATGCAGAACAGGATTTGAACCAATGACCACACAATCAAAAGCCATCTGCGTAACCAACTACTGGAGGGATTTTCACGCAAAGGGTCTGGGTGAACTTGGGAATTCGGGGTAAAATGATGTCACTTATATCTTAATATATCTTTTCGTGGAAGGCCTCTTCGATCCACTGTACAAATATATTAGTCTGCCTGTTCAAGCATGTATGCAAATATGCAGACATGGAAAAACACCTATTTTTAGCGAACCTGTGAGCTTATGCAATGGTGTGGCGTCGTCCGGCGTCCGTCGTCTGTACGTTAACCCATACTATCTTGAAAACGGCAAGAATTAGCATCACAAAATCTTATGCATAAAATTAGTCATCTAAAAAACTCTATCGGATTTAGCTTATTTTTTTGGCTAACTGCATTTTCTTAGATTTTTTAGGGAAAAAGCTAAAAAAGCTTAAAAAATCTTCTTCTCCGAATCTGTTCAGCCAAATTGTCCAATATTTTACAGAAATGATTCCTGGAACAATCTCTCTCAAGTTTGTTCGAATGGTTTAAGTTCTGTGATTTTTGGCCGAGTTTCAGGAAGTTGAACTTAGTCATCTGTCAAAAAAAGCATACTAAAATTACAATCTCAGGAATGGCTTGAGCTATCATCACCAAATTTTATGCCAATGTTGGTCACATGAGTCATATCTGAAATTGAGGTATTGGTGGCGCCACCTGCATCGGCCTTTTTTGTACGGGGGTCATCAGTGCCCGTATCATACTGACAGCTACAAATAACTTCTTCTCTGAAACGAAATGGCCAAATTGTTTAATATCGCACATAAATGATCCTAGGGTAGTGCTTTCTGAAGTTTGTTCAAATGGTCTCAGTTCAGTGACTTTTGGCTAAGTTATGGGAAGCTGAATTAAGTCATATGCCATAACAGCCCATTTTAGCTAAGTGGCTACAAAAATCTTCTTCTCAAAAACTACAGGGCCAAATTCTTAAATCTCACACATTAATTATCCTTAGATGTTGATAATTCAAGTTTGTTCAAATGCTCTCAGTTCAGTGACTTTGGCTGAGTTATTGGAAGCTGAATTTAGTCATATGCCATAACAGCCCATGTAAGCTAAGTGGCTACAAAAATCTTCTTCTCAAAAACCACTGGGCCAAATTCTTAAATCTCACACATTAATTATCCTTAGATGTTGATAATTCAAGTTTGTTCAAATGGTCTCAGTTCAGTGACTTTTGGCTGAGTTATGGGAAGCTGAATTTAGTTATATGCCATGACAGCCCATGTTAGCTAAGTGGCTACAAAAATCTTCTTCTCAAAAACCACAGGGCCAAATCTTAAATCTCACACATTAATTATCCTTAGAAGTTGATAATTCAAGTTTGTTCAAATGGTTTTGGTTCAGTGATTTTTGGCAGAGTTATGGGAAGCTGAACTTTTTTTTGCTGCATTTTCCCATATGAGTTATAAACCTACAAAACGTTTTTCGACTGATGATACTGAGGCCAGTTTGTTTAATATTTTGCAAGAATAGTTCCCTGAATCATTCTAATAATAATTGTCTTTTATGGTTCCAAAAAATGAATTTTGGCTGAATTATAAAGATTGAATTGAGTCATTATACCATATATGTTAGCTGTGTGAAGCAGATACATCTAGCCTAGCACCAGTTTATCAGGATCCATTACATCATGCCTCTAGACATTTAGATTTCAGAATATCTATGGAAAATATTGACAAGAATGTTTTTTAAAAGCTTTTAAAAAATGTAGATTTATGAAATTACATATCATCTGTACACTATTCATAATTTCTCAGGAATAGCAGGAGCTACCATCCCCAAATTTTATACAATTATCAGTCACATATCAAATGTTGATGGATTCAGCTTATTTTTGCTATCTGCATTTACTTAGATTTTACAGGGAAAAGGCTGATAAAAATTTCTTCTTCTTGTATAGAGTCCAGCCAAATTGTTCAATATTTTACAGAAATGATCCCAGAGGCGATCTCAAGTTTGTTCAAATGGTTTGTGTTGGATAAATTTTAGCAGAGTTACATAACAGGCCAAGATTGTGTATGTTTCTTGAATATGTTGAGAAACTGCCAACTGTTTCAGATTTGGCAACAGATCAAGAGTTCATTCAGTGCAGCCAGATTTAGGCCAAGAGTTCAATCAGTGCAGCCAAGCACAAGGCATGTGATCACATCATGGGCAGCATGTGATCATTTCATGGGTAGCATGTGATCACCTCATGAGTATCATGTGATCACCTCATGTTCATTCAGTGCAGCCAAGTACAGGTCAAAAGTTCACTCAGTCTAGCCAGGTGCAGGTCAAGAGTTCACTCAGTGCAGTAGCCTGAGCCAGTAATTTGTCACAGTACACTCGGGGCAACAGCCTTTCTTACCTAAGCCTGGTCAGCCCGGTGCATCAGACTCAAGGCCTGATATTCTGACCTGTCTATGTGTCTTTAATGGCTTTCTCGTTCACAAGACAGGTGTCGCCATCTACAATGACTTTTGCAAAGTGTATGTGCCTGCTTAATTCTAAGGAGGAATTCGATATATCAGCCTGAAATTGGGCATATTTATACATGTCAAATAGCTTTGTCGTATACAAGACTGGTGGTGCCACCTACAATAATTTTTGTGTTGTGTGCACCCATGCCAGAATTTCAGCAGTAATGTTTGTGTATTGTTCTTGTTCAAAATGTTTAGTACTTGCATTGTTCATATATATGAAAAGTTGTGGTTCAGCATTGAAGCGTTATACCTGGTGTATATCCATATGCACAGGTTTGCATTAGGCCTGTAGGCCTTGTTTCAGGCACATAGGCATATACTGCACATGGAAACATACCTTAAGGCATAAGTCTATTCAAACTGTTGTCACTGAATGACTATGCCAATGCCCACCAGAGGTCACTGCGCTACAGAGGTGGATTCTCCCATGTGAATAATGGCACATATAATAATGTATCAATTTGGAGCTGCCGCCCCCAAATCCCCGTATACATTGAGGATTGGTCAAAAATGAGAAAGTAAAATAAAATAAAAGCAGATTGCATACCTGACCATTTCACAATTACCTGTACCTGGGGACTGTTGCATGTACTTAGCTCCCTGCATGGAAGTTTTGAAGGGTAATGTCCTAGCTGAGTTTTCTCTGAATCTATCATGCTTCAGTTATTATGCAAATTATGTGAAATGTGATTATTTTCTAATTTTATATGCAAATTTATGATAAGAAAATGGTGCACACTAGATTTAGATTCTAGTATAAAAAAAATACAGATGGAGATATGAGATATCATATCACAAATAATGTCAGCTACTTATTGAATTATCCTTGTCTAAAAATAATAATATTTTTCCTTACAGATCACTCAGCATTAGGGAATGTAATTCACAATAAAGAATATATGATCAGTGTTCTCCACTAGAAAAAGTAGTAGAAATTCTGATAGGTTGGTGGTTAGCACAGTCGAACCGGGACTGGTGCCTACATGTTGCGCGTCATGCATTTTTAGCTCAGCTGACTATAAGTCATCTGAGCTATAGTTGTGGTCTTTTGTCCGTCATTTGTCCGTCATGATCCTGCCGTTTTAGGCACGTTTTGAAATCGTTGGACCTCTGAATCCAAAATTAAGCATACAGTTAGATGCCCCAAAATCTCCCACCATCCTAAAAATTGGGTCACTAGGACACTAGGAGATACTAAAGAAAGACCCCCTTTTTCCATAAAAAAAGCCATTGTTACACTTCAAGGCTGCGTAATATCAAAACCACTGATCTGTTTTTGACCATATTTAGTATGCATATTCTTCACTACATTTTCTACATGTACATACCAAAAAATTAGGTTAGTATTACTTATTGTGTTGAAGTTATGAGCCCAAACATAATGCAGTTTTTAAAAAATCAGGAAATATATTTCCTCTTTTAACATGAGAATTGCTGAAGCTGGAGACTTTTCTTTAGGGATATAACTTTATTTAAACAAGATTAAATTGATTACCCAAAATTAGATCTGAATTTTGCAAATATTTTAAGTTATTAGCATAAATAAAAAATCAGTACTTTAAATTTTGTCCAACTTTGGCTGTGGCACGTTTTTTCTCTGTAAGCACTGTTGATTTTATTTTCACAGCATATATTCATAAGGATTTGATTTTTTTAAATCTGAAATTTCAAAGGAATTGATTGAAAAGAGTAGCTTTTATTCATGTTTCATACACCATGTCAAGTGTTGTTTACATGGAGCCCACCTCCTAGTGCAGCCTTCACTTGTGTTATGTAACCCACTCCAGGCAGCTTGCCTTAGCCTACCTTGGCCACTACTGGCAGGCTTCCCCTCTACCCTGCACAGCTCCCCCCCCCCCCCCCCCCCCCCCCCCCCCCCCCCCCCCGATGGGGCATAAACTAGATAAATGTTTTAATTTTCTGTACTGATTCATTCTTATTCTAGGCATTTTAGATTTTGTATTGTACCACCAGGGTTACAATGATTAAAGTGCACATTTAATTGTGTCCACAAAGTGGTGTATTGCTATTAAAGACTTTAAAGTGTGGATGTTCATCAGATAAGGAATTCCTTACTTCAGTAGAGTAAAAACTTCACCAGGTGTGAAGTTGAATATTTATTCCAGTAATAAATTATAGCTGAGATAGTAATTAGCAAAACGATATTGTTGGTCCCTCATTTAACCAACAGTGTGTATACTTTATTTGAAAAGACATTTTTTTTATTGAATTTACGGAATCTTTTATTTCCGTTAATAGAATTAAGCATGTACTGAAAACTCAAATGTACAAAACTTTTTAACAGTGATTAAAAGAATAATCTTGACGATGCCATGTTGTGGCTTTATCTTCTTTTAAATTCAGTTTAAACATTTGTGATTTAAAAATAATAAAATATATGTGTATGCATAATATGACCCTATGTGAGCTTAACTCTGGATAAATTATGATTGCAACTTAGAATTCTGATATTTTAACTTATATTTTCAGATCTTTTATTACAAATTTATAAAAACTTGTAAATAAAAAAAAATGAATATGATAAAAACTTTTAATGAAAAAAGTGGATATGCTAAAAAAATTAGGATTTAATATTAACTGAAATGCATTATTCCCTTGAAAGTGAAATATAGATATCAGTCCATTCTGTCTACTTGCCTGTCTATCTGTAAATTTTTCATATGCATCACAGTATCTCCAAACTTTTACTGTTTTTCTTCATGACAATCTTGTCAGAGTATTAGTTCTGCAATCATGTATTTAGAACTGTACTATAACCAAGTAGGAGGGCCCCTTTATTCTTAGCTTTTGATATGCTTGTATATATGAAAAACATTACAATAGAATATTTTTCATATTTTTCATTTGCTAAAATTTCAAATTTCAGCTGAGTGCTATGACCCATTGGTCCCTTGTTTTATTGTCTGATTAAAAATTTAGTTTGCTTGGCTTTTTATGCATGTAAGAACATTAAAAGCAAGAGGAAGGGCATGTGTAATTTGTTTGTATGAGTTGTCATGATTCATAAGACCAACCAAAAAATGCAAATATAGAAATTTATTGTATTATCTGACCAGCTGTTATGGCAGCACACTGAGTGAATATACCTTCTTAGTAGCCAGTAGCCACAGTCAGAATATGTATTAATGTTAACCAATACCCATGCCAGCATGCATTGTGTAATTAAAAAGAAAGTAGGGAACCAGGGAGTTGTGGCTTCTCTTACTCTACAGCAGTGGGCTGCCTCATACCCAGCCTTAACCTGATGTCACAGCTGTCATGATATAAGATCCCAGTACTGACACCAGCTTAATCACTCCAGGCTATCAATCACTCAGCAAGACCCCATGCAGGGTCAGTCTGTATTACTGGTCCTTGCTACCCCTGACCACTATGTCTGACAGGGACAGAGAAAGGGTGGCAGGGACAGATGAAAGAGTGGAAGGTATCATTAAAGGGTTGTGGTGAGAAATGAAAGGGAGTGGGTAGGCTATATTGGCTAGTGGAGAAGCCTGTGTGATTATTGACTTTTACCCTCATTACAGGCTGCAGTTGTAAAATTATGGCAGGGCCGTTCAACAGAGAACAGTTCTACAGTGTAAGTCAGCAACAACATGGCTTTGGAGAAGAAAGCAGTCTCCGCCTCCCAAGGACAGCTCCCAAGGTTTTGGATCAAGACTTTACACCACCAGCACAAGCCCAGCCTGAACCGAGTCATCCACTGCATAAAGCATACAGCCAGGCCATGAAGCCTTTACGGGAGTACCACCAAAAAGAGCAAGAAAAACGAAAATACATACCTGGGCTGAATGCACCAGATGCATCTATGGCACAGGTGACCAGGCCAGATGACCCTCTGAAAGCCAAGAAGAATGAACCAAAGAAGATCCCACCAGAGCTGATTGAGGAATTCTTAAAAGGAACAAAAAATCCGATCAGTGCTTTGATGGAATATAGTGCCATGCTGCGATACAAAACTTTGTTTGAGGAAGTGCCCATTGAAAAACCAGGCTTTTTAGCCAAGTTCGCCTGCCAGTGTTCTGTAAATGGAAGAAAGTTTCCACAAGGTCAGACTCAGTCATTAATATTTCATTTCCATGGGTAGACAGATCGTCTTCCTATTTTTCTACTCGCTCCAACTGGTAGTCATTTTGCCATCTTCCTCTTAACCTTCACGATATTGTGTCAGTGCATATATGGCATTTATTTTGAAAAGTAATTTATTACAATTTGAAATATTTTGATTACCTGTGCAATAATAACACTCTCAAATTACCAATCACTTATAAGTATTATTACTTTAAAATTTATAAATGATTGCAATATAAGTATAATTTTTTTTTCATTTGGCCTAATAATTATGTTTTATTCAATTAAAATTTTTTTTAAATTATGACCACATATAATCTTGAATATGAGTGTTCTTGGCTTCAAGAGGAAGGCCAAAATTAATCAGGCTATGATAAAATATTATTATTCATTTATCTTTTTGAATATATTTTGCTTTTCATTGCACAGGTCTGTGTATGGTGCCAAGGTTGGCCTGGAAAGAAAGACACCAACATTTCACAGATAAAGCTTGTAAGTAGCTTGTTATAAGATGATCTTAAATATAAATATGTTATCCTTGGTTTTATCAGGTGTTGGGAAGACAAAAAAGGAAGCCAAGACAGATGCAGCAAAGGTTGCGTTTACTGAGATACTGGGACTAGACAAAGATCTTGTTGGGGATGATGGTAGGTGTCACAGTGATCTTGCTTGACCTTTATATTAATGACTGATTGTTCATGCACCACTGACCTGCTCAAACTAGTTTATTTTTTTTAAACTATTTAAGGATAAGTCCATTGGCTGTTGGTAGCACTGTCTATTGAATGATGTCTATTGGCTGTTGGTGGCAATGTCTATTGATTGAGTGATGATGTCTGTTGGCTGTTGGTGGCACTGACTATTGAATGATGATGTCCATTGGCTGCAGGTGGCACTGTCTATTGAATGATGATGTCCATTGGCTGTAGGTGGCACTGTCTGTTGAATGATGCTGTCCATTAGCTGTTGGTGGCATTGTCTTTTGAATTATGATGTCCATTAGCTGTTGGTGGCATTGTCTTTTGAATGATGATGTCCATTAGCTGTAGGTAATGGCTGGACTTAGGACAATTTAGATATTACAATATATGTCAATAAAGCTTTTTAATGACTCTCAGAGGTTCTCTCAAGAGTCCACCATTTTGCCTGCGAATAATTTAAACCAAGCACCCTCAGCTCAAAAGTCCAATGCCGTAAACTACTCATACTTAATTAATTCAGTCATTTGTTCAGAATTTATAAATAAATAAATAAAATATCTAAATTATTTTGTCTTTGTGGTTCAGAGAAAATCAAACCAGGAAACTGAACCCCAGCACCTTAACTACTGAGTAGCTACGCACCCTTTGAGGTCTCTTCATTTTATTTACTTTATTCTAGATGGTTCAGTTATGTATGACATCAGGGGCAGGAAAATGGAATTCCTGGACCCTTATGGTCCAACTATATCAGCCCGTGACCGCCTGCTGGAGGACCTTGATGCTGAGGCACTGGCTGCTGCCCCGGCCATCATTATACCAGAGACAAAATCACCTGAGGAACCCGAGATTAAGCACCCTGTCATGCAGCTGCAGGAGTACTGTGCCCGTGAGAAGATCCCACTCGATATCGAGGTGCAGGACACCATCACCGCAGAAGGGTAAGCAAGCATGGTGATGTAACACACACACATTGTGAAGCTCACATACAATGCAAGTAGATACACAGGCCCCTCCAAAGGTTCAGTAATCTCTGTATGTTTGTTATTTGGTGAATAGCTGTCCACACATACCTGAGCAATGGTATCCTCCCTTGGTCTGTTTGTATACCTAAGATTTGTTATACTTTGTTAAACCTACAGACTTATCCAGCATATATATCCTTAGTGATACTAAGGACTACACATACAAACACTGCCAGGTAAACAATGGTAAAGGATAGCCTGACTTTTAATAAAAAATAACTCTAAATTGACAAATAATTAATTTTGCAGTTGTGGAGGATTTCAAAATCTGTCCACTTTGATTTCTAAGTTGGCAGGCAGCTGATACCAGTAGGTCTAAGAATATGCAAGAATATGCAAAAGTCTGTTAAAAACGGTGGTCAGAAAGTCACAGCCAGATGTTAATCACTTGCAACTTTACATGTAAGGGTATATCACGCTCAAATGAAGCATTGATAACAGTTTGTTAATTCAAAAAATGTAAAATTGAGTATTATGCTATATTTTAGAACCCATGTGGTTCAGTAGAAGTACCATATTTCCTTGATCAGATGCTGGGACTTAAATAGTGGCCTGCCTTATATAGTCGCCGGGGCAGAACAATGTCCCAGAAAAATAAACATCAACCTTAAATAGATGCCGGTCTTGTTCACATGCCTGGTGTCAGAGTAGTTTCCTTGTTTGCCACCAGACGTCTTATCCCTTCACTATAATCAGTGCATTTATGAGTCAAATTCACCATTGATTGTTGTATGAATTTCGGTTCTTGTTGTATTGATAATATGTTTACTTCTTCTGAAATGATTCTTCTATCTTACCTGAATGCTTGTTTCAATGAGGGACATCAAATATTCCCGATTCGCCCATTATGATTAAAGCTGATTACTGATCCTAATAAACACCACACTAATATGTCAGCAGTGAGAAAGCAAACACTATCACTGCTCTCAAGCTAGATAAAAATTGTACCGCTTGCTACAAGAGATACAGCTTGGTACGGTGAAAGTATACCTCACGGATGGTTGAACAGAACTGTTCAAATACATGTTGGCACATACTTCTTGTGCAGCATGAAGACACCATATGATGGTGTCAAGTGGTACAATAAGTAGCTACTGTCAAGCCAAATTATGCTTCTTGCTTTCATTTTTGAAGCGCTTTAAAGTGCTTCCCCACTGTTATCAAAACCCCGCTTCTGAGATAAACTTTAAAGTTAAAAATAGTATGTACTCTTGTCTACAACTATATATTCAGAAATATTCCCAGCAATAAATGTCACACACCAGTATATACCAGGTCGGAAACGCTTCAATACGCTGTGTCAAGCTGAATCAGGTAAAAGGTGGAAGAGAGTGTCATGAAAACTAATGAAGCAGTGCCGTTGTATGTACCAGTCCCCCGTTTTTCCATGGAACCAATATTACCAGTTGTACGCGGTGCACAGTTAATGGAAGAGCCACCCATGTTTATGCAGTATAATCCAGGTCAGAAACACTTGATTACCCTGTGTTTAGCTGAATCATTTGAATATACGACAGGAGGAAAGTGTCATGAAAATGAATTACACTGTGCCGTTATAAGAACCTACTCCCCGTATTTCAATGGAACCAATGTTACTAGTGTACGTGGAGAACAGTTAATGGAAGAGCCACCCCGTGTTCAAAGGGAAACAATGTTACCTACTGTACGTGGTGTTAAATAAATGGAACAGCCGCATGAAACACCTGGGTACCTTGTTTCGAGGGGCCCGCGCGGACAGATTCTTGTGGAAACTGGAATCTCTCACTGTGATTACCCTTTAATTTTTATTATGGTGCGTAATTGTGGAGATTGCGCATCCCATATCCCCTTTAGCATCAAAGAAAATTCTGTCAACACAATCCATGTACCAGCAATGTTTTCAATTGTGTCCCTTACCAACAATATTTTCAATTGTGTCCCTAAGCAGTGACCAGTGTGTTTATTGTTTTGGCATGTCTGTTGTTTAGTTCGTCTGATGAGCCTGATGTATTTTTTAATAAACGCCGACCTTAGAAACCAGCCTTGTTTAGACGCCGGGTCAAAAGAGGGTTTGAAAAAAATAAAAGCCCAGGCATCTTTTCAAGGAAATATGGTAAGTTAATTTATTAGGTATGACAGATCCTTACCATTCACAGTGATTACTCCTGTAAAAAATTTTCATAGGTTGAAATTTGATAAACAAATGTTATGGGTAAGTGGCCTGAGAGGTCGGTTGAATTAAAAACCCTCTTAACGCTCGCAGTTAAAACCACAAGGTCCACAAGTAATGCTTATTGGTCATTTATCAACACAATCAGTGACCACACATATCAAAACCTAGCCCTTGATGTAAAAGGTAAGATAAACCACAGGCAAAGTTTTGCGGAAACTATGTTTTTGACCGGGTTCTGCCGTCGCCGTCTCTGCCGCCGCCACCACATTCGCTTCCAGAGTAGTACTCTGAGACCCTTTGACCGATCTTTCCCAAACCTGGCATAGTTATTCGCTCACCTTTGTAGTTGTGCCTAACAGAGACAACAGGCGCCACCTGCAATCCTTTATATGCATTATGAATCTGGGTGTCTGTGTGATAACAGCCCATATCTCAGGAGTTGTTCAATGAAATTTTGCATGTCCATAGATCTTGGATCCCTCCATCTTGTACTCAAGACTGACCAGGTGCCAACTACAATAATTTTTGTTTGGCGTCCATCCATGCATTTGCCATCTTTTCATCTTAGTGATTGGTTCAATATATTGTGTTGAAATTTTTCATGTCCATAGATCTTGGATCCCTACATCTCGTACTCAAGACTGATTGCGCATCTACAATAATTTTTTTGTTGTGTCAATCCATGCATTTGCAATCTGTTCATCTAAGTGATTGGTTCAATTTATTGAGCTGAAATTGTGTCTGTCTTTAGATCTTGGGTACCTTCATCTCATACTTGAGACTGTTGGTGATATCTGCAATCGTTTTCATGTGGGGTCCACCCCTACATTGCTCTGGGTGAAAATTGCTCATATCTTAGGAGTGATGCAGTGTATTGGTCTAAAATTTTGCATTCCCATCCATCTTTGAAACTTCCATCTCCTACCCTAGACTGGTGGTGCCATCTGCAATAATTTTTGTGTAGCGTCCATTTGTATGTTTGCTTTGGTTGAAAATTGCTCATTTCTCATGAGTGGTTCAATATATTGGTCTTAAATTTTGCTTGTCCTTCCATCTTGGAGTGTAATCTCATAGACTACACAGGTTGCATCACCTACTTTTCTGTTTTTCATAGAATAAATCGGTACCCTTTCCTCAGGAGTAGTTCAATGCATGTCCATCCATCTTGGATACCTTCATCTTGTACTCAAGACTGGTGACGCCATCTGCAATCATTTTCATGTGGCATCAGTATATTTGCTTTGGGTGAAAATTGGTCATATCTCATGAGTGGTTTAATGTTTTGGTCTGAAATTTTGCATGTCCATCCATCTTGGATGCCTCCATCTCGTACTCATGACAGGTGGCGTCATCTGCATCTGGCACAAATATGAGGACTTGAATTGGCATCAATGATGCCACAAATTTGGAGGAATGTCAGGAACATTCAATGCCTTACCCATGCTTCTGTGATTTGGTGGATACACGTTGTTGCTTGTCAACTACCTGTATTTTAGTTATCTGTAGTTTATTATATAAATGACTTGTATCTCTATATATAATGTAGACCTAACCATTAACCCAACCTTTGCAGGTTTGTGTCTGTGGTATATATCCGTGACAAGGAGTTCACCAGAGGTATAGCCCATAATAAGAAGGAAGCCAATATCTGCATCTGCGATATCTGCAATCGTTTTCATGTGGGGTCCACCCCTACATTGCTCTGGGTGAAAATTGCTCATATCTTAGGAGTGATGCAGTGTATTGGTCTAAAATTTTGCATTCCCATCCATCTTTGAAACTTCCATCTCCTACCCTAGACTGGTGGTGCCATCTGCAATAATTTTTGTGTAGCGTCCATTTGTATGTTTGCTTTGGTTGAAAATTGCTCATTTCTCATGAGTGGTTCAATATATTGGTCTTAAATTTTGCTTGTCCTTCCATCTTGGAGTGTAATCTCATAGACTACACAGGTTGCATCACCTACTTTTCTGTTTTTCATAGAATAAATCGGTACCCTTTCCTCAGGAGTAGTTCAATGCATGTCCATCCATCTTGGATACCTTCATCTTGTACTCAAGACTGGTGACGCCATCTGCAATCATTTTCATGTGGCATCAGTATATTTGCTTTGGGTGAAAATTGGTCATATCTCATGAGTGGTTTAATGTTTTGGTCTGAAATTTTGCATGTCCATCCATCTTGGATGCCTCCATCTCGTACTCATGACAGGTGGCGTCATCTGCATCTGGCACAAATATGAGGACTTGAATTGGCATCAATGATGCCACAAATTTGGAGGAATGTCAGGAACATTCAATGCCTTACCCATGCTTCTGTGATTTGGTGGATACACGTTGTTGCTTGTCAACTACCTGTATTTTAGTTATCTGTAGTTTATTATATAAATGACTTGTATCTCTATATATAATGTAGACCTAACCATTAACCCAACCTTTGCAGGTTTGTGTCTGTGGTATATATCCGTGACAAGGAGTTCACCAGAGGTATAGCCCATAATAAGAAGGAAGCCAAAAAGAGGGCAGCAGACGCGGCAGTCAGACTCTTAATGGCACAGACACAGGTCAGAATCAAAGTCCAGAAATTGTCATTCCATAATGTGTATGTTAACAATATGTAATGTAGACTTGTGGTTTTGTCACAGCAGGCCAGTGAATATTTACTTAAATATAATGAGGTTATGCCTGTTGTCCATTAAATTATGTACTTTAAATTACAAAAAAGTATGCCATGTGGATTATTCAAGTGTTTAGTAAAGTTTTCTGTGACTGAGACCATGCTCAACTGGAATAGATGACCACACAAAACTTGGTGGGATTGAATTTCAAATTGATTTTATAAAATAACATGGAAAAAAAAAAGTGTGATATGTTTTTAATTTTCAAACAAAATAAGAGAAAAGACTGCCACAAAAGCTTTCTCCTTGCTAAATAAGATACAGTGAAACCTCATTGTGTCGAAGTCGAAGGGACCCTCAGAAAACTTCGACACATCCAGGGTTTTATTTGGTAATAATTTAATCAGTGTTGTCCGAAATATTGCGTCTGTAACTTCGACATAAGCAGGGTATTCGACTTAAGCAAGTTCGACACAACAAGGTTTCACTGTATTATTATATTCTATTTATTATAAATTTGTTGTATAAGGTAAATTCTAATTGATCTCAGTATTTGTGAAGACTAAAGAAAGCTCCACCAGAGAAGTGGTCAGCTGTGTCCCTGCGAATTTCTAAAGGCAAGAACTGCTTATTTTAACTGTTGTGAGCTTGTTGTTGTTAGAGTTAATTATTATTCTGTCATTAATGTCATTCACGTGAATACCTTATACATGCAGCTTGAGCTCCCAGAAGAGATGCTTTCTTATCATGACAAGATTGCTGCTCTGGCCATACAAAAGGTGTACGACATGGTGGCCTCTGTACACAACTATATGGGGAATACACAGGACGTGGCGGCCTTCATTATGAGGCGAAGTGAGTATGACCAACAACACAGAGGCTAAAGGCCTAATAATATAAACACACAGACACATTAAAGGTCCCCATTCTTTACTAGGCAAAATAGGTATGCATGAAATACACTGATACTCATGGTTTTATTACGGAAACATAATTGTGAGCTGTTTCTGTATTAATGAGAATTTTCTCTGTTAAAGTTTATACGCCAGAGTAAGCCAACCAAAAATTTTCCCTTATTGGGCCTATTATCGCCCATCCCGCCTCGTTCCCGTGTATCTAGGTCACACTTCCGTTACCCATAATCACATTTTCTTCTGGCGTACGCCATGATGGACGTGTGATCCCGCTCTGCGCGATTCGTCCACTGTTGGGTTTGTACTAATGAGTTTGCCAACTGAACTGTAAGTTGTCTTCTTTTTTCCCTTGCCCGCCATGGAGAACCCCACTATTGTGGCTCTTGTCTTCTTAATCCCGGTTGGGACTCACACCCCACTTGTTTTCGTTGCCGCTCCAACAATGACTCCTGCCGTGTTCCGGCTGATCCTTGTTTTCCCTGCCAGACTTGGACGTCTGACCAGTGGGCCCTTTCCAGGATTGGGCTCATTCCCCGGTACTTGGGGGTTCACCCTCCTATATTCCATTGTCTGGCCCCGTGGTTGTCTCCGAGGGGGTGGGGGGGGGGGCCTACCCTGGTTGACCGCACCACGGCCGTGCTGCGTTCACCGTCCGTTTCCGCCGGTCCTGTCACCTCTCCAGTGGTTTAGACAGTTAAATCGTTGAATTCTCATTCACGGAAACGGCATTCTTCCCCCGTTCCCGCGGCCTCCCATTCTGCCAGCACATCTGCCTATTCCATATTACATATTTTGTCCCGTGCTTGTTATTCACTTATGTCGGATCTCGACGATTTGTCTAGACCCGATTCAGTCCGCCCGGCGCCCTCGCCGGCGCCCCGGTAATTTCTCCCCGGCCGTTCTCGTCGCCCGGCTCCTCACCGGATTCCTTCCTTATCCCCGTGGCCGGCTGGAGCCTTCCCGCTGGATCGCCCGGACCTTCCTGGTGTGCAGGTAAGTGAGTCGGTCCCTCCTGCCTCCATTCGGGGCTGCCGGCCTCGCCTCCGGTTCCTCCGTCTGCCGTCGTTACTTACCGGCCGGCCGGCTCTTCTTTCAGTGACCATCTGCTGTGCGGCCTGCGGCTCCGGTTCCTGTGCCTTCCCGGATGGTTCCTGCTGCTGCTCGTTCCCCGGCTTCCTGTTTCCAGCCCTGGTGGCTCCGGCTCAGCGGGTCTCTCTGGCTCCCCCTACACGGGGTTCTCCAGGGTCCCCGACTGCTCAGTCAGCCGTTACCGCCCTGGCATCAGACCAGTGGTCGGCGATCGCGCTGCGCCGCCAGGCTTGGCGTCCGCGCATATCAGCTCAGGCAGCCGATCCCGCCCTGGCACCAGACCTGTGGTCGGCGATCGCGCTGCACCGCCAGGCTTGGCGTACGCACAAATCTGCGCTTATGGACCTAGGGGCTACCTCCACACAGGAGGCTAACCCTAGTGGTCCGAAGTTCCGTTGGTACAACCTCGGACTTCCTCGGCGTCGGAGGCCGGTTCTTAATTGGATCCTGGCCCCTTCCATCTCCCTCCGCAGCGCCCGCCGTGTGTCTGGAATTACAGACCACACGGGGGATCTCTTACGTGGGCCCCACGCGGTGGTCTCGGGTTCTCGCTCTACTGGGGCCCCGCTTCCGCCGGGTTCGGTTACTCCTTGGTCCCCCGGTACCCTCGGGAATTCCCCTGGGTTCCAGGCTACCTGTTCGTTCCCTTGCTCCCTTCTCCTGAGCTCCTGGATGTTCAGTCTGCTCCGCTGCGCCTCATGTCCGGCCTGGCTCAGCCGTTTGCGGACGGTAAGTCTTTATTCCCATCCTCTGTCCAGTTTTCCGATCGTCACCTGTCGGATCTGGAGGGTCTCGGCCGGCGTGCGGCCGGTATGGTTAACAACTTGCAGGCTGTCACTCGCTTGCTCGCCGTTTCTCCGGACACGCTCACTCTCCACGCCTTCTGGCAGGCTTCTGCCCATACTGGCGCTGAGTTTATTCAGGTCGTTGGCTCCCGGTTGTTAAATTGCATTCTGTCATTTAAGCACTTACAGCCGAAGCTTCTCAGGCGGAGTTGACCGAGCTTTATTCTCCGCCTTTACCGGTTCCCTGCTGTTTGGCGGCCAATTCCAGCCTCTCTTTGCCCACACCTTGGCGTGCTCGGATCGTCTGGCCCGCTTCCGCTCGACCTCTCTTGCGCCTCGGCCTTCCTTCCACGATCCTCCCGTTTCGGAGCCGGTTGCGGCTTCCGCTCAGCCGCGTCGCGCGTCTGCTCTCTCTTCACGTCCTTCCGGACGTTCCAGCCGTTCTCCGCCTTTTTGTGGTCGATCCTCCATCCGAGGTTCGACCAAGAATTGCCTCTCTAGCTCCGATCGGCGCTCGGCTCAGCGACCGTTTTCCCGCGTGGGCGGGTTTCACCTCACAGCGGTTCATTCTCGGCGCCCTACAGTTCGGGTTCCGTCTTACGTTTAGCCCGCTCCGCCTCCGTCCGTTCCGGCATAACGCCTCGCTTGGCGGAGGCCATTCCATCTATGTTAGACATACGGGCAATTTCGAGGTTTCCCCATCCTCCGTGGGGTTTCACTCTCGCCTTTTCTTGTTCCCGAATCGCACGGCCGTTGGCGCCCGATCATAGACCTGTAGCGCCTCCTTTCGTTCATCCGTCCGCCCCCGTTTCGGATGTTCATTATCCATGCTGTGCTCCGCATTGTTCGGCGGATGGATTGGGCGTTCAAAAATAGACCTTACGGATGCCTCATTCACGTTTCCATTCCGGGTCCATCCGTTCGGGATCCACGTGGCCCCCTGGATTTTACCATACTTGTTCCCGCGGTCCCGTGTTTTCTCCGTTCACCTGGCATTTCTGTGCTCCCTTATCTGGACGCTGGCTTGTCCATGCGGCCGCATCGCATCGCATCGCTCCCAGGTTCTCATCTTACTTCGGAACCTCGGCTTCCTGGTCTTTGCGGCGTAATCTCTTCTCACTCCCACCCAGTCCCTCCGATTTCTGGGTGTCACGCTCGCTTTGGCGTCCGGCACAGCGTCGCTCCCGCGCGCTTTTACTCTCCCGCTCCGCCGCCTGATTCGTTCCTTTCTCAAGCGGCGCCGTGTAGACTCGCGCCCTGCGGCTTCACTCCACGGTGCTCTCAACCGGGCCGCGTCTTTTATCCCGTTCGGTCGCCTGTGCCTGCGTCCGATTCAGTCTATCTTGCGCCGTCACGGCCTTCTCCAGTTACCCTCGGTTCGTCCTACGATCCTCCCGTTTCGGCGCACCTGGTGGTCCCTTCGTCCCTGGATGGACCTTTCCTGTCTCCTGCGCGGCGTTCCTTTTTCCAGGGGTGTCGATTGCACCGTCTATACCGATGCGTCTCTCCTCGGTTGGGGGGCCCATCTCGCCGATCTTCGCGCTTCCGGGATATGGTCCCCGTCGGAACGTCTGCTCCATATCAATCTCCTCGAACTGCGTGCCGTCCGTCACGCGATCTCCCACTGGTCTCCCCGCTTGATCGGACGTCACATTCTCATCCGGACCGACAATACCACGGTTGTGGCCTATATCTACAAGCCGGGCGGTACTCGGTCTCCCTCGCTCATGCAGGAGACTTACCTTTTGTTCGATCTATGCCTCTCTCTCTCCGGGCTTCAGTTCGTGCATCCCATCTTCCGGGCGTGTCGACCGTCCTAGCGGACGCCCTTTCCCGTCATCCGGCGTCTCTTCCTTCCCCACCGCTCCTTCCACTCCTTATTCGGAGTGTTTTCGCTCGCCTGGGGCGGCCTGAATTCGATCTGTTTGATTTTCCGTTCCCCCCCCGCTCTCGTGCCTTCCGCGACGCGTCTACGTCACCCTCGCGACCGTCTCCCCGACAGGCCGCCGTCCGGGTGGTCTCACCGGTTTCTATTTGCGTTTCCGGCGCCTCCGCTCATCCGCCGTGTCCTCCTCCGCTTGTCCCGCGCGGACCAGACTACCCTGCTTCTCATCGTTCCGTTTCATCCTGCGGCTCCATGGTTTCCTCTGTGGCGCTCACTTCTCTCTCGCCCCCCGCTTATACTACCGCTCCGCATCCCTCTGTCGTTCCCTCGAGCGCGGCGCCCGTTTCGGTCGTGCCCTCTACGCGCATGCGTGCTCTCCTCGGACACCTCAAGGATCAGGGCATTTCAAGTCCGGCTGCTCTCCTTGCCTCGGCTCCCCGTCGCCGTTCTTCGGACCGCATTTCCGACTCCCGGTGGCGTCTCTTCACGGAGTGGACGTCTTCCGCGGTATCTCCCCTTTAGATCCGTCGCTTGCGGCTGTTTTGGATTTTTCGTGTTCTTACTACCGGATCAACCTTTATCCTTTCCCTCTCTGCGTGGCTATCGCGCCGCCCTGCTGTCGGTGCTCCGTCCGCTGGGTCATGATCGTGTCCTTCATCACCCGTTGGTGTCGGACTTTCTCCAGGGGGTTCATGCCCGTGCGTCTCGTCCACGGTATGTTGCGCCTTCCTGGCGCCTGGACATGGTCTTACGTCAACTCAGGGAACCCCCTTATGAGCCGGTTTTCCTCCTTGCTCTTGCCTCGGCTGGTCGCCGTTCTGAGCTTCATGCCCTCGTGGCTGATTCGTAATTCACGCAAATTGCGGCCGACGGTTCGTCGGCCACTCTACATTTTCCGCTGGATTTTTATAGGAAATATCACAATTTCGATGACCCCTGTCTGCTTGGCACGTTCCGGCCCTCCCTAACGGTCAGTACCGTTATGGGGCTCCGAATTGCCCGGTTCGTGCATTGCGTTATTATCCACACGCTCCTCCTTCTTTACGGGGGGGGGGGGGGGGGGGGGGGGGGGGGCGCAAGAAGTTGTTTATTTCTACAAAAGTCACATCTTCCAATTCGGTGATTAGCCCTTTCACCATTAGTGCGTGACTCAAGCTACTATCGTCGCCGCATATGAATCAGCTTCTCATTCCACATTAGACCAACTTCCCTTCAAGGCCCATGACATTCGAGCTATTTCGACTTCCTTGGCCCATTTCTCCAGGATCTCACCTAATCAGTTGGTCCAGATGGGATACTGGATATCCCCATCTCCATTCTCACGCTTCTATCTGACTGTTGTTCCGCTCCAGGCTTCGGGCCTCTCCTCCATGGGCCCTGTGTTCGCGTCGGGTGAGGTCCTACAATTTTCCAGGCCATCTTCTTCCTCTCCGTCGGTTCCGCCACCGACGTCGTCCGCTGCTCCTTCACAGCACTGTGATTCCTCGTTCCAGCGTTACAGGTAGGTGCTCCCTCCCCAAGGCATGTCTGTTTTTTTCTCATTAATACAGAAACAGCTCACAATTATGTTTACGTAATAAAACCCCCCCATTCCCTCCCTGTGACTGGTGGTTTTGTTAGTAAACTGTTGTGAGCTTTTCTGTATTACAAACATCGCTCCCTCCCAGTCCTCTTCCTTACGCCTTCGAAAATGTGATTATGGGTAACGGAAGTGTGACCTAGATACACGGGAACGAGGCGGGATGGGCGATAATAGGCCCAATAAGGGAAAATTTTTGGTTGGCTTACTCTGGCGTATAAACTTTAACAGAGAAAATTCTCATTAATACAGAAAAGCTCACAACAGTTTACTAACAAAACCACCATTCACAGGGAGGGAATGGGGGGGTTTTATGATAGGATATGTCAAGATTTTGCTCTGAAACAGTTCCCTTATGCCTGTCCAGAGAAATAAACTTGCACCAGGCATGAGTGGTGCATGAGTCACAAATCAAGAAAGTGAGCAACATCTAAAAGATCTAGTTTATTTTTTCTGATTTTTCTAAAGTAGATCTTCCTTACTTGATTGCATGATTTTGCAGATGCGTAATATTTGTAACTTTGGCAGTGTGGTCTTTTTATAGTAAACAGCCACACATTGATTGTATTTAGTGACTAAGTACTTTACCATGAGTAGATCCCTGTTATATATATTCAGACTTAGAATATATAGCCCATATGCACCGCCCTTTTCACCTAATTATGATAATGAGACCCCGAAACGCTCCTTCCCAGGAGGCTTTCCATGCCCATGATGGCTACAGTTCTTTACAACACAATAGTAATGTAATAAAGGTCAATGACGCATGACGTCGTATTGACTGATGTCATCAACTGGTATCGCCTGACCATTGTTTACTATATCGCAGTCATTATGAATGTCTTGCAATATATTTGATTATTTGTATCATACGAATTATGTGCCAGGTATGATGTTATTATTCTCTCCATAGTTGGAGGAATCGCTATTGCAACATATAGACTAGAACTTTTTATACTGTCTCCTTTGTATAAAAAAATATCCCGGAAAACATACAGACATGGGTACTGGAAGTATTTACAGACTTCATGTGTTCTGTTTGGCAGAGCTCTCTCGAATTATGCAAAATTTTGTTTTTGTCAGATGATTGACTCTTTACAATGTTTCAGGTCACCTGATTTGTTGCTTGTTAGTCCAATGCTTATGATTATTCATTGAATAAATATGCAATTAAGGTCACATAGAGTTCATGGATAGGTCAATTCAGCAGCCAATGCATACTTTCACATGGCTGTTTTGATTTTATCAGGAAAGTTGTTCCTGTGTTTCAGTAATTCATATTTATTACAACAGGTGGCACCTGTGTGCATATTTACAGAGTTCTCCAGCAGACCTTCTCTCTTTATCATAGTGGGGCCCTCTATAAATAGAAAGCAAACTGTTGCTTCATATAAGAGAACAAAGTCATTATTGACCAAAAACACTACAAGCCACAAGAAAAAAAAAAATTTAATTGATTAAATTTATCTCATAGCATATGAGATCAACCATATTAATTCCTTGACCTGTTGCAGGGGCTGGCAGACACATGTGGACATGTATTAGTATCCTGTGCACTATACAGGATATCACACTCAAAACCATATACCTCAGCTGCATGTGATGTAACTATGCATGCACAGTACTCCAATATGTGTACCACATACTGTGTGCAAATCTTAATCTGATGTATAAATGATAAATTCAAACAAAAAGGATTCTTATGTTCTTTATTTGGTGTATATTACCATCATACGGACATGATCACTGATATTCACAGCGGGCAGTTCGATAGACGTAATAATCTTGATTGCTGTAAATCATCCCTGGTAGCCCTGAGGTCACGGAAAAGACTTGTACCTTTTTACATGACAGGCCTCCCTTCTGGGCCAAATATTTTTAGGATAAAATTTGTCGCCTTGTACACATGTAAATACAGTAGCATGTGTGCACAATCCAACCCTTCAGATTTGTATATTTGTATATAACAAACTTACACACAAAAATCTCCATCCAGGGCTGCATGTACTTTGATAAAACATCATTACACAAGATACAATTGTTTGCATTATCTAAGTTAAATTATGATCTCTATCATTTCTAGATGAGGAAGATAAAGGGGAGGTGGTTGCTTTGGCAACAGGAAACTGCAAGGTGTCTGGAGTTAATCTTGGTTATGATGGACGAGTACTTATTGATGGCAGTGCAGAGTCTGTTGCCAGGAGGGCCCTGATGAAGTAAGATATAAGGCAGTACCCAACTTTATATGACTAAAAAAGAGATGGGGCAGTATTCAACTTTATCTTTCTAATATTTAATGAGATGAGGCAGTACCCAACTTTATCTTACTAAAAACCAGATGGGGCAGTACTCAGCTTTATCTTTCTAATAACGAGATGAGGCACTACCCAACTTTATCTTTGGAAAAACGAGATGAGGCAGTACTCAGCTTTATCTTTCTAATAACGAGATGAGGCAGTACCCAACTTTATCTTTCTAAAAAAGGGATGAGGCAGTACTCAGCTTTATCTTTCTAATAACCAGATGAGGCATTTCTCAGCTTTATCTTTCTAAAAACCAGATGAGGCATTACTCAGCCCACTTTCCAATAACCAGATGAGGCAGTACCCAACTTTATCCGTCTAAAAAAGAGATGAGGCAGTACTCAGCTATCTTTCTAATAGCCAGATGAGGCATTACTCAGCTTTATCTTTCTAATAACCAGATGAGGCATTACTCAGCTTTATCTTTCCAATAACCAGATGAGGCATTACTCAGCTTTATCTTTCCAATAACCAGATGAGGCATTACTCAGCTTTATCTTTCCAATAAGCAGATGAGGCATTACTCAGCTTTATCTTTCCAATAACCAGATGAGGCATTACTCAGCTTTATCTTTCTAATAACCAGATGAGTCATTACCCAGCTTTATCTTTCTAATAACCAGATGAGGCATTACTCTGCTTTATCTTTCCAATAACCAGATGAGGCATTACACAGCTTTATCTTTCCAATAGCCAGATGTGGCATTACTCAGCTTTATCTTTCTTATAACCAGATGAGGCATTACTCAGCTTTATCTTTTTAATAACCAGATGTGGCATTACTCAGCTTTATCTTTCCAATAACCATATGAGGCATTACTCAGCTTTATCTTTCCAATAACCAGATGAGGCATTACTCAGCTTTATCTTTCCAATAACCATATGAGGCATTACTCAGCTTTTTAGATCAGCTGACTGAAAGTCATCTGAGCTATAGCGATCACTCTTTGTCCGTCGTCCGTCTGTCCGTCTGTCTGTCTGTCCGTCTGTCCGTCCGTTTACCAGGCACAAATCGTAACCGCTGGACCTAGAACCTTGTAACTTGGGATTCTGAGAAGTCCATAAAAAATCTCCTTGGAAACCAGAAATTAGGTCTCTGTTACCCATATCCTTCGAGCTATGTGGCCCCAAAGTACCCCCCAGAAAAGTAAAAAATTTCATACAAAAACTTCAATATCTCATTAACTACATCACTGATGGTCATGATTTTCGACATACATATTGATCATGAGATGTTTCATCAGTTTGTGCAGACTGGTGGCGCCACCTGTATTTTTCAATGTTCACGAATTGTTTTCTCCATTTTTGAGACCTTTAAGGATGTAGTTATCTGTCAACAGGGTACAAATCGTAACGACTGGACCTAGAATCTTCGTTCTTGACACACAGGGAGACCCATGATAAGTCTCCATGGAAACCTGAAATTTGGTCTCTGTTACCCATATCCTTTGAGCTATGGCACTCCAAAGTACAGCTCAGAATAATGGAAAATTTGATACAAAAGCTAAAGTATCTGAACAACTAATGCAGAGATAACCATAATTGTTTGCATGGATATTGATCATGGAGTGTTTCATAAGTTTCTGCAGACTGGTGGCATCACCTGTATTTGTTCGGTTTTTTTTACAAAATTTTTCTGTATTTTTGAGACCTTTAAAGATATGAACATCTGTTAACAGGGCACAAATCATAAAAACTGGACCAAGAATCTTCATTCTTGACACACAGGGAGACCCATGAAAAGTCTCCATGGAAACTTGAAATTAGGTCTCTGTTACCCATATTCTTTAAGCTGTATGGGTCCAAAATACCCCCCCCCCCCCCCAGAATAATGGAAAATTTGATACAAAAACTGCAGTATTTCAATAACTACAACACTGATGGTCATGATTTTCGGCATACATATTGATCATGAGCTGTTCCATCAGTTTCTGCAGACTGGGTGTGCCACCTCTATTTTTTTTCAAATTTTTACGAATTTTTTTCTTTTTTTTGAGACCTTTAAAGATGTGGTTATCTGTCAACAGGGTACAAATCGCAACAACTGGACCTAGAATCTTCATTCTTGTCATGCAAGGAGGCCCATGAATGGTGCCTGTGGAAACTTGAAATTAGGTCTCTGTTACCCATATCCTTCAAGCTATAGGACTCCGAAGTATCCCTCAGAATAATGGACAATTTGATACAAAAACTGAAGTATCTGAACAACTAATGCAGAGATCACCATGATTTTTTGCATGGATATTGACCATTAAGTGTTTTTATTAGTTTCTGCAGACTCGTGGAGCCACCTGTATTTTTGTATCCGCCAAAACGAAGTTTTGCGGATATTATGTTTTTGACCGAGTTCCTCCACCGCGGCGGCGTTCGTTTCCAGAGAGCTCCTCAGAGACTAATGGACCGATTTTTCCCAAACTTACACCTATTATCGGGTCACATGTGAACTGGTGCCTAACCAATATGCGTTGACCTCTGACCTTTCCTCTCTATCCAGTGTCCATTTGTGGGTCTGTTTCCACTCATAAACCCTCATATCTCGGGAACCGTTTGACCGATCAGGAAATAAAATTGATACAAATGTAGCCCTTGGATTGCTTTATAACATACACAAAAAATGGTGGCGCCACCTGTAACCATGTTTGCACAGTGTCCATCTGTTCATCTGCCTTGGGTTAAAATCACTCATATCTCTGCAGTGAATTGACTAATTCACCTGAAATTCGTCATGCGTATACATCCAGGATAGCTTTCTTGATTTTATGACAGGTGGCGCCACCTACGTTCACGTTCACGCTGATGACATCCAAGCTTATATCTTGGGAACCGTTTGACCGATCAGGAAATAAAATTGATACAAATGTAGCCCTTTGATAGCTCTGTAACATACACAAAAAATGGTGGCGCCACCTGTAACAATGTTTGCACAGCGTCTGTCTGTTAGTCTGCCATGGCCTAAAATCACTCATTTCTCTGTAGTGGTTTGACATAACTGCCTAAAATTTTGCAGGTTTATACATCGTGGACAGCTTTCTTGATTTTATGACAGGTGGCGCCACCTACATTCTAGTTAACGCTGCACACATCCAAGCTCATATCTCAGGAACCATTTGACCGATTGGGCCAAAATTGTGCATGTGTTTAGATCTCACATAGGTCTTTATCATACACAAAACTGGAGGGGTTACCTGCAAAGATTTTTGCACAGTGTTTGTCTGTTTGTCTGCCATGGGCAAAAATCGCTCATATACATGTAGTGGTTTGACTTTTCTGCCTAAAATTTTGCAGGTGTATACAACTTGGACAGCTTTCTGGATTTGTGGTAGGTGGCACAACCTACATACACATTTAGGCTGCAGACATCCATGCTAATATGCAACATACCTCACTCTATTTCCCCTTGCCACTCAATCCATGCCTCACTATCCGATTTTGGCAGATACATGTAGTCACTTGTTGGTTACCCGTATTCTAGTTTTAAAAGTTTACACATTTTTCTCTATTTTTGAGATATATAAATACAGACTAAATCTTGGCCTGTTGGTTAATCTGTTTGATGCTTCAGTTTAATGGGTATATACTACCATTCTGATGATAAAATTTCCTTTTGCGAATCTCTTCCCAGTCAGCTGAGCGTCATGACCCATGGGTCACTTGTTCTTTCTAATTACCAGATGAGGCATTACTCAGCCTTATCTTTCCAATAACCAGATGAGGCATTACTCAGCTTTATCTTTCAAATAACCAGATGAGGCACAATCAGTTTTATCTTTCCAATAACCAGGTGAGGCATTACTCAGCTTTATCTTTCCATTAACCAGATGAGGCATTACTCAGCTTTATCTTTCCATTAACCAGATGAGGCATTACTCAGCTTCATCTTTCTAATAACCAGATGAGGCATTACTCAGCTTTATCTTTTTCCATTAAGGAGATGAGGCAGTACTCAGCTTCATCTTTAATAACCAGATGAGGCAATTCCTCAGCTTTATCTTTTTCCATTAATGAGATGAGGCAGTACTCAGCTTCATCTTTCTAATAACAAGATGAGGCAGTACTCAGCTTTATCTTTCTAATAACGAGATAACGCAGTACTCAGCTTTATCTTTCTAATAACAAGATGAGGCAGTACTCAGCTTTATCTTTCTAATAACAAGATGAGGCAGTACTCAGCTTTAACTTTCTAATAACAAGATGAGGCAGTACTCAGCTTTATCTTTCTAATAACAAGATGAGGCAGTACTCAGCTTTATCTTTCTAATAATGAGATGAAGCAGCACTAAGCTTTATCTTTCTAATAACAAGTTTTATCTTAAACTGAAATTATAGTAATGTGCCATTTGATTTGAATAATTTATTCATATTAATGGATGGAAGTCAAAAGAAATCTATTAATTAGCTGCCATGAAGCTGACATGACCAGTCAAACACAGAATATTTAAAAAGTTGGTACTCGTTGTGACAGTGCCTTCTTATTTATGTTGTAGAAATGCAAGAGACCTGTTCATTATCCACTCAGTTTGACTAACCATTTTTTGTATAAGGTTGTGATTATACTTAAGCTCTGTCAGTTTCAAACATGTCTCAGGCTTTTGTTTAACACCACAGGTACTTCCACAAGGAGCTGAAGGACTACTACGAGACTAAACCAGCCAACTGTATCTTCATGCCCGGGACAGAGAGCCAACAGGTTCAGCTGAAGGACGGGGTAACCTTCCACCTCTATCTGAGCAGGCCGTCCACTGGAGATGCTGCACTGTTCCAGGAAAAGTATGATACAACATGGTGCTTACATGATTTGAATGATTAACTTAAATGTGGCATTTAGATGCTGTTGAAGCATCCATTTAATGATTAAAGGTGAAGCCTTGACTAAAATAAAAAAATTATCATATTCTTCCTGAACACATAATCTGTAAATCTTATATTTTACTAATTAAAAGTACAGTGGAACCTAGGTTTCAACCAGTGATGGGGAGGTTTCTGACTGCCTGTGTTCATGGAACACCTCAGGTGTTTGTGATTGAGAGATGTCTGTAAGGAGACACTGTGTATATAATTGTATCCGCCAAAACGAAGTTTTGCGGATACAATGTTTTTGAGTGGGTTCCGCCGCCGCCGCAGCCGCATTCGTTTCCGGAGAACTCCTCTGAGACTACTGGACGGATTTTTCCCAAACTTACACAAATTATTGGGTCACGTGAACTGGTGCCTAACCAAGTGACCTTGACCATTGACCTTTCCTCTCTGCCCAGCGTCCGTTTGTGCGTCTGTTTCCACACATAAACCCATATATCTCAGGAACCCTTTGACCGATCAGGTAGCTTTATTGATTTTATGACAGGTGGCGCCACCTACATTCATGTTCACGCTGTAGACATCCATGCTTATATCTCCGGACTCGTTCAACCAATCAGGAAAAAAATTTACACAAATGTAGCCCTTGGATAGCTTTATAACATACACAAAAATGGTGGCCCAACCTGCACCCATTTTTGCACTGCATCCATTTGTTTGTCTGCCTTGGGTTTAAATCACTCTTATCTCTGCAGGGGTTTGACCAAATTACCTGTAATTCGGCATGCATATACATCCTAGATAGCTTTCTTGATTTTGTGACAGGTGGCGCCACCTACATTCACGTTCACGCTGCAGACATTAATGCTTATGTCTCCGGAACTGTTTGACCAATCAGAAAAAAAAAATTACACAAATGTAACCCTTGGATAGCTTTATAACATACACAAAAATGGTGGCGCCACCTGCAGCCATTTTTGCACAAGGTCCATCTGTTTGTCTGCTGTGGGATAAAATCACTCATCTCTGCAGTGGTTTGACTTTTCCACACGAAATTTTGCATGTGTATACATCTTGGATAGTTTCTCTTTCAAATAACAGGTGGCACCACCTACAGTCATGTTTATGTGGCAGAGATCCATTCTAATATGTAACACATGTAACTCTATATCCCCTTGCCACTCAATCCATGCCTCACTTCACCCGTCCTTCTCTGATTTTGGCGGATACATGTAGTCGCTTGTCGACTACCCCTATTCTAGTTTTGAGATTTGTTTTTACTGTACTAAATGGGTAGACTACATTTAATATTCTGTGACTGACATCTACCTCACCATTATCATCATCATGTTTTTTTCAGAGAGAAGACAGTGTTGAGTCCTGAGGAAAGAAACTTGGTTGAAGAGGGGGCACATTTCCCCAACTACAACAGTGATGATTATGGCTACCTGTGCACCTCACCTATAGCTGGTAAATAACACCTTCTTATATTTAATCATTGTTGTTGACATATTTGCAGTTGTTAAATTGAAATATGGCTTTACTTGTCTTAGGTCTTGAAGTTATGTTATAAAAAAATCTCTATTCTGTATTATTTTATTCTGATCTCATGTACAGTCATGAATTTAAGTCAGGTTTGATGGACCAATATTTCATACTCTTACACAGGATCATGTAAAAAAAAGTTAAATTATCAATCATTTTAAAGGTTCCAGTGAAGCATCATTGTAAAATTATGCAATAAATAATATTCATTGTAAAATAATACAATAAATAATATTTTTTTAAGCAAACTTTTGCTAGAAAAAGTCATTGGATATTGTTAACCCACAAAATCTACATGATCTATTCACTCTATTCAATAATACCTTAGTTTTAATCCCTCCATACGCATTTGTTTACTCACTGTGCTTTTATATACCAGGTCGAGTGACCCCAGAGCTGACCTTTGAAGCCCCTCCAGTCCAGTCCGTGAAAGACTTGGAGGATGGAAAGCCCCTCCTGACAATGAGTACGAGTGACAAAATGCTGAAATGGAACATCCTTGGTCTCCAGGGGGCGCTTCTGTGCCATTTCATGAGCCCTGTTTATATGACCAGTATAACAGTTGGTATGTTACAAATAAAAAGCACATATATAATGTCTTAAGCTAAATATACATACATTTATGAAAAATATATGGTAAAGGTATATTTTCAAGGAGAAAAAGCAGGAATGATTGCTTGTTGTTTAATACAAATGAGCACATGATACAGTATTTTAAACTCATAAATGATACATGATATTTATTTCACTGATGTTTCCTTTTGGTCTGAATGTTTCGTTAAACTTTTAAATGAAAAGCTTGTAAAAAAAACTTGATTTTCTAGAGTGCTGAAAGTAATTTAAATTTATACCTCAGAATATTGTCTATTTTTCATGATTTTAAATTTAGAGCCTCTGGATGACAAATATTGCAAATATTTATATTCATACGCTTTGTGTATCATAATGCATGTATTATAATTAATAATTCTCATGTACACTTGTCATATCATTGTTTTTATCATGTTTAACGTATATTATGCTTCTCCGTCTTAGCTTCAGGATATGACCATGGTCACCTGACCCGAGCATACTGTTGCCGTGTCAACAAAGTCCTGGAGGAGAGTCTGCCACAGGGATATGGAATCTGTCACCCTTACATCGGAACCATCCAGTAAATATTAACCTGTTCTGAGTAAACCTTACATCTAAATGTTTTTCTTTCTGGATAGTTTTGACAGTAGTATACTCCAATGGTATAAAGATTCCTCATATTCTTCAGAATAAACACTAAACAAATTTAGGGGTTTGTTTATATCCTGCATCAGCAGATGCACACTATTTTTCCTGAATGATATATCTTAATGTATTGTATTATGTTAAATACTTCCTCAATGTAACTGCTCACCTGTCGTCCTGGCATGGTGTTGTTGTCCAGTCTGCTACCTCTTAAATCGTGACCACTGAAATATCAGCAGGAACAATTTTTTAGCTCAGCTGACTATAAGTCATATAAGTCCATTGTCCGTCCGTCTGTCCGTCTGGATGTCCGTCCGTAAGACTGGCACGTTTCGACACCATTGGACCTACGAATCTGAATTTCGGCATACAGTTAGATGTCCCCATAATCTCCTACCATGCCAAAAATTGGGTCAATAGGACTTCGTTCCTTTGAGATATTAAGGAAAAACCTCAATTTTTTATTAGAAATCCATTTTCACACTTCAGGACTGCCTAATATCAAAACCACTCATCTGGTTTTCTTCATTTTTACCATAAATATTCCTCTATATAGTTCCTATGTACATGCCAGATATGAAGTCAGTATTATATAGTATTATATAATTTAAAAAAGTTATGGGCCCAAACATAATGGACTTTGTAAAAAAATCAGGAAGATATTTGGTCACTTAAGACCAAAAGTGTTAAAGGTAAGGACTTTTTTCCAGTAATACAACTTTAATTAATCAAAATTTAATTGTATACCAAAAATTAGATCAAAATCTGTTAAATGTTTTTAAATATTGGCAAAAATATAAAATTGGTACCTAAAATTTTGCCCAACTTTGGCCATGGCACGTTTTTTTCCTGTAAGTACTGTGGATTTTAATTTTCACACCATGTATACATAAGGATTTAATCTGTTAAAATCTGAAATTTGAAAATAAAAGCTGCAAAATTAGGCTAGTTATTGAATTTTTTTGGAGGCTCTTATTGTATTCCCTTACATTGTCAAGCAGTCCACTTTGATGACTGTAGGTCATTCAGTGCACATCTCTATGCTCCCCAGGCTGTTGACATAATTTTAGATGTCCCCAAAATCACCTACCATACCGAAAATTGGGTCATTAGGACTTTGTTCCTTCGAGATATTAAGGAAAAAAAACTCTGTTTTCCATAAAAAAAAAGCCATTGTTACACTTCAAGGCTGCCTAATATCAAAACCACTGATCTGTTTTTGATCGTATTTAGTATTCACATTCTCTTATACAATTTCTATGAACATACCAAAAATTAGGTCAGTATTGGGTATTATTTTGAAGTTATGGGCCAAAACATAATGCAATTTTTTATAAAAAATCAGGAAATATATTTACTCACCTAACATGAGAATTGCTGAACCTAGAGACTTTTTTCAGGAATATAACTTTATTTAATCAAGATTCAATTGTTTACCCAAAATTAGATCTGAATTTTGCAAATTTTTCAAGTTATTAGCATAAATAAAAAATCAATACCTTAAATTTTGTCCAACTTTGACACTGTTGATTTAATTTTCCCAGCATATATGCATAAGGATTTATTGTTTTAAAATCTGAACTTTCAAAAGAAATTGATTGGAATGAATAGCTTTTATTCATGTTTTCATACACCGTGTCAAGTGTTGTTTACATCTAGCCCACCTAGTAGTACAGCCTTCACTTGCATTATGTAACCCACCCCAGGCAGCTTACCTTGGCCCAGCTTGGCCACTACTAGCAGGCTTCCCCTCTGCCCTGCACTCATCCCCCCAGCTGGTGCATAAACTAGATGAATGTTATAATTTTTCTGTATTTTATTTTATTCTTGGACATGCTACATTTTAGATTTTGTATTGAACCACCAGGGTTACAATGATTAAAGTGTACATTTAATTGTGTCCACAAAGTGGCGTATTGCTGTGAAAGTGTGGATGTTCATGAGATAAGTAATTCCTTACTTCAGAAGAGTGAAAACTTCACCAGGTGTGAAATTGACTATTAATTCCAGTAATTAATTAAAAGTGGGATAGTAATAAGCACAATGATATTGTTTGTCCCTCATTCAACCAACAGTGTGTATAGTTTATTTGAAAAGATGTTTTATTTTATCAAATTTACTTTTATTTTATTTTGGTGAATAAAATTAAGCATGTCCTGAAAACTCCAATGTGCAAAACTTTTTAATAATGATTCAAGGAATATTCTTGTAGATGCCATGTTGTGGCATTATTTTCTTTTAAAAATCAGTTTAAACATTTATGATTTAAAAATAATAAAATATATGTGTATGCATAATATGACCCAATGTTTTTTACTCTGTATATATAATGATTGCAACTTTTGCAACAATACTAATATTTTAACTTATATTTTCAGGTTTTTTTTAATTAAAAATTTATAAACCTGTAAATAAAAATAATGATTCAGATAAAAACTTCTTAATGGAAAAAGTGGATCTGCTTAAAAAAATAGGATTATATATAAACTTAAATGCATTATTCTCTTGAAAGTGAAATAAAGGTATTAGTCCATTCTGTCCACTTGCCTGTCCATCTGTAAATTTTCGTATGCAACACAGTATCTCAAAACTTTTACTGTTTTTCTTCATGACAGTCTTGTCAGAGTATTAATTTGCAATCATATATTTAGAACATACTATAACCAAGAAGGAGGGCCCCTTTCCTCTTAGCTTTTCATATTCTTATATAAATGAAAAACATTACAATAGAATATTTCTACATCCACCTTCGTGCTGCCCTCACTTTTCCCTTCTCCGAACCCCATCCCAAAGTTAGCCTCAGTACCTCAGTAAGCAAGAACAAGATGAATCAGATATATTCATACTTTAATATTTTGTATAACTATTCGTCCATAGGTACCTATGTACATGCCAGAAATTATGTCAATATTGTGTAATATGTAGACATAGTGGGCATCACAATAATGTACCTTGTCAAGACTAAAGAGATATTGTGTCATACAGTCACATATTCATAAATCACTTCATCAGCATAGTTAATCATAACATCATATCTGTCAAATTGAACGCTTGCAGACTACCATACACTTTAGATCCTTCAACAAATAGCCTTATCATCATTCTACTACTGCTTATTACTGCTGTCATTGCATTCATATTTGCTCAAATATATCACAATTTTCAACCCCTCCTAAATAAATAAAAAATTAACCACTTTATTTGACTCTATTAATCCATCAGTCAGGTAATTTCATTTATCATTTACTCACATATTACATTACATTCCTTTATAATAGCCCAACATGTACATGATATTCATAAGCTTTATCGACTTGATATAGTATCACAGTGGAGAAACATTTATAGTCCAATCATGATCAGCTGAGCGCCGTGACCCATGGGTCCCTTGTTTATATTTGCTCCATGATTTTTTATATTCAAAAATATTATTTTATATATAAAAAAAAATTCATTATATTTAAGTGGTCAAAAAATTGGAATAATGATGATAATTATTTTTTTGTGCTGTGCTATTTTTAGCTCAGCTGACTGTAAGTCATCTGAGCTATAGCGATCACTCATTGTCCGTCGTCTGTCCGGTCTGTCCGTTAACAAGGCACAAATTGTAACTGCTGGACCTTGAATCTTCTTACTTTACATCCAAAGAGGTCCATTAAAAATCTCCTTGGAAACCTAGAATTAGGTCTCTGTTACCCATATTTTTTAAGCTATGCTGCTTCAAAGTACCCCCCAGAATAATGAAAATTTTGATACAAAAGCTCAAGTATCTGAATAACTAATGCATTGATGTACATGAATAGTCCCTTTGGAAACCTGGAATTAGGTCTCCTTTACCTATATAGTTCAAGCTATTGGGCATTGAAGTATCCTCCAGAATAATAAAAAATTTGATACAAAAGCTCAAGTGTCTGAACAACTAATGCATTGATCACCATGATTCTTTGCAGTGATATTGATCATGGAGTGTTTCATCAGTTTCTGACGACTGGTGGCGCCAACTGATTATTTTTATTCTTTACATTTTTTTTCTCTATTTTTGTGACCTTTTGAGATTCTGTCATCTGTGCGCACAAATCGTAACCGCTGGGCCTGGAATCTTCTCACTTTACATCCAGAGATGAACATGAAAAGGCTCCTATGGAAACCTGGAATTAGGTCTCTATAACCCATATTTTTCAAGCTATGGGGCTTTGAAGTACCCCACAAAATAATGAAAAATTTGATACAAAAGCTCAAGTATCTGAATAACTAATGCATTGATCACCATGATTCTTTGCATGGATATTGATCAATGGGTGTTACATCAGTTTTTGCAGAACGATGGCGCCATCTGTATTATTCAATTTTTTTTACAATTTTTTTCTCTATTTTTGAGACCTTAAAAGATGTAGTCAAAAGCACCCCCCATCATAATTAAAAATTTGATACAAAAGCAGGGCACAAATCATAAACATTTGTCCTGGAATCTTCTTACCTAAAATCCAGGGAGGTCTATGCAAATCTCCTTGAAAAATGTGTATTTAGGTCTCTGTTACCCAGATTTTCAGCGCTATGGGGCTTATAAGCACCCATCAGAATAATTGAAAATTTGATACCAAAGTAGGGCACAAATCATAACCTTTGGGCCCAGAATCTTCTAACTTGACATCCTGAGAGTTCCTCAAAAGTTCTCCCCAGAAACCAAAATTGGGTCACAGTGAACTATATTCTCAGAGTTTTGGGGTATGTTTAAGCACCCTAGAAATAATGCAAAATACACACAAATTGCCAGATTTCTCATGAAAGGCTGGTTGGATTGTCATCAAATTTGTTGTGCTTATGGGTCTTGATGAACTTAAGCTAATGTGCATGAACAATGATGCCACCTATCTTAATTAGTTGTCTGTGCAAGGACATATTATCAACATGTCAGTTGGCTGAGCGTCATGTCCAATTGGTCACTTGTTTTTTTAAATCTTCATAATAAAATCAAAGTGTACTGTTACAATTGCCCATCCAATAATATTTGAATTACTCAGTGAATCATATTACAGACTACGTCCAGTTTTATTCAGTATTAATAACTATTGCAAGCGTATGCCTGAAGGCTACCTATTATATATTTTAATTTTTCCAGCAATGTGAAGGGGATCACGTCAGGTGTACCTGGCAGCTCCCCTCACCTTGGGATCAGCTGGAGCCAGGGTGAGGACCTGGTCGAGGTGCTGAATGGGGCAGTTGGCAGAAGCACAGCAGAGTAAGTTCTTGGATATCCATGGCTTGAACACAGTACTCAGGGTATAGAATATCATAAGATATTTTATGAGATGACTCAGACCCTGGAGCACCTTGGGGAAAAAATTAGTGCTTTCAGCTTTACCAAAAACGGCTTGGTGTGTAAAGCACGCATTAATCAAACTGGACTGTGTATCAGGTGTTGTTAGTCAAAGTAGTGTATTTGGAAACATAGAATTATATCAGTTTATATCAGTGCCAAAAAAAGCACTATCAAGTAAACATATATACCCTTACATTCGCTTAAATATTTGTAAGTGTAATAAAATTACTTGTTAAGTGCCCCATGGGGGAGCCTATTGTTTTACCGGGTGGGTGTTTGCATCCGCACTTTAAAAATGCTTATATCTCCTACAGGCTGGCATCTATCAATATTACATCATATTTCTGTATTATTGAGGCAAAAAAAATTTCTAGTGCTGTGACCTTGACTTATGCTCTGAAGGTCAAGTCACATGTACAGTAGACTTTGGGCATCATTTGTTTGTCCGAACGATAGCACCAAGGGTTTTGATTGGATTTTGTTCTTATTTAGTGGAAGGCATCAAATAATGATTCTCAAGAACTGATCAACTTTTTGTTAACCTTGACCAATATTTGTGCAATTAATTAGCACTTTTGCATTTTCAACAATGACTCAATATCATCAAAATATGGTTTAAGGTGTATCTTAATATGATTTTCTGAAATTATGTGACAATGGGAATATGCATGCAAATACAGCTTTATCTAGTTATTGTTGATTTTATGATTATGGGTTGGGCATCAGGTCAATAACCTATTCATTGGTCCTTAATTTTCATTTTTTTTTAAAATCACACAATTTCCAGTATCCAAAAGTGTGTTAACCTGGTTGAATATAACATATACCAGTAATTTGTTTTAAATACTGTGGTTGGCTTCATATTCGCGAGGCTGAAATTTCGCGATTTTTCAATTTTTAATGTTTCGCGAGGGTTTCATTTTCGCGATCTCGCCAGAACCCAATTATTTTGGTAAAGCCATACCTATGTGTGTTATTAAATGAGAATAAGTCATGAGTTTGTGATATTTTTCTCTTATAACGATGGGCCCGAACACAAAGCACAGGTAGTTAAGTTCAAATTAAGGGGAACGTTTTCCCTATACCTGCATGGATGTAACTTATTATAACAATTCTCATTGTTCTAATCTATTCCCATACAAATATTGGCTACATTAAATAAGAAGGACGTAATCCATTGGCCAATTATTCCCGAGGGTTTCATTTTCGCGATTATTTCCCATTCGCGAATATCGCGAAATTAAAACCCTCGCGAACAAAAAGGCAACCACAGTATACTTCACATGGCAGCTGTCATTATTCTTTCAAGTTTCTGTTTCATGTATAATGTTTATATTCTTGTTGCAATAAAAATGAATTGAAAAAAAATAAAATGAAGTTATTATCAGAATAAATTTAGGAATATCAGTGTGATTGTAACAAAGCTTTTGAGACTGCACAGAAGCTTACATAGACTTCAACAAAGGTTGATCATAATTTAAATGTATTACCTTAACATAAAAAATATGCTATCACATATTTATATGATAATATATAATACAAGTAACCCTTATGTAAAACAAAGGATTATTTTCAATGGTACATAAAACTACTCATAATTTCCATTTTGATTTTCAGTTCTCCATTCCGCACGGGGCCTGCAGGGGCCAGCCGTCTGTGTAAGGCAGGTTTCTATCACAGATTCGCCCAGCTGGCCAAGTTATCAGGAAGACATCACCTGCTAAACGCCTGCAACTACAGTGAAGCCAAGGCAGCTAGTCAGGCATATCAGGTGGCCAAAGTGCAGTTATATCAATATTTATTACATAATGAGTTTGGTACATGGGTGAAAAAGCCACCGGAAGTTGACAGATTTTCTAAATAAACGTCAGTCCCAGGTCATGCTGTTTATACGCTCATTATCATTCATAAAATAGCTGGCCAAGGACTTAAGCAAGAGGGGGAGATAAGAGGCACCACAAAGAAGATGAATAGAACTTTTTTTCAGTCACAACAGCAAAATCCTTTTAAGATACAGCATGTTCTTGGGTAGAATTCTTATGGTAATATCTTTGTTTCTATTTTAATTGCCACATCAGATTAATAATTATTTTGAATTCAAAGGCTGGGAAAGGATTTTGTTTGCTTCGCTGATTCGGCCTTCTAGCAATGGAACTGCCTGTATACTTGACTTCACTAGCAATGAAACTTTTAACCTATATCAGCTGAATCCATTATTATCTTTTTTAAAGGCTAATCTGTGAAGGCTGTATGGTGGTCTTAGGATTCCTTTCTATGTTTGGTCAATGTCTGATTCCATCCAAGTTGCTTTAGGAAAGACCTGACTAGTTTTGTTTCATTATTTCAATATTAAAATGACTCTGCTGTGTTTCATATTAAGTGAGTTGAATAACTTGAGCAATTCCCTGCAATATTTCAATTACAATTATGCAATTAGATAGTTGTAGCCATGACAGCAGAATGTATAGGGATTTTCTTATGCAAATTGTCTTTTGATTACACCCAAATGCATACCTTTATTAACAAAAACTCAGGTTTATTTTACATTTTGTTCAGTTAATGTCCTGATATAAAATTGCACACATTCTGACTGGCTCAGGGTTAAAAACCTTGATGGATATTTGGACAAGTAATCAAATTTGGTGAGAGTAAACAGAAGATTTGGATAGATATTGTCATCATACCAGTTGTAACATAACTGACTAACAGAAAATACCATTTTAGCATCATATCATACATCACAGAACATGAGGTACGCACTGCAGCTACACAAGTTCAAGTCTAGCTGGGAACCTTGTATTCTCCAAACAGATATTGCTTCATATTCTTTGGATCTATAGATTCACAGAGTTATCCAAAAAAATTTCACTGACCAGAAGCGACCTATAATCTCATGAAAGATGCCATTACATAATACCTGGAATGATGTTAAGTATGTGAAGTTCAACAGGACCTTAAGATAAGCCAGATATGACTTGTCTGATGATTGTCCTGTAGACTGGTAGTATACTCCAGATGAGGTACTTGGTATTCTTCTGATATATACCTTTGATTTTCTTAACATTTGTATGTTTCATTGGCTTGTTTTCTGCATTTGATTGAGCAAAAAAAAATACTGAATCAGTACAACTTACAATGTTTACATTATGAGTTAGAAGAATTGCAAATCAGAGGGCTGGGTATCCATGATATCAAATACCTGATTAGGTGATGGGGAGAGCCATCTGGAGGAGAATTTTTGAAGCTGAACCAGCAGAAATCAGTGTCATCTGCCATCAACTTTCACCAAGGGCTCTCATTTTACAGACTTTTGAAATCATGCAGCACTTCATCAAGCAGTAAATTAATTTGTCACAAAAGGTGCTTATGGGTTGGGAACTTTCTAGATATCACCCTGCTCTGTTATTTATTGTGTACATGATCTGCTTGTCACCTGTATAGTACAGCTGATACGTCTAATGTTTAATTTTCTAACTCTGGTGAAATCTGCATTGCAGCAACTTGTAACATTTAATTGTTTTTCCAATACAGTTTTTTGGTTATACGCTGCACAGTATTTGTCCTGTAATATAATGTACAAAAATGAGGTGTATTATGTTAACAAGGCGTGCTGCCTAATAACAAGGTCTGGTTATTTTTTATAAATATAAAAAAAAAGAAAGACAAAGACAGAGTTGTACACAGACAGTATGCAATACAAGTTGCCAGTGCAGAAAACCAACCTGCATTTAAAATTTAACCGGTGATAAAGCCCTTGAATGCATATATTTGTGCAAGTTTTATGTTAGAAATCTTGATGAAAGTTTCTATACAAAATGTAATATTGTTATACATGTATATGAAGGTTTATTGGTATTCTGAATACACAAAACTGGGTAAATTGAGACAAAGTTAAAAATTGGTCATTAAACTAGTAGTTTATCATAGATATGAACATGAAAAGGGAATATAGCAGTAACTTTTTGTATGGATTTTCTTTTTGTACTACATTTTGATTCATAGTTTATTTTCTTGCAGACGGCAAATATTGATTGTAAAGAATGTGAAAAGCCATATTTTGATGACCGAGAATTCTTGTTTGTCTTGTCTCCTCACATGTTCATCACCTTGTTTATATAAATATTTTCAACAATTCAGTGGATCTGTTTTATTGCTGTTTCATTGAAAGAATAGTTATGATATGAACTGCATAAACTCCTGGTGACCATGTAGCAGATTTATTAACATAATACTTTTCCAGCTCCCATTTGAGCTGTTGCCATGGCATTGTGTTCAATAGTCTGCTGACATTTGATTTCTTGTCAATGGCCCTTTGTATTATCACTAAATTTTGTATACATATGTAGTGGCCTTCTATATATGTTGTTTAGAATTTAACTTTTTGAGCATTGTTTGCATGTAAAGGCCTTCATGATGTAATCAACAGCCCTCCCCTCCAAAAATAGTAATGAAAGATTTTTATCATTCCAGCATATTTCCTTTTTCACCATTCACAATTAGGCGAAAATCAGCTATGACAATTTTCAGAGTCGTTTAAGAAATTTTTTAGAAATATTCTGAATAATTCCTCAGTTTTCTATTTAACAAATACAGATAATAGCTTTTCTTCCAGTGGCATTTATATGCTAATTGAAAAGAAAAACTAATTGGGACAATGTGATCAGTTTGGTGGAACTTTTAAGTATTTTAATGATTTTAATCAATTTACAGCACTCGTAAACTAGCAGTCCTAAAAGAATATTCATGAACCATACACATGCTCCTTGAACTACACATTTATTCTACAAGTAAACAATTTTTCTTCAACCCCACACCCATTACCATCATATTTTACTGTTCAGAGAGCGTTTGCCAAACTTTCTTCACAATGTATTTTGTAGTCTTTTCTGTATAATCATGATCAGTTTGCAGCTATGGAGCAGGGATGCACGACTCCATTTTGATGCGATAATCAGCTTCGGCCCTTTGTTTTCTTGTCTTCATCTGTCAGCCTTTTCTTTCATTTGCATTAAATAGGATTTAATTGATTGTGAATCAGATTTCGAAATTCTATTAGTTATAATCGTAGAACAAGTGACTCGGCTGACTAGGAAGACATTTACAAAAGGATCCTCTGAATGCCAAATTTTGAAAGTGGAATCATCATTCAACTGTAGCTAATAAAGTTCTTCAATATCAACAAGAAGAAAAAGTTTTATGATAATATGTCCAGAACTTCCCATGAAATCTCGCCTTTTTGTAGGCAGTCAGCTGAGCTTAAAATTACAAAGTACACATTTGAAGGATCCATGGATAACAACTCCAACAGTAAGGTTTTGTACCCTGTCCGACTTTCTGGGTACTTCAAATGTTTTGGCCTATTAATTAGGACAGCATGACCTAATTTCAGATATCCATGGAGATTGCCCAAGACTTCCATGTATATTTCATTAGAACATTCTAGGGTAAGCAGATACAATTTGTGCCCTTCTGATTTCATGGTGTTAAAAATCATGTTTGTGGCGCATAGTTCACAAAATATAGGTCAGGTTTCCATGCAGATCTACCCAGGACCTTCCTGAATATCATGTTAGAAAATTTTAGGCTTTTCTGACTGACGGGGTTGCTCAAAATCATGTTTTCAGCCTTTAGTTCGCAGAATATTGGTCACCATGATATAATAACAGGTTTCCTTGGAAACAGATTTCCTTAGGACCTCTATGGATGTACAGTAAGAAGTTTCTAGGTCTAATAGATACGTCTAGGTCTATGTGCCCTGTTAACAGACGGATTGCTTCATCTGAAGATCTCATAAATTGAGAGAAAAAAATATATAGATGGCGCCATCAGTCTGCAGGGAATGATGAAACACTCAATAATCAATATACATGGAATCTTGGGGGGGGGGGGGGGTACTTATGAGCACCTTAGCTCGGAGGATATAGGTCACAGTGAGCTAATTTCAGGTTTCCAATGAGAACTCCTTATGGACCTCCATTAGTGTAACGTTAGAAGATGCTTTGCCTAGCGGATACAATTATTCCCCAATCTGACATTGCGCAAAATCTTGTTTTCAGCCCGTAGTTCGCAAAATAAAGGTCACTAGAGCTAATTTCAGGTTTCCAGGGAGATTTGCTTAGGAGCTTCCTAGATGTACAGTTCGAAATTTCTAGGTCTAACGGCAACGATTTGTGCCCTGTTAATGGACGAACTGCTTTACGTAAAACATTGAAAAAAAAACAGGTGGTACCACCAGTCTTCAGGAAAGGATGAAACACTATTTGTTTAGTAAATTTTAACTATTCTGGGGGGGGGGGGGGGTTGTGACGAGCCCCTTAGCTCGGAAGATATAGGTCACAGTGAGCTTATTTTAGTTCTCAAAAGAGATTTTTATGGACCTCCATGGGTTTTCAGTTGGAAGTTTCTAGATCCAGTGGATACGGTTTATGCCCTGTTAATGGACAGACGGACGGACGGACGGACAATAGTGATCGTTATAGCTCAGTTGACTTTTAGTCAGCTGAGCTAAAAAAAATAATGAAATCATAATCAGAATTCAATAATTTGGCTCAGAGTTTGAGCTCTTATTTAATATGTACATTGTTACAGTCCTGATTCATCCGGCAAATCTGACAAACGGACCGTAACACAATTATTTAGACACGTATACTAAATACAAAACGTAAGACATAGGTGCTTTCAGTGGAGCTCTTTCAACAACAAAAAATGGCATCGTGTACATTATATACAATAATTTGACCGGCAAAACACTACAGAATTAACACAGTTATGGCTAAATAAAGTCCTTAGAACCCCGTATAAAAGGAAGTCCTGCTTAACAATACAGAAATGATAATAAATCCAAAATAAAAGGTGTCATTGGCACGTCTGCCTATGGTAAGCGAGAAAAGTTCAGGGTAATAAAAACTTGAAGCTGCGTAGAGGGTTTAAGTCCGGAACAGCGACGAATGCTGCAGGAAGTGAAACCAGCCCTTGTGCGGGTCAAGGTTTTCTCAATACGCGACCTCGTTATGCATTTTAGCGAACCTGTGAGCATAGCGATGGTGTGCCGTCGTCTGTCCTGAACCCATACTATTTTGAAAACAGCAAGAGTTAGCATCACAAAATTTTATGCAAACAAATTAGTCATCTAAAAACTATCGGATTTTGCTAATTTTTTGGCTAACTGCATTTTCTTAGATTTTATAGGGAAAAGGCTAAAAAAGCTTTAAACATCTTCTTCTCCGAAACTGTTCAGCCAAATTGTCCAAAATTTCACAGAAATGATTCTATGAAAAATTTCCCTCAAGTTTGTTCGAATGGTTTTTGTTCGTTGAATTTTGGCCGAGTTACAGGAAGTTGAACGCAGTCATCTGTCCAAAAAAACATACTAAAATGACAATCTCAGTAACGGTCGGAGCTATCATCACCAAATGTTATGCCAGTGTTGGTCAGATGAGTCATATATGAAATTCAGGTATCGGTGGTGCCACCTGCATTACCTTTTTTGTACGGGGGTCATTGGTCATCTGTACATTGACCCATAATTTCTCAGGAATAGCAGGAACTACCATCCCAAGATTTTTATGCAATAAACTGTCACATATTAAATGTTGTGGGATTCAGCTTATTTTTTTTTTTTTGCTTTTGCTATCTGCATTTACTTAGATTTTATAGGGGAAAGCTGAAAAAGCTTTAAAAGTCTTCTTCTTGTAAACGGGCCTGTCAAATTGATCAATATTTTACAGAAATGATCCCAAAAGTTCGTTCAAATGGTTTTCATATAATGAATTATAGCGAGTAACACAAATTTAAACTTAATCATTTGGCCAAGTAAGCATACTGACATAGTAATATCAGAAATGACAGAAGCTAGCATTACTAAGTATTGTGCCAATGTTAGTAACATGACTCAGTCGATCGTATTTGAAGTTGCAGATTTTGTGGTGTCACCTACATTGACCTGTTTTTTATGGGCAAAACCTCATAATTTTAGCCTCTTTCAGCTTAAAATGTTTATGATAAACTGTTAAGTTGAATCGTTCAATTTTTCAAAAGAATTATCCTAGGACATGATTCTTTCAATCATATAAGAATAGATTGAGTTTGTTGATTTTTGGTTGAGTCGTGAAAAGCTTAATTTGTTCTTATGGCCATTATCATGTATATTTCAAACTGAGGACTGCAATAGTGTTCTTCTACAAAATTGTTGTTTCAATTATAACTTCTGTAAAATTGCACAAAAATTATTCTCAGTTTGCCTTTGTTCAAGTTTACTTGAATGATTTTTGGCAGAATTATTGGACCTTTAACAATGAAAGGACTGCATCTTTTATTATTCTAGATATTTTGATAAAAAATTTATGAATATGTCAGCTTGAAAAAAAAGCATTTTAGCCAAAGTCTTTCAGTATGTGTAAACCGATTTACCGACAGGCCAAGATTGTGTCTTTATCTTTAAATAAGTTGAGAAACTGCCAACTGTTTCAGATTTGGCAACAAATCAAGAGTTCATTCAGTGCAGCCATATATAGGTCAAGAGTTCGATCGGTGCAGCCAAGCACAAGGCATGTGATCACCTCATGGGTATCATGCCCCTAAGAGCTGCATGTGCAGCCAATCTGTGAGCTTATGCAATGGTATGGCTACTATTTCAGATTTGGCAACAGGCCAAGGGTCAGTCTCGGTCTATTTATAGCTTTGGCAGACTGCCAACTGTATCAGATTAGGCAACAGGTCAAGAGTTCACTCAGTGCAGCCAGATATAGGTCAGGAGTTTACTCAGTGCAGTAGCTGCATTCTATTTATTGCGTTGGCAGACTGCCCGCTGCATCAGATTTGGCACCAAAGTTCAGCCTGGATCTATTTATAGCCTTGCAGACTGCCAACTGGTCAAAAATTCACCGAGTCTAGCCAGGTGCAGGTCATGAGTTCACTCAGTGCCGTAGCTTGAGCCAGTAATTTGTCACAGTTCACTCGGGGCAACTGCCTTTCTCACCTAAGCCTGGTCAGCCCCGTGCATCAGACTCAAGTTAAGTTTGATGTATTGGCCTGATATTTTGACCTGTCTATGTGTCTTTGATGGCTTTCTCGTTCACAATTCAGGTGTCGCAACCTACAATGACTTTTGCACAGTGTATGTGCCTTCTTATTTCTACAGAGGGATTTGATATATCAGCCTGTAATTGGGCATATTCATACATATTGAATAGCTTTGTCGTATACAATACTGGTGGTGCCACCTACAATAATTTTTGCACAGTGTGTGTCCCTGCTTATTTCTCAGGAGGGGTTTGATATATCAGTCTGAAATTGGGCATATGTATATATCTCTGATAGCTGTGTTGTATGTAAGACTTGTGTGTTGTGTGCACCCATGCCAGAATTTAAGCAGTGATGTTTGTGTAATTGTTTCTTTTTCAAAAAGTTTAGTACTTGCATTGTTCATATACATGAAAAGTAATGGTGCAGCATTGAAGCATTATAGCTGGTGTATATCCCAATGCACAGGTTCCCATTAGGCCTGTAGGCCTTGTTTAATGTGTAAAAAGTTAATCATATGATCATTTCTGTGTTGCCAAACATTTAATGGCTTTGCGATTTTTTTTTTCATTGGAAAATAGGTGACATGAAAATATGCTTAATCTTGCTGCATGGAAACTCTGCATACCGTCAGAGAACTTAAAAATGTTCAATATGCAATGTTGTGGGGAAAAATGTAATTAGAAAAAAATTAGACAAATTTGGGAGTTCTCAACATTTCCATTATGGCACACATGGCAAGATAGGGGACACTTTTATGGATGAAGCCTTTATACTTTATCTTGGTGCTAGAATTAAATATCAAATTTCAATTCAATTCCTTAATAAATATAGAAAATTCAATAGCATCCAGCATTGTTATATGCCAAATTTTCACAGATCAGCATTGGGTCTTTGATGTTCTTGTTTAATAATATATCCCATTACCATCAATTTCAGAATTTTCCAATATGTGTCCCTTCTGTGTAAAACCTGTGAACCATAATGCATTAGGAGGCATATCTAATTCACACTCTGGGCAGCAGCACTGCCTCACTTACAGGGGTGAGTAGGTATGGCATTATAGGCGTTATAGGCCAATTGTTCCAAGCAGCGAAACAAATATAACATTCGAATATATGTATATATTACTATACGGTATACCACGGATATATAAACTCGAGCACTCGAAAGGCAATATTGGGGTCGAACTCTTTATAGGCTGTCCATCACTCCTACTTTTTTTCTAGATTTTTGCCTCTGTTTTGTTTATCAAATCAAGTCTTCCTTCGTTTCCTGCAAAATACCTATTTATACCTAGTTTTCATATATTCCTTTGTGACACGCAATGTCACATGTCCATGTACCATATCATTGTCTTGATTATTATGTTTCACAATTTAAACGGCCAAGTTCAATTACAATAGTAATGACTAATTACCAGATTTAGCTGCTCACATTTTCAAAAAAAAAAAAAAACAATCTAAGCAAATGCGCCCTCAATGACGAATACGTGATCGCATGTCAATGTAAATAATTATCCGAGACACCGCCGGTCGCTGTCACCACCTGGACCAGTAATTATGGAACAATTATAAAGGGGGAAGTTTCGCATTTTTATCCTTTTCTGTTTTAGCAAACAAGGTTCATCAACGCAGTTATACCTATAGATTAATATATAAGAAGGATGTTTTCTTAACAAAGCGAGTGTTTTGCATTTTTTTTTAAATTTTCTTTTGAAATTTAATAATTGAATATATTATATAATCATGACATTCAGCATCATATCCCTTTTTAAACGTAGATCAATACTTAACCCTTTTTATAATGCGAGTATTTACATTCTTTACCAAATTTATTCGCCTCACTAATGATAATTTAGTAAACTGCATAAACGTGAGACAATTGAAATTGTAAAGACTGTTTCCAAAAAAAATCCTCAATATACGTAAATATATAATGGATGTGCTAAAAGAAAACTCAACGGAAGGTCTTTTGCATTGAAATAAGAGAAAATTACTATTTGGACATTCGTCAGTATATAAAGTCGGACTATAATGATTAAACACCCGCGTGTGTGTCTGGGTGTTTCTATGTGTAAACAATGGTTGACTTCTTTTATTTTGTACAAGCGATGAGGACTGCAATCGCCGCTATAAATTGACATTAACATTTTTGAAAGGAGCGAGAGGAAAAGAAACATCTTGACATAGGTAAGGTTAACTATAAAATGGCGACAGGGGTGGCCCTAAAAGGGGAATTAAGAGGGTGTTTATCTCTTCTCGGCAGAAATAACCGAAATTTTAAGGCTTACCGCCACCTCCTCCCCGACCTGGAATCATAGAGTTTCAGGGTACAAGTCTTTCGGTAGAGATATTAAACCACTCTTGAAGCAAAATTCTGGATCCTTCCAGTATGAACATCATGATAGTTCAAAGACATTTACCTCATACGTTCAGCTAAAAAGCTGCATGAACCGACCTTTAATCTCTGTGAATCTATATTTGTGCTCACCTGTCAAACAGAATTATATTTTATATATTATTTCCAGCAAATAGAGCAAATAGCGTTGACATATCCATAATGAATTAAAATACATTCTTCAATAAAATAATGAAACATAACAAAAAATTAACGTTACAATTAAAGTTGTATTACGTGCACTGTTTTTTTTAACAAAACTAGGCATCCTAATTGTTATACCTCAGGTTGGAGTAGACCCTACTATTTAACAGGTCCATGCTACTGGTCTCTTTATGTTCACGTGTCGTGAAGCATGAGGTAATAGTAGACCATCTAAAGATTTTGTTAGAAACTCGGTTATATATAAACTCGTCAATATAAGCAACTATAACAATACTCGCTAAATACAAAAGGGTACATCAGTCCAGATTCCAGACTCGAGTATAATGGGTTTGATGTGGGCATGACAATTTCGTATTAAAGGTTATTTCACCGATATCTGCTCACCTCGTTCTTGTTATCCATAAGCAGGCCTGTTTCAGTCTCCAAACGAAATAACATCACATATTTTCATCGCAATTGTACCTGAATGTTTGGATTTTCCAATTTCCTCCTGAGGTTTTGATGTCTGCAGGAATCTCAATTTACGCACATTCTAATATTATGTAAAACGCATATTGGTTATCATTTCAAATGTGACCACTTGATAACTAACTGGCAGAGACGTTATAAACATAGCCAATAAGCAGGTCATTAAATTGTTATAATAAGTTTCACAATTGAAACATAGTTCATTTCAAACATCAGCTTAGGTCAACGTAGCAAATGTTACTTGCGAAATATCGTCTCATGGTGAATACTTTTATCTCATGACAGAGAAAATGATTTGAGACATCATCGGTCGCTGGCAACACCTGGACTAGTAATTTATGAATTTTTATCACGAGAACCTTCGTCATCTAGAACATTCATATATCAACATCAGTCATTATATGTATGTTCGTGTTTGTTATATATATATATATATATACTTGTATATATAACAGTTTTCATAGTACCATTACATGCACATTAGCTTCCCTACCCCCCCCCCCCTCCCCGTTTTCGAATTTCGGGATCCGCCACTGATCATGGCCCCCTCCCCTCCCTCAGTCCTGGCTACGCCCCTGTCCATGTGTCAAGCACATATACTTTTCCATGCATAAGTACGTATAGTCAGTAGTCCGTGTTGTGAGATGCTCTGTAACAAAACATTTTATTATTTTTTGCAAGCCATTTCTTCATAAAAGTATTGTACATGTTATATATTTGCAAAAAAGCAGGGTTAAATCAATTATAACAATATTAGTAATTCCATACATGATGTTAATACTATATATTTTTATGGGTACTTATGTTTACTCTTCGAACATTTAAAAAATACATTGTGTATGTATAAAAAAGGAGAGCATTTTTAACCAAATGGCAGTAAAGTTGGTTTCTGAAAAGTGATTTCATGAATTAACAAGGTGATTGGTATGCGCAAAACGCAAAATCGCTCCCTGTGGGGTGCGAATATGGAGAACATATACGAACCACTCATACGGATGGATGGAAACAACTATTGATAGGAACTGTTTAAAAATTCCTAGAGATGACTGAAACTTCCTTTCAGTAATGAATGTGTGTTTAGGGCTGAGACTCAGACATCTTACAATCCAGCTGAATGTTAAGTATGCCTAATTTGATATATGTTAGTGGGCTCGGTTAGAAGAAATGGCATTCTGAAAACTGCATCATCCTGTGACTGACAAATTTGTGAAATTTAAGCACTGTTGTTATATCATCCGTAGTTTTATCATGGAAGTCCGGCGGTTAAAACGTCCCTCAAAATTGGATGAAAAACTGCGTCCATCCTCACAGTAGGTCACACCATATCTGGGTCGTCTCCTCTCCTTGCAGGCTTGTCACTTCTGGTTCCGCTCCTATTGTCGCTTTCCTTCTGAGCTCCGAATTAACATGTAGATAGCCAGACATTGCGGTCAATGACAAAGGCATCCCAGGGCACGGAGGTGCCCTCATCCAGCATTTGAAGCTTAATAATTGCCTTCTGATATTCCTTGTGCCAGAGGAAGTCATCTATACGCACATCATGTCCAGCTGCACTGTAGCTGCCCGAAGGCAGCCTGATCCCCACCAAATGACCCCTTAGTCATTTCGGAAGAGACTCAGGTTTCCTAACCATCGAGGAATTCACTGAACACCCCACCTGTATGTTGATGTTGTATCGCTAGCTTTCTGGCCTCACGAGGGTTGTTCGGGTAAAAGACTGTAGCTTTTCTTGGTGCCCATAAGGTTCATAATATGACAAGTTCTCATACATAAAATGTGCGACCTGTGTGTTGTCTTGGGTCCTTTGAAGTTTTCTCTTTGGATTTCGACCTCGATTGAAGAAGTCCATTAAGTTGCGGGTTACTGACCAGATGGTATGATACAAGCTCCCTTTAGATCCAAAATTGATCCAAATAGTTTATCAAAATATTGTTGAGCCGATTTTTATAAGGCTGTGCTTCTATATTTTTTTCCAAATATTGCGAACGTATAAATAGCATATCAGGTGGTCATTCATTATTATATAATTACATTTGGAGGATTTTCCGAGTTTTTTCCCCATTGCAGCTCTTCAATAAAGCGGGTTACCACTGATACACAAGTAACCTACATACCTTGCATGACGCTCAGCTGGATTTGACACATTACGAGAGATGATAGTACATAACTACTGGTTAAATTGACAATTTGGGCTCTTAAGGGGATTAAGTAAGAACCTGTCCGTATGTTACATCTGACCCCCCCCCCCCCCCACCCCAGGTCAAATGGTTATGTATTGCTTAAGGCCAGATTGGCAGCTTTGGGCAACAAGGTGTTGTATTCACTGTAAACAAAACTATACATGACAAAGGTTTATACAATGGAATACAACAAAGAAATAGAAACCCTGCTTCACTTTAGTTGAAAATTGGTCATACTATTTACAGCATACATCTGCATGCCAAGCACATGATTAAAACATAAAAGTGTTAATCTTCTGTAGCATTTAACGTTCGTCAATGTCAAGTTTGCATAATACTTAGTAACATATCACTTCTTACCTCTTTGAATCCATGATATATACCTCTTGCGAACACCAACGCATTGAGAGGTATCAGACATTCACACTCTAGGGAATGCGCAACTTACATGATGATGTAGGATTATTGCAATATCTCTAAGGATTAATTTAAACATATTTAGTTTAACAAGATTACATAGTAGCCATTATTGCTAATGAAACATGTTCTCCTGTCTGCAAAAAATAATGCATTTAAATACATAAATTTTAATAAATACAAAACATATACAATACTAAATAAAACAATAATCACAGTGAAACAAGCATTAAAAAAAAATTAACTGGTCATTTATACAGAAAGTACCAGTTATAAATGCGATATGTTTCACAATACGCATACACTGAAGACAAAAGGAGGGAAATATAAACAATTTATATTGATCATAATCTTTGATTAATTGATTGATCAGTAAGCATTTCGTCTAAAATCTCTTCGTGTTCATTATATACTTCTGGATTAATATTAATACTTTATCTCTAATTGCATTAGTTGGGAAATTATCACCATACAATAATGCGTTTAATAACAGTTTTCGTTCAGTTTTTTTTTCTCGGTCCATGGTTTCTGAATATAGGGCAGCCTGTAAATTTCTTTTAGACAGTATATTTTTAATTCCGTTATATAAGCTTGATCTGCAATTATTATACGTGATGCAATCTAGCATGTAGTGTTCTACGGTTTCATCTGCCAATTATACACTTACAGCGAGGATTATCTGATTTTCCTATATTAAAAAGATATTTATTTAATTGACAAACTCCGAATCTTAGCCTGTTGATTATTATTTCTATTTTCCTTTGTTTAATGACATATATATTCTTTACAGTGTGTTCTTCGCGGAATATATGTTTTTTCAATACATTTTTAAAGGAGTCTATATTCTGAATAATCCGAATATTTAAAGGAAGATTGTTCCATAGAAGGCAAGCAGCTGGAAGAATTGAACGTCTGCTTTGTTCTTTTTTAAAGAAGGGTAGACGAAGGTCCTCCTTACCGCGAAGATTGTAGTGTACTATTGTAGAGGTGGTATTGGGTTCCAGGTTACTTAAATAAGATAGAGCAAAACCATGGAACATTCGTTGAAACGAATAGTACATATCAGTGCCGCTCTTCTTTGTATGCTGTCAAGTTTATTTGCAAGTTTCGTAGAACAATTATTAAATAGTTGTGATCCGTACTCCAGGACTGGTCTGGCCATTGCCTTATATAACCTTTCTAATGTTTTCATGGACAGATTATATTTATAATATTTTAAATTCCCAATCGCTTAGAAGCTTTAATGCATATACGATTAATGTGATTCGCCAAAGACAGGTTGTATATCAGTGTGACTCCTCAATGGTTTACACTGTTAGTCTCATTTAATTTAATATTATTAAAATACAGAGGTGGGTAGTTGACTTTAGCGGTTTTATTAGAAAAACATATCACGCTAGTTTTATTAGGATTAAACATTAGTTTCCACATTTGTGCCCACTGGTTTATTCTTTCTAGATCCCTGTTTAAGGATAAGGCAGTAACTTCTGGATAAACATGTATCATCGGCATACATTCTCAAGTTATTTTCTAGTCCGTTATATATGTCATTAACGTATACTAAAAACAAAAGAGGCCCCAAGATTGAACCTTGGGGCACTCCTGACTTAATATCCGAGTAGCTGGACTGTATTCCATTTAGTATCACGCAATTTTTCCGTCCGCTCAGGTAGCTATTTAAGAAATTAAGTAAGGCGCCCTCTATACCCATTAATTTAAGTTTGTGTATAAGACCTTTGTGCCACTGCCAATCAAAAGCCCGCGAGGCATCGAGGCAGACAAGTCTAGTGTCGCAGCCTTTCTCGAAACCATTGCATATGTCGTGGCAAAAGGAAATTAATAAGTACACTGCAGAATCATTTTTTTGGTATCCTAAATTATATGGCGAGAGAAGCGCATTTTAAACAAGATAATCATATAATCTATTATATACAACCCGTTCTAGAACCTTTGATATATTATTTAAAAGCGATATTGGTCGATAGTTCTTAACGTTATTTCGTTCTCCTTTTATGTAGACTGGTAATACATAAGCCTTTTTCCAATCCTCAGGAAACACTCCCTGTCTTATACAATGATTTAAAAGTTTACAAAATGGAATACTTAGAATGTCTGCTGTATGTTTAATCACAAAGTTACTTATTCCCCCAGGTCCAGTCGCTTTATTCAGTTTTACTTTTGACATTGCATGGAAAACTTCAGTCTCAGTGATAAAAATAGATGTAATTTTCGGGCATCCAATGCTTTCGATATCAGGAAGGTCCGTGCAATCTGAAACCACGTTACATTGGCTTATCAGAACAGGTCATCATTGGATCCCCGCAAAACCTGTATTAAGAGACCCACAGATTAAAAGGAGCTACATTTGCACGGGGGATCCACGGGGGTTCTCCGCCGTCTTGTTAACCACGAATTGGTTCCATACATTCAGTCCCCGGGTCAAATTACATCTCTAATTTCATACTGTAACTGAATGATTCCATTTTCCAAACCCATTTGCAATGTCTGCAGAAATTTTACAATTATTAACATAAATATATACGTTTGCACTACCAAGAAGGCGACATATTTTAATGAGAGTAATTAACATTTAACCAATGCAGAATGCATTGAACGGTTAGAACGGTCCTCGGTATCATGTAATTATCCTATTTTAATATGTTTCATAAATGATATAAAAAAGCGATTACCGTTAAACGTAACATGTTCACATTTTGGTATATAAAAAGAATTTTTTAATTGCATGATAGACAATATATCTGCAATTACCTGATACACCTTTAGTCGTTGGTAACACCTTGATCAGTAATTATTCAACATATATTACGGAGATACCCGGCACGTTCATCATATTCTGTCCCAGCGACAATGAGTCTGTACTCAGGTATACATACAGATACTGATTAATAATGCAAGCATCTGCAAATGTTTATTTTAAATTGATAAAGTATAATATACTTTATGCATATATGTGAGACAGTGAATCGGATAATAATTTGAATGAAATCTTGGTTATACCAAATTAATGAATAGAAATGCGTGATCATATGATTCAACGTTTGGTCTGATACGCTACTTTTAAATGAAAATTGATACATCAGCATTCGTCAGTATTTAGGGAAGAATGATTATGATTAAGCAACATCATTTAAATATGTACCTTTATATACATGCGTAAACATTTGCCGAGCTTTTATTCCTGTTCATTTCAAGGTGAGAGGGTTGTAATCGCCGCTCTATTGGTACTGACGTTTACACTTTTCAAAGGAGCGAAAGGAAAAGAAAAAAAACCTTAAGACAGGTAAGGTGTCAACTGTTTAACACTGTTTCCATAACATGTAAGCTTAAGCATCAGCTCGACATATTGTTGTTATTAAATTGCCATCCACTTACGCTAATACATCATTTGTAAAAGCTAAAAAATACCAGACCCTATCCCCCGGCCAACCACAAATACACACACACACATTTACGCTTCTAAATCCTTGATTCGCCTTGCAAGGTCATCAAAATACATTTTTTTAATATGATATTTCACTTTCTTTTTACAGAACCAGGAAATCAACAGATCCGCGACCAGCTTGAGGTGCTGACTAAATTGTACACGGGCCGAGCTGACACAGCAGCGGCCGTAAAGGCAGTGCATATAACTCGGGTGTTAGTGATGCCTCCCGGGGCAAATTACGTCAGAGGCAGAGGTCAGTACATAACCCGGATGAAACCAAATACACAATAATGAATAATGGCCGTAACTACTGTAGGTTTGATTTGAAAGCTCATGCTTATCTTGTTAGGTTTTCCTTCAAATCGACCTATAGATTTAAAAAAGGGCTACCGACATTAAGTCGAGTCATGACCATCTGATATTATTAACTTACCTCGCATTTCATAACCGGGTTATATCGGATTGGCAGGTGTCTTTATCAGTCGGTATGCAAATAATTTTATCTCCAGTTCTAGGATGAAATCCACAAGCTGCTTGAAAACCAGGCAACACAATCATTATAATACAACATATTGTTAAAGGAAGTGCAAACACAAAAAAATAAAAGAGTGACTGAATATGGTAGATAACATACGTGGTCTCATTGGCGTACCTAAGGGGGAGGCAGGGGCGGTCCGTCCCGAACGGCTCATGTTAGGGAGCGGCATTTCGGTGAATAAGTATAAAGGAGTGGCATGAGGTGTTCCTCAAAAAGGACATATTTAGAGTTACAACTTTGACCTTCTTTAAAGATTGCTGGGACAATTTACATATTACAGACTGGGTGGTTCCTTCTTGCTGTTTCTCGAGTTATGACGAAATTCCATCCTCATAAATTATTTCAGGAATTATTAACCAAACAATGGAACCAATCAGATGATCCGCGAACGGACTCTGTAGGCAAGCAAGACAAAAGGCACTACACAACTGTTTTTATTCTTTTTAGATCAGCGGTCTTTCAATGATAGAAGGTCGAATATCTGACGAATCAGATGTAATATAGGCATATATGTCAGGGAGGTCCACGTTTACAGAAACGCCAGGGGAAAGGGGAGCTAACTAGGGAAAAACCCTGCCAGAAAACCTTTTGCCCCTCGATGATAAAGGGGTTTTCTCTCTTACATATTGTCCGGGAAATTTTTCAATATGCATGCGGCAGTCAAAATTTTGAATTCTTGGCGATTTTCCATGGAATGTATGACGAATTTTCACTCCTGAATTCACCGAAATATCATGAGATTTAATGGATCGAAACAACCTTAATTTTTCCCCATAACCCTATATTCTTTCAATAGTATCTTTATTCAATACAAGTACTTATACTATCTTCTGAATATTTTGTGATGTTAAATAAAGATATATTTGCCTGTGACCGTTGAACTGCATGGTCCAATATACCTATTTGAAGGTTTTATAATGCTTTTTTGAGGGGTAGCTATTGTTACGACCGCCGACAAACTGGGTAGGTACGCCTTGCATGCACTGCGTGATCTTTTAATAAAATATCATGAACCTTCTTGATTGAGCCTGTTCTGATCTCCAACACTTTTAATTGGTCATAACACACATAAATTGATCAAGTCCTGTAACACGACATGCCATGTGTTTCATGTATCTCGCGGCTTCCGGTTCCCCCACTTCCGGTGGGGTCACCTACAGTCATAAGGGGTTGTCTCAAAAGTCGCAATATTCAATTATCATTACACTTCCCCTCTTCTAGACAATAACTTAATGGCCTTATTGACTGAAATATTAAAAGTATCATTTCCCAGAATTACCTTAAATATAGACTTGTGAATGTTATTGAAGGTTTTAAAGATCTGATTAGAATTTATCAGATATACACTTTAAGAGACTGCACTGCTGGTTGTCCTGGTTGTTACAAATGTTTATATATGTGATTATATGGCAAGTCTCTAACATTCATCAATGAGTCTTTTTGGTGCACCACGCTGCCTGCTGGAGCGTCGAAGCTGTGGGACAACTGCATCCTGTCTATTGATTGGAGTGTCATCTACCTGATTGTCTTCATCATCGTCATGGACCACTCTCCTTTGCCGCACCAATAGTAAATCTCTATGGTTGCGACGCAGCATGGCTCCAGACCTAGAGCGCACTAAATATGATCTAGGCGCCACCTGCTTTTGAACAGTGCCTTCCTTTGGCCAAGTGCCCTTGCGAGAGTTGACAACATTTCTCAGATGAACTGTGTTCCCCGGATGCAGCGGGGGCAACGATTGGGCATTCTGGTCATGATACAGTTTTTGCTTCTGTTTTTGTTTTACTTTTACTTGGTACATCTCATCCATTTTGGGCACATTCAAATGCGATTCAGGTATGGGGAGATTTGAACGGATTCGTCTGCCCATTAGTAGCTCCAGCTCCTTCTATGGCCTTTTTCAGAAGTCTCGTGACTATTTTAACACCGGTTCCTGCCATTCCATTTGATTGATGGAAATGGGGACTGGATGTGTTCAGGGTAAAATCCAATTCCTCCGCAAATTTAGCCATTTCCCTACTGGCGAACTGAGGACCATTATCACTGAGGAGCTCAACAGGTATCCCGTGCCTAGCAAAGACATTTTTCAATCCAGTAACCACAGAGTAACTATCTGTGCTTCTTAGAGGAATTGCTTCAGGATAGCAGGAGTAATAATCTGTAACGATCAAAAAGTTCTGAGCATTGTATTTAAAAAGATCTGCTGCTACTTTTCCATATGGCCTGCTTGTGACCGGGTGGGGCATCAGCGGTTCTGCAGCTTTTTTTGGTCTGTGTCTCTGACAGATTTGACAATTTCTTACTTTGTCTGATATATCCAAGTTAATGCGAGGCCAATACATGACTTCTCGTGCCCTTCTTTTGCATTTCTCTTCTCCTAAATGTCCCTCATGTAATTTTAACAGCATCGCAGTCCGCATGCTGGTGGGTATAACCAACTTACACCCTTTAAAAATAGTGTCTTGAACAACCGACAACTCAGCCCTACAGTTCCAGAAATCCTTGACATTTGTTGGACAGTCTTTCTGGAATTCTGGCCTTCCATTTCGAATAAACTCCATCACCTGTTAAAGAATAGTGTCTTTAGCCGTTTCCTGCTGAATTTCATTGCGCTTTTGCACGGACACTGGCAGTGAAGTAATTATCATATCCACATATGAAGCAGTATCACATTCTACTGCAGACTGGTTGGGAATTGTGGTCTTGTCTACTGCCCGAGACAGTGTGCCAGGTGTGTAAGACACGTCTAAAACATATTTTTGGAGTTTTAGCAGAAGTAGCTGTATGCGAAGAGGACATTCATTCAGAGGTTTAACAAAATTTGGTATCAATGGTTTGTGAACCGTTTCTGCTTCAACACTGAGCCCATATATATACTGGTGAAAACGTTCACATGCGAATGTAATGGCCATGAGCTCTTTTTCAATCATCGCATACCGTGTTTCGGCACTGGTCATGGAACGGGAGGCATAGGCAATGGGTTGCCACTGGGCTTCATGTTGTTGTAGGAGTACGGCACCAATTCCGTTCTGCGAGGCATCTGCTGAAATCTTGGTGCGTTTGTTCGGGCCATAGAACTGCAGTGTTGGTTCTGATGTTAAGCTTTTCTTCAATGTGAGCCAGGCTTCCTCCTGTTCCTTGAACCAGCACCATTCATTTTTCTTTTCAACCAATGGGGCCGCAGTAGCTGATAGGTCCGGAATAAATTTTCCAAGGTAATTAATCATCCCAAGGAAACGTTGAACCTCCTTCACGGAGGTAGGCCCTTCCATGTTCTCAATTGCTGAAATCTTTGTTTGGTCAGGTTTAATCCCATCTTTGCTGATCACATCACCAATGAAAACCAACTGTGACACTCCGAATTCACATTTTTGCCTGTTTACCTTCAGATTTGCATTTCTTGCTGCCTCAAGGACCATTCTCAGGCGCCTGTCGTGTTCCATTTGATTGGCACCCCACACAATAATGTCATCCATGGTTGTGTTCACACCCTCTATGCCCTCAAAGATCATTTGAATTCGCTTGTGATAGACTTCCGGTGCCGATTTGATCCCAAATGGCAATCTCAAAAAATGATACCTACCTCTTGGGGTATTAAATGTGCACAGCTTTGAGCTTTTTGTGTCCAATTTCATCCCTGAGAGGCGTCCAGTTTGCTAAAAACTTAAGCACCCGCAAACTCTGCCATGATTTCCTCCCTAGTTGGAAGCTTGAAATGTTCTCTCTTTATGGCACGGTTCAGATCACGGCGATCGAGGCATATCCTCAAATTGCCGTTCTTCTTTTCTACGATCACCAGAGAACTCATCAAGTCTGAAGGTTCATCCTCCTTCATGATAAAGCCCATTGCTTCCATTCTGTCGAGTTCTCGTGCAAGTTTATCTCTGAGAGCAAATGGAACTTTACAACAGGGATGTATAACTGGTGTCACAGTTTCATCAATATTTATTGTGTGTTCACCCTGCAAGCAGCCCAACCCTGTAAATACATCTTGAAAATCCTCTTTCAACTGATCATATGGGCCTACAGTATTCTTTTCGAGCAGAAATACGCGTTTTACTAGGCCAAGTATTTCACAGCCTTGAAGTCCTAGTATTGGCTGTCGGTCACCATCAACAATCATAAAGTACATTTTGACCTGCTGGTCTTTTTGTTTCACAAACTGGGACTCGCTCCCCAGTATAGGATGTAACTCTGGCATTAACTCTATGCAACTTTGGTTTGGTTTGTAATGTACTATACACTGTTTTGGAAATAAATTGACCTGTTCCCCAGTATACAGTTTCATTGGAACAACAGTTTCATTTAGAACCAGAGGTACGACCCAGTCTTTATTCAAATTATCTTGATTGTCAATAGAATCAATAAAGAGTTCAGGTTCCTGATAACCTTCAGTTTGTTGGGTGACCTCATAATCCAGACTGTGCACTTGGGACCGTGTCATACGACAGCACTTTGCAAAATGGTTCATCTTGCCACAGTTACGACACTGTTTGCCAAATGCTTGGCATGACCTGGCAACATGGGTGAATCCACAGTATCCACATAAGCGAGGTCTATTGAACGTTTTTGAAACGGCCCCCTTTTCTTCAGCTAAATGCTGGCCTTGTTTACTGATTTTTTGAGTTGCTTGACTCTGGCTAAATTTTCTCTCTTTGATGTCTGCTCTGTATTTTGACAGATTTCTACTGACTCCATGGACAGAACTCTCATATGGATTAATCTCTCTGGCCCTATTTCTAGTTGTTTCTGCAGCTCTACACATGTCAACAGTATCATCCAATGTCAGATTTTTCTTCTGCAGCAACCTTTCACGCAAATTATCATCTGTAATCCCAGAAATAATTCTATCTCGCATCAGTTTATCTCTCAAGCCTCCAAATTCACAATCTTTTGCCTGGATTCTAAGTCTCTTCACATATTCATCAATCCCCCCATCACTGGTCTGAACACAGGTGAAAAATTTGTATTTTTCATATGTCACAATTTTCTTTGGCACACGATATTCCTCAAACTTTGGTACAATAGCTGAAATATCCAGTTCTGCACCTTCCTCAAAGTGAAAACTATTATAAATTTCCAGCCCGTCTTCCCCGATAAAATGCATGAACACAGAGCCCTGTGTATTGTTGTGCTTACTGTCAAGCCCGGAGGCAGGAGCATACAGTTTATAACGCTGCACAAAGCGAGTAGTTGTCAGCGAGGTTTCCTGTTACTTGAAGGGGAGCTGGAGGGCTTAAATTTTCCATAATTAGCAATGACAAGGCGACACAGGATATCGCAGATGGATAAAGTCTGTAATCAGTGACACAATACAAATAAAACAGTCCCGGTGTACTCACGATTAGCGAGAGCTCAGTTTACATGTACGATGGTGCCCTGACAGTTACACACATATGATGTTATTTTATGACCTGTTCACGCACTTCTGACACCATGTTCTGATCTCCAACACTTTTAATTGGTCATTACACACATAAATTGTTCAAGTCCTGTAACACGACATGCCATGTGTTTCATGTATCTCGCGGCTTCCGGTGCCCCCCTTCCGGTGGGGTCACCTACAGTCATAAGGGGTTGTCTTGTCTCAAAAGTCGCAATATTCAATTATCATTGATGGCAATACCGAACAATGCCGTTAACAACAAATAAAATTGGACACAGTAGAGTTGAAATAGATATTGAAAATCATATTCAAATTTTTTTCAAAGTGTCTGAAATTGATGTTTTGTAATACGTTTATTGGTTGCTTGTTCTGTTTTCGCTTAGTCTGGTCATAAACATTTGCAAATACTGTCCGGTCCCCTCATACTCGTTAGGTATTACAATGTTTAATTTCAGCTTCAATGTCTGGTAAAATAAATCAAGAAACATTTAAGCCCCAGGTCTTGATATTGAAAATGCTTCTGTTATAAGTTGTATCTTTTATAGTAGTAGCTCGTATTGGTATTTCTTTTAGGAAGTTGATGGAAAGGAAGAACGGTACTTGATGTTCACTTTTGTATTTAAATGTTTCTTTGTTGTGACGGTTTCCTGCCACAACTGGGCAAATGATGATGCCGCAATAAGTTTAATTTCATTTGTCAGAAGGCGTTGGTTATTAATGAGAGCATTTGTTGTAATCCCTGTGAAAAAAGCAGATGTTGTAGTGAGGTAATGACGTACAGAACCCAAAGAGAGCAGGTATATAATTTAATTGAACAGAACATCTGGTATATTCGGGATAGGAGAGCACACATATGAGAATAGTATAAGTGACAAATAATTTTTTCTGTAATTTTTGAGGATGTATGTCAGAGAATTTACAACTTATGTTCGTGATGTATATAGGGTTTCTGAAGGATGTTAATCGACACGGGGGATAGGGGACTTGCTACACAAGTCTTTCCACGTATCCACTGCTTGCTACAGCATGGATTAGTGAATTGGCACACATGGTTTGAAACCCGAGATATTCCACTCTCATTGATCTTTGGAAGTGTGCCAACCGCCTGGCGGCAAAACCCTGGAAATCATGCTTTAACAAGAAGTGGTTTCGTGGAAGGGTTATCCAACATATTCAGGGTATGACCAATCTATGAGTAGTGTATATGACCACAAGTGAGATGACCACAATAACAAGGACTTCCTGGTAGGAAATATGATAACGTATGCCGCCGAACATCATATCTCATGCATTCACCTCTAAATTTTCTTATATATTACTCACCTTGCAGAGGAGGTGATTGAATTATGGAGGAGCCTGTACAAAGCTGGGGAGGTAGATCTGACGGTGACGAAAAAACAGGTGTACGTGTTCGGTGACGTCGGGGTGTCGTATAATCATTATGAATTTGACCAGAACGACCACACAGCGGCGGAGAGTGGAAAGTCAGTGTACAGCTTAGTATAACCATTGTGATATAAAAATTATAAAGCAGTCGTTTGATATATTCTATAAGAAAAATAAAAAGTTTTCATCGGATATTTCAAACGGCAGTATAAAATTGGAGATGACCAAGCGTATACAGTTTCAGCTATTAACTCAACTATGCATTATATTCGAGACTATATAAATATATATATATATATATATATATATATATATATATACATATATATATATATATATATATATATATAAAACAATCATATATCTACAGGGCACTTTCTATTTGGATCAAGGAAGGCGGCAGCCAGGTATGGAAAATTCGGAACTCATTATGGAACTTTGATCAGCCTATGAAGACCTAGATAAAGGAAATTTTAAAGAAAGACGAATTTCAAATGTATTGTGTTAGGACCATACACAATCATTTTGAATTTTTGATCTAGAATAAAACAATTAAACTTGGAATCAAGTTATTATTTCAATGCGGAAATTGTATTTACGGTATTAAATAAATGTACTTCCGCAGTCTTATGAAATTGTATGTGTTGAATGCATGGTATCATGCACCGTTCACCATAAGAGCCTTGATCTGCACAGAACTGTCCAGACGTACACCATTTTCTGGTCAGCTGGTTCAAACCACTAATTAAAACAAAATTGTTAGTAATAGTTGTGAAATTTTTAATGCCATGGCTACAGCCGCTCTCACGTGGTACCAGCTGGTGGAGTCTACTCTCCACACCAGCGACACCTGTAGATTACGACTAACAGTGAGAGATCGGGCATGTTGGTTACAAAATGTGGAAGTCAGAAGAGCTCTTTTGCAGCACTCCCTAATCTTTTTCCTCTTACTTTGTCCCTTTCGATTAAAGTGCCTAGTCCCCATGTTTTCCTAGTAGCCCTAACCCTTCAACCCTAGCTGCATGCCGTATAGTCATTTTGCTGCATTGCCTAACCCTGTTATTCTGTCCAGGCGTTAAATATACCCATAGCAAGTATTTACATGAATGCAAATGCAATGACATGCATGACAGATTCTTGCCATAGGCCTGTAAGGAGGGTCTTAAACTAAAACTGAATGTCACTCCTTTGACCAATCCTAGTAAAGTTATGGAAATTAATTGCAGTGAATTAGAATTCAACACGCCCTGATATTGTAGAAAAGAGCCAAATTTGGTCCCAGAGAGGTTACCGGTAATTGTCCTTGCGGACACTGTCGAAAGCCATAGGGGATGAAGGAATGTTTCATATGGTATTCAATATATATAAAGTCAGAAATACATTTTGTGGCGTTATCTTAATTTTTTACTGTTATCAGTTTTTGTCAACTTTTGCTGGGTCGTTTCCTTTCCTTGCGGGCCCTTTGGTCAGGCCACACCAGATGCTGGGTCGTCTCCTCTGCCTACGGGCTTTTCACCTCTGGATCCGCTCCTATTGTCCCTATTCTTCTGAGCCTCGCATTAACATATGGATAGGCAGGCATTGTGGTCAGTGACAAAGGCTTTCAAGGGCCAGGCGGACGCCCTCATCCAGAAAATGAAGCTTTATAATTGCCGTCCGATGTTCCCTGTACCAGAAGAAGACTTCCAACTGCACTAACTAATGTCTAACTGCACTGTAGCTGCCTGAGGGCAGCCTAAGCCCCACTAGATGATCCCTGAGTCATTTCGGAAGAGACTCAGGTTTCCTAACCAGCGAGGAATTCACTAAAAATCCCACCTGTTTGTTGATGCCGTATCGCTGGCTTTCTTTACCCACGAGGGTTGTTCGAGTAAAGGAATAATGCTCTTCTTGGTGCCCGTAAAAGTCATAATATTTCTACCACATAAAATGTTCTACCTGTCTTGGGTCCTTTGAGGTATTCTCTTTGAAGAACCACGATTGAAGATGTCCATTTAGTTGTTGGTTAGTGACCGGATGATATTGTAGTTACTTATCAATTCTGGAGGAAAATGGGGCTTAAACAGCACGCACACGCAGAATTTTAAAGAGATAAAACAACACCGTTTAATTGGAATTACATTTAGAGACCCAACTTTCAGGTTATCAGGACTGCAGTGGCGTCAATTTTTCTTCCAGGGTTGGGGAATGACTCGCCGACACACCCACACATATAGACACACATATATATATGTATATATATATATTCCTTGCTGGCGCCTAAATGACACATTCCAAATAAATATATACTCATTTCAAATATATTTCAATATATTTCACAGAAAACTCATAAATGGAGCCTGTCTAAATTCTATTCAAATCTATATTTCATTTACTATATATATATATATATATATATATATATATATATATGTAATTATCTGAAAAGTGTAGGGGGTGATTTATCATTGACCATCCCCCCTTGCCAAAAAGTGTGGGTGGGGGGGGGGTTATACCCCCATCCCCCTATATTGACGCCCCTACAGGACTGCATATTATTGTTAATGTAATGAATTAAATAAGATATACGTACCAGGCCAGGTAGAATTGATTGCTCTTTAGGAGTGGATGGCTCTTCACCTTGGTAACCGACACTGTCGTTAAACCAACCCCGAGGTGAATAAGAAGTCATACCCTGGCTGGCACGGAGGCCAGCCTTCTATAAGGTCCATTTGTCTTGTCCGAAAAATAGAGAATTTCTCGGTTATGCCCAATTTAATACAGGCTATAGTTGACAGGATAAAAACCCTGTCTTGTGATATTGGGCATCTCTATATGGACTGTCAATCAGTATTGATGCCCCACCCCTGGCCAGCTGAGGTCCAGGTGAAAAGGCAAGAATGCTACATCCTTCCCCTTAAAGGGAAACTTTACAGTGGAAATTTTGCGATAGCAGTCATTATATCTAGCCTTTGGAGAGGAGGGTTTGTTTTTTAGTTGTTTGTTATTTGGCCAATACAAGACTGCTAGTCTGTGTATACGATGTTAACTGGCTCCCCAACCCCTTAATCCCACGTGGGGAGGGGGGAGGATAGGTTTATCCAATGCTCGGTATCCCTGAAAGTGGGATACCAACAGCGGGTAGGGAGTTTTCTCACCCCACACAGTACTACCTGGGATAAGTCTTATGCTTGTTTTGAAATTTCAGGGGAGGTGATTTTTTATTAGACATTCAAATAAGACATAGGTGACTTTATATATGACAATAAAGCATGCACACAAATTAATAGATAGCATTAGCTGCATGATTCTCTTAAAGTCCAACAGGGCGCGCCACAGGCCTACCTAAATAGCAAATGTTCATAAGTATACGTTATTATTCTTAATATTAGGATGCTCAGTATGTGTTAACCGCATGCAAACTCCTGCCAGCATGTTGTAAACAAGGCGAGCGAGTGTTGTCTCTGGGGTATAGGCATGATTTGTTGCTTGATGTGTCCACCCAAGAATGGAACATCTGAAATGAGAAGAGCAGCAGCAGTATCTGTCCTTATGATACAGATATAATTTCTGCAACTGTGTCCTATACATGACTGTTAAGAAAAATCCTTATGTACAGGTATAATTTCTGCAACTGTAACCTATACATGACTATTAAGAAAAATATTTCTTACATAAATTTTTCACATTATCAAACAGAAAGGATGTCGATAAGCGGCCCCTTGGTAAAATATTAAAAGAGTTAAACACTTGATCTAAGTTTCAACTATACATGATAAAATAAATTTGACACAGTTACATAAAGGGACCCTCTTATAGGCATAATCTGGGCTCATTTCTCCGTTAAATATGGAGTATATAAAACTAGGGGTAGCTAGAAGATATAAAAGGTGGACAAAAGAAACTACCATATCCGATTTAATGGACAGTATTTTTTGTGCCCTGTCTGGCCTCACAACTGTAACGGTATTTATTTCGAGCCCCGTCTTGCTGAAATATGCCTTCTCACTGGGCTAATTAATATTTCGACCATTGGTCTAATAATACAGCGAGATTCATTCGCACACTGTATCATAATCTAACCAGTGCTAAGATGTGTATGCATTACCCTCGGGTAAGCTTTTCATAAACAGTATTTATTCTTTGGCCTCAAAATATAGACGTTATTTTGAGCCCCGCACGGCCGAAACATGCCCTATCACTGAGATGAAATATTAAAACAATTGATCGACTAATCTAGCGAGACTCACTCGCACATGTATCAAAATTTGATTAGTGGTAAGACGCGTATGCATAACCCTCAGGTAAGCTTTTCATAATCAGTATTTTTTCTGTGCCCTGTTTGGCCTCAAAATCTAGACGGTATTTTAAGCACCGCACGACCGAAACATGCCCTCTTACTGGGCTAAAATACGAACTACAACTGACCAAGTAATAATAACCAGTTAACAGGGAGATTTCTCGCTCAATGTAAGATCACCTTAGACGATTACAGGAAGCATAGTAATACATGAAATAATACTACCAGATAATTTAACGACCGCAAAGTAGTTTTAATCATGTAAAAAGTCTGCATGTAATATACAACACCTACATGACTTATTGAGGTAAAATGGTAAGCAGTGCTGCCCAAGAAATTGATAAATCTGAGTTGTTTATTACCCTGCAAGTATCTTTATATATGACATTCAAATCAGATATCAGGGTTAGTTACCTATTCATTAGTTTATTTGAATAATGAGAAATTCTTTCTTTAATCTTTAATCTAGCATTCACAGTTTACTGTTTATATTTTTAATACATCATTTTATCATCAACAATGTCAGCATTCTGATTATTATCATTATTCATTTCTTTTTTAATTAAGCTCTATAGTTTCAGAGTATGTGTAACAGCTAACTTACTCTGTAGTACTCGGATTTATACCACAACGTTAACATTAATTAACTCGAATACACAGTGAAATATGTTTTGGTGACAAAAAATGTTCACCCCAACGCAGCATTGTATATGTGGTTTGCAATCTATATCAAAATACCATTACTCTTAAATGCAATATAGCTTGTGTACATGAACTTGAAATTTATTCATTTTATTCGTGTATGTTTTCGACTAATTTAGTTTTTTGGCGTATTGCTCACCTATCGATATTATGGAAAGGATTTCACTGAAATTAACCTAATTAAACAAGTTAAGCTTCTTAATAAGGGATGCCAGGTTAACTGGTCTGTTAAGTATACAAACTGGTCTAATTTATTTATTTTACTCCCAATACTTAGAGACAAATTTGTGCTGGTTGATGTTAGGCTTAAGTTGAAGATATGATGACAGGTACAATCGTATGCAAGAGGCGCCGCTATACCAGATACAAAATACTCTAGTTAAAAGGTGGTACCCTGAAAAAACCGAGAACTCTCTAGACGATACACAAAACCAACCCGGCAAGATGCTGACATGACTAACACAAATACTCGCCAGGCAAAAGTTGCTCACAGGCCAGAGAAAAGTGCATACCATGCCGGGATAAGAACCCTAAAAAACGACTAGTAAAACTCTAAAGGTTGAGGCAGAATAATGGTACAATGCCAGATACTGAGATTTAGGCAAATAGAATACCAATAAAAAACCTTACAGGTGCTAGACATGTTACATTTACCCTATAGGTAGGTAATTTCACCAGGGAAATTTAAATACTCATGCATATCTAGTCCAGCAGTATGTGCGGCAGAAAAACATCCTTTTAATTAGATTTATAATCTCAATACTATTTATTTGTTAATTTCTAATTTTGTAGTTATATGTGTTTAACACATTAATTGGAATGAACTAAGTTTGTAAGTTTCATTTCAAAATAAAAAGTTATAATTCAAATGTAATTCAAAAGAAAGGGTTTGTGAAAAGTTTAAATAACTTGGAGTTAATAGTCTACAATTATTAAAATTAAATGCAGATAAATTTCAAAAAGGATAATTTCTCTATTAAGTGCTGATCTGTTTACGCTGATATATGTTAAATATTATCATTTATAAATGATTGTAACAAGTAATTATGATTATCTAAACACCTTAACATTATTAGCTTGCATCTATTTATGCATGTATGAGAGACCAATAGAATAATAGGTCAGATTATGAATTAATATTTACATACTTATTATTATTGTTATGTTTGTTATTATTTATTTATTTTCCTAACTTCAAACTAATACTGTGAAGCTCCTTTAAAGTTATGAAATCTATTTCAATATAAGACAACTTAAGGTTTACAAATAAATGTTTTCAGTAAAGCTAATTCCAACAGTCTGGTTAGGATTATTTGTGGTGCTTTGTAGATCAGGTCTCAAGGGCATGTACACGTGTATGTGTGGCTGAATGTTAGCATCCAAAGTATCAAAAGGATTACACACTGTTTAATTGTATGAGGGACAATATATCTGCAATTACCCAATACACCTTTAGTCGCTGGTAACACCTTGATCAGTAATTATTCAACAGATATTACGGAGATACCCGGCACGTTCATCATATTCTGGTCCAGCGACCATGAGTCTGTACTCAGGTATACATACAGATACTGACGATTTATTAATAATGCGAGCATCTGCAAATGTTCATTTTAAAGTGATAAAGTATATACTATATGCATATATATATGAGACAGTGAATCGGATTATAAGACTGAATGAAATCTTGGTTATAAATTAATGAACAGAAATGCGTGGTCATATTATTCAACGTTTGGTCTGATGCGCTACTTTTAAATGTAAACTGATACATCAGCATTCGTCAGTATTTAGGGAAGAATGATTATGATTAAGCAACATCATTTAAATATGTACCTGTAAATACGTGCGTAAACATTTGCCGAGCTTTTTCCTTTTTTTAATACAAGGTAAGAGGGCTGTACTCACCGCCCTATTGGTACAGACGTTTACACTTTTAGAAAGAGCGAAAAGAAAAGAAAAAGACCTTAACACAGGTGAGGTGTCATCTGTTTAACAGTGTTTTGTATGTTTCCATATATATATAATATATATATATATATATAGTATATATATATACTATAATCTATAACATGTAAGGTGAGGTGTCAACTGTTTAACAGTGTTTTGTATGTTTCCATATATATATATATATATATATATATATATATAGTATATATATACTATAATCCATAACATGTAAGCTTTAGCATGAGCCCGACATGTTGTTATTAAATTGCCATCAACGTACGCTAATACATCATTTGTAATAGCTCAAAAATACCCGACCTCACACATACACGCACACGCACACACCCTCACACTGTCACACACATACGCACACACACATAAAAACACCTCGAAATCCTCGATTCGCCCTACCAGGTCATCAAACTACTTTTTAAATATAATTTCAATTGTTTTACAGAACCAGGAATTCAACAGATCCGCGACCAGCTTGAGTTATTGATGAAATTGTACAAAGGCCGAGCTGACACAGCAACGGCCATAGAGGCGGTGTATATAACTCGGGCACGTTTGATGCCTCCCGGGGCAAATTACGTCAGAGGCAGAGGTCAGTACATGACCCGGGTGAACCCAATAACACAATAATAAATAATAGCCGTAACTACAGTAGATTTGCTTTGAAAGCTCATGCTTATCCTGTTAGATTTTCCTTCAAGTCGACCTAGATTTAAATAAAGGCTGTACCGACGTAATCAATACCATCTGATACCGGATATTATTAATTTACCTCGCATATTATAACCGGTTTATATCGGATTGGCACGTGTCTGTATCAATGGGTGAGCGAATAATTTTAACTTCGGTTCTAGAATGAAATCCACAAGCCACTTGAAGACCAGGCATCCCAGACATCCCAGGCATACAGTATGTAGATCACGATCTGTGTAATACAACATATTGATAAAGGAAGTGTACATAAAAAATAAAAGAGAGACTCTGTATATGGTAGATTACATACGTGGTCTCATTGGCGTACATAAAGCCTCAGTCACAACCCGCTGCGGCAACCGCACACCGTAGATCACCGTTCGGTTTTTGAAACCACAGGAATACTTATGCGGCCGACGTGCGGGAACGGCACGGTTCTTCCTCATTCTCACGGCCTTCGCGCGGTAAAGTAAGCTTACGCTGCGGACGCCGCAAGCTAACCTTGCGGAAGCCGCAAAGACCCCTTACGACAGCCGCAGGTACGCCGTACGTCTCTCGGGAAGCCGAGTAGGCATTAAAAATCGCACGGGTATCCTACGACATCCGTACGTCTACTGTACGGTGCCCGTACGGAGCCCGTAGGTGGCTGCCTGACGTACGGCCGCCGCATCAACTTAAGCGCTTGCGCTAATGTCAGTTACGGTCGTTGCGGAGTCCCTGCGGTCTTTAAAAAACGCACGGTTGCCGTGCGTCTACCGCACGGAATAGCCCAAAACACTCGCCGTACGGCGACCGTATCCCGGTTGTGACCGAGGCTTTAGGGGGCGGCAGGGGCGGTCCGCCCCGAACGGCACATGTTAGGGGGCGGCATTTCTGTGAATTAGTATAAAGGAGTGGCATGAGGAGTTCCTCAAAAAGGACAATTTAGAGTTACATCTTTGACCTTCCTTAAAGATTGGTGGGACAATTTACATATTTACAGACTTTGAGGTTTTTTTGTATTTCCCGAGTTATGACTAAATGCCATGTTCATAAATTATTTAATGAATTATTTATCAGACAATGCATGAAACCAATCAGCTAATCCCCGTACGGTCTTTTTATATAGGCAAACTAGGCAAAAAAGCACTACTGACCTGTTTTTATTCTTTTTGGAGCAGCGCTCTTTCAATGATAGAAGGTCATCGAGAATCTGACGAATCAGATATATGGGCATATATATCAGGGAGGTCCAGGCTTACAGAAACGCCTTGGGGTAGCGGGGAAGGCTAACCAGGGAAAAACCCTGTCAGAAGACCATTGTCCCATGATAGCCAAGGGGGTCCCTCCTATTTATTGTGCGGGATTTTTTTTTTTTTCAATTTGCATACGGTAAAGTTTGTTTAAAGACTCAGGTTGCAACGGATGCCATACGAAACAGGATCTTCAGACAGCATGCATCATTTGAGTTTTTTTATGCCCATGTGAACGTTTTGAGTTTAGTTTTTAGTTATGTTGGTCCATATCAATGGAATCAGCTGTCTTTCTGTTTATAGTCTGCCTCATATAACGAACATTTTAAACGTTTACATAGATGTTTGATGCGATAGCATAATTTTCTATTATTCATGTATATTTTCCATAAACCTACCTTTTATCAGATACATGAGATTAAGATATGTACTGTTGATATTTTCAATATCTTCTATGTAACGACTATGTGTCTAACATCATATAACATGTTTTTAACCTTTTACACTGTATACCGAAATGTGTATTCCATAAAGCATTATGTCATGTCTAATCTGCATGTATGGTGTATTCATTTTATGTGTAACTAACTTTACCCATGCAGAACCCTATTGATAAACAGCGAATCAGCTGAATAGACTTTCCTGGTAAAACATATGTTCGAAAATAAAATAAAATAAAAGTGTCCAAATTTTTGGCGATTTTCCGTGGAATGTATAAAGAATTTCCACTCATGAATTAACCGAAATATCATGATATTGAAAGGCCTGAAACAACCGAAAATGCCTTTTTCCCAGAAATCCCTATATTCTTGCAATAATATAGTTATGCAATACAAAAACTTATACTATCCTGAATATGTTGTGACGTTGAATGAAGACATATTTGCCTGCGACCGTTGAATTGCATGATGCAATATACCTACAGATTTTACAGGTAATTTCAATCGAAAAATAATGGTATGCCATCTAAATTGATGAAATGGACAGAAATTCAATACAATACTTTCATGAATCACAAAAAAAATCACCAGGTCTCAAATAAACTGGACAACTTTCAGAAGCCTAACAACTAATTTTGGGTGAAGTTGATGTAGCCTTTGAATAAGTGTATGATTTTAAATATTAACTTTAGGAATAATGTAATCATCCTAACATTTAATTTTCCACTGAAAAAAATTTAACATTCCCTAATTATGAAATAACCCGGACCACTCATTCTCATTAAAAAGATATAACAAAGTTTAATTTCAGCTTCAATGTCTAGTAAAATAAATCAGGAAACATTTAAGCCCCAGTTCTTATGTATTGTAAATGCTTCTGTTATTAATTGTATCTTTTATAGTAGTAGCTCGTATTTGTATTTATTTTAGAAAGATATTGGAAAGGAAGAATCATGGTATTTGATGTTCACTCTTGTATTTAAATGTCTCTTTTTTCATGACGGTTTCCTGCTACAACTTGGCAACTGGTGATGCCACGATACGTATAATTTCAATTGTCAGGGAGCGTGGGTTATTAATGAGAGCATTTGTTGTCATCCTTGAAATAAACATATGTTGTAGTGAGTTTATTGCAGAACCCAATGAAAGCAGGTATATAATTTAATTGAACAGAACATCTGGTACTCGGGATAGGACAGCAAACAGATCGGGATAGGACAGCAAACAGATGAGAATAGTAGGCCTATAAGTGACAAATCAATTTTTTGTAATTTTGAAGATGGATGTCAGAGAACTGACAATTAATGTTCGTGGTGTATAGGTTTTCTGAAGGATGTTAATCGGCGCTGGGGAGGGGGCACTTGCTGTACAAGTCCTTTCACGTATCCACTGCTTGCTGTAGCATGGATTAGTGAATTGGCACACATGGCGTTCCTAAGTCTGAAACCCGAAATATTCCACTCTCATTGATCTGTGAAAGTATGCCAACCGCCTGCGGCAAAAACCCTGCAAATCATGCTATGTCAAGACGTGGTTTCGTGGAAGGTTATCCAACTATTTCAGCGTATGACCAATCTACGAGGAATGTGCGGAGATGACCACAATAACTAAGACTTCCTGGAAGGAGATATGATAACGTACATCGGCATGCCGCCGACCATCATATATACTGATGCACTCATGTCTACGTTTTCTTATATATATATTGCTCACCCTGCAGAGGAGGTAGTTGAATTATGGAGGGGCCTGTACAAAGCCGGGGAGGTAGAACTGACGGTGGCGGAAAAACGGGTGTACGTGTACGGTGACGTGGGGGTGTCGTATAATCATTATGAATTTGACAAGAACGATCATACAGCGGCGGAGAGTGGCAAGTCAGTAAACAGCTGAGTATAATCATTGTGATATAAAGCAGATGTTTGATACATTCTACAAGAACAATGTAAAGTTTTCCTCGGATATTCCAAACGACAGTATAACATTGAAGATAAACAAGCGTATACATTTTCAGCCATTTATTTAAGTATCAGTGCGTTATAATCGAGACTATATATGCATACATACAAACAATTTTATATTACCAGGGCACTGTCTGTTTGGATCAAGGAGGGCGGCACCCAGGAATGGAAAGTTCGGAACTCATTGTGGAACTTTGATCAGCCTATGAAGACCCAGATGAAGGAATTTTAATGAAAGACGAGTTTCAAATGTATTGTGATAAGACCATTCAACAATCATTTTGAATTTTTGAATTCCAGATCAATTTTAAGATGTAGAATAAAACAGTTTAACTTGGAATTAAGTTATAACTACAATGCAAAATTTGTATTCGTGAAATTAAATAAATGTACTTCGTCATACTTCGTATGAAATTGTATGTGGTGAATACATTGTATCACTGTTCGCCATAAGAACTTTGATCTGCACAGAACTGTCCAGACGTACACCATTTTCTGGTCAGCTGGTTCAAACCACTAATTAAAACAAAATTGTTAGTAATAGTTGTGAAATTTTTAATGCCATGGCTACAGCCGCTCTCACGTGGTACCAGCTGGTGGAGTCTACTCTCCACACCAGCGACACCTGTAGATGACGACTGACAGTGAGAGATCGGGCATGTTGGTAACAAAATGTGGAAGTCAGGAGAGCTCTTTTGCTGCATTACCTGATCTTTTCCCTTTTACCATGTTCCTTTTGATCACAGTGCCTTTGTCCCCATGTAATCCCCGTAGCCCTTTCATCAAGTCCCGAATAGCATCACATGAAGTCTTTAGTATAACACGTGACCCAGGGGTCTTGACGCACAGCCGCCTAGCAAGACATTCACAAAAGGAATTTTATCATCTGAATGCCAAATTTTGTAGGTGTATCCCTAATTAATTTAAATATAGCTCGTTTGATTATAGCTCGGAGGATATGGGTAACAGAGACCTAATTTCAGGTTTTCCAAGAATATTTTTCATGGACCTCCCTGTATGTCAAGCTTGAAGATTCTAGGTGCGATGGTTACGATTTGTGCTCTGTTAACGGACGACCACATCTTTGAAGGTCTCAAAAATAAAAATCTAAAGGAAAGTGGGATTTTTTTAAACTCCCGGTAGCGCCACCAGTCTGCAGGAACTGATGAAACAATCCATGATTGAAACCTGAAACTGGAGGTTTTGTATCAAATTTTTAATTATACTGAGTGGTATTTACAAGCCCTATAGCTCACAGGATATGAGGAACAGAGACCTGATTTCAGGTTTTCCAAGGAGATTTTTCCATGGACCTCCATGTATTTCAAGTTAGAGGTTCTAGATCCAATAATTACGATTTGTACCCTAGTGACAGATGACCACATCTTTGAAGTTCTCAAAAATAGAGAAAAAAAAAATTTGGGAAAAATTTCAGGTGGCGCCACCAGTTTGCAGGAACTGATGAAACATTCCATGATGAATATGCATGCAAAGAATAGAGATGATCAATGCATTAGTTGTTCAGATAGTGGAGCCTTTGTACATGACAAATTTAGAAGCTTTGTTATCCTGACAGAAGTTTAAGTAAATTCAGGGAACAAAATAAAAATGGTAAAAGTGTATTTTATTGTACTTTTATTAATTCAGAACCACCGAGCCGGCTTTGTTCCAATTTTAATAAGAAATTATTGTGTTTAACGATTAGGAGTTTTGGCGGGTTGGTATACGTATATATAACTATGAGTACTGCATGGCCATAAGATATGGGATAAACAAATAAGGCAGAGAACAAATTGTGGATAGCTAACACCGGGAAATTATGGAAACATGTAAAAAAAAGAAATAATTGCTTAAAGGGATAGACATGGAGACAAACCGAGGTCATATTTGCATGCACGTCACAGATATATATGTATATATATTGACCTACAATACACTTTTAGGTTTTTAAAACGTTTTGAAGTGAAAAAATGTTCTGGCTCTGGATGTAGATATATATATTAATTTATAGGACGATTATATATCTACTTATTAATAAGGTTTATAAGGTAAGTCTTCAGTTCTTTAGTGATATCCTATTTTGGAAAAAAAGTTTTATAATAAATGCATTTTTATCAAAGTGTTTTTTTTAATCCGTAATTTAAGTTTTAATAAAACCTTAAAACACACCAAAAAAATAAAAAGTGTCAACAGATATTATTATTAGTATTATTATTTATTATTATTATTTATTATTATTGTCATTATTATTATTATTTTATTTCAGACAATAATAACTTACATTATAATCATGTCAATAATTAGTTACACAATACATATAAATATATAATATACTGATAAAATAATTAAAAATAATAAAAAACACATGATGCAGATTAAAAAAAATGTATGCAGTTTCGACCGTCAGCTGATCACGTCACCTACAACCTCTCGATGCAGGGATCATCCAGTCCTTCAAGGCAAAGTACCGCCGGCTGCAACTTTGTCACATCATATCATGTATAGACAACAGCGAAGACGAGCCTTATAATTGCCCGATTTAAACTACCCGCCCATCCCATTTGGACACCCCCCCCCCCCTCTTAATCAACCGCCACCCTCGCTTACCGCCAGAAAATTCCCCGGTCCCAAGGTTGGCGAATGAAAGAGGTGTATATATATATCAAATTATTATGACCGTACATTGTTCTTATTTGTCTGATGAATATTAAACATACCATAAATATATTGTACATATTTATTAACCATTCAAAACCTGATACATGCAAGGAAAGTCAATATTTAATTTCATATATATACATACAGTGAAACCTCGTTGTGTCGAACTCGCTAAGTCGAATACCCCTCTTATGTCGAAGTTACAGACTCGATATTCCGGACAACTCTAGTTAAATTATTACCAAATAAAACCCGCTTATGTCGAACCTCGGATGTGTCGAAGTTTTCTGTCGGTCCTTCGACTTCGACAGAACGAGGTTTCACTGTATATATATATATATATATATATATATATATATATATATATATATATATATATATAAATGCTGTATTAATAGATTAAGCTGAAAGGGGAATAAAGATATTTTATAGACATGCATAAACACATGCACATACATCCTTTTTTATGCTTATGTCAAGGCCCAGATCCCGATCTGGACCAACCGGCGTTTGGTGGAGACCAAATCCCGGTCGGGATAAACGCTCCCGAGGCAGCGGAAATCTTACGCTTCTAATAAAGCAACTGGGCCTATAGTTAAAGCGCTGTGTAAAGAGCGTAGATAAAGGTTGGACCAAAACCCAATGGGGATCAGGTCTGGACCAATTCCCGATTGGTCCAGACCAGATCCCGATCGGGATTCAGTCCGGCCTAAATACCGATCTTCAATTAATATCAAAGAGAATGACTTCCTGTCTGATCAGTTGAAGGTTATGGCTACACATACACTACGCTCTTTACACAGCGTTTTATCTATAGGCCAACTACCTATATCGTAAGCGCTGTTTGTTATGACCTTGTATCCTGAATCTCTACACCAAAGGGGTGCACTGTATTTTGGTCCAATCAAATGAGACCGTGTGCTGGAAGCAAAACGGTTTACCAGCCAAGCGAGGAAAACACGAAGCCAAAATTGTTCTTTTCATTTTGAGTGACAGCCATCGCCCCGGCGACGGTTTGAACAGGCCACAGGCTCAGAGAGAATTGCCCCGCAAGTGGTGTCTGGGCGGAGCCTGATGCCTGTCGAGTGTTTGTTGACTTGCATTTGGTTGGCTGATAGAGCAGTTTTTAAGCAAATAGGCCAGTGTGCACCACCTGGTGTTTAAGTGCATCATAAACGGCCAAAGCAGGCAGCGCGAAAATCGGTAGCTTCTTTCGAAGCGCAAGATTTCCGCGGCCTCGAGGGCGTACCCATACCCCTGATCCAGCTCATAACTGTATCTGGTTTCTAACTTCATGTCCACAAGCCCCCTTTTTATTTATCAAATCAATGTAAAAATGTAAAATTGTTCATATTTATCAAATGATTTTGTTTATTTTAGATACCGTATTTGATTATTTTGATTTATATTTCACTGAATAATTCAAGTCATATATCAATCCTACAAATATTTACTTATTCAATTAAATCTTTGTATTTGAAGTATGGTGTGGCATAAATAAATATTTATCGTGATGAAATTAAGTTTACATTTTACTAAGGTGAATTTTCCTTAATATAATCACAAGTTTTGTGCTTTTGGTGGAGTTAAGTGTTATGTAACTCACAGTCTGAATCAGGATTGCATGGGCTGGTCCAAATCCTGATCGGGGTTTGATCTGGTCAAAATCCCGATCGGGATTTGGTCTGGACCAATCAGGATTCGGTCCAGACCAATCGGCGATTGGTCCAGATGGGGACCTGGGCCATGACATATACATATAAACTGCTGTCTATCAAGAATTTGGTAAAGACTGTGCTATGATTTCCAAACTTAAAATTTAACCAGGAACCATTAATTGGTGGACTGTACAGAAAGCTCACTCTGTGAGCACTGTGGCCCTCTCATGCACATCAACTGTCAGTGTGTCACTTGTCAATGATCTCCTTAAGCGCACTCGTGATACCATGCCCACCGGCACTGGGGTCGTCTTTAGTTTCTGTGTCCTTGTGAAGCCAACATTCTTGGGGGAAACTTCGGCATTGCAGCCAAAAAGTCAAACCTGAGAGACACGTGTTGAAGCATTGTGAGTATATGATTTTATTTTATATATTCCTTTCAGTCTTAATATATGAAAAACTATATGATAAATCCATCTTGAAAAGTTTTCTCGTAAACCAGACAGGTGGCGCCACCTTTCTTCTCATTTTCGTAGAATAAATTAATGCCCTTTTCTCAGGAGTGATTTGCTGTATTGGTCTGAAATTTGGCATGTCCATCCCTCTTGGAATGATTTTCTCGTACCATGCAGACAGGTGTTTTCGTTGGATAAATTAATGCCCTTTTTTTCTGAGTATTAGTGGACATCATTCAGGAGTGGTGTGACATATGGGCCTGAAATTGTACATGTCTGGGATTATATATGTTATATTTAAAGAGCGATGGTGCCACTCAGCTGTTTTCGTATGGCTTCCTACTATGTACTGTTTTACGAGAAAATTTTGCCTACTGATGATTATGGTTTCATAGTTCATGTTTTATCAAACTTCTGCTAATTTCCATCTACAATTTCTTGCAATTCCTTCGAGGTTATTCATATTTTGCCCTGTCTACAGACTTTATTTCCCCTTACCATTCAATCCATTCCTCACTTCACCCGTACCACTGATTTCGGCGGATACACGTTTTCGCCTGTCGACTACCCGTATCATGGTTCACAAAAGCCTTACTCTATCCTTACAAATTGTATGTTGACCTCAATTCTTATTTCGTCTTCATTAAATACTTTATAAGGACTTTAATGACGCAAACGACCATAGCATTTTCTTCACATTCATATATATATATATATATATATATATATATATATATATATAATGTATATTATATAGTATTTTACAAACCTTCCATCTTTCACATACGGCTCACCTACCAACAGGGGAAGAACCATAAATATTGAGGTCAAAGGACAAGGCCACTGGACCTTCTTCTTTGAAAAGCTTGTGGATGCATTTTAAGCCAAACCTTTCATCCCAAACCTTTGATCTTTCACATATGGCTCACCTACCAAGTCGGAAAATAATCATATAGATTTTGGGGCTACAAGGTCAAAGGTCAAGGTCACAGTAACCACTTCTATAAAAAGGTTGTGGACACATTTCAAGCTAGACTATTCATTCCAAACCTTCCAGCATTGATATATCGCTTCTCTACCAACAGAGGAAAAGACCTGATGCGTTTGAAGTGAAAGTCAAGTTCACAGCACCCACTTCTTGCGTGGAGTCATTTTAAGGCAAACTTTGCAACCCATGCCTTCCATTTGTCATATATGGCTAACCTATCAATAGGGGAAGAACCCTATTGATGTTGAGTCTAAAAGGTCAGAGGTCAAGGTCACAATACTAAATTGTTCCAAATGCTTGTGAACATATTCCAAGCTAAACTGTTCATCCCAATCCTTCAGTCTTTCACATATCCCTCTTCTATGCATCACTCAATTTGATACAAACTTCATATTAATGGGTCTTTTTGCTTGAAGAAATAACTTATTAATTTTTGGGTCAGCTGGTCAGGAGATTAAAGGTTGCAGGTCAGTGTTATTCACACATTGGTTGCCAAGTGATTACTCCAGTTTTAAGTGGTTAGTAGTTACCCATCACCCTAGAAAGAATCCAATTGATATGTGGGCAAAACGCCAAGGTCATAGGTCAGGAATGTTCACAATGAAAACTTACTTTGTAGACCAGCTCTATTATTCTTGTATATATAATCATTGCACTCCAACTGGTACATCTCACTGTGTGGCCGTAATTGTGAGCGACACTTGTGATATATGACTCCCTTTTGTATAAGCTCATTAAATGATATGAACAGCATTAGTGCAAAACAAAAACACTCCGTTGCCGGAGGTATTATTATATGCTTCAACCAGGCATTAAGATATGGCAGTTTTGTATTAAGGTTAAGCTACTAATTTATAAGATGATGGGAACATTTTGCAGTTTATTTTATGGAATCGTAGCAATTAACTTAGTTTCCTAGATATCTAAATATTTTTATACTAATAATCAGCTATACCAGCAAGTGTTTTTCCTAATAATATGTGGGTCTGTACCTGGATTTAGGACGGCTTTATTTGTTTTACAAGATTCTTTGTGATGTTTTCTGCATTTCTTTTCTTTCAGGTTTTGCAGTTTACCTACGCTACTGACCCCAATTAAAAAATATTTAACTTACACTTTTTACATTTGCATGTCTTTAAATCTGATATGAGAGCTTTCTTACCTGATCATGGTTTTTTAATTGTTTTGGACATTCATTACGGTAACATTCTTTGGAGCAATTGCCACAAGTTTAGTCTCTTATTGGAGGATGTATAATATCTAATGTCAGTCTTGTCAAAAATCCATTATGTCTGCCAGGTAGCCACCTCACAAACCCTTTCGTCAGTGCAGTTTCTGTGATTTTTTTTATAATGTTTGGACCCTTTTAGAGGATGTTTGTTGTCGGATTTCAGACCTGTCAGAAATCCAATATGGCCACAGGTAGCCATCTTTAAATTCCTTTTGAACATATTATCTCAAGAACTGTTAAAGTGAATGCAGTTGGGCGTATATTAATGAAATCTTGCAAAGGATTGGGGCAAAGATTTCTTAAAAATATGACCATCATTTATGAAAGTTCATTACAGTTGGTTTGTATTGAATAAAAATTCATACAGAAGCATTCGTTTCTCAATAACCCTTGGATGGATTTCCTTGATTTTTTGCTGTATATGTTGATTTTATATTTGGCCTGTGTGGTGTCTTTTTTTAGACTGACAGGTATCAAGTAAGCCCTGAGATAAGTACCTGATAGCTCAACAACCATACATTTTGGCTCAGACCATCAAGTCACTGTGTTTTAACCAGACATAAGTGATATATATTTCTGTCATCGTAGGAATTAACAACAAAATTGGCAGATAGGTTCTTAAAAAATTTGACTGGAAGTTGTGAATCTCAGCCCATGATGTCGCAGGTCATGCTTGGCAGCTGAGCGTTTGACACATGGGTCACTTGTTTTATATAATGTTGTAAATCAAGATTTACTATACATATTAGAGAACATTATTGGCATTAAATCTTATTTTTTTGTATATTCAAACTTTCTTTAATATATATATTAATTATAAATTTATAGGTTGAAAAAGGGGCACTTTTTTACTTATAATATATATATATATATATATATATATATATATATATATATATATATATTGACAGTAAGTCCAGATTCTAAAGTAGTTTATAAATAAGTGTGCTATAGTTTCTACATGCACTTAACCAAAAAGTTGACAATATATCTCAATACATTATCTAAATCAAATGACTAAAACAGGCACAAGAAGTAATATACCTTTACATGTGACACAAAGTAAATAATCAAAAGGCAAGGGAAAATAAGAAATGGGGCTAAGAGATACATCACATGTTACACTTTTTTAAAGAAGAAAAAAATGTACAGTTAACTGAATTTTTTTAAAACATGTTCAGCATAAAGTTTGCAAGGCCAAAAATGAAATATTATAAAAAGTTTCTCACAAGTTTCAAATAATTGAATGAGACAATATGATACCTAACATTAATCCTGCCTCAGCTTGATGTTGCAAGTATATACACCATTTTGGCAGTTTTATTATATAAATTTTATCTCACTGGTATTTATTCATTTTTAGTCGACGTCACAAATTAAAATAGGTTAATATATTTTAAAAATAAATAAAACTATTAAATTTACTTTGAAAACATTCACAACAATGTACACACCGAAAATGGTAGGATTCTTATAACCATCATTAAAACCATATAAAATCATATTTAGAATTTATTTAATTTTAGTCCATCAAAAGTGTTAAGAATCCAGGATATAACATATTTCACACATTACAAGAATGATTAAAAAGTACTAGTTTTATGGGTTTAATTCCGATGAAAAATAAAAAATAAAACTATAACATTTACTTTTGAAAACTTTCACTTCTATCTAAAACCAAAAATGGCAGGATTCTCATTACCATTATAAGAACCATATAACATAAAAAATTGTTTAAAATGTTAATTGTTTATTACATTTGATTTTTAATACATGTATAAGATCATTAAAATATGTGGATCAGAACACCCAGTAAATTATACAGTAAAAAAAAAGTACTTGAGATGGGCATGATAAATATTTATAAACTGAAATAAAAAAAAATAATTATATGAATTCATATTAACCTTTACAATAAAAAATAAACAAAGGTTGACATAATATAATGTATAGTATAATAAACCTGAGAGATTCAATAAACACTACTTCCTATGTTGTGTATAGCAAGGCAATACCAGCTCCAGCCACGACAGGTTATGTAAAAGTTCACTTTTTGTGAAGAGCTGGGGGAACCTTGTCAGATATTACCACAGAAAATATAAAGCAACACAGAATTTAAGGTTTATATACCAGAATGGCCGAATGGTCTGTCCGAATTATTCCCTTTATACCAAACAGTATACTGCCAGTCAGTGCTTGGAATGTACGCTTTACTACATATACGGAGGGTATGCATGGGGTGTTCGCTTTATAGTCCATGGGCCAGACACTTTTTCGGTATCAGAAAGGTGGCAAATTCTATCATACCTTTTTGGACACTTTATTCCCCTACTTTACATTTCTGTATGATAGCAGTGCCAAATGAGTAGCTTAATGTCTATTACAGGCCTCTAAACTCGGCAAACAAAAAAATCATTTTGACAAAAATGTCGGCAAAAGAAATGGGGTGAGGGAAACAAAAATGACAACATTTTAGCTTTCACTGGTCCGATCTTTACACTCGATGTGGCAAATGAAAGCACAGAAGGTAAAGATTATGCATGAAATGTCCCTAATATTATTACCCACATCGTGAACTAGACCATTAGACGTAAGAAAAAAGAGGTGGTAGACTTCTGGTAAACCGACAATAAATCAGAGAATGACGTCATTAGCCATGCCCATGGCTGCTTAAAAAGAAGGCATTTAGGGGTGGGGGAAACATAAATCCACTGATGGCAAAATAATAAATTACCACTTAAAATGTTTGTACTTGAGCTTTCTATACATTGGAATGATCAATATGCAATTAATCGAATAATCAGGTCATCAGAGGTCAAAAGGTCACAAAACAGGCTCAAATTAAAGTTTTTAAATATACTGGCATAACAGTTATGATAGTTATGCAGAAGCCTGTATCTACAGAACACATCATGAAATCATCCTAGAATCTAATAATAAAGACATTTATTAGCCATATAGCGTGTTTTCGCTCACGTATTTAACACTTGAAGCTTTAAAAGTGGACCAATAAAGGTCAATATCCAGATTAAATTCTGATTCCCGACATTAAGGAAATGACTGTTGTATTTTCTGAGTGGTTTTAAGTTTATTTCTTTATTTCTTGTTACCTCTGTTTTGCTTCTCTCTATGATAGCAGCGTCAAATGAGTATCTTCTTGTTAGTTATGACCTTTAAACCTTTAAGCGCATAGAATGTTTAACTGAAAATAAATGAAAATGGAACTAGAGGGGGTAAAATTAGAAATGCAGAAACCTGGTTCTCCCATGTGATTTCTTCCCACTTTATATATTATTTTACAGAGAAATAAACATGCTTTCGGAAACAATTGTAATGTTGTGAGCTTCATATATGCAATTGCCAAGGTCATGCATAGTCAAAAGTAACACAGTCAAATGCGTTGAGCTTATTTTTTTAAGATGTTAAATGTCCACTGTTTAGTAAAGGTCTTGAAACACTAGTTAAATTTTTAATTTAAATGGCAATTAAGGCAGCTAATTTTCTTAAGCCAAACATGATGATCAAGTCAATGGGGGGGGGGGGGGCAGTGTCACACCACTGATCAGAGCTGTTTACACCCCGCGAACCACCTGACCATGTTTGAACACGCCAGTTACTTGCCGTGGTTCAGTTTAAAACCTCCCAGCAGGGGCGTAGCCAGGGAGGAACCGCAGGGGACAATGCCTACCCCCACAAATCTCCAACTTTCTATGTAATGTTGCGGACTAACTCTCCAGATTCTAAATAGAATTATTGTATGATAATCATTAAACAAAATAAAATAAAATATCATTCGTGTACATAAAGTTTCATTACTGTATAAACTCTTATCTGCGATCTATCCCGTGGACCTTATTACACAAGTGATTGATAAATGAACTCTTAATTGTTTTAAAATGTTAAAAGGATACTCTGCTGAATATTATTCTGCAATGGAAAGAAAAAATAAAGATTGTTTTTTTAAGTAGTTTAAGTTGCATATCATTTATTTTACTACAGAAAAAATTGTATTATAACGTGTAAAATAAAGAACCACGATTTTGATTCCCTGTTTTGCAAATCCAGTGATTCCTATTTGTATCAAACAGTTTTGGGAGTTTTTCTAGAAGCTGCTTTAGGTAAATTGGCTTTGCTTTATCTTGGTATGATGAAACCTCCTGATATAAAATACTTGTCAATATCACATCCTGGAATTATTCATAGAAATTATTCTAACAGAACAAAAAGATTGTTTGCTGTACCTATCCTCTTAAATTAGAATTCGCTGTCAATCAAGTCAAACTCATTCAATGTATACCGGTAATTTGACTGTATTTGCAATCGGGGATCCATGTACATTTTGTAGGAGAAATATCCAAGGTGCTTTCGTGAGATTACCACATGGTAATTTCCGCTACATGCAGGTTGACAGTGCCAAGATTTCCTTTTAAATGAGTTAAAAATGCCTTTCATCATATCTGACACATGGGGAAAATATAATCAAGATATTTGATTTTCAGAAATGTCTATAGAAAATAATTATCTTGCTTTTATCTCTTTCCCCAGGTAAATTTATCAGATATTGTGATTCTTTGGTTCAATTGGTCTTAAATATAGTGTTCATTTATGTTTATTTTGGATTCTGTGTACAAACACATATTACAATGTTTTATATTTCATAACTCGAATATATTTCAATGCAATGGGGTGAGAGGTGGGTGTATTCAGGTATAGATGTTCATTTAAAATAAGCCAAAAAATGTACAGTCAAGCTATAGGGTGAAACAATAATCATTTACACATACTTGTTTCACTATATCTTTCATTCTGAAAGTCTGACAGGTACTTACCAGAGGTTTTAGCATGCAACAGAGACTGTCAAAATCACATCTTAAAGAAGAAAAAATAACTGATATTAAACTATTGATTAAAAAAAATCCTCATTTTTTTTAATCAAATGGGCTCGATGGATTATGAGTAGTTGATCTAGCCATTGGATAGTCGAGCCCAATCATTTTTCAATTACTAACTATTGCGACATGGTGCAAAATGTATATAAACACTAAGAAGCCGTTGTTTGATGCTCATGCTAAAACATTAGTATTCAGTGAAGAGCTCTATATAGGATCATGCTAATATATACAAACTTAACATATGTGGTTGTGTTATTCGAGTTGGTAATGCCTTAAGGTGTATTTTAACCTTAACTGGTACACTTTTAAAGCTAAAGTGTAAGATACATGAGCAAACAGAAAAATATTATTACCTAGGTAACATAATTTTTAATTGTAAAAGGTACTGTTATCACTTAGACTACACTTTTTTAAAGATTACTTAACAGGAAACAATCAATTTGGTTAATGTGCCTTCTTTTGCCATTAATATTTTTGCATAATGACTGTAAAACACACTAAATTGCAAATAAATGTCTTAATTAATATCTTTTTGTTTTGTGGATACAAACATTTGCATAACTATCATAACTGTTATGCTTGAATATATAAAATTTTCATTTTAGCCTCAGTTTCGTTACCTTTTGACCTCTGATGACCTGATTATTCAATAAATTTGCATATTGATCATTCCAGTGTATATATAGAAGACTTATATACAAACAGTTTAAGTGGTAATATATTATTTTGTTATCAGTAGATCTAAAGATACAGCAGTTTATGTTTCCCCCACCCCTAATGCCTTCTTTTTAAGCAGGCATGGGCATGTCTAATGGCGTCATTCTCCGATTTATTGCCGGTTTACCAGAAGTCCACCACCTCTTTTTTTTCTTACGTCTTATGGTCTAGTTCACGAATGTGGGTAGTAATATTAGGGACATTCCATGCACACGGGAACCTCCGTAATTAATGAACTATTGGTGTCTGCATGCCTCACAAATAAAACTTTTTAAAATCAAATTGGCCATGTGGTATATTGACGTCATATAGCCTGAATATATTCTATGTAAACCTGCATTGACCTTAAATGCAATCTTTACCTTCTGTACTTTTATTTGCCACATCGAGTGCGAAGATCGGACCAGTGAAAGCTAATCTGTTGTCATTTTTGTTTCCCTCACCCCATTTCTTTTGCCGACATTTTTGTCAAAATGACATTTTTGTTTTCAGAGTTTAGAGGCCTGTAATAGACATTAAGCTACTCATTTGGCACTTCTTTTATACAGAAATGTAAAGTAGAGTTGATAAGCTTTCCCAAAAGGTATGATAGAATTTGCCACCTTTCTGATACCAAAATTCCAAAATAGGCCACCTGGCCCATGGACTATTACTAAAGATGTGAAGTGTTGCAGGCTACTGCAATCTCCATTTCCCTAAACATATGTAGGGACCCTAACTACCCCTAGTGACTTACCTGCGGGCCTTGGAAGTCTGCCCTCCACGCCCGACAACTAGTGAGTGACCAGATCCACCTCTCTGAACCCCTGGCTGTAAATTATCATCTTAGCATCAATGGGTGAGTCCACTTATAGTGTGTATGGTTTTTTTTTTTTTTTTTTTGTTTTTTTTTTTTTGGGGGGGGGGGGGGTTATCTATTAAAAGTATATGGAATATCCTACACTCCTCTCCCCCCCCCCCCCCCCGTTAACAAAAAATGAATTTTTTTTATTACTTTTTTCCTCTTACTCAAGGATATTCCATAACTATCATGGTTTCAAGGAATTATGATGAAAATGCACTGGAACCTTTGGGTGAAAAAACTTGGTCGGGCGGTGAATATTCCCAGGAAAAACCCAAAAGTTCCTTTTAAACTGGCAGTATTTATTATATACTACTGTAATATCTTAATATGTTCCCGATCCCTCAATTTGCTGTGGTGGCAAGTTTATTCAAATAAACACATCAGATAGTCATAAAGTGATAACAACATAGACTTGCAGTTCATGCACCAATAAAAGACTAATGTGTGAAAATAAATTATAATGTCCAAATGGCTGCACTGTCTCAGCCTCACAAAATATATGGCAGCATTACTCAGATATCAATGTGTTTCTGGCTCTGAGACTGTAGAATTTAAAATTTCTGTTTCCTTATAAGGTGACAAGTCCATTTGCATTTTTATATGTATTTTACTGTTATCAATTTTAATTATATATGGGAGGAGCACTGCTGCTGGGCAACGTCAACTGTATCCCCCGTGTTGCAGCTGTGCTGAACATACTGGTGTGTGCAGGAGGCAGAACATGTCTTTCTCCTTATTATGTCCAGGAATCTGTAACTTCTGGATCGGGTGTTCTTTATTCATCTTCCTTCTTCTTGCTTTGATATGCCTATCTACTTTAAGTGTGGCAGTTAATTAACAATTTCGAATAGAAAAATATTGCAAAATGCAGGTTCGAGTCACTACCTGTAAAATAATTTGATTTGCAGGCTGACAAAGCGCTCGCCAGTGTAAGATTTTACCACAGAATATATAAACAACACAGAATTTAAGGTTTGAATACAAGACTGGCCCGATTGGTCTCTCCGAATGTAGAATGCTTATCGACTTTATGCCGAACAGTTTACTGCCAGTCAGGGCATGGGATATACGCTTTACAACAGATACGGAGGGTGTTCGCTTTACTAAAGATCTGAAGTGTTTTAGGCTACTCAATTTCACCATTTGCTTAACAATCTCCATTTCCCTAAACATACGCAGGGACCCAAGCTTCCCCCTAAGTGACTTACCTGCGGGCCATGGAAGTCTGCCCTCCACGCCCGACAACTAGTGAGTGACCAGATCCACCTTCCTGACCTGGGCATCAAAGGGTAAGCTCACTTATAGTGTATTTGTTGGGGGGTATCTATTGAGGGTATATGGAATATTCTACACTCTGACACTGAAGCCTGAATAATTCGCCCCTGCGTTGTAGACGGATGGGGATGGGTCAGGTATATATGAGTTGGTCTCCTAAATACTGCAATATAAGCTACAGTTTTGACCAATTGCCTTCAAATTTCAGAATTTAACAGATTAAATCCACATGTATGCATGATGTAAATCAATATCCAATTAACAGTGTTTACAGGAAAGAAAAATGTGCCACAGTCAAAATTTAGGGAAGTGATTTTACATGCTAACACTTTCAAAATTTACAAAACTCTTATCTAATTTCTATAGTATACAAATGAATATTGTTAGTTGCTTGAAAAAGACTCTCTAGCTTTAACTCTTACCATGTTAAGTGAGTAAATATCTTTCCTTCTGTTCTTACTAAGTGCATTTTGTACTAGTCCGTAACTTCTACTACAAATCACAAAATATATGCCTAATTTCCAATATATGCATAGAACATATATTGAAGAACCATCATATAGATCCCGGGTCGGGGGGGGGGGATATTTATATCCTCCAATATATGACAAGGGGGTATGGCCAATTGCATTATACCCCCAAATGTTTTGGGATATAATGGGGATTGCCACAGAATTCATAAATAAAATGGCACGTCTTCAGTTTTGGCTACCAAAATGCTAGCCGTGACAACCCGACTCAGTAGACAATCGGATAATTGGGCTGGTGCTAGTAATATGGTCGTAATGCCAGAGGGTCAATATGACGCTATCAAAATGCTTGGATTTTAAAAATTTAAAGAGGAAAACATACAAATATGCTGACAGAAACATAAATAAGTAATTTACCACAGTAGTCAACCAGGATTGGTCACCTTTGGCTTAACAGCGCCTATGCCTAAACTAAATCAAAGAACGAAACCAATTATTTTGTATATCTTTAAACCCTTTGCATGCCGGGGACCATCATCATAGACAAATCGTAAACCTATCATCTAATAAGCAACATAAAAGATCACATGCTTGACATGATCAGTAGTAGAAAAAAATCTGCTTACTTTATAGTGTAGCATATTCCTCTCTAAGATTTGTATTCAACAAATTTCGAAAATGACTCGCTGTATATATGAAACTTCACAAAACATCCTCCTTTTGTTTATATTCATCTGTTGGAACTGAAAGAATAAATTAACAAACTGAAAAGTAAACATCAATTTCCCATAATTCAAATGGGTTTTCTAATGAGATTTCTTAATAAATATGTGGAGGTGATGTGAAAAATCGTTATACTAGAAATATTTTGCAATGTCTTTTGGGTTTACAAAAAATGAGAAATAGCATAATTTTTGTGACAGAGTTATTTGGATAGCATAGGAATTATCTGGTACCAATAGACTAAGTTAGCCACCGACAACAAGTCACATTTTCACAATATAGGGTTGTGTACACTGACAGTTATTTTTTAAGTTTGATAGGTATATGTCTGTTGACTTTCTTTAATGAGGAACATTATCATGTGGAAATAACATATATGTCTTAAAAAATATTACGCTTTATCTGAATATGACAAGTGGTTTCAGATTTACTTTTTAAAAATGAATTTTTCTATGTTTAAAGATTGATAAAGTATCGATAATTGGTCACCCGACTTTTGTTTGCAAGCGAAATTGAACAGATAACGATAATAATCCCAAGTATAAAAAATGAAATAAAATATAAAGATGACATGACCTCTCTGATATTAAGTATATGTTGAGTCATATCACATTCTAGCATTATTGGCGATATATTGCCTATTGGACGAGTATTTTGCAAGTATGTCTGCAAATATATTTGCAAAAATAAGAAAATAAATAATCTTCTAATGCTATGTTTATCAGGCATGGACAGGCAACAATTCATATTTCCGATTATTATTCTTTTTTGTGGAGGTAACCGCTTCCATATTTTAATGCTTGCTGGACTATTACTATCTATGTACATCTGCAGAGTTCCATTTCGGTTTCGGACTACGTGACAGGAGCTTATACCCGGTTATCCTGGTGTCAGCCAGGGTCGGTGCACCACTCCTGCGGGTCCCATTGCTGGGTCAAAACACCGAGGAACCTCCGAAAGGTCAAATGATCATGAGTGAAACATGACTATTTGGCACATGCAGTCTCCTCATTAAGCCTACAGAGCACTCACCCTTGGTGGGAGTCGACCGTGAAAAATCTCACCACCTGGGCTGAGATTCGAACTCACGATCTCCCGGCTTTGAGTTCTGCGCTCTACCCCTGAGCAACGGAAGCCTTTCAGATTACTTAAATATTTTTGATTACTTGAAACTATTTATTTGATGTGCTATGTCGCAACCTTCAGTATCTCAAAGCGTTGAAAACAAAAATAAAATGTACAAACATCAAGTTGTTGTAGATGCGAGGTTACCTAGGATCAACGTGTTGATCTTTATCTTTGCAAGCATTGATGAGAAATATTAAGTATGAATTTTCAGATAAAAGTATACAAGTTTATAGGTAAATGAGATTTTATTTATAAGTGCACACACGTCAATTTTTTATCCAATGGGAAGTAACTGTTTGCCTTAACATAACGGCAGCTGTAGGTGCCACTAGTATAATAGTATTTGGTAACCAACAATATGACCGATCAGTTGGCACACCAACTTTCAGGATTGCAGAGAAATATTAGTTTCCGTGTGAATTTTCACTGTCAATGGGCTTATAATGTCAACATTTCGGAAATTAAGAAATTGCGGGGCTGTCATTCCTCCTGACAACCACACATGTTTGAATGAATTTTTATCTTGTATTCCCTTTTCAGTTTAAAACATTTGTTTGATAAAACAGTGTGAAAAACATAAAGGTGGCAAATTCAGTGTTGTGAAACTAGTGAAGTTGTTCCTCTGAAGTTTCATGGCGATCAGTATGGCTATTATTACGAAATTTGCTACTTAATGCTCGGGCCTTAATCCCGATGGATGTAGATAAGACTAATTAGTGCGCGTTCGGACTGTAAAAGTAACCATTTGACGATTGCTCCAGCACAGACACCTACTTTGATTAGTGTTTGGGCATGATAATGGACGTGTAATATTTATTTACATCATTACAGTAAATTAATGGTTCACAATCAAAACCAAGAGAGTTGTAATATTGAATTAATTAGAAAAATAAATAATTAAATGATTTTAAAAATAATATCAATTAAGATAATGTCAGCATCTCCTGAGGGAGATAATTTGAAACTCTTTGCTCAATATAAAATGTTACAGCTTATGAATGACATTTGTTGAAATATCTCTGATGTCCAAAAGGTCGATCCCCAAATATATCACAGTCAACCACACCAATATTAAATGTGTCCAATCACCTACATTTTGCAAAAGAATTTATGTGATATCTGGCTTCCTCTGTGTATATATTAATGATATGAGGGTAATTTTGGTTGTGAAAAGTTCGTGAAGGATGTGTGAACTTGTTTATCAACAACATTTTTGTAAACACAGCAATTTTGACAAACGGGAAAAACATGTAACCGAAGGTGGTAGGTTGCATATATGCAGAGGTATAAAGGTCAATTGTTGCAAAACGCCATTTACAAAGCTCTGGCGTATCTGACTTGCTGCCAGATTCTATTGGTGAATTTGTTTTGATTATTTTGGCGGGCCCCACATATTATAAACACGTTGATATAAACAAAACAAGCAGCCTGTGTGCGGTGATATCCACGTTTTCTGGCCTTTTTTAATTAAAACTTCAAGGGATTATCTTTAGTTTATAAAGATCAAATAGGTGATTGGGTCCCTTTAATAAATTTAGCTTTTTCAATTTTTCACGTATACCGGTGCACATGTACGTGCCAGGTGCGTTCAACTCAGATTTTTATCATACATGATTAAGAACTTACGGACGTTAACTCTACGTAAGGATCCCTAAATGCACAACTAAAATAAATGTTTTTTTTATGTTAACATTTATTTTAAAAAATATAGAATTGAAACTCAATTTATAGATTATTCAAATGTTCCAACATTTAACATGTTGAACTTTGAATTTGTTCACACCGGGTTCTTTATTACTGTTATTATTAGGAACGGGTCTGCTTTTTTTCAAGGGATCTGAGTTTCAGCGACCCCGCCCATACACAAGAATCAAGTTTAAAACCCATCGCTGTCGCGCCTCATAGAAGTCCACCTGAACCCTTTCTGCACGTATACGTTAGTGACCCCTGGTAGCAAAACTGATAACTATATTGTCAAGTATTCAAAGGCATTACTGGTGGCATTTATTGACATATTACCGAATCAATTTTATCTTTTTGAAAGTTTATAAGTTAAGAATTGTTTTAAAAAGTGAAACTACTCATAATACAAATTTTACATGTATTCGAAACTGAGTATGAAATCACATGACAAAACTGGCCAATCACAGCTGCTTTCACATAGCGTTGTTGGGGTGCACACGGTGTGTGGAAATTCGTCATGGTAAGTGATGGTGTTTATTTTCGGCATCGTAATTACAAATAAAATTGTGCCATTACCTTATGAAAGAACCCCGTTAGTGATGAGTTTTATAGTGAGATACACAACAGACCCTCAGATTGTTTGTGAACTCCCTGTGAGACCTGGTTTTACGGATTTTTACTGTAGGTCTGTGTATGGCCGCGCGGCGCGTTGCTCATAGAAAATGTCAACAATTTCTCGACCTACTAGGATTGTATCATGTTTGGCTGTTGCTGAAAATTTTATTTGTGAAGGATCGGGATTGGCGTTATAACCATTTATTAACCTTGATTAAGATACACCTGCTGCAGAGCAGAAGACCGGCGTCCTTCACTTTGGTGGGTAGAGTTCATTTGAGGCAAACTGAGATAGGAAATGTAGATATGCAATAAAAATTAAAATTTTGTGAAGCACAAGAGGACAAAGTGCAGTGATGTTAGTTCACTGTCATTAAAACATTTACCTGTAAGAGTGTCTGGTCATCACACAGTGGGCAAGGTCTACCAGTATTCATTTTCAAGTCCCAAAAACACAGGTCACTTGGAACACAGATGTTTTGGGTATCTCTGACGAAACATCACGAAACGCTCATTTAAATTCAAATTTTAAGTTTAAATCTGACATCAATGGACAAATTATCATCTTTTTAATATGTCAGTGAAGTATTGTGCCAATACTTTGTAAAATAAAAGAATACAAGAGTGTTTCGTACACCTGACAAATGCTCATCTTGATTGCATCTTGCACCACTAGGGGGCAGCATCATAGCCAGCATTAATGGCTGTTGCGTAAGTGGGTGAAACACTCTCATTTGTCTTTATTTCTTTAAATTATAATACATTATAGCATGGATGTATTCAACAAACGATTATATATCAATTGGTGTTACATTTTGGCTTCAGATTTGAAGTAAAGTTGATGTTTCGTCAAAGGTACCCTAAACATCAGTGTTTTGGGCGTTCGTGGGGACTGCCAAAACACTGGTGTTTGGAAAACCTCTGACAAACACCACTTCAACTAAAATTTAAAGCCAAAAAGTGACACACCTTGATGAACAGTAATCTTTTAATATATCTACACAATATTGCTTCTTGTGTAAAAGAACGAGAGAAATCTTTTGTGTTGCAATTGGTTCACATGCAAAAACACCTACCATTTATGTCAACTATGACATTGCCCCCTAGTGGCCTTGGTTGGGTGTACAAAACTTGTTTACTTTTATCTTACAGTTCCAGCCTTACACTGCAATTATATAATAAACAGATGATGATTTATCAATTTATATAAGTTTTTTGGCTTCAAATTGAAAGGTGTTTTGTCACAGGTACCCAAGTGTTTTGGGGGAATCTACATTTTCTTACTTGGGAACAACAGAAATTGGTCATTTCCTCACCAAAGAAAAATGGTAACAGAAGTGAACATCAGGAAAAATCAGGCGGGGCTTGGCCTGGCACGTCTTTTAATTGTATATTCTAATAATCAGTAATTCAGATGCTTAGGGAATGACCTGAGAACAGGATATTGATTGACAAAAGAGTGAAAAGGGACAGGGAAGTTATAATTTTAATGGTTATAATTTGACATCTTATCATACAAAAAATTGGTGACGAATGACAGTGAGGTCCAGCATGTTAAGTGCTGATAAAACAACTGTAGTGACGAATCAACTAATTTCCAGAACAACTTTCATATGAGCACTGTTGCTTCTACCCTGAAGAGGCTGATTAACTGAATCAAATGCAGCTTCAAAATCAGCAGCCATCATTATACCAGAAGTATTTGCTTGTTCTGTATATCTCATGACATCTGATCTTGTTCGTAGTGGTTCTCCAATATGCCTCCAAGATACAAATGTACACTGAGGCAGAATTCTTTTTAACCTGTTGTACAGTATTTTACTGAGAATTTAAACATCCACATTGATAAGGCTAATTGGACACCATGATTTAAATCATTTATTGCTTGTCTTTGGCTTGGAGTCATTTCACCAGATTTGAAACAATAATTAAAACACTAACACATTTGTTCTGAAATCTTGAAGGAAGTTTAATTTAAATTCTTTAGACAGACCATAATTCCCGGGTGATTTATTGTTCTTCATACTCCTTAATACATGATCACTTTAATAATCATTTAAAATTTGACTCTGTTTATCTCCCCTTGGGAAACTTTATCAGATGGGACTCTCTGACAATATTTTGGCTTTTTTTTCGGTGGAGGTAACCGCCTCCATTTTTTAATGCTTTGCTAAGCTGATGTATGTACATTTGCAGAGTTCCGTTCCGGTTTCAGACTACATGACAGGGGCTTATATCCGATTTTTAGCTCAGCTGACTATAAATCATCTGAGCTATAGTCATGGTCCATAGTCTGTCTGTCCGTCCGTCTGGAGGTCCGTTCGTAAGACTGGCACGTTTTGACACCGTTGGACCTATGAATCTGAAATTCGGCATACAATTAGATGTCCCCAAAATCTCCTACTATCCCCAAAATTGGGTCAATAGGACTACGTTCCTTCGAAATATTAAGGAAAAACCTTAATTTTTTATTAGAAATCTATTTTTACACTTCAGGACTACCTAATATCAAAACCACTCATCTGGTTTTCTTCATATTTACCATAAATATTCCTCTATATAGTTCCTATGTACATGCCAGAAATTAAGTCAGTATTGTTTAATTTAAAAAAGTTATGGGCCCAAACATAATGGACTTTGTAAAAAAATCAGGAAAGATATTTGGTCACTTAAGACCAAAAGTGTTAAAGGTAGGGACTTTTTTTCAGTAATACAACTTTAATTAATCAAAATTTAATTGTATACCAAAAATTACATCAAAACCTGTTAAATTTTTTTAAATATTGGCAAAAATATAAAATTGGTACCTTAAATTTTGCCCAACTTTGGCCACGGGAGGTTTTTTTCCTGTAAGTACTGTGGATTTAATTTTCACAGCATGTACACATAAGGATTTAATCTGTTAAAATCTGAAATTTGAAAATAAAAGCTGCAAAATTAGGCTAGTTATTGAATTTTTTTAGAGGCTCTTGTTGTATTCCCTTACATTGTCAAGGAGTCCACTTTGATGACTGTAGGTCATTCAGTGCACATCTCTATGCTCCCCAGGCTGTTGGCATAATTTTAGATGTCCCCAAAATCTCCTACCAAACCGACTCCCCCCCCCCCCCCCCCCCCCCCCCAAAAAAAAAAAGATGGTGCATAAACTAGATGAATGTTATTATTTTCTGTATTTGATTCATTCTTATTCTAGGCTATGCTACTTTTTAGATTTTGTATTGTACCACCAGGGTTATACAATGATTAAAGTGTAAATTGTGTCCACAAAGTGGTGTATTGCTGTAAAAGTGTGGATGTTTATCAGATAAGTAATTCCTTACTTCAGAAGAGTAAAAACTTCACCAGGTGTGAAATTGACTATTTTAAATTCAGTTTAAACATTTATGATTTAAAAATAATAAAATATATGTGTATGCATAATATGACCCAATATGAGCTACACTCTGGATATATGATGATTGCAACTTTTGCAACAATTCTAATATTTAAACTTATAGTTTCAGTTTTTTACTCGGTATATATAATGATTGCAACTTTTGCAACAATTCTAATATTTTAACTTATATTTTCAGTTTTTTTATTAAAAATTTATAAAACCTGTAAATTAAAAAAATGATTCAGATAAAAACTTCTTAATGGAAAAAGTTGATATGCTTAAAACAAATAGGCTTATATATAAACTTAAATGCATTATTCCCTTGAAAGTGAAATAAAGGTATTAGTCCATTCTGTCTACTTGCCTGTCCATCTGTAAATTTTCATATGCATCACAGTATCTCAAAACTTTACTGTTTTTCTTCATGACAGTCTTGTCAGAGTATTAGTTTGCAATCATATATTTAGAAATTTACTATAACCAAGTAGGAGGGCCCCTTTCCTCTTAGCTTTTCATATTCTTATATAAATGCAAAACATTACAATAGAATATTTCTACATCCAGCTTCGTGCTGCCCTCACTTTTCCCTTCTCCGACCCCATCCCAAAGTCAGCCTCAGTAAGCAAGAACAAGATGAATCAGATATATTCATACTTTAATATTTTGTATAACTATTCATCCATAGGTACCTATGTACATGCCAGAAATTATGTCAATATTGTGTAATATGTAGACATAGTGGGCATCACAATAATGTACCTTGTCAAGACTAAAGAGATATTGTGTCATACAGTCACAAATTCATAAATCACTTCATCAGCATAGTTAACCATAACTTCATATCTGTAAAATTGAAAGCTTGCAGACTACCATACACTTTAGATCCTTCAACAAATAGCCTTATCATCATTCTACTACTGCTTATTACTGCTGTCATTGCATTCATATTTGCTCACATATATCACGATTTTCAACCCCTCCTAAATAAATAAAAATAAACCACTATATTTTACTCTATTAACCCATCAGTCAGGTAATTTCATTTATCATTTACTCGCATATTACATTACATTCCTTTATAATAGCCCAACATGTCCATGATATTCATAAGCTTTCTCGACTCGATATAGTATCACAGTGGAGAAACATTTATAGTCCAATCACGATCAGCTGAGCGCCGTGACCAATGGGTCCCTTGTTACTGGTGTCATCGAGGTTCGGTATACCACCCCTTCGAGGCCTTGGTGTGTCATCCTCATTACTGGGTCATAACACTGAGGAACCTCCGAAAGAGCTCTCCTTTGTGAGTGAAACACAACTGTTGGGCACAGTCTCCCCATTAAGCATGCAGAGCGCTCAGCCAGGGTGGGAGCCGACTGTGAAAAATCTCACCGCTTAAACTGAGTTTCGAACTCATGATCTCCCTGCTTTGAGTCCTGTGCTCATCCCCTGAGCCACAGAAGCCGGTGACAACATTTTGGCTTGAGCATCATGGACTCCAGATTTTGTTCCAGTTGATAGCCCTTAATGATAATATATATTATTGACGGTGGTGCACTGAACTGTCGTCACACAACTCCTCTGTGGCCAGGACTCAGAAATCCCCTTTTTTGGTCTTGAACTGACTGGACTTGGGAACGATGATGCAGAGTGTATCCTGTAGGGCAGCAATTTCTCATATTTTCACAGAAATCCTGACTTTGGCCTTTAACATTGAATCAGTGGATGGCATGCTTGTTGGAGGCAGAAATTCAACAAACAAACACAGTGTGCTGAGATACTTAGGAATCATGCTGTATAGAGTTTCTATTCCTGAAAAGCAAAATAAACAGCAAAACTTGGTCGAACTTGTTGAGACTGATAATAAAGCATTGTCGCATTGTCAGATGTTTCTCTGTAGTTTTGGTTTTGACTTGTGGTGCTGACCATAGGTGGTTGGTGGACTCTTCATTCATGTGACGTGCAAAACTGTTGCTTACATGACACAAAATTGTAGTCTGTCATGTGCTAAACATAGTAAGTTTCTGTACATTCCTTTATTCTCTGGTCTGTCCTTTTTAGCTCAGCTGACTATAAGTCATCTGAGCTATAGTCGTGGTCCTTTTTCCGTCCGGCCATTTACAGGGCACGTTTTAAAACCGTTGGACCTACGATTCCAAAATTTTGCATACCATTAGATGTCCCCAAAATCTCCTACCATGCCGAAAATTGGGTCATTAGAACTTTGTTCCTTCGAGATATTATGAAAACCTCCGTTTTCCATAAAAAAACATTGTTACACTTCAAGGCTGCCTAATATCAAAACCTCTGGTCTGTTTTTGATCATATTTAGTATTCATATTCTTCCATACATTTTCTATGAACATACAAAAAATTAGGTCAGTGTTGGGTCTTATTTTGAAGTTATGGGCCAAAATATTATGCAATTTTTAAAAAGTCAGGGAATATATTTACTCGCCTTACATGAGAATTGCTGAAGCTAGAGACTTTTTTCCAGGAATATAACTTTAATTAATCAAGATTCAATTGTTTACCCAAAATTAGATCTGAATTTTGCAAATTTTTCAAGTTATTAGCATAAATAAAAAATCAGTACCTTAAATTTTGTCCAACTTTGGCAATGGCACTTTTTTTCCCTGTAAGCACTGTTGATTTAATTTTCAGAGCATATATACATAAGGATTAAATCTTTTAAAACCTGAAATTTCATAGGAATTGATTGAAAAGGGTAGCTTTTATTCAAGTTTTCATACACCATGTCAAGTGTTGTTTACATCTAGCCCACCTAGCAGTACAGCCTTCACTTGCATTATGTAATCCACCCAAAGCAGCTTGCCTTGACTCAGCTTGGCCACTACCAGCAGGCTTCCCCTCTCCCCTGCACTCCCCCCCCCCCCCTCCCCACCAGATGGTGCATAAACAAGATGATTATTTTTAATATGTTATTATTTTCTGTATTTGATTCATTCTTATTCTAGGCTATGCTACATTTTAAATTTGTATTGTACCACCAGGGTTACAATGATTCAAGTGCACATTTAATTGTGTCCACAAAGTGGTGTGTTGCTATGAAAGTGTGGATGTTCATTAGATAAGTAATTCCTTACTTCAAAAGAGTAAAAACTTCACCACGTGTGACATTGACTATTAATTCCAGTAATAAATTAAAGCTGAGATAGTAATTAGCACAATGATATTGTTGTCACTCATTCAACCAACAGTGTGTATACTTTATTTGAAAAGAATTTTATCAAATTTACTGAATCTTTTATTTTATTTCAGTGAATAAAATTAAGCATGTTCTGAAAACTTCAATGTGCAAAACTTTTTAATAGTGATTCAAGGAATAATCTTGTAGATGCCATGTTGTGGCATTATTTTCTTTTAAATTCTGTTTAAACATTTGTGATATAAAAATAATAAAATATATGTGTATGCATAATATGACCCAATATGAGCTACACCCTGGATATATAATGATTGCAACAATTCTAATATTTTAACTTATATTTCAGTTTTTTACTCTTGATATATAATGATTGCAACTTTTGCAACAATTCTAATATTTTAACTTGTATTTTCAGTTTTTTTTAATTAAAAATTTATAAAACTTGTAAATAAAAAAAAATGATTCAGATAAAAACTTATATATAAACTTTAATGCATTATTCCATTGAAAGTGAAATAAAGGTATTAGCCCATTCTGTCCACTTGCCTGTCCATCTGTAAATTTTCATATGCATCACAGTATCTCAAAACTTTTACTGTTTTTCTTCATGACAGTCTTGTTAGAGTATTAATTTGCAATCATATATTTAGAACTTTACTATAACCAAGAAGGAGGGCCCCTTTCCTCTTAGCTTCTCATATTCTTATATAAATGAAAAACATTACAATAGAATATTTTGCATTTGCAAAAATTTCAAACTTCAGCTGAGCGCCTTGACCAATGGGTCCCTTGTTCTTTGATTACTCATTTTCATGTAGATACCATATTTTGTAGACATGCATCATAAATATTACAGCTCAGTAATTAATGTGTTTATGAAGTAGTCACATGATGAGCAAACTTGAGGAAGTTGAAAATCACTGTACAAAGGCTTGTATTCACACAGTGAAGTCAGTTACTTCCTCAAATGAGGCAGATGCCAAATATTTACACAAAAGGACAAGTGTTCTTGTTGTTGGTCCTCCATGGACCTGTCTCACCTTACTGCTGCCACCTGTTGGGGATGACTGACACTGGGTCCATTGTATCATGATATATTACAAACTATAAAAGTAAAGGTGTTGCCTTATCTTTGACAGAGGGGCTCTGGTCTGTCTCTGCTTTCATTTAAACGAACAGCAGTAATGGCTAATCAGCAATGAGTTCTGCACAGGAGAGAGTATTAAAGCACACCTGTGGAAAAGGTCTGGTAAAGCTTGTTTTAGCTCACTTGATTCTGTCACCCTGAGATGTGATGGTGGGCCTTTTTCCTTTGTCTAATGAAAGTCTTTAGCAGGATCAAAATTGTAACCGTGACCCCATAGATGTCCTTCACTCACAGACAGGTCAGTGAGGTCACTGATTCATGGGTGTCTAGTTTGGGCAGTCCCTGATTCCTGCAATACCATGTAATTATTGCTTGTGTTCTTAATGTCTTAGCACTCCCTCCACATATGATGCATCAAGAAAGAGAAGATCACATTGATTAAATTTCTAGATACATATTTCCATATCATGCCATGAATATTGACTACTGCATGCAAATACTGAATAACATTGAGTTTTCCTGCTCTACAAGACCTTTATTTTTGGGCTTGATAGTAAGTTTGGCAATCCTGAAACACCGCAAAGGGCAAGAACTGTCAAATGTTGGTATCATTTTGATTCCATTAAACTTTTTGTTGCTGACATGTCACTTTAGAGCAAGTGGATGAGTAGGGGTATCTTGAATGTGAATGTCTTTGCTTCTTGTCAACCAACATTGTCCAGTCTATGCTCCTAGCATTCACCAAACTTTTTAACAAAAGACACTGGACACGTGAAGTACACTGAGGCTGGTCCCTGGATTGTCAGTCTGTCAGACCTCCATGATGTACACTGAGGCTAGTCCCTGGATTGTCAGTCTGTCAGACCTCCATGATGTACACTGAGGCTGGTCCCTGGATTGTCAGTCTGTAAGACCTCCATGATGTACACTGAGGCTGGTCCCTGGATTGTCAGTCTGTCAGACCTCCATGATGTACACTGAGGCTGGTCCCTGGATTGTCAGTCTGTAAGACCTCCATGATGTACACTGAGGCTGGTCCCTGGATTGTCAGTCTGTAAGACCTCCATGATGTACACTGAGGCTGGTCCCTGGATTTCAGTCTGTCAGACCTCCATGATGTACACTGAGGCTGGTCCCTGTCTGTCAGATGTGTATTATGAGTAAGAAATGATTACAAAGTGGTGACCTGTTGGACATTGAGGTTTTATGGTGATGATATTATCTCTTCTTATTAAGTTATTGCAAAAGAAGGCTAGCTTAAACCTTATGTTTTAATAATATAAACTTTATTATTTTACATGGATTATACAACTAATTATAATAACTAATATGAGGCACTCTCCATGGCTTGGGTGTTAGTGCTCAGTAGAAGGCAAGGGTGGAGGAAACTGGAGTACCCATAGAAAACCACCGACCTTGGACAGGCTACTACAAGTCACTTATATCCAAACTGGGAAACTAACCCGTGTCGCCAGCGGAGAGGGCCGAGCATTTTACCACTCAGCTGTCCAGGAAAACCATTCAGTATTTGTAACCTAAAATGTGTCTTTTCTGAGATTATTTTCTTGGTGTTTTCCTAATTTCCAGTAGTTGTTGTGAAATGTTGTTCATTTACAAAATGAAGTTAATATTAGTGTATTTGCATTTTATGTCTCATTATATTACCCAGTGCCCACGATTGTATACACATTCTTAATCTTACAGAGTTAGCCACTGTTTTGGGGGAAATATTTTATCATGTTCATTCACACTTAGTGAAAATAATTTTAATACGTGATATTGTCCAAAAGGTCCACTTGTCAATATTGGGTATTGTCTGGAACTGTGTTATGTCATTTTTTGGTATAAATAGAGACCACATAAGAGGCTGCATGTTGATTTAGTGTTCTAATCAGTCACTACATGGGGGTTATTAGTTCTGCATGTTGTCCAATCAGTCATTCACTTTTAAAGTGGATTTTGGTCATTTCAGGATGTCTTCTTGATGATAAGGCGTCAGAAGACAACAGTCTTTGCTGAAGCGAAAGAAACCACTACAGTAGGAGATCTAAAGAAAATAATAGAAGGTATAATGAAGAAATCCCCTGAAGACATGCAGCTTTTGACAGAGAAAGACCAGGTAAGAGTTTTATAAGGTTAAACTTTCAGTTGAATTTATAGTGGATACTTGTTTGGAAAATTTCATTGAAATTACAATAATTGCCTAGGTTTTGTTCTTGTGCAAACCTATATGTGTATATTTATGATATCAAGGAAATGCCTGACTAAGAGTGGTTTCTCGTTTATGTTGCATTAAAAACCAAGCAGAGCTAGGTTATTCTTTTCATATTTCTGATGGTGTGTGTCCACAAGATACCTGAGGGACAGTTTCATGGATTTTAATGATATTGACTTGAAGGTTCAGCTAATTCACAGTGTGAACATCTCAACAGAACAGAAAACATAGTTTCATTATAACTAATTTCATTTTGATCAACTTGTTCCATATTTGTGAATAAAATGCTCTGTTTTCTTTAAACATAGGACAGGTCTGAAAGCCTTCAGTTTGTAAGCACTGGCATCATAACATATGCTGTCAAATAATATAAGGTAAAAAGGGTGATAAGGATCAAATTAAAGTAATTTATTCAACTGTTTTACATTCTTTCAGGTAATGGAAGATCACAAATCATTGTCTGATTATGGCTACACAAGTTCAACGGCAAAAGCCCAGGCTCCAGCCAGAGTAGGCATGGTTTTCAAAGTAGACAGTAAGTACAAAACCTTATCATGATCTATATACCCATAGAATTAAATACTTATTGATGTTTCTGGTATCTCAGAGTTATCTGGGCTGTTAGGGTGGTCCTTTCTTGGGCTGCCAATCTGTATACAGACCACAAATGATAAACCTTGTACATGAAAATTCCAACTTGAGACAGGTAATTTAGAATTCTCCAGAGAATTCCAATCAGTACCTTTTGGCCTGTTTTTCCGCAAGCTATGTCACTTAAACATGTTTTGGTTCCTTTGTGCTGGATAAATATTTTGCATCAGAAGTGGAAGTTTAAATAATGTGCCCAGTTGAAACAAGTATGGAAATATCATTGAAATTGTTAGAAAATATCAGCTTGGCCATCTCTTATTGTCATTAACAGGTGCAATTACTATGAATCTTCCAAACCTTTAGGATGTCTAATTTCGTTTATAATTTTTTAGCTCAGCTGACTATAAGTCATCTGAGCTATAGTCGTGGTCCATTGTCCGTCGTCCGTCCGTCTGTCCGTAGATGTGGCACGTTTTGAAACCGTAAGACCTAGGAATCCAAAATTCAGCATAATGTTAGATGTCCCCAAGATCTCCTACCAAGCCGAAAACTGGGTCTTTGCAACTTCGTTCCTTTGAGAAATTAAGGAAAAATTTCAATTTTTTATTAAAATCCTATTTTCACACTTCAGGACTGCCTAATATCAAAACCACTCATCTGTTTTTCCTCATATTTACCATAAATATTCTTCCATATAGTTCCTATGTACATGCCAGAAATTAAGTCTGTTAAGTATAAATTCTTTAAGTTATGGGCCCAAACATAATGGACTTTGTAAAAAATCAGGAAAAATATTTACTCACTTAACATGAAAAATTTTGAAACTAGAGTCTATTTTCCCAAGTATATAACTATGTTTAATTAAGATTCAATTGCTTACCCAAAATTAGATCTGAATTTTGTAAATTTTTTAAGTAATTAGCATAAAAATAAAATCCGTACCTTAAATTTTGCCCAACTTTGACCATGGCACGTTTTTTTCCTGTAAGTTCCATTGATTTAATTTTCACAGCATGTAAACATAAATATTTAATTTGTTTAAATCTGAAATTTGGAAATAAAAGCTTGAAAATTAAGCTAGTTATTGATTTTTTTCTTGAGGCTCTATTGTAGTCATTTGCTTTGATTTGAGGTTACAGATGCAGGGTCCCACTCCAGGTCACTGGAAGTCAGCTATGCCAGGGTTTCTGATTTGTTACAGTCACTGGGGGAGATCCCCTGCTGTGACAGGTGTACAGTTATTCTCATATCACCACCCCAATATCACCCCCCCCCCCCCCACCAAGTGTTATGCAGTATTGTTATTGTTTCACTGTATCTCCTTAATTGTAATGCTGTTTCCACTCTGATATGCAAAAACTTACCTTGAAAAAGGTGTAATCCAGAAGATGCAATGTTGTGTAATGTAGCATTTAATCATTTTACCAATCATAATGGAACCAATCAGTATGCTTAAATTATGATAAAATATGAAGCACATTATGGATAAATAAAGACACAATTAAAAATTGTGAAATCTAAATCAAGAATTTTTTTTAGATATTTATTGTTTTGCAGATTTAAAAGATATATTTTTGTGGTAAAAAATAAATAAACATTTGTATGCATGATGTGGTGTTATCTGACAAGATTGAGATTTATGATGATGCAATTGAGAATTATGAATCAACTTTTATATTCAGATATATATGTTATATTGAAAATGTATAGAAATATAAACTTAAATTTAAAAAAAATTGATGTGATAAAAAAATGAGGATTTATTACAAACATTTGTTCATTATTTTCCTGCATCAGCAGAATTTGAGATCAGGCTTTGTTTGCCATGTTTTATGTTGTAAATTAGTTATATTTCAACTGTATACATTTCATTAAAAAAAACATATATTTAATAATATATATTATACAAAAAAAAGATTCGATTGAACAAATGTGTTTAAACTACTGAAATGTCAACAGTTAATCGAAAAGCCAACTAATGATCATGGTAATTGTACAGATCATTTGTTCACAAACTGCTCACATGCTTCAGTTTCAACATTAGGAAACACATGGTCAGGTCACAAAATATTATTTGCAACAATTTCTTGCTCATCAATACAAACCAATCATATAAACCAACCATGGCCTTTATTACCTCTTCCTCTTACACTTTATCTCCATTTGATATTTTTTTAGATTTTTACCTTCAAGGTTAACGTCAGCTGAGCACAGTGACCCATAGGTCCCTTGTCTTAAATTAAGTCAAATATGACCTCTTGGAATGCTACAGAGAAGATAAACATCTTATATTTGTATTTTTGATATTACTTCAGATGGTCAGTTTGAACAATTGGAAATAGCCCCGTTATCTACGCCTCCGGAACTCCCAGACGTTATGAAACCACAAGAATCCTCGTCACATGCCCCAGAACAAGTGGCCATGTAAGCGCCCTGTCTGAGGACGTAGTCCTTGTATATGAATGAACTTTATAACTTGTAATGCCACTTAATTTAATTTTGTAACATTTCAGCCATGGACCGTGAACCGGCAGACTAACATGTTTTTTCTGTGTGTTACTGAAACTTTTGTACATTTTTTAAAAGATTTTTTTTTAAATCAGTCCCAAGTTTGGAATGTGAAGAGCTTACTATGAAGTTGCCGATTATTCTGTTTTAGATAACGTCATCGTTTTATCCCTCTGGCTTGGTCCTTATGATCCATGTGTAAATTCTGACGAGAAATCTTTGTGGTTGGTGCTTGTGCTGTAAAGGTCAAGGACAGGTTCTGAAGATGTTCCACATTGCTTGTGTGTTTCCGATAATCTCTGTTTGGAGAATTCTTTACAAGTCAGGTTGGGTTTTGTTACAGTAGATTTATTACAGTTTTTAAACTTTCACATCAGGTCATTTAAAAGTTGAAGGAAGATATATGTTGAATAGTTGTTGTGGTTATACAAAAATAATAGGTCCCTAAAAATGTCATCAAAAGTGGACTTTAAATGCAAGGGAAGTTTGAGCTGGTATGCAGATTTTGTGAAAATGATATGGTAGAGCACACACTCAAGAAAAATATTTGGTTTAGCAACTGAAATACCAAGTACATAAGTTAAGAGTGGGAAATGAAGGAGCAACAAGCAAAGTCTGCTTTCTGTTTTGCTTTATTTCAATGAAAGTCTGGCTGCTGTAGTCTTTAAATATATGAAAATATACAGTTGTATGTAGTATTTGATTTGTGAAAGCGAATACTTGACTTCTTTCGGTATATATACATACATATATATAACATCTCCCTATCTCATTTTCATATCTCTTGGTATGTGCATACATAAACACACATACACATCAGTATAGAAGTCATAAGCAGGCATCCACCCTGCATACCTATACACAAACCAGTGATTTATAGTAGTGGCTTGCGCATTCTATGCAAACTCAAGTTGTGAAATTGAATCAGTAGGCATGTACAGCTCAAAGGAAAACAAACTGAAAATGCCACTGTAGGAGGAGGCATCAGAACTGTACAGGTCTTGGTTAATATTTATTATGGACAAACCGAGCTGTCGGCTCTTGTGGACTGATCAGAGAAATTATCTGCTTATATTTAATCAGTATCTGTAACATACATGTATTTTATAATTAGTCACCTTTTACTTGCATATTTCATTCTATAGACAAATGTTAATCCAGACTTAATTATTAAGTCTTGTGGCTTATGACAAAATCTATGCTATGTCAAATAAGAAACAAAACAATACTCTTATCAATTTTCTATCATTCATTCTGGTAGGTAATTCATACTTAATACAGTTTTATATCTTTCCCCTATTTACATAGGCACAAACAAGGTTTTATAGTTCCAAATGAATAAAAAGGAAAGTGAATAAGTTGCTTGTCTGTTCAGTTTCCTATACTCTTCTGTCAGATGTAGTATATAAGAAGCCAGTGTGTCATTAAAACCAGTTAATTTACTATTGTTTCACTAGGAGCTTACGACAGTGACACATGGTCATCATTATAACCTGTTATGATCGCTTTTAATGTCATGATAATATGTTCATCACCTTTGTTTCTACAGTTCAGATCATAAAACATTACTTCTTTGAGCATAATTATGAGAAAATTGCATTCATTGGGAGTTTCTCCAGATTTAGAATCTTATTGTATATCATAACAAACGGTACCAGCCCAATAGTTGCTGATAGGACATTGTATATACATTAAACACACAGATGTTCTTATTAGGTTATTTTACCATTCAGACAGAATCTGTTGGAGACATTAGTATGATCTAATTGATGTGCCACATTCAGTAAAAAAACGTGGATATCCAAATTGTGTTCATTGTTGTGCCTGTGACTGACTTTATGGTTTGAGAGACTGCAAGGTTTGTGCATGTGTACATATCCTTAAAAGTCAAGAACTTTGAAATGTGAAAAAAAAACAATCAAAATATTAAAAAGTCATAAGGTTTTAGAAAATTGTGACCTAAAGATAGCAAAATTTGCCAGGTTTAATTTATGTGCATTGTTGAAAAATTCTCATTCACCTACCTTGAAGTGCTTTTGGGTAACTGATCATGGATTACTATTAAGATCTGCAAATTTCACTCTACTCAAAATCCATGAATCCTTGGTGACATTAAGCCCAGAACTCCCTCATACTTGGCTTAATTATATTACACAATATAAAACCAGTGCCCCCTGTGTTACATCTTGATTTTGAGCTCTTGAGATTCCCATGACTCCCCTACAGCCCTAACAGAACATTGCCAGGTTTTGTGATTTATATAATTCAGTGAGCCAATTGTACCTGTGACCCATGCGTTTTCTAATGTGTTCTCTTGAAACTAGAAAACGGGCAGTCAACAAGCGACCACATGTATCTGCCAAATTACAGAGGCATCGGTAAAACAAGGTATTGCATATTCCTGACATGACTCCAAAGTTGTGGCATCAGAGATGCCAATTAAACTCCTCATACATGTGTGATTGCCACCAAAAACAGATTTACAGATGGATACAAGATGAAATTGATTGTAGGTGGTCCAAGATAAACCATTCAAAGATCAATAAACCTGCAAATTTTCAGATTAAAAGTTTAAAACCTCAAACCACTGCTTTGAAAAAGGCAATACATTAAACAAAAAAAAAAGAGATAGGTGGCCCACCTGTCTGGTCTATGATTTATCTACGTGAAAACGATTGAAGTTGGTGCCACCAGTCTTGTGTATCCAAAATCTGGGGACATGAAAATTCAGGCTGTTACATTAAACCAGTCCTGAGATAAATGCATGAATGTATTCTAAAGAAACGAGAAACAAGATTGGAGGTAATGCCACTACTCTCGTGAATGAGAAGTTTACCCAAGACGAATGAAAATACAAAATTTCAGGCTGACACATTTATCCACAACTGAGAAAAAGTGCATCAATGTATTCTATAACAAGTGACCCATGGGCCATGACGCTCAGCTGAAATCAAGGAGCCTTGAAAAATGGGTAAAAAGACTGCTAGACTGGTCAAAAACGTATTTTGCCCGTAGCCTTTAGATATAGGTTACAGTGACGTTATTCTACTTGATTGTGCCTACCTGACTTATAGTGTTAAAATCAAGTTCTTTCACAGGATTCGAACGTTCTTAAAAAGTCATGATTTTTGTGATTTAAAAATCAGTACTCAAAAAGTCATGATTTTTTAGAAAATTCTCAAAAGTCATGAAAAAGTCATGATTTTTCATTTTCTTACTGTTTAAAAATATTTTGTATCAACTTTATTATATTTATTAAAGACTGAATGTATACGTGATACATGAAAACCACCGAAACCAGACTGCACCTGGGCATTTCTCCCCTTAGTGCTGTTGCAACTTAGGTTGGCATCCGCTCTTCCCTTTCTGGGCGGTCAATCCCCCATTGCCGCCATGCCATTCCTACGAATACTTTAGTAAAAATATGCCCGGGCAGTGTTCATTCAGCTAAAATGCGATCAAGATACACAATTTCAAGAATTATGTATTGTTCGTAGGATACCAAACAAACCGAATTCTAAGCTTTTCTGAAGTGGAGTTATCACGGCAATGGCGAGAAGCTTAAAATGATACGTATATGAGACGAATAAAAGTGGTTGGTATTTCACTGTCGTTTGCAATAAAAAATAATCACTTAAGCCTTTGAGTTTAAGATGTTAAATCATAAATAAAAATTCTTTTTAGGCCTACATAATTTTCAGTGACGAAAGACTATCGTGTATTGAAAATTGCAATTTAAAAAAATATAAGATTTTAAAATGAAAGAAAAGTAGAATATGCTGTGATTTTCGGAAGGGTATAATAACAGAATGTTGCTCTTATAGTCATTACGGTGGCATCATTGTTATCCAGTTAGAGATTCTAACACTCCCGTTTTCCAGGAGTCGACCAAGTTTAAATGCCTAATCCCTGCCCTCCCGGACCTTCAATATTGCATCGCGAATTTATAATGCCCATACTCCAAGCATTCTTGTGTCTCTTAAAGTTCGTAACTAAACAAAAATGGATTAATATTATATATACTTGTGAGAAAGTCTTATCCAAAAAGCCAATGAGGTCTCGTGTATGCACGTGTAACATTTCTTAGCCTGGGCATTCCAGATGGTTTGGCGGGAAACCCTTGCCGCCTACACCTGTATTCACTGATTCGGCCCGTACTCTTGTCAGTAGAACTGACGGGACGTTATGAATACATAAGCCGGTCTGATAAAAAAAAATCACAGAGTTAAAAAAATATTTAAGGTTTAATAATAAAAAATGGAGGATTGACAAAGATATTGTCCTGACAGATGCAGCAGAAAAAGAGGCACGGTCTACTTCAATGGAATGAGTAAACAAAAGCAAGGGAGCCAAAGTTTTCCCGCCTTATTACTCCCCGGTAACTTTGATGGTGTTTTCCGGTGCAAAAAAAATTGTTGCATGCTTAAAAATAATATGTATTATTTAACTACCTGAAATTTGCGCGGTGGTTAAAATTAACTGTAATATCCCATATTTTTTCGAAAATTAATCTTCATACAACTGGCCCTATTTCAACGCCATGTCCTGTACACAACGGGTAAATGTGCGCGGCGGTGCAGCCATTCATGCCTCATGGCTGACGGCAAGGGATGTTATAACAGGACTTGACTGCTTAGGAACCGGCCAAATACTTATATAGGTGTAGTTTTACTTATTTTTTTAAACAGTAATTGAGAAAATATTATTTTCCATGATTATGTAGACAGGGACATGATAATTCAAAATGTTTCTAAGGTAATCATAATCGATAATAGGGGAATTAAATGCCGGCATGAGCTCAGATTAAAGTGACAGGTTCACAATCATCCAGAATTAGTAACTAATGTCACTGGACCTCTTTAAGAAGGTTAAATTAATTAAGAAGGTTAAATTTATCAAGATCTTTCTTTTTTCCATATATCAAACGGATGACATAACAATGAATAATTACAAATTAATAATACATCAAAGTAAATGGTGCAGTTTTTGTTATCCCCCTTAAACGGTGTTTGTTCTCTGAAACCATATACCACCCTGATTGACTCTTGGGCAATACATCTCTGTGTTTGAAAGTAATTTAAATGACAGTTTGAAAGCTTGTCAGGTGTTAAATTTCACTCTCAATATTAAACTGTTTTCATTAAAACATTGAATCTAAAAAAAAAAAAACACACATTGCAAGACTAAACTATTAAACCAGCTTGTTTTTACTTTATCATTCCGTGGTCAAATTTATAGTTTTATATCCTAATGCCTGTGTAAATTTTTTTAAACAATTGTAAGGAGAGGAAAATGAAAAAAAAAATCCACATTTTTATAACAATAACTCTTAAATATATGTATATATAAACATATAAACTATTTGTATTCTTTAAGCTAAATTCTTCATATAATAATGATCAAGGATGTTCTGCATCAACAGTTTCCTAAGTAACATTTTTATGTCAAAGTGACGAGGAAAAGTCATGATTTTTTTGTCGCAGGTCCTCGAAAAGTCATGAAAAAGTCATGAAATTTTGAATTGCTAGAAGTGTATGAACCCTGTTTCACACAGCTTGCAGAAATGGGTCAGAGTGACATTTCAGGTTTCCAAGGAGATCTTTAGGGACCTCCCTGAAAATCATGTATGAGGATTTTAGGCCAAATGGATACATTTGTGACACATCTTCTCACTTGGTGCTTTAAAATCATGTTTTCGATCCTAATTTGATAAATATAGGTAACCATGACCTACTTTCAAATATTTTTTAATGGAACTATAAGGATGTCAAGTTAGAATATTCTAGGTCCAACACTCATGATTTGTGCCCTGTTAATGGACAATGTTTCATTTGAAGTTCTCAAAAATAGACATAAAAATGCGTTAAAATTCGAAACTAGAATGCCTCTGCTTTGCAGTGCAAAAACAAATATATGTCCCCCCCCCCCCCCCCCCCCCCATGGATCATCCCAAAACATGAGGTGTGAAATATGCAATATCTCAAAACAATGAATCTAGATTTCAGCAGATTAGATCTTGACAGTCAAGGTCACCGCTTTTTAAACTCTGATGACATTTTGGCAGAAAGAACTTGTGTGTCAAATTTGAAGAAAAAATCTTCAGTTCTTCCAAAGTTATGGGTGTCACAAAAATCCTAGAATTGCATAAATTTGACCTTATAGATCAGGTTCAAGGTCACAGGATTTCGAACACATCTTAGATTATGGTAGGAACAATTTATTGAGTGTTTTAAATTTTGGAGAAATATATGCAGCACTTTAATAGTTTTTGCGTTCACAAGACAATAACTATAATTTGGGTGATTTGACTTTGAAGATCCTTATCAAGGTCACCGATTTCAAACTCGTCTGCGAACTTAGTAGGAACACTTGGTTTACCAAATTTGAGGTCAAAATGTGAAATACTACAAAATTCATGTGGGGTTCGTATAAATGTAACATTTTGGCAGATTTGACCTTGAAGAAAAAGGGTTAAATCGCCAGGTTTAGAATTCCAATGAAATTTTTGTAGGAACAATGAGTGTATTAAAATTTTTGAGGAAAATATGCAGCCCTCCAAAGTTATCTCGTCCACAAGACAATAACTGTAATTTAGCTGATTTGACCTTGAAGATACTTGTCAAGGTCACCAGGTTTCAAACTCGTCCGAAAGCTTGGTAGGTTCAATTGGTGTACCGGTTTGAGGTGAAAATGTGAGATACTTCATTTGGGCTGATTTGACTTTGAATAGATCCTGGTCAAGATCCTGGTTTCAAACTCGTGGAGAACTTGGTAGGAACAATTGGTGTACCAAACTTGAGAACAAAATGAGGAATACTTCAAAGGTTATTGGGTTTACAAAAAATGCACATTTTGGCAGATTTAACATTGAAGATTACGGTCGAGGTCACCGGCTTTCGAACTCCAACGAGATTTTGGTAGGAACAATTCGTGTAACAAAATTTAGGGCAAAATTAAAAACTTACAAGACAATAACTATAATTTGGCGTATTTGATCTTGAAGACCCTGGTCAAGGTCACCGGGTTTCGAACTTGTCTGAGAACTTGGAAGGAACAATGGGGTACCAAATTTGTGGTCAAACATGGAATACTTCATAAGATATGGGGTTCACAAAAATTTCACATTTCGATTTCGACAGATTGACCTTGAAGACGAAGGTCAAGGTCACCGGATTCGAACATGATATGATATGAAAAATTGAATGTTCAAATTTTGGCAAAAAATATGCAGCCCTTCAAAAATTATCGCGTTCACATGATATCCTAGAGATGATGACAGACGACGACAGACGATGGCACTGAAAACAACATGCCTCATGCCTGCCACCGGGGGGGGGGGGGGGGGGGGGGGGGAGCTTAAAAACACAGGTGCATCACTAGTGGGCAAAACTAATGAAACTCCCCATGATGAATATGCAATGGACAATGCATTAGTTATTCAGATACTGGAGCTGTTGAATGGAAATTTTCATTATTCTGAGGGGTGGAAGGGGGGGGGTACTTACAAGCCCCAAAGCTTGGAGGATATTGGTTACAGAGACCTATGTTTCCAAGGAGATTTTTCAATGACCCCCCAGGATGTGGAGTAAGAAGATTCTAGTTGAAACAGTTACAATTTGTGCCTTAACGGAAGTTTATTTCATTTGAAGGTCTCAAACAGAGAAAAAAATGCGTACAAATTTCGAAGAAATACAGGTTGCGCAACCAGTCTACAGGAACTGATAGAACACTCCATGGTCAATATGCATGCTAAAAATCATGGCAATCAGTGCATTCAGATAGTGGAATTTTTTGTATCAAATCTCAAAGATGGATGGACATGACAAATTTCAGACCAATACATTACACCATGCCTGAGATATGAGCAAGTTTCACTTAAAGCAAACACACGAATGGATGCCTTGCAAATACGACCACAGATGGCGCCACAAGTCTCAAGTAAGAGATGGAGTGATCTATGGATATGCACAATTTCAACCCAAAACATTGAACCATTCTTGAGATGTGGCCTGTTATCACCAAGACACCCAGATTCATACTGCATGAAAAGGGTTGCAGTTGGCGCCACTAGTCTTTATTATACACCAGTTTACATGTGACTGAAAAGTATTTTGATAGAATAAAAAGCTTGGTTTTAAAAGTCGGGGGGGGGGGGGGGGACGCCTGCTGACTGAAAAATGCAGCACTTTTTTTTTAAACAATCTCAAAATTTGAACCATTGTTTGTATTTCAAATGAAATATTTAGGCAGTTTTATCTGCTAAGTATTAATCATTCACCTGCCTCGAAACACTGACTCACACTTCTCACCATAAGCTAGAATTGATAAGGAAGGTAAAGGTGCTCAGGTCACTACAACTACCGGTATGTTAAGATATGCAAGCTGTGCCAGTTGGTCATACTGAAGTTCTTAATTTTATGTCAGAAATTTAATAGCACACATAACAGTTAGGGCCCCGAGAAATCAGGCCAAGTCAGTCTCAGGTCCAGTAGAAAAGAAAACCTGGTCACAATAATGTTATGATGTGCAAAAGATTATTTTTTTATTGTAGGTTTATTATTAGTAACAGTATTTTTAAAACAACTTCAAAAAGATAAAACCACGGTACTTAGGACCACGGAAAGACAGAGAGAATCCAAAAACGTAGTCATGATCATTGACTGGACTTGTGACTCGTTTCGGGTGCTGTTTAGATGATTATAAACTTAGAAGCTGCACAAATGCAAGTTACTCAGTAATTACTTGTATCCAGTATATTAGTTTAGATCTGATAACATTGAAGATTAACGGGAGTTCCGTTTGTGGACACTTATAAAATGTGACTACGCGTTTAGACAAGCACAAATCTGAATCCCACATTGGACATACATTTTGGAGAATTCACTGCATCTACGAACTGATAGCAAGTTCAGGACACCAGAGTAGGAAGGTAACAATAATATCCAGTCAATGGATCAACTCATCCCTGTACAGAGGCGAATATATTTTAGGATGGTCGCTAGAAATAATTGAATGACATCAGTAGGGGAAAACCAAAAATATTTTGTAGACATGCATGGGAGCTCTCACCAAATTAGGCTATAGAATAAGTGTGACATCAATTGCAAAACAGGTCACGAGTGAAACCGAGCCTATAGGGATAAATTATATAAGATCATAATTGCGACTAATCAGAAAACATTATGGTGATGAAATATATTGTGATGTCACTCTGTCTGGGAAGAAAAAGGGTGTTGCGGAACTGCAGCGTCAGGCACATCCAGCATGCAGCTCGGTGTTCATCGCTGTATGTTCTACTTGAAATAAGAACGATACGTCAACTTAGTGAAATACATTGCATAATGCGTGCCGAATGAAGTTTGTGTTTTGTGTGGATACAAGTTAGAACCCACTCGTATCAATAATAAACAAGGCCTACAGACCTAATGCGAACCTGTGAAAAGTTTGGCAGTATAAATGTTTATTTCTAAAATTTAATATTGATCCTCTCATGTTCTGCATATCTACCTTAGTCATTATGATTGTAGCCAAATGGAGTATAAATGTTTATTTTTAAAATTTAATCTTGATCCTCTCATGTCCTGCATAACTACCTTAGTCATTATGATTTTAGCCAAGGACGTTTCGGACCTGCATGTTTCGGACAATTTGGCAGCATGGTTTTGTAGAAGAACATTTTAAATTGTTTTTTTTTTAGCTTTTTCCCTATAAAATCTAAGAACAAGTTCCTCCTTTAGCCTTGGTATTGAGTCACACCTATTCATTCTTCTGGCAATGGAGGCTCAGCTTTCCCCCAGGTCAAGGGTACCTAATGTGCCACACTGGCTCTTACAGACTGAAACTCACCACTGGCTCTTACAGACTGAAACTCGACCTGATGGCAAATCTGAGATGGTTGGCAGTCTGTCAAAGTTATTTATAGGTACAGAGCGTAACTTGACTTATTGTAAAATCTGACACAGTTGACAGGTTCTAGACGATGTGTCTCGACACATCATCTAGACGTCTAGACTGTATCTGGACACCAGGCAGAGCCAGGTCAGTTGCCATAGTGATGTCTGGACTGCACCTGGGTGCACTAATTGACCTCATGACTTGAAATGTTAAAACTTGCCATGCTGCCAAATCTGTTTCCAAACACTGAAAGCCTTTTTCAATTGGCTACACTGCTTTTTTAAAGCTTCATTTACCCAATCTATAGAACCAATACCATAGAACAATTCTTGTAAAGTTTAAACAAATCAGCTTAACAGTTTCTTTAAAAAAAACAGTGTATAAGCTAGAAGAGTCTAATTACATTTTTGCTTGTAAAAAAATACAGATCAATGCAGGTGGCGCCACCAACACCTCAATTTTAGATCTGACTCATGTGACAATTCATGACAGCTCCAGCTGTTTCTGAGATTTTTAGTTTAGTATGCTTTTTTTGCACAGATGACTAAGTTAAACCTCCTGTAACTCGACCAAAAATCACCGGAGTCATTCAAACAAATTTGCGAGAGATTGTTCTAGGGACCATTTCTGTGACAAATTAGACAATTTGGCTGGAAAGTTTCGGAGAAGAAGATTTTTATATCTTTTTTTTAACTTTTCCTGTATAAAATCTAAGAAAATCACTGAATCAAAACTATTTGAACAAATTTGAATTATCAACATCAAAAGACCATTCATGTGTGAGAATTTGACCCAGTGGTTTTTTAGAAGAAGATCTTTGTAGCCACTGAGCAAAAATGGGCTGCTATAACATTTGACTATATTCAGCTTCCCATAACTCGGCCAAGTCATTGAACAGAAACCATTTGAACAAACTTAAGAAAGCACTACCCTAGGAGCATTTCTGTGCAATATTAAACAATTTGGCAGTACGCTTCAGAGAAGAAGTTTTTTGTAGCTCTCTGTATGCTTTGGGCACCGTTGACCCCCGTACAAAAGGACCAATGCAGGTGTTTCGTCACCAATACCTCAATTTCAGATATGACTCAAGTGACCAACATTAACATAAAATTTGATGATAGCCCCAGCCGTTTCTGAGATTGTAATTTTAGCATGCAAATGACTAAGTTCAACTTCCTGTAACTCGGTCAAAAATCACCAAACTGGAACCATTCGAACAAACTTGAGATTGTTCCAGGGAACATTTCTGTGAAATATTGGACAATTTGGCTGGACAGTCTCAGAGAAGATTTTTAAAGGTTTTTAAGCTTCTTTCTCTATAAAATCTAAATTAATGCAGATACAAAATAATACGCTCTAGGGCACCAAGTTTCACATGTGACTAATTCTTACATGTATTTTGGAGCTGCCAGCTCCGACGGTTTCTCACTTACAGCCATGGACGGCGGACAGCCAGCCTTGGACGGCAGACGGACGACGCCGCGCCATCGCATAAGCTCACAGGTTCGCTAATAATAATATATAAGGGTGCAGAGAATATTACAAAAATAAGATAATATGTAACAAGTTTTAGCTCTGCATCAGGGGCTAAACATAGTTACAAATTCAGTTAAAGGGAACTTGTTCACTCATAAAATGTGCATGATTATCTCAAATATCCTTTTCGAATTTATTTTAAGATTTGTATTGGACTTGACTCGGACTTCATTGTGGACTCAGACTCGGATGGTGTGGACCACATAACCAGCTAATACACGGCTGAAGACACACATGGACCCTTAATAAAGGAGGAAACAAATTTAGATCTGTTTTTGGTTACAATTTGCATTGAATCAGTGATCCTACTGTGGAAATGTTCCTGCCTTCTCATGCTCATCCAAACACAAACCCACACAAATAAAGACGCACGAGTATCTCATCCATACACGAGCCCACACAAATAAAGACACACACAAGTATCTCATCCACCCATAGGCCCACTTAAATAAAGATACACACGAGTATCTCATCCAAACACAAACCAACACAAATAAAGACACGAGTATCTCATCCAAACACAACCCCACAAAAATAAAGACACACACGAGTATCTCATCCAAACGCAAACCCACACAAATAAAGACACACACGAGTATCTCATCCACACACTAGCCCACACAAATAAAGACACACACAAGTATCTCATCCACCCATAGGCCCACTTAAATAAAGATACACACGAGTATCTCATCCAAACACAAACCCACACAAATAAAGACACGAGTATCTCATCCAAACACAACCCCACACAAATAAAGACACACACGAGTATCCCATCCAAACGCAAACCCACACAAATAAAGACACACACGAGTATCTCATCCACACACGAGCCCACACAAATAAAGACACACTTAAGTATCTCATCAAAACATAGGCCCATTCAAATAAAGATACACACGAGTATCCCATCCACACAAATAAAGACACACACAAGTATCTCATCCACTGTGCAACCTATCAAAATACAAAGACAACAATAACACTCATAGGCCCACTCAAATAAAGATACACACGAGTATCTCATCCAAACACAAACCCACACAAATAAAAGACACACACGAGTATCCCATCCACACAAATAAAGACACACACAAGTATCTCATCCACCCATAGGCCCACTCAAATAAAGATACACACGAGTATCTCATCCAAACACACACCCACACAAATATAGACACACACGAGTATCTGATCCACACATGAGCCCACACAAATAAAGACACACACGAGTATCTCATCCACACACGAGCCCACATAAATAAAGACGCACACGAGTATCTCATCCAAACACAAACCCACACAAATAAAGACACACGAGTATCTAATCCACACAAACCCACACAAATAAAGACACACACGAGTATCTCATCCACCCATAGGCCCACTAACATAAAGATACACACTAGTATCTCATCCAAACACAAACCCACACAAATATAGACACACGAGTATGTGATCCACACACGAGCCCACACAAATAAAGACACACACGAGTATCTCATCCACACACGAGCCCACATAAATAAAGACGCACACGAGTATCTCATCCAAACACAAACCCGCACAAAAAAAAGACACACGAGTATCTCATCCACACACGAGCCCACACAAACAAAGACACACACAAGTATCTCATCCACCCACTAGCCCACACAAATAAAGACACATAGGAGTATCTCATCCAAACACAAACCTACACATATAAAGACACACACGAGTATCCCTCTTGGAAATATTTGTTACATATATATGTAATGCACTCCATGGTTAATACAGACAATAAAAAGATAATTTTACAGAGTACAATATGATAGAATGAAAAACAAATTATCAGTCTTTTATGTACAATCATATCATTGCTGCCTTGTTGACACCCACGGTATCCACGTGCCCCCCGTTAACATAACAATATCATCATAAACAACAAGAGCATCACATGTTATATCTGATTATGATAATTAGTTAAATATTAGGTGTTTGTGTATCTGCATACAACCAGCACATGCTTGTATCAGCGTCTGCAGTAACATTTAAAATAAATACAGAAACATGAAGAAGTCTATATCATTAGATGATACCACTTCTGTTCAAGGCTACAGGAAAGTCATCTGATCATAAATACCATTTAACATAATTAACTGATAATTATATTAGGTCATAATTGTTGTAGAATAATAATAATATTGACAATAACAGTTACCATGGTTACCACAATGCCATGATGTGTCATGGTTTTTTTTTTTTAAATCTCGCCTAGCTAAATAGTTGCCATGGTGACCACGAAGATGACATAAAAATTAAAGGTACACTGTTATTGGACAGAATAGTTTTTCTCACACCAGAACAATGTTTATTATTTCAGGTATTTCTCACCATCTCTCTTTTGTGCGTGTGTGTGTGTTTGGGGTGGGGGGGGGGGGGGGGGTGAATCTGCACCATGTCGTATGTCCTTGGCATTTATACAGTATTGTTGCTCATTTTTACGCTTTGTATTGATCTCTTTAAAAAAATTAATACCTGTAATGATTATATGTTTTCTGAAAGTTGGAAACTTTCATGAATTTTTCTCCACTGGTAGGTTTCTGAAAGAAAAAACCTGCTTGCCCCAAATTCTTGGTCGAGCACCTCAAGTCCTATGAACACCCCTCCTGTAACACCCCTCCTGTACAGAATGACATCTCTGCTGAGCTGGTCTTCCCTCTTGTATGCTCCCTCTACATATTGTTTGATTTGTAAAATTTTAAACTGCAATTATTGCACCATAACATGACTAGCTGTAAATGTGCTAAATATCTTAACATTTTCTCTGTGAAACCAACAAGTATATATCATTGATTAAAGTTAAAAAAAGTTACAGAATGTTTTTTTTATCTGAATTACAGGAAGCTAATTTATCCATTCCGGATTTTACAAACCAATGTTTCATATATGTGGATCAAATTATGTTCTTTGAAAAAAAATTAAATGTCTCTAGTTTAAGAAGCCTTCACCAGGTGGCAGGTAAGGCTGGTCACAGTAAAACATGAACCTGTCATAGGCTGTCAACAGACTGAACAACTTGCTGGCATGTAAAGCAAATGGGAATTGACAACAGATTATCATTAAAAGAAAAGAAGAAATTCCATATTTTATCCAGGTATCACTGTATGTTCTAATGATACAAGAAAAATTAATATCCTTTAAGGATACAAGGTTTGTGATCCATATGTGTGATTGACAGTGTGTCTGCAAGCAGTGTGTGTGTCTCCGTGTACATTTAAATGTGGGGCAGAAGAGAGGATGGATCAGCTCCAGAAGACTCCAGGCTCACTGTTTTATATAAGGTTTTTCAAACACCTGAGTTTTCACATCAGTCATTTCCTAAAATGTACAGATCCCTACAACATACAGATTAACAAGTTTCCTTGTGAGATTTTAACCAGTCACTTTGATTTGCTGAGAAACCTTTTGAAATAACAGAAATTATGGTACCAATCAAAGAAACAGATAAAATCTAATTTTCAACTTTTCCCATCATTTTCTTTGCTACATGATTTATGGCACATCAATACCAGTAGTTTCACATAATTCCAACAGATGTCACCAGCATGTTGGTAATTATGTGTGAACCATTCGACTTTTAAGGTTCTAAAACAAGTTGTTGTTTAACATCTTACATATAAAGATCACACTACAGCTGAACTCAAATACAAATTCAAACATGGTTTTGTTATGGAAACAGAGAAGTCCATACTTAATAATAATGTTCTTTTTTACTCATGTGAATACATTTTAGATTAAACTGAATATCATTATGATCCAAATGATCCTGAAGTAACAAATCAAACAATTCTCCCTGGGCTTATCAACAGTCAACATGTCAGCTGGTGGTCCCTTCTCCATGGTGTTCTGATGGTCTAGTGTTAAGCTTTGCCTCATAACAACAGCATCCACACCTAACAGTCTGACACAGCACAAAGAATACAACAACAGCAAGGCCTCATGTCGAGGTCATTAATTATTAACATAGGGCTGTAACAAAATCATACTGTACATACTGCCATACTTGACTTGCAATACCATATTTCCTGCAATACACTAATTTTTCATGTTTTCCCTATTATAATTCACATACTGATAATTTGTTTTCTTCTATGCAATGAAGCAGACAGTACAATTCATGATGCAGTAGGTATCTAGTGTATTATGATTTTGAATTTAAGATAATTTCCTCTCATAAACTACATTTCCAAAACCAAAACAGAATGTTGATCACAAGTTTCTGGTACACTTGGTAATGCAAGTCAAGTGGCCCTTTCTATTGGTTTAATAACAGAAGTATAAACTTATATGTCTTTGGTTTAATTATAAGGTGATAAACAAATCAGCTAACCTTCATCTCTCAACAATGGTGATGTTTCATCTCACATGCCTAATATGGTGTCAAGGACCGTTACTAAATTTTTTACACTGTTTTCCACTGTATGATAAAAAATAATCAATGTATCTGAAAGAACTGCTATGATATTACCTTTATATCATGATTATCAAAACACCTGTGCATCATTACTGCCTAAATAATCATACGAGTAATTTTTGTTTTTGTATTTCTGACAGTGCAGCTGAGACAGGATTCACTTTCAGAGCCAGATTAAATTGGAATCTGGTCAATCTTGGAAAGAAATTTATTTTACAAATAATTTTTGTTCCCTACTGATTTCTTACATTGCAGATACATGAGTTGATACCAAGTTGATCACAAAATTGCTGATATGTGCAATTATGGACATGAGCACTAAAGAGATAGTAGGGAAAAAGTTTTACCTATTGGGGTATTTCCCACAAACCTCAAACTCAAGTGTGCACTTTTATGGGTAAACCTCAATGCAGCTGTTGAATGCACTTTATGAACAGAATTAGAGAGCGAGTCAGATGAGTTAAATCCTCTACAGCTTTACATGATTAAAAAAAACTGAACAATGATAATATGATTAGATGCGAACCCTCAGTCATCAATATTCTGAATCAGTTCCTTAATCAACTTCAGTTAGCAAAATATTTAAACCTGTAAAATCTTGTTCTCCTTGTTTAACATGGTTAAAAAATAGAATTCATATTCAGAAATATAAGACTTTTTCCATGTTTTTCTTCTATGCACAACATATATACTGTGGAAATGGTTAATTTTGCATGTCTTAATTTACGCGCTTTCTTCATTTTACAGCATGCGCAGTTAGAATTTTTGCTCATATCAGTATGGATAGGTAATTTATTTTGTATCAAATTATTAAAATATTTAAATGATTACATAAAAGACAGGTTTGTAGCGCATCCCACTTCTCAAATAACAAGTTCCAGGTGACCGCGTACAAGATACGGGTGACTGAGTATCGTGACCGAAAGGTGTAAACAATACGCAATTATCCAGGACTAATCATGTTTGATGATGCAATGGTACCGTACCTAGCCACATTGTTTGACATCTCAGTTAGTTGTTGAATTGTTCAACAACAACAACTGTGATTTTTAACTAGAAGCAGCCTGCTAAGTGTGAATGAAACAAGTGACCCAGATGTCTTGACGCTCAGCAGACTAGGAAGACATTAACAAAAGGAATTTTATCATCTGAATGCCAAATTTTATAGGTGGTATCCCAATTCAACTAAAGCATAGCTCAGAGGATATGGATAACAGAGACATAATTTCAGGTTTCCAAGGAGATTATGGACCTCCCTGGATGTCAAGTGAGAAGATTCTAGGTTCAATGGTTACTATTTGTGCCCTATTAACAGACAACCACACTTTTATGGTCTCAAAAATAGAAAAAAATAATGGGTAAACATTAAAAAAAATCCAGGTGGCACCACATTTTTTCACAGATACTGGAGCTCTTGTATCAAATTCTTATTATTCTGGGGGTACTTCTTAGCCCCATAGCTCAGAGGATACGTGTAACAGAGACATAATTTCAGGATTCCAAGGAGATTTTTTATGGACCTCCTTGGATGTCAAGTAAGAAGATTCCAGGTCCAGTGGTTAGGGTTTGTGCCTGGTTAATGGATGGACAGACAGACAGTGATCACTATAGTTCAGTCAGCTGAGCTAAAAAAGAGCTGACAACAACCATGGCTAGCTCTTTGTAGTACTTAAAGGGGGGGGGGGGGGGGGCTAAAGTTATCTAGGTTGTATGAAATTGTGTGTTCTTCATTTAGTGCATATCTTGCTGCCTCTAAAAGCGCAAAAAATTAAAACTCTGCTAATAAAAACATTTCCACAGTATATTTTATCTAATTTCATCCAAAAGGTGTCAGGTCATATTCTTTAACATTTCAAATTTACTGGTATGTGAACAAATTCAGTTCAAAGAATTTAACAGTAAGTGCATGTCTGTGTATGCTTAAAGATTCTAACCACATGTACCCTGTATGTAGTTAATAAATTGTATTAATTACAAGGGTCTGCTTTATAGAAATAAAAACCTTTAATCACATTACAGTATGTTCATGCTATCTCTTTAGAAATCAATATTGGGTTCTTATCTTTTCAAGTATTCTGTCCACATTTTCTGTATTAGCTGTCATCTCATCAACAAATACATGTATACAGTGGCACATTAGTAACAGCATGAGGTACAGGGTGCAGCAAACAATAATTTTAACAAAACATTTTCTTGAAACCACAACATAATCAAACTCAGTCTTCTACTTGGGCTAAAACTATTTCCCTTTCTATTTTCTTGTTAATACTAAACTGATGATCAAATCATACTGATATCTCTGGCAGTGTAATTAATTCCCTCTTTCAGCACCAGATGGCTCTAATTGTTAATCCAGGTGCCTGGCACTAAATACACCCAGTTTAAAATACCTCATTCTTTCCTAAAAACATCTGATTTTCTATTCATCTTGATTAACATAAACATTGCAATATGGCACAGCATCAAAATCTTAACACAGTCTTAACACAAGACAAAACAATAACAAAAAGCATAGCAGAAACTAAACAGCTTAACATAAATACCAGAGCCTGCTCGTATATCACAAACGTAAAACATTTCTGTGTCTATATCATTCAGGTATTCAGCTTGACAATGACTTTTTGAAAGAAATTTCAAATTTAGATGGCATCAAAATGTACATCCTCCATGTCATACAAATATGTTAATCTTCATTCAGTGCTGGGTCTACAATTCAAACTTCTATTTAGGAACATTGTAATAGATGTATTTATTCTATTTATTAACTGCCTTTGGTCTTATTACTCAAGGCAATGGGGCTCTAAAACTTTAAATTCATTTTTTTTTTCTGTTTGAATAGTGGATGATATTTCCATTTGAAAAAAAAAGGAAAAAGTCTTCCAAATTTCATGAATAAGGCCCAAAAAAGGTCATATTGATAAAAAGGTCATATGATCAGGGAAAAGCAAAATAATAACAATTTTTTGCTAAACAGGTAAAAGCACTACATAACAAAGAAAAATCTTATCAAAATGGAATTATTTTATCTTCTTGAAAGAAATGTCCAGAAATGTCCAAGTGGCTGGAGCTCAAAATTGGTAAGTTTCTCCTGAAAAGCAGATAAAAATTTTTGATGCAGGGGGTTAAAACTGACGCGCACAGTGCCTGAGAACCATACCTTTTATTTTTTTTTTGCCTGACTTAGGAACACTGTCAGTTGCTTTGGGTTCTGGTATACTCATTTCATCTGCATCTAACACTACATGAAATATAGTTCTGTACTAGCCACCAGGTGGCACTCCATGAAATGTGGTTCTGTACTAGCCACTAGGTGGGGCTATCCAGGCAAATCGACAAAACCTCCATGAATCCATAAAACCACACAATAATCTTAAACATACAGCTTTCTCCAACAGCTGCTGATCACATCAAACTATGTTTGCATATAAAGTGATCATATTTTAAATCCTTTTTATCTTTATCTTTATCTTTTAAAATGCATTCTTTAGCATCAAGTGGTGTGAGCACTGAGTGGAATGAATTCAATATATATTATTTCTGTGTTGTTCATCTGAAGGTGCCTGTGCCACATTTTCACAAGTAGGAAGCACAAACACGTTGGTGTGTAGTTAAGCTCAAGATCCTGTGATATCACAGTCATAGAAGAGTTAAAGAAAACTAATTCCCAAAATGATGCAGTGATGGCCACGAGGGCCTACTTATCAATACTCCAAATATTAAAATTGATGAAAGAGGACCTATATCATTTCCAATGGCTCTGACAAAGATCAATATGATTTCTGACAACTCTGCCAAGAACCAATATGATTACTGATGGCTCTGCAAGAACCAATATGATTACTGATGGCTCTGCCAAGAACCAATATGATTACTGATGGCTATGCCAAGAACCAATATGATTACTGATGGCTATGCCAAGAACCAATATGATTACCGATGGCTATGCCAAGAATCTGTGCAATTTACTGATGACAGTGAATCATTAGGAAAAATATAAATGATCTTCACAAACTGGTGCAATAGACAAGAGTAAGTTTTGTATAATCTTTAAGCTGCACTGTATTGAAAACTTTACAATAAAAGTCTGGAGACATATCAAGATACACAATATTCACATACTCTGTAATAACCACGCAGCAGACATATTCATCTAAGTCTTAAAACAGATAAGGATATTTTAGAGGGAAAAGGTTTCCGATACAGAGCATGTTTAATCATGGACATGGGTAGTTACCTCACTTCAGGACTGGGATTGACAGGCTGTATGATAAGCACAATATGTCTTTCCGGGGGGGATGCAGTGGAGGTGGCTGACCACAGGTAACACCTGAGGCACATATACAGACAGGAAGGTGTGAATTTACAGCCCCTACAGGTAAGATTAGTTCAGTTGTACACACATAAAAATAAAAAATTCCCTCAAGCAAAAAAATGCTAAAAGATATCAATGCTTTGGTTAAGAGTTCATATGAATGTGTCACTTTTGAAACAAGGAATGACATTATTTTTAGTCTATTAAATGTACAGCTGCCTCAGCACAATGTATCTTTCACAACATCTTCAGTGACCAACTCTATCTACATAACCTGAAAATAATAGCTACAGCAGAGAACATGTTTTATAATTAGGTTTATACCAGTATATTATACATATCCATGTGTTATTGGATAATTTATCATAATGAGCTGTCAACAATATATGGAAAATTAAAACACATTTAGATAATTCAAACATATGATGGTTTAAATGTATGAATCCACACGAGTATTTGAATGTGTGTGTGTGTATGAAAATTAAACAATGATATACTGTGGTTGGCTTTATATTTACGGGGCTCAATTTTCGTGCTCAAGCAATTTTTCATAGTTTCATGGGGTTCCATTTTCACAATGGGGCATATATTAATATTTCAATAAACACCAAAATAGGTATGAATTCTCTATTACACAAAGTTGTTTTGCTCCCTGAAGCAGCCACGCACTGAAGGTCTGCCTGATACCCATGAGTGTGATGTGAAGAAAGAGCAGAGTAACTCTAAGCAACGATTGATCAGATCGACCAACAGCCAACATAGCATAAGTGGGGAGAGTTCATTCAAGCAGTTCGACCAATACAAACAGCTTGTGATCGCAATTTAAAAAATAAATTCAGACATGTAGAACTGTTGGGAACTAAGCATTTTTTTATATTGAACTAGATTGTGGATACGTTGCACACCATCATCAACATGATTGTCATTTGGATTATATTAATTTTCCACTAATGCCCATGATTGTCACCTGGTGGCAACTACAGAGACTATTTTCCCATGACAGCAAGATTTCATATTTGGGTGGTTTCAATTTTGCGGCTTTTCCCCTAAGGCGCATATTACGAATTTGAAACCACCACGAATAACATGCCAACCACAGTAATCTACAGGTTTGAAGCTGCATTGCTAACCAAAGCTCTCATCATTTCATGACAATCATTCATAAATTTACAAATTCAACTCAATTTTGCAATGTATCAAAGCTTTTCATTCTGTGACATTCACACTGGGGCATGATGCATTAATCAGGAAAATTATCGATCATCAAAGCATGATCCGTTTGTGACCTAACAATGCTTATTTTGACATTAACACCAGAATCCTAGCTGTACTGAATGGTGGACTGAATGAAATGTGATATTGTGTCACTGGAACGAATGAAATGGCTCCGGAATTGGACCATCATCTAAACCGTCCACATCTGAGAGTGCAGCTGTTGGTTCTACAATTGCTGATGTGTCAAATCCTCCCGTCATGTTAAACGGAGACGGCCCCGGCTCGTCATGGTCAGTTAAAAGGTCAAGGTCTTCTGTATTTGTTGGTGATGGCTAAAATGGGTAATATGCAATTATTAATATATATATATATATATATATATATATATATATATATATATATATATATATATATATATATATATATATATATATGAAATCTATTATATATTTTTAATACATATCCAAGGGAAATACTTACCTGCTTATTAATAACTGGTTTATTTGCAAAATATATTTGATTATCAACTTCTAAATTAAAGACACTGATCATGTAATATTTTTGGTAGGTATTTTATATGACAAAGGTTAGTCTACCACACAATGAAATCTAAATGTACTGTATACACTCAATAAACAAACAAAGTTCCTTATACTTGAGACAAAATGCCTACGCATAACAGAGGGACACTGTAAGTACTTCTGTGCCTTGGACTGATCTTAAAATGCATAATTTTAAAGAATATTCCTTCATCACAAAACTTGTGTATGGATTTAAAATATCCCAAGAATGAAGTAGGTTACCTTGAATTCAACAAACTCGCTTCAACTCCTGTGTGTGTGTGTGTGTGGTTGGCTGTGTTTTTCGTGACTGACAAATTTTTTCGTCTCCTGTACCTACCTGAGTATCTGATTTATGGTCGTCTGGAGTTAACTTTCCTGTAATACTACTACTGGACGTCGTCACGTCGTTATAGTGATGTACAGGTGTGTCTCGTCCTGTCTGTAATAAAAAAATATCCATCCAGTTATTTAAACCAATTACTGGCAAATAATCACATTACTTGGGTAGTCTGAATTGTCATATATACAATAAAGTGCCAAAGATTAAAATAAATTTAAATGTGTCCTAAAACATACACTTTTTTTTCTATGGATTATACCTGCACAATTATGAACATCTGTCATAATGATAAAATATGTTACCTGAGCTACATAGTTCTGTTATGTAAACCTTCACATGATACATCAAGCTTTCCTGTGATACTGCACTTCTTGCTTTGTACACAGTAACGTGGTCATGAGAGGAACAGACAGCAGACTTCTTGTGGGCAAAGGGTAAACAAATTTTAATAACACAAATATAATTCTCATGCTTAGATAATCTTTGCATGGATTGACTAAATCACTTCAAGACATTAACAATATAGACCCCATGTGTGAAGTTATCTCAGATTCCTGAAAAGGCCCTTAAAGTAATTTGGGGATACCTACAATTTAATTGAAGGCATAAATATGTATAATAAAATCAAATAAGTTTGACCAAACCTGATCAGATGACTAGGCCAAGAAGATTCACCTGAGGTGTAAATCAGAAATGGATGAGAGTAACTTTTGAGACATCATGTCACAAATGAAAAGACAGACTGGTCACTTAGACATATAGGAGGATGAAAAGGGAGGTGATGACCACTAACCATGAGACATGAAATGCAAGCATCTGAAATACTAATTAAATACTAAGGACTGTTAACTCTGCATTTTGAGACTGTGCTGGAACCAGGAGCTGAAAATTTAATTTCTAAGCCAGTTTTTAACACATGAAAATGTTACCTGTGTTGTAGGAATATGGCCGCGCCCACGGTGTTTGGTTTTTGGTGCATCTGTCCTCATTGCCTGCATTTGTGCTTTCATCTTTTTTATCATCCACTCAGGTACACAGAAACCAATTATCTCATTTAACAATAGACCTGGACTATTCCTGGAATATAACAATATGTACCAAACCTTACCAAATACCCATGACCTGTTCCATTCATGAAGATAAGACAAACTTCATAAAAAAAATTATTTGTTGTTCAAACTTAAGATGATTTTTATGGAAATTTGAGCTCTCCAAAAGGTTATTTGAAATGATTAGGGTGATTCGCCCAAGCTTTGAATTACAATAATAATAGGGGATTTTGTTAGCACACACACACACACACAATGAGATACAACTGAGTCCCTGGGCCTAAAAAAAAAGTTAGAGAAATAAACTGATCCTGTCTGTGGAGACTGAGAACAAGAGTACAGTCGAGCCCACTTTGTGTCATATCAGTTAAAAGAAAATCCTGTTTATTGTCACATAAATCTGAAATCCCAAACCATTTCCTCTAAAAACAATGGTAAATCTGACCATTTAATATGATGGAATATCGTTATAATCCTGTTTTCTGCCATGCTTGGAACCCATGGCAGTGATACCAGTTCGCAGTTACCGGTAATATCACTTCAAACACCAACACTGTGATCAAAGAGGCCAAACGCCTGTGATCAATCAGGCTTATCAAATGATCACATATCCCACCTGTGTACGGCAGGCAAGTGTTGTGATGCATGCGGGTCACTCCCCGTCACTAAGCAAATTAACGTCTTAAGATACGATGGTAATCCAGATCACTGCCTTTCTTGGTATGTTAACGAGGGCGATGTTTGCGATCACGTCATACATAATGAACTCCTGGTCTTTGAAAGGCCGCGGTTTACACCTTGATGATGTTTCCCCAAGTTATTATGAAGCACGAGCTGTTAATGTTGCTTACAACTGGAAATCCCCTATAAGGGTAAATGAAAAGCTGGAGGTTTTGTGAGCACTTGAGAAGATACTCAGTCCAAACCACGGACCCATGGGTCACGGCGCTCAGCTGTTATATATGATAAAAAATATGATTTGGGAAAGAGGCACATGCTTGTTTTGTGTGGTAATAAATATAAGCTTTATTATGAGTTGTTGGTGTTTAGCTTATGTATGATTTTGTTAGTATCTTTGGAGACAGGGAAGAGGATTGATTTCATTTATTTTATTAACAAATGGAGTGCTATTGTTACACAGATTTTGACTTGGCCATATAACTTATAAGCAGCACATATAATAAAAGAGTTTAACTATTTATTTAAATTTAATAACAAATATTGTGCCAATATGATTTTATTTTAAAAAAATAATAAGAAAATCATATGATTTTTTAAAATTAAATAGAACTGAAATGATTATTGAAATAATATTATAGAATATATTCATGAATGCATTAATGAATACATTTTGAAAGTATCTGCACTGGTATTCAAACACTTTCATTTTTACCTGAATCCCCATTCTTATGCAATAAAATTTTTTAATGCAGTACATATTCATATTCGTATTCAAATACATTTGCAAAGAATTCGCACCATGTCTAGTATTTATTCAGTTTTAGCCAAACAATGATGTTGAGAATCCAGAATATACAAAATTCACAAATTTAAATAATGATTATAAGTACCTGGTTTTATGGCTTTTATTTATATTAAAAAAATAAATGTAATATATTCACTTTGGACTACTTTCACATCAATCTACACACTAGACACAGTAGGAATCTAGATTAATATTATCAACTGCATCTTTGTCTATCATTAATTTCCTTCATATGATCCCTAATGATTAGTAATGAACAATACGATTTATTTTTTTATCATTAAAATTTCACTGAAAAATACCATAGGTGACTGCATGGTGTTATTTGGAATTACATTGACATTGACATTCTATCCATCCATACAAGATTCTTACATCATCAGTAACTGCAAGTTAATTTTCTGTTACTCATCAACTAACAAATTCCTTTTCTATTAATTTTTTTTTTAATTTGTTATAAAAAACCAATACAAAACTAGAATACGGGTAGTCGACAAGCGACTACGTGTATCCGCCAAAATCAGAGAAGGACGGGTGAAGTGAGGCATTGATTGAGTGGCAAGGGGATATAGAGTTACATGTGTTAAATATTAGAATGGATCTCTGCCACATAAACATGATTGTAGGTGGCGCCACCTGTTATTTGAACGAGAAACTATCCAAGATATATACACATGCAAAATTTCTTGTGGAAAAGTCAAACCACTGCAGAGATATGAGTAATTTTATCCCACAGCAGACAAACAGATGGACGCTGTGCAAAAATGGCTGCAGGTGGCGCCACCATTTTTGTTCATGTTATAAAGCTATCCAAGGGCTACATTTGAGTAAAGTTTTTTTCCTGATTGGTCAAACGGTTCCCGAGATATGAGCTTGGATGTCTGCAGCATAAACGTGAATGTAGGTGGCGCCACCTGTCATAAAATCAAGAAAGCTATCTAGGATGTATACACATGCCGAATTTTAGGTGAATTAGTCAAACCACTGCAGAGATATGAGTGATTTTAACCCCAGGCAGATTAACAAATGGACACTGTGCAAACATGGTTGCAGGTGGCGCCACCTTTTGTTGTGTATGTTATTAAGCTATCCCAGGGCTACATTTGTGTAAAAAATTTTTCCGGATCGGTCAAACGGTTCCTGAGATATATGGATTTATGTGTGGAGTGTTAACGTGAATGTAGGTGGCGCCACCTGTCATAAAATCAAGAAAGCTATCTAGGATGTATACACATGCCGAATTTTAGGTGAATTAGTCAAACCACTGCAGAGATATGAGTGATTTTAACCCCAGGCAGATGAACAAATGGACATTGTGCAAACATGGTAGCAGGTGGCGCCACCTTTTGTTGTGTATGTAATAAAGCTATCCCAGGGCTACATTTGTGTAAAAATTTTTTCCGGATCGTTCAAACGGTTCCCGAGATATATGGGATTATGTGTGGAGCGTTAACGTGAATGTAGGTGGCGCCACCTGTCACAAAATCGAGAAAGCTATCTAGGATGTATATGCATGCCGAATTTTAGGTGAATTAGTCAAACCACTGCAGAGATATGAGTGATTTTAACCCCAGGCAGATGAACAGATGGACACTGTGCAAACATGGTTGCAGGTGGCGCCACCTTTTGTTGTGTATTTTATAAAGCTATCCCAGGGCTACATTTGTGTAAAATTTTTTTCCAGATCGGTCAAACAGTTCCCGAGATATATGGGATTATGTGTGGAGCGTTAACGTGAATGTAGGTGGCGCCACCTGTCACAAAATCGAGAAAGCTATCTAGGATGTATATGCATGCCGAATTTTAGGTGAATTAGTCAAATCACTGCAGAGATATGAGTGATTTTAACCCCAGGCAGATGAACAGATGGACACTGTGCAAACATGGTTGCAGGTGGTGCCACCTTTTGTTGTGTATGTTATAAAGCTTTCCCAGGGCTATATTTGTGTAAAAATTTTTTCCGGATCGGTCAAACGGTTCCCGAGATATATGGGTTTATGTGCGGAAACAGACGCACAAACGGACGCTGGGCAGAGACGAAAGGTCAGAGGTCAAGGTCACTTGGTTAGGCACCAGTTCACATGTGACCCGATAATTTGTGTAAGTTTCGGAAAAATCTGTCCAGTAGTCTCAGAGGAGTTCTCCGGAAACGAACGCGGCGGCGGCGGCGGCGGAACCTGGTCAAAAACATAGTATCCGCAAAACTTCGTTTTGGCGGATACAATTATTAATTTATTGTTTATTGTTATGTTGTTTTTCAAAACAACTACTAGATGAGTTGGGTTGGACACCTGGATTAACTGTGGCTGAATGCTATGAAAATTATATCAACAGTGCTCTCAGGAAACAAACGTGCCATGGTCAAAGTTGGGCAAAATTTAAGGTACTAATTTTATATTTATACTAATAACTTATAAAATTTGAAAAATTCAGAACTAATTTTTGGTATTCAATTGAATCTTGATTAAATAATGTTACATCCCTGACAAAAAATCTCTAGCTTCAGCAATCCTCTTGTTAAGGGAGTAAATATATTTCCTGATTTTTTAAAAAGTGCATTATGTATGGGCCCATTACTTAAAACAATTACGCAATACTGACATCATTTCTGGCATGTGCATAGCGAATGTATAGAAAAATATGTATATTATATATGATCAAAGTCAGATCAGTGGTTTTGATATTAGGCAGTCTTACACTGTAACAATGGGTTTTTAATGGAAAAATAAAGTTTTTAATTAATATTTCGAAAGAATTAAGTCCTAGTGATCAAATTCTTGGCATGGTAGGGATTTTGGAGACATCTAACTGTATGCTTATTTTAAGGAACTTAGAGCTGAAGCTCGGGAGCTGAGCTCTAGCAAACTGCATAACACACTAGCTTGATGTAAACTTGTGACATGGTGCTTGAAAACTTGAAAAAAATCTACAGTTTTTGATAAACTGGTTTCAAATTTTTGATGTTAACAGACAAAATGCTAACAAAAACATGCTGTGAAAATTAAATCCACAGGACTTACAGGAAAAAAACGTGCCATGGTCAAACTTGGGCAAAATTTAAGGTACCAATTTTATATTTTTGCCAATATTTAAAAAAATTTAACAGATTTTGATCTAATTTTTGGTATACAATTAAATTTTGATCAATTAAAGTTGTATTACTGAAAAAAAGTCCCTACCTTTAACACTTTTGGTCTTAAGTGACCAAATATCTTTCCTGATTTTTACAAAGTCCATTATGTTTGGGCCCATAACTTTTTTAAATTAAATAATACTGACTTAATTTCTGGCATTTACATAGGAACTATATAGAGGAATATTTATGGTAAATATGAAGAAAACCAGATGAGTGGTTTTGATATTAGGCAGTCCTAAAATGTGAAAATAGATTTCTAATAAAAAATTGAGGTTTTTCCTTAATATCTCGAAGGAACAAAGTCCTATTGACCCATTTTTTGGCATGGTAGGAGATTTAGGGGACATCTAACTGTATGGTGAATTTCAGATTTGTAGGTCCAATGGTGTCGAAAGGTGCCAGTCTTACGGACGGACATCCGGACGGACCGACGACGGACAATGGACCACGACTATAGCTCAGATGACTTATAGTCAGCTGAGCTAAAAACTTGATTGCCTCGAAACTTCAGAATGTTGACAATGGCTTGACGATGCCCGCTCCCTGAACAGTTCTTTCAAAAAGACAATCATGGAAGTTTAAGTCATTAATAAAACATCTGGAAAATAAGTTGAATAGTCGGGAAAGAATTATCTAGTAAAATAGTTTGCCTGCGCATAACGTTATAACTGTGCTGCATATTTCCAGACATTTGAACTCATGACCCAGAAGCTACGTCTCTCTCTGTTGGCAAGTCGGATTTTGATCAGTTATTGTGGCATGCGGCACAAAACTTAAAGGAAATAAATTGTCAGGTTTGCATAAACATAATTTAATATGCCGTTGTGCAATAAAATTATACAATTTATTTAATTTCATTTAAGACATAACGCTTCTTCTATGACTGAAAAGGAAATCAATGTTGAAGCCTGTATAATATCACATTCCGGTTATTATCATAATTTAAGCATGCACCACCAACGTGACAAAAAGCAGGCTTGACTGTATTCTATTTCTTTGTATCCAAAAATTCTAGTTTCTAGTCTATTTATGGTAACAAAAGCAGAATTCTGAATAACCCTTAAAAAACACTTAATTGTCTACATGATTACAACCTCAGTCAACCTTTGACAAAGTTCATTTTAAAGATTCACTTTCCATTATGAGTTGATGAGTGCATACATTCTTTATTCTGTTATGTCTACAGGTGATGGAATTTCAAATGGTGGTAGGCAAAATGATCATTTTCTTCAAGCAAAGGCATCTTACATTAACAGATACAAAACTGTGAGCTGATAAAAACCTGCTTCAGCCATATACATGTGCCTACCTGTATTCATCTGTGGCCACCAGAGCACGCACATCTTCCACAAGTAACATGTAAGCTTTGCCTCCGGTGGCCGGCATGTGGTGATGTTCATGCAGCCACTGTTTGTCATCTTGGTCCCCTGCATACTGTAAAGGAGGTTAAGATGGTAAAAAGCCGAGTTTATTTCATATTCCTAAATGTTCTTCATGATTGCCAGACCATGTTGGATATTTTTCTCAAATACTCTCATCTATAAACATTAAATAAAAAACAAAATGTCCACACTGTTATGTTTGTAAATCCTTTAAACTTGGATTAAACAAATACATTTATAACCAACAATCTCACAATCATTTTAGGATCATAGCCATTGTAGGCAGCAGCTTTTGCTGGATGACATAAATCATTTGCCAAGTACAGTTGGTTATTATAAACCTTTCCTGATTCTGGGCTTTAGTTTTATATTGACTTTTTTTTATGTATTACAGTAAACTGTGTCATGTTAGAGAGTCATGTGACCGGATGGTCTGTTGATTATTGCATGATGTGTCCTGCAGAGGGAGTCAAGCCCTGGTTGTCATGTTGCGTTGATTGCCAGTGATCCAGGTCTATCAAAAAACTTAAATTACAAACTAATTTACCTTTATCATTTGGTTCTTCTTGTATATTATAAGCAAATAAAGTGCCTCAGTCTGCCGTCGGAATAAAACCAAGGTATTTGAAAGAACATTTTCAAAATAAGTTACATTCATGCACTTAAAAGGCCTTTAAAAGACATAAACAATTCAATGATATTCCAGGATATTTAAGCTTGTGAGAGCACTGATATTGTTATAGCAAGATATTACAAACCTTAAACACATCAGGATGCTTCATGTACAGCCTGCCACGCGTAGCACCGAGACCCAGAGCTCTGCAGAACAAACATGTGATCAGTAAGGGAATGTGAAACAGATTGATGAAAATCAAGATTCTATTAGCTATAGAAGAAATATCACTGTCAGCTATCTAGACAGCCAAAGTCACATATTTTGCATAAAAATGAATAAACATAAAAATAATATCCTTCATAAATATTATATTTATTTAAAGCTACTTCTCGGATATTATAATTTTTCATTCTTTCAACATATTTATAACAAATATTCACTTTGTTAAGATTCATAAGAAAATGAACATCAAAACAATTTCATTCTTTACAAATACTTTTAGTAATGGCCAAGCCCTGTAAAACTAATGATTTAACTATAAACAGCTATCAAAATAAAATAATCTTGTTTGCACACAGATCAGCATATATTCACAATACAGGTGTCTTCTAAATAAATGAGCCAAGGATTCAAGAGAATGGAAAAATTAATCTTTGTACACAGAGAAACCATATTTTATTTGACAGCATTGGGGCAGTTACATAGGCTGTTAATTCCCATATTATATCCATATAAATAGGGCCTGAAATAATTATTTGAGTCAAGCTAGGTCTTTTCATTCATAACGGTAGGTGTACACTTCCTTTTCTCATCTTACTCACGTCTTCATGTGAGATTACAGTCCTTATACAAAACTAATGGGGAAACAGCTGTCACTTACTTGTTTGCTCTTGCTCCCATTACAAACGTGGTGTCCGCTTTTAACCTCTCTGGATCCCACTTTGAAATAAAAAGAATTGTAGAGTTAAATAATGTTTTACCTCAGAAGAGATCAAAATATTACATTTACACTTAAGAAAATGCACAGGCAACATAAGAGTGTTATTCTTACACTATGTGATATATTTTTTTTTATAATATTATCTAAATATTATTTGTAAATATTTATTAATGAATATAAAATTCTTCTCCTGTCATTTTAAATATATACTATATCTCTGTCTTGTCAGGTCAGTCATTTGGTCAAAAGCAAACAATAAAATTTGGCTTCTGAGATATGACTGCAAACTGTTGAACAGTGATTGTTTGATATTTAAATTAAAAGTGAAGGAAACACTACTAAACTGACATTAGAAATATATAACCACTGTATACAGGAATAGCACTGTCAGGTGAGTATGAATTAAGGGGGGACTACCTTTGGACCTTCTCTTTTAACTGGTTCATTTGCTTTTCCTGGTTTTGATGGTGTGCTTCTCCTGAAAAGGTATGAGGTATCTAACATGAATAATAGGGCAATAAAGCTCTTCAAAACTACCATGATATTTAATACAAATATACTATGATTAGCCATGTGCGCCATCTACAATTATGCTTGAGATAAGTCACTGAAAATATTAATTTAACTTATAATAAACTGATTCTTGAATCCAATTAAGGAACAAGGCAAGGTTATTCATACAATCTAAATAATAAAAAGTAATAAGAGACAGTTTGCTTTGTAACTGAATAGGGTTTAAAACCACCTTATTCCAAAACTCAAGACAAAATCAAAATGAACACTTACCCTGATACATGAACATTTGGGGGTCTTCCTCGCTTGCCCTGTTGATAATGTGCACAGTTCATGCATATTCATGACCACATTGAAACATGATAATAACATATGAAGAGTTATCTATTTGGCTTTTAATGCTATCAATACATCATTGGCTAGGAGTAACACAAATCCCTTGTATTGTTACCTTATAATTATATGCATGTGCTGTACACAGACTCTTCAAAGACCGGACTGGAGAATTTAATGTACATCATTAACATGGTTTCTTATTCATGTGAAAAAAAATAAAACAAAAAGTTTAAAGAATTTCAGAATTTAATTATAAAATATCTTAAAGAGGCCTTTTTAATTTTAGACAGGAAATGACTGGTCACCTGACCTGCAGATGATACCTGTATGATAAGGAAGGGTTATTAAGGTTACATCTGTGTGGCTGGAACAGTTATAGTAATAACATTCAAAACCAGAGATAGCCTGATTTGTTTATATAATAGATGAACAAAACACTCACCCCTGTTTTGCGCTTGACGGGTTGACTGGCTTCTGAGTCTGAAGATCCTTTCCTCTTTCTGGAGAATATCTGTCAAAAATTAAAATATATAATCAAGATACTGAGCTAATAAAATCCTTAAAATACTTATTTAACAAAAAAATCATGCAATAATTGTAAATAAATAAGACACAATTAAAATATCTGTTATAATTTAGAACCAAGAACCAATCCTCATATGGTGATCAATACACTTAGCAGTAAAAGCCTAATCAGTAACATTTTTAAAATGGTATTCCTTTCACTTCTTGTGTACCTGTCAACACATTTTGCATATAGAATACTGTTTCTTATGGCAGCGGCTCAGTATACAATTTTTATGACTACAATATCAACAACCACCTCCAGAGTAGCGTTTACCAACATGGATCAAAACATAAATACATGTACCTGAGTAGTGTGAACTGAAAGAGGACACGAAGACAGTAAAAAGATCTCCAATACTGTTTTCAGGTAATATAGATTTAGTGTGTAAATGACCACATACAGGTCTTGGACATATGGGGGACATGTAGCCAGGTTGAAGTACACCATACAGTTATTGATAAAATGAAGAAATCAAGGAAATCATGAAAAAATGTCTTAAAAAAAACAAGTCACAGTAGCACAGTTTATTTATATAATAATTGTAGCTAGAAACTAATCACTAAAGTTGATGGTTTGCCAAATTAACACACTGTATATTCACACCAACACCGAGGAATAAGAACTGATAATGATAACTATTCAGAAGGATTACACTTAGGGTTCAGACATATTTCTTGTTTGGGCTCAGTATATACTCTGCAGTTTAAACATCTATAGCCAAGGCTCTAGGTTCTACTCAATGGATCTGGAAAATTTTGATTTGGACATACAACTTACTGGGTCAGGTATTTTATCAACAGAACGTCAAATCTATGCCAAGGTCCTAATAATTAATTTAGATGGTTAAAAGGTTCACTCACGTGATAAATCCTTTACTGGGGTTTAGTATCAAGATATATTACTCATGGGGAGGGGGTTGGTGTTTATTCCATGGGTCGTTACACGGTAACACCTGAACTCAAGAATCAGGTACAGACCTGGGATCAATTCAGATTTTCAGCACCAATTAAATACCAATTTAAGAATTTTTATGAAACATTTATCATAATCCAACTCAATTTCATAAGCTGGGGAAAATATTGATTTCAGTTCCATTTGAATAGTTTTGATTCATATTCAATTTGGAAGAAAAAAGATGCAACCTTTTATGACAATTCATTTAACTGGTGAGTGCTAATGCAAGAAATTCAGGAAAACAAACTTAGCTGTATTTCAGCTCACTGGGCTTGTGTTAGACATTTTTCAGACATTGTACGACTGATCTGCGAAGTCACATACTCTAAGATAAAAGTAAATTTTACTATGAGCAATGCTTATGTCAGAGTGTGGGACACAGGGCATCTGTTGCTCAATTCAGGTCTTGTCAGAAGAATTTGTGCACTGCAATACTAACTGAAGTCTATTCATGTTAGTTTTATATCTCCAGCTCATAAAATTTTCTCTTTAATTCTGATTCAACCATAATTTATTTTAGAATAAACTCAGGTCTGATCTGGAACTTATTGGATGTTAGAGCTACACCCAGGGTCCTGTCATGTGCTGGGTTAGCTACTCACACAGTAACAATACCTACATTTTGTCTACAGCGACTTACTCGCTGGGTTCTGATTGGACGTGATGACTCAATGAGACTGCCAGTCTCTGACGCATTATCTGACAGGTCAGCCACTGGAGTCAGGCTGCGGGCGTCTGATATGTACATCTTCTTTGCCTGAAAGAGTAAAATGAGTTTAATGTATCATCCAAAGGAAGAGTTCTCAGCATTCCTTGAAAACAAAATTTTTCTCTAATTTGGTTTTGCCCTTTGAATTGCCATTCAATTCCTTGTCAACCAGGGTACAGAACTGATAAAGAAGCCTCCATATGACATGGAAAAGACTTTTTTAATGCATTTTAAACTTTATTTTCATTTTTTATAGACTTTAAACCATAAAGAAGTAATTCAATATTCATGCCATATACATGCATTTTCAAATGTATATCTTTATTATTGACTTAATATTCACAATTGTGGGACTAAAAACATTATGCTTTAATATTTCAGAGATGGCTGGTAAAAACAATTTCTCTTAATAAGCTAAGGTGTAAATAATGAGCATAATGACAGTTATTGAAAAAAAGCCTTGGAGTTCAGAGACAGCCCAGCTGTGAAAAGCTATGGGTGAGTGAAGCTAGTCACAATCATCAGGTTTGTATGTACTGATCATATCCCCTCACCTCTTCCAGAATCTGCCGACACACTGCCAGTATATGTTCCTCGTTCACCGAGTCCTCTCCATTGTTCTTCTTTATATTCCCGATACCAGGGCGGAAGTATTTCTGCAAAACATAACATGACAGATGCAATGCCTCAGAACATCATTTTATGTCTCCAAATGGTATTGCTTTCACTCAAGTATAATCAAATAACAACTACCTGACAGTTTCTGAAGTAAAAGACACCTGAGTCTTATTTGAACACTTTCACACACACAAAGAGTCAAGATTATAACAGGTCAGCTTTCCAACTCCTTATGTTTTAGTTAGAACCTGACTGGCTAGTATATGTTTTGAAAAATATAAAAAAATTTCAAGTGCGATACACAGTGTTAATTACAGGTACTCATCCTTTTAGTACTACCTCTCTGAGTTGATTGACTAAAACATCCCTGAAGATCTACGGTATATCAGAAAAAGGTCAACTACTTATTAAAAAATAATATAATCATTATAAACTTGTGGGCAGATGCTTTTCAAAAACGGTTTGTGAAATGTTCTGTTACATGACCTTCAGGTCTGTAAATGTGATAATATTTATTCCTGGCAAAGCAATTCAGAAGGACAGAGACTCTTCTGTATAACAGGAGAAGGCAGGCTTCTCCCACTGAAGGTGTGTCTTCAAAACTTATAGTTACTAATGGTACATAATTTACATGCACATTCTCACTGGAAAATTATAACAGTTTTAAGAGAAAGAGTGGTGTCTGTGACTGGGATATGTGGACCTACCTCGATATATTTCTGTATGACCTCATCAATCTCTTTGTTCATATTTTTCTGGATATTTTGCCTCAAGATATCAAGAGATTTCCCTGCAGTTGTTATACACCCAATTCTACAAAATAATACAGTAAACATATTAAACTTGATTCACCACATTGATTGTTATACACCTGATCCTGTAATGATAACAAAGAAAAATATGAAACTTGATCCAACCCAACTGGATAATTACCAGTTTTAAAAAGTTTTTGAAATCAGAAAATTTACTCTAAACTGGAAGAGCTATGTTTAAATTAATTTTGCTTTTAAGTATATCTGAAAAGCTTATTTAACTGTGTCTGCAAAAAAGTATGCAGATCTTCAGCAGAATTTAACAATCCTATGTTCCTGGCACAGCAGCTATACACTGCAGTCATCAAAGATCCCCCTGGCTATAACCACTGCTTTGTATAGCAAGGTTCTCTGGGTCTGAACACCAGGGTTGTCCCGGAGAAAAATTTGTATTCAGACCAATGGGAGCGTGGTATCGCATTGTGCATCCAGCTCCAAATTTAAAGATGTGACACCTGCTCTTGTTGGTTACACTAAGACACCCGCTCTTATTGGTCTGATTTTTGGCTCTGTGCCAGAACAGGTGTAATCCCAATGGTTTCATGGATTTGATTGAAATTTGCCACAAAGGTTAAGAGTTTACACATCTCAAAGTGATTAAGTTTTGATGTAAACACCTGTGTACATAACCCCAGAATTAGCATTTTATAGGTTTAGCTGCACTGTATACCACTAGGACTTATAACTGAACATTTAAAAATGGCCAACTGTAGAATTTTGATGTTACAGAAAACACTGATATCACACCACATGCCAGTTCCCTGAAAGGTGTCAGTACTTCAACGTACACTATGGTGACGGATGCTGTCTGTTGGGTATATAGTCCAGAACAGCAATATAACAATGTCCATGGGTGTTTAACAGCTGAAAAAAACTTCCAGAGAACAATAAAGGTTAATGTTCATTATTCTGGAGCACTTTCGGTGAGTTCCATCTTCCGAGCAGAGTTGGTTTCTCCAAATTTTGTTTTTTTCAGCATTATTTGTTAAAATTATGTTCCATTCCAGTCATGAAATTCTGTTATTACCTAGGGGGCTTATAATTTTCAAAGACAGACTTTAGTGCACTGATCTGATATGTTTGCTTGAGTAATTTGAGGTAAACTGTATAGTTTTTGCCTGTGTTAGGCTGCTTACTTAGCTCTGTGGATGGCCAGTGACTGAGACCGGTATGAGGCTCTGTATGTGGACTGGCCTGTGGGAAAGTTGGCCAAGTTTACAACCCTCATATTGTACTGTTGTTCCTAAAATAACAAACATACATATCATCACTGGTCAGTAAAGTTACACAAATTTAAACAAACTTATATAAATGTAGACTAGATCTGACAAACACGACTGCAAGCAAACTTAACCACATGAAATGCAAATTTCAAACCTATTATAGCACTGTACTGTACAACTGTTGTAACTGCAATGAGAAATAAATACCAAGGGCAAAGATACCAGTGTGAACTGTGTGAAACATAATTAATGACATAACAAAAAGATACCCGATAAATTGAAATCATAAGTACATGATCAAAATACCATGCTATTTATTTTCGTAAGACTATATTATGCAACACCCCTCTCAATTTTCTACCTATTATTTAACATATATATAATGTACCAGATTTAAGGTAAAAGTTATCACAGTAAAGTCTTAGGCTTAGCACTTTCATAGAAGATATGCAAATTTAAAGGCGACTTCTGAGTCTCTCTTACCCGCTTGACCATGGTAGGTTCCGGTGCTGCCTCTGGTTTTATGTTTATTTCCAGGTTTTCTGTTTTAATATCTTGCGGTGTCAGTATTGGCATACAGTTTTCCTTGTCTGCTTGAGATTTCTTCACATCGTCTCCTGAAGGTGGCGCAACCACAAGCCTTGGCATGCTCATTATGGGCTGAGTAAATGAGGCAGTGACAGTTGCCGTTGATCTGAAATTAAGTAATTTATACAGTGAAATCAACAAACCTGTGACAGCTAGACTGAAAGGTGACAATGTTTTTACCATCAAAATAAAAACTTGTAAATATGTATCTGAAATAATTCTCAGGTTATGATAATTATGAGCTAGCTATTGATGATGACCTGGCAGTATGATAGAATCATTGTAAACAGAGGAGCCTGAAATACTGAGGAGCAAAATGTTCACAAGAGAGCTAACACCAGCTCAGTTACAGCCTGGCCTATGTGAGTATGGGGGAACCAGTTCATTTTTTGCGGTCTGTAAGTTTCATCCCAGTGACCCTTAATATGAATAGAAGTATATATTGTTGAACACGATTAAGATATCAGTGTTATAAAAAGTTGGGCAGCCGTGTTGATTTATAGCTGATAATACATTCTGGACATTTTTTAGACTGTCCATATCCTCTGACCATCCCACCGGCCCAAGGGGAATAAGAACTAGACTAGCGTAGCATCATGGTGTCCTTTAGGCATTCTAGGGATCCTACAAAGACACCTGCCGTCTTAATCAGAAGTGGGTTTATATGAATTTTATTACAAATTTTTGAGAAACAGTTTTACATATTTTATGATACAAAATACATGGACTGACAGACAGACAGTCTGACAGATGGACAGACCTGGTGACATGCTAGGTTAATATTACATCACTTTATAATCATAACTGTTGTAATTACCTTGGTGTTACTTGAACAGTTGAGGCTGGAAAAGGATGCATCGCTGATTTGGTCTGCACCTGGACTCTCGAAAACTGCTGCCGTGGAACACTCAGTAGACTTGCTCTCGGTACAACCAATGGTATACTAATAGCAGACGAAACTCCCGGTGCTATACCTGGAGCGTCAGCCACTAAGGGGCCTCGCATTTGCAACAAATTTGCCAAGGCATGTGACGATACATCCAGTTTATGATGTAATCCCTGATGGTTTGCATTTATAGGGCCTGCCATTGTCACTCCTGATGGGATTGCCATGGAAACCATAGCATCTTTTTGTTTCTGCTGCTCAGGCTCTGGGGTGCTACCACGGTGACATATCTCTCTGGGCAACTGTAGTGGGGGTGGGCGATGGGGATGGGGAGCATGTTGATGGCTTCGGTTTGCGAACATTTGTTTCTTCTGTGCAGCTGTGACCGGCATTGCATGCCGAGTTATGCTCAAGCCGTCCTCTTGCGGCGGAGGTCGTGGAGAGGGTGTCCGTGAATGGACTGATGGAACCGGAGAAGTTCGAGGCGATGGTCTCGGTGATGGTTTTTCAGGTTTTATGTATAGTGGCTGCCCATGGACTGGCAAATTATGATGTCCTTGAGGTACTGTTAACAGATTAGCACCTATTGCTTGGGCATCAGACACAATTAATGGCTGATGTACAGGATGGGCTATGCGATTCGGTGGAAACCCCGGCTGGACCACAGGAGAGCCATGATTTGGGTCTCGAGTAATCAGCCCACTTAGAGCAGCTGCGAGCAACGGTCCTCCAGCACTTCCTGGGATAGCCCCAGGGAGTTCCCTCGAGGCCGGCCTTGACCCGGGTTGGATAGGACGTGATACTGACCCTCGTGACGACGGTCTGGATCCTGAGTGCGCTGGCGGTGGTGTTAGATGTTTTGCCATCGGACTTGGTGTGGCCCTGCTTGGTTTTGCATGAGCTGGTGGTGGTGTGCGACCTGATCTGCCGAAGTCTTTTTCCAACTCCTGCACAGGAGAGCCATGACTGCTGAGCGGAGACAGGGCTGTGTGCTGAATGATGGTTCTGAAAGTAACAAAATAAAGAATCTTTATCATGCACCATGGAAAGAATGAGAAATCTACATTTACCAAATTAGCTTTCATGACTGTATAAAACAAACTGTACATAAGTGTAACATTACAAGCTGAGATTTAGATGTGTTGGTATGACATGAATACCCCTGCTTGCAGACAATTGTTGTCATCCAACCAAACACTGAAAATCAGTCCATACCCTAGGCCAAGCCTAGAAAAGTCCAACAAGTGCATTTTTCATAACATTTTCTATTTTCCTTGAGGTTTTCTAAGTTCAAGAGCTTTTATAACACCAAAGATTTGTAGGTCAGCTTGGATGAAACACAAACTTTACCTGTACCTGGTCATCTTCAAACCATACACTAAAAGTCATGTGAATATCTGCAGGCGTTACAAAAAATGTCCATACAAAGTTCTGTTGCATTTCAGTATGACAGAACAACTATATGTTTAGGCTACTTCTCCAAATGCTGGTTTATCATCAAGTTCATCTCCCTAGTAATAGCTTCCTTCTCATTGTATTAATGTTATGGCTGGCATGATATCAATATACTAACTAATTAATTTAATGTAATTGTACTGGCATGATTGATTTCTAGCAATCTGAATGATTGTAAATTAATACAATAATAGGTAAAATCATCTAAAATAAGTACCAATGAAAAAGTAATTATGCAATTCATATTAAACCTGTATTGTAAGGAAAACATTGCAATGAAGAAAACAGGATAATTTTCAGACAAATTAAATTCAGCTGAAAAATCAAGACTTAATGTTCGCTACTTGGCTGAAGTGGTTAACAGCTCACTTCCAGCCAAAGTTGCCAGATTATCTGGGTACTTTTCCAGGTACTTTTATCATATAAATATTAATATTTGATTAAAAATCAATCAATAAAGCTTGGCAAATGATTATAACATAAATATTTCTCTCATTAGCCAGAGCTGCATGATTGTTCCAAAATCCCTCACCAGATGACTGTGACAGTTCTTCTTGTCAAATAAACTTTTCATCCACATCTGGGTGCAGGTCAGCTCAAATTTAAAAAGAGTCTTGAACACTTCCTTGCCTAAAGGCCAAACTTCCCACAAAGTTTCCTTAAAATCCAACCCATACACAAACAGCAAACTGATTAACCGATATCTGCAAAGATGCCGCCAAGGATCATTTTCAAATGCTGAGACACATTAATGATTTTATAGGGTTGATTTCCAATACCAATTCTAACCTTAAACCTAGAACACCTGCACCAAAAAAGTATTAAAGGCTTGCATAACTTGTCTTGGGAGATAAACAGAAAAATCTTTCTTTTGTTTATTTCTGGAAAAACGGTGCACAAGTGGATCCCAGGCAGTCTGGCACTGACAAAGTTCCTCCTAGCTTTTTGTTATAAAACTGATTGGGTAAAGCATAAATATAAAAGTCTGAAGTGGAATTTGCAAAAACTTAAACAGCATTATGAATCAAAATTCTTTTACCAATTATGTAAAATTTTATAGTATTCTAGATAATTGGTGAACTCTCTTCCTTTTTCCCACAATTTTTTCTGCAAACTTGTATACTAAGAAATATATAAAATAAAAATTGCAAAGGTTCTATAAAATCTTAAGTATTCACTCAGAGGAAGGTGTAGTCTTTCTGTTAATTTCAATTAACATTGATAAAAATTGGCACTCCCACTCAAGACTAAACTGGAATTGACAAAAGGTACTCATACTAACAACATGTTACACACATGAACATACAGATATGTGAGTGTGAGTGGAGCAGAGTTCTGGATGCAATGATGCATGGATGGGTATTTGTGGGTATGTATGTACAGAAATGAAATTCTAATGATTCCACCGATGAGAAATAAAAACCTAGTTCTGAGCTTGAATCAAATTGAATGTGATGTATAGTTGCATATATTATAAGAAAATATGTATGTAAGGTATTTTAAATAAGTGTAACTTTGTTTTTCTATAAAAACAAGGGACCCATGGGTCACGGCGCTCAGCTGATCATGATTGGACTATAAATGTATCACCATTGTGATACTATACTGAGTAGATAAAGCTTAGAATATCATGGTCATGTTGGGCTTTTATAAAGGAATATAATGTAATATGTGAGTAAATGATATATGAAATAACCTGACAGATGGATTAATATGGAGTAAAATATAGTGGTTTATTTTTTATTTATTTGGGAGGGGTCGAAAAAAGCAATTTATTTGAGCAAATATGAATGCAATGACAGTATGCTAAGCAGTGGTATAATGATGATAAGGCTATTTGTTGAAGGATCTATAGTGTATGGAAAACTGCAAGAGTTCAATTTGACAGATACAAGGTTATGATTAACTATGCTGATGAGGGGATTTATGAATTTGTGACTGTATGACATAATATCTTGACAAGATCGGTCTTGACAAGGTGCATTATTTTGATGCCCCTCACATCTACATATTACACAATATTGACATAATTTCTGGCATGCACATAGGTACCTATGGACAAATGGTCAACAGTACTGAACCACCTGGAAGGTTAAAATCTTAAAAATATGATGAAATGTAGATAATGTTTGAGAGGAAGAGGTAATCTGGGCCATGGTTGGTTTATATGATTGAAGAAAATGTTGCAAATAATATTTGAGACCTGACCATGCCTTTCCATAAGTTACCTTTTTGATAAGCTGTTGACAGTTCAACAGTTTACACATTTGTCTGATGAGATCCAATTTATTTGGTAAACCTTTTTTATCAATTTTATGATATGTATACAGTTGCCATAATGTTCCCATTCCACAGGTGCAATGACTTGATGGGGGGGGGGGGGGGGGGAGTTGTGTTATGATCATAGTTACAATGCCTCTGTCTCTCTGTAGATATTTCTTTAATTATTAAATTTTATGCTATAGCCATAGAACTATTGTTCACAGTGCCAAGGAGCAAAGCCTCAGTGGGATGAAGAAGGGGATGGTGAGAGTTACAACACCCTTGCATATACATACAAGATATGAAATTTAATTCAACAGTGCTTATAAAAAAAAAGTTTATTCATGAACATTAAATATTTAAAACAGACAGAAAGATGGAGAAACAAAGCAAATATTTTTTTTCCCCATTCTACTAAACCAAGAAAAAATTAACAATATTTGCATTTATTCCTTTTTTCATTACATAATTTTAATCCAAGTTTCCGAATGTTACTATAAATTTACAGTATAACATACATGTGATTGTGAATAGTTCAGTTGATTCGCATTTCTAAATTGCATCAACATTTATAACTAATGTATCTAGTTTATAGTACCTGTCAACAGAATGGGATGGAGGGAGGAAGGGAGGCAATTAGGGAGAGAGAGAGAGAGAGAGAGAGAGAGAGAGAAAGAGAGAAAGAAAGATGGAGAAAGAAAGAGAAAAAGCAGAGGAGAGAGAGAGAGAGAAAGAGAGACCTAGACTGCCAGAGAGAGAGAGAAAGAGAGGCTCTCTGGTAATTACTGCCTGACCCAGCCTGACCCAGACACTCACAGTGGCAGTAGGTCAGACCTGAAGGTGTTATGTAACTGCCCAGTACACTGCATTTATACTGATCTGATGTAAACAATGAAGACATGGTACCTGGAAACTTGAATAAAATCTGCAGTTTTTGATCAATTGGTTTCAAATTTCAGATTTTAACAGATGAAATGTTAATGTGTACATGCTATGAAAATTAAATCCACAGCACTAACAGGAAAAATTTGAATATTTATATTTTTTTAAATGGTATCAGGAAAAAAAAGAAAAGTATTCTCAGCTATAAAACTAATACATGTGTTAAAATTAATCCAAGGATCAAAACACCTAATATATCATACCAGGAGCAAACTGGAGTTGGGAATGTTTAATTTTTTATGAACTGAAATAAAGGACCAGCAATATAAATTTTGATTATTTAGCCAGTATCATGTAACAACTGATACAACCATGAGTTATAAGTCAAACAAATTAAAATCTTTAATGAGCACTTGTCTGAGTAATATTTTAAATTTTTGACACATTTATTTATTATTTTAATTTTGTAATAAATATAAACCAACAAGTTAAACACCTGGAAAAGACCTGGAAATTTAGATTAATTTAATATAATCAACTGCATCCTTGTCTATCATTATCTTGCTTCATATAATCCCTAATAGTAAACAACAATTTATTTTAATTATTTATTTTTCATTTTTATGGTTGAAATGAAAAATACCCAATGGTGACTGCATGGTGTCATTTGAAATACAATTTTGGCCATCCATGGAAGATCCATAAATGATCAGTAATTGCAAGGTACTCCCCTGTAACTCATTAACTATAAATTCCTTTTCCATTTATTTTTTTTTAAGTTCTTATCATAATCCAAGAATTAAAAAAAAAAGTTTATTGTTATGTTTATGGCCTAAACAAATACTAGTGGAGGGGGTTGGACAGTTAGATCCAGTTGATGCCACCCAAGAGCTGGCTGGCTGCAGAGTGCCTCGCTTCAAGCATGCATAATTGGCCTGAAAGGTCAATGTGGGGACATAAAAGAGGGGCTTCAGTACAGCCAAGGTGTGATATGGTCTCATAAAAACTTTCATAAAAGCGAGTTTTTGACCAATTCCTTTTATAACTTCAGAATTTAGAAGCTAAAATCCTTACGTGTGCAAGATATGAAATTAAATCAACAGTGCTTACAGGGAAAAAACATGCCATGGCCAAAGTGGGCAAAATTTAAGGTACTGATTTTATATTTATGCTAATAACTTAAAAAATTTGAAAAATTCAGAACTTATTTTGGGAATACAATTGAATCTTGATTAAATAATGTTATATCCCTGGCAAAAAATGTCTACCTTCAGCAATTTTCATGTTAAGAGAGTAAATATATTTCTTGATTTTTTACAGAGTGCATTATGTTTGGGCCTAGAACTTAAAACAATTACACAATAATGACATCATTCCTGGCATATGCATAGCAAATGTATAGAAAAATATGTATATTATATATGATCAAAGTCAGATCAGTGGTTTGATATTAGGCAATCTTAAAGTGAAACAATGGGGTTTTAATGGAAAAATGAAGTTTTTTCATAATATCTCGAGGGAATGCAGTCCTAGTGACCAAACTTTTAGTATGGTAGAGGATTTGGGGGACATCTAACTGTATGCAAAATTTCAGGAACCTAGAGCTGAAGCTGGGGAGCTGAGCTCTAGTAAACTGCATAACACTAGCTTGATGTAAACAATAAGTGACATGGTGCTTGAAAACTTGAATAAAATCTACAGTTTTTGATCAACTGGTTTCAAATTTTCACCCAATTTTCAGTTACAGGAAAAAAACGTGCCATGGTCAAACTTGGGCAAAATTTAAGGTACCAATTTTATATTTTTGCCAATATTTAAAAAAAATTAACAGATTTTGATCTAATTTTTGGTATACAATTAAATTTTGATAATTTAAAGTAGCATTACTGAAAAAAAATTCCTACCTTTAACACTCTTGGTCTTAAGTGACAAAATATCTTTCCTCATTTTTTTACAAAGTCCATTATGTTTGGGCCCATAACTTTTTTAAATTTAATAATACTGACTTAATATCTGGCATGTACATAGGAACCATATAGAGGAATATTTATGGTAAAAATGAAGAAAACCAGATGAGTGGTTTTGATATTAGGCAGTCCTGAAGTGTGAAAATAGATTTCTAATATAAAATTGAGGTTTTTTCCTTAATATCTCGAAAGAACGAAGTCATATTGACCCAATTTTTGGCATGGTAGGAGATTTTGGGGACATCTAACTGTATGCTGAATTTCAGATTCGTAGGTCCAATGGTGTCGAAACGTGCCAGTCTTACGGACGGACATCCGGACAGACGGACGGACGGACGATGGACAATGGACCACGACTATAGCTCAGATGACTTATAGTCAGCTGAGCTAAAAATGATACAGCTAGACTAATATTTACATCACAGCACCTGTACAAAGACATCTGAATCTGCATTAGTAACAGCAAAAGCAATGTCTTAAGATTACCCTGCAACACAATTAAAGTTATCATCGGATCACTGTTTATGTGACAGCCTGCTACAAGTTACAAACAGAGGCAAATCTTTGGCACATATCTTGACTTAAGTACAATAATAAACCATAATGCCTAAAACAACATTTTACCTAAGAAATTATACAAATACATGCTTCATATAAACTGAGCTCTAATTCACTGTGATGTATCTTTGAACTACAAAATGTATGTTGAAGACAAGGTGACCATACTCATGTATGTGAGAATGACCCCTTTCACAGGACTGGTACTATTGTTATATAATTAAGCAATTATCCAATATTAATTATTTACTTTGCTTTCAATAAGCCCATAGATACCTGAAAAAATCCCTGGTTTACAAAAAAAATAATTCAAGTATGCAACCCTGATGTACCCACAGCGTAAACAAGTGTAGGTGACAACAAGAAAAAAATATGTAATTTATCCACAGCCAGGGAACAGCTGAAGTCAAGATGATGCACTCAGTAACCTTGTGTGGTTCAATAATCTGCTGGTGGTGAGTTATAGTGAGGTTATAGGTGACTCTCTGGATATTGTTCTTACCCTGGGAGCTCAAAGGTTATTTCCATAATGAATGGTTTTTGACTTACAGCATCAGCAACCAATATAAAGAGTTTTTGTATGATTATCCAATAAAGGTTGTTTATCTTTGGCCATGCACAGATTGCATAAATGATAATTTCTTCTTTTTTTCTGCAAATTTCCAGATGTGTGTACTTATTTAGACAATTTTTTATAACAAAGCAAAATATATTATGCCAGAGTTTACACAAAATTAGGACTGGCAAGTTTTTTTTCACACACATTTACACAGTTAATTACTGTTAATCACGGTCAGGACAGAACAGATTTTTTACCGCCTCATGTAAACTAGGGACCCATGGGCCATGGGTCATGACAATTTGATAAATTTGTCTAACATAATACCATGGCTCCCACCTAGCCGTGACAACCTGACTCAGAAGGCAATGATAATTGAGCTGGTGCCCCTATTTGAGCACAGTGGCCTTCCATTATGTTGCATTCATATTGTTGTAAACAGGGCATGATCTCAATATTATGCTACCAATGATGCATTAATGCAAGAAAATACATATGAACTCACAACCAAAACTGAAATCCTGTCTCTTTGGTAACAAATCATTTCTTGTATCACATACAAGTTGGCTGGACCCAGTAACCCGTGCGAACCATACTTGCATTCATGCAGTCAGAAATTCAACAAACCTGCAGAGGGATTTACCAATATGCTGAGTTAGAATGGAACTTTTCTCGTTCATGCTTGGTGTTGTTAGAAAGTACACTAAAATGCAAATGCTTAGACTGGTTTTAAGTCATTTGACAGTATCTGTAGGCCATGAGGCGTTGTCAGAAATGACGAAAATATTTGCATCCTCATGGGGCCTCATAATGCATTCCTCAGACCTAGATGTAAAGGCACTCTGGCAGGCTAGTAATCTGGTCATAATGTCAGAGGGTCGATATGACGCTCCCACCAGGCTCCAAAACAAATGAAGAAATGCACAAATTTGATAGGACCTGAGACAAAAACAGAGGAGTTTAAAGGAAAAATACAGGCGTTTTCACGGCACAATCATGGTTTACATGGTAAATTAACATAAGTACTCAGCAGCTGTTCATCAACAGTCACACCAGATTTCAAGATATTTAATGAAATCATAGTTGGGAATCTGACACCATTGTAGGAATCAGGCAGACAAAAATAAGAGGAAAAAATGTTTTAAAAATACGAAATTGGCACCACCCACCTTTAGAAACTGATGAAACTGTCCATGATCATTATGCAAGTAAGATTCATGGCAATCCATGCATCAATTATTGAGATACTGAAGATTTTGCAACCTCATTTCAGGTTTCCAAAGGAAACTTTCTAGGACCTCTTGGACTGCAGAGTTTCATGATTCTAGCCCTTATGGTTACAGCTTGTGCTCTGCTAAACAAATAGCCAGGCAACCAGAGCCAACAACGCATGATCAAAGATCAACATATCTCAGTTAACTCTGTCAGCTGAGCTAAAAACTGAACAAGGCCTACAGGCCTAATGCAAACCTGTGTAATGGGATATCAACAGGTATAATGCTTCCATGATAATATGCTTGACCACTATTTGAAAAGTACTTCATTACTTTTCAAGTACATGTGTGACATGTACAAGTACAATGCAAGTATTAAATATTTTTAACCCGAGTACAAGCACCAATTACACAAACCTCACTCCTGAAATACTGGCATGGATGCATGGATGCACACAACACAAAAATGATTGTAGGAGGCACCACCTGTCTTGTGTATGAGAAAGCCATCAAAGACGTATGGACATGCAAAATTTCAGGCTGACATGTCAAATCACTCTTGAGCTATGTGCGCAGATGCATGAAACCCAAAAACAACTGTAGGTGGTGCCACCAGTCATGTATACAACAAAACTATTCAAGTATAGAGATGCCCAATTTCAGGCTGAAAATCTAACCCCTCCTGAAAAATAAGCAGAGATATACACTGTGCAAAAATTATTGTAGGTGGCCCAACTAGTCTTGTAAATGACAAAGCTATCTGACATGAATAAATATGCCAAATCTCAGGCTGATATATCAAATTCCTCCAGAGAAATATGCAGGCACATACACTGTGCAAAAGTCATGGAAAGTGGCGACACCTGTCTTGTGAACAAGAAAGCCATCAAAGACACATAGACAGGTCAAAATATCAGGCCAATACATCAAACTTCCCTTGTGTTAGATGCACTGGTCTGACCAGGCTTATGTGAGAAAGGCGGTTGCGCCAAGTGAACTGTGACAAATTGCTGGATCAAGCTACTGCACTGAGTGAACTCTTGACTGGCACCTGACTAGACTGAGTTAACTTATGATCTGTACCTGGCTGCACTGAATGAACTCTTGACCTGTTGCATAATCTGACACAGTTGGCAGTCTGCCAAAGCTATAAATAGATCCAGGCTGACCTTTGACACCAAATCTGATGCAGTGGGCAGTCTGCCAAAGCTATAAACAGAATGTAGCTACTGCACTGAGTGAACTCTTGAACTATACCTGGCTGCACTGAAAGAACTCTTGACCTGTTGCCTAATCTGATACAGTTGGCAGTCTGCCAAAGCTATGAATAGATCAAGACTGATCTTTGGCCTGTTGCCAAATCGGAATATGCCATGTTTTTATATATACAGAAAGATTCTGTTGGTAAATCACTGCTGAAATTCTGGCATGGGTGCACACAACACAAAAATGATTGTAGCTGGCACCACCAGTCTGGCACAACGTTGTATACAATGAAGTTATCAGAGATATATACATTACCCAATTTCAGGCTGATATATCAAATTCCTCTGTAGAAATAAGCAGGCACATACACTGTGCAAAAGTAAATGTAGGTGGCGACACCTGTCTTGTGAATGAGAAAGCCATCATAAACACATAGACAGGTCAAAATATCTGGCCAATATATCAAACTTACCTTGAGTCTGATGCATGGGGCTGACCAGGCTTAGGAGAGAAAGGCATTTGCACCAGCTGAACTGTGACAAATTTGCTGGCTCAGGCTACTGCACTGAGTGAACTCATGACCTGCACCTGGCTGGACTGAGTGAACTTTTGACCTGTACCTGGCTGCACTGAGTGAACTTTTGACCTGTACCTGGTTGCACTGAGTGAACTCTTGACCTGTTGCATAATCTGACACAGTTTGCAGTCTGCCAAAGCTATAAATAGATCCAGGCTGAACTTTAGTGCCAAATCTCATGCAGTAGGTAGTCTGCCAAAGCTATAAATAGATCCAGACTGACCTTTGGCCTGTTGCCAAATCTGAAATAGTATTCACACCATTGCATAAGCTAACAGATTGGCTCCACATGCAGCCCTGTGCGGCATGACACCCATGAGGTGATCACATGGTGCCCATGAGGTGTTCACATGTCACCCATGAGGTGATCACTTGCCTTGTTCTTGGCTGCACTGACTGAACTCTTGACCTATAACTGGCTGCACTGAATGAACTCTTGATCTGTTGCCAAATCTGAAACAGTTGGCAGTTTCTCAACCTATTTAAAGATACAAACACAATCTTGGCCTGTTGGGAAATCTGTTTACACATACTAAAAGACTTTGGCTAAAATGCTTTTAATCAAGCTGAAATATTCATAAACTTTTTATTAAAATATCTAGAATAATAAAAGATGCAGTTCTTTCATTGTTAAAGGTCCAAAAATTCTGCCAAACATCATTCAAGTAAACTTGAACAGAGGCCACCTAAGAATAATTTTTGTGCAATGTTACAGAAGTTATAACTGAAACAATATATTTGTAGAAGAACAGTTTTGCAGTTCTCAGTTTCAACAGTTTGTAATAGACATAATAATGGCCATAAGACCAACTTAAGCTTTTCTGATATGATTGAAAGAACCATGTCCTAGGATAATTCTTGAATCATTTTTGTGCAATGTAATAAACTGAAACTACAGTTTTGCAGAAGGAGACTATTGCAGCCTGCAATTTGAAAACGGCTTACTTATGGCCTCAAGACCAAGTTAAGCTTTCTATGACTCTACCAAAATTCAATGAACCCAACCTATTCTTATACAATTAAAAAAACCTTATCCTAGAATATTCTTGTCAAAAATTGAACCATTCAGCTTGACATTTACTTCATAAAACATTTTAAAGCTGAAAGTGGCTAAAATTACAAGGTTTCTGACCGTAAAAAACAGGTTGATGTAGGTGGCGCCATAAAAACTGCAATTTCAAATAAGAGTCATGTGACCAATATTTGCACAAAATTTAGTGATCCTAGCCCTCATGTTTCTGGGATTGTTATGTTAGTATTCTTACTTGCCAAATGACTAATTTCAAATTTCTGTAACTCAGCCAAAATTCATCAAACCAAAACCATTTGTACAAACTTGAGAGAGCTGGGATGATTCCTGTGAAATATTGAACCATTTGACTGAATGATTTCAGAGATGAAGATTTTCTGAGGTTTTTTAGCTTTCCCCCCATAAAATGTAAGTTAAGGCAGGTGGCGCCACAAAACACTCAATCCCACATTTGATATGTGACAGATTGTATGCATAAAATAAAACAGCTCCTGCTATTCCTGAGAAATTATGGATTAATGAACTGATGACAGATGACCCCTGTACAGAAAAGGTCGATGCAGGTGGCGCCACCAATACCTCAATTTCAAATATGAATAATATAACCAACATTTGCATGAAATTTGGTGATGATAGCTCCAGCTGTTTCTGATATTGTAATTTTAGTACCCTTTTTTTGGCAAAATGACTAAGTTAAGCTTCCTGTAACTCAGCAAAAATTCACTGAACTGGAACCATTTGAACAAACCTGAGAATAATTGTTTCAGGGATTATTTGTGAAATATTGAATGATTTGGCTTGGCAGTTTCGGAGAAGAATTTTAAAGCTTTTTTAGCTTTTCCCCTATAAAATCTAAGTTAATGCAGATAGCCAAAAAATAAGCAAAATCTGATAGTTTTTTTAGAAGACTGATTTTTTTCATAAAGTTTGGTGATACTAGCTCAGGACTGCCGTTTTCAATATAGTATGGGTTAACGTACAGATGACAGATGACCAACGACACTGTACCATCGCATAAGCTCAGAGGTTCGCTAAAAAGTATACACAAATTTACAAGGCAATTAACTACAATGATATTTCAATCTTCATATATTTCTTTATACTTCAGCCAAGTAATTTTGTTCCTCCTTTCCTGTTTATATTTGTTTTAGAATACACAAAAATTCTGACACTTCTTACATTTAGAATACAGGCAATATCTTGCTCAGCTTTTGTTGTATCTTAAGCAAATTTTCAACAGTTCCTAATGAGAGGGTTTGATTTAGGTTAAAGGGAATCTTTAGATATGAAAATAAACATGCAATATGGTTGACCTGAGAAAATCTAGCCATATGGAGGGGTTCTAGGCACCACTTTAGAGAGCACTTTAGTGGGCCTGCAAACAGTAAAGGTTTAATTAATATCAGATTATCAAATTTTGGGATCAAACAATACACAAATCATCCAGGTCCTTCAGTTTATATCTTCATCTGCATTCAATAGATAATACCACCTGATAGTTTCCTTCTGTTTGTTTGGAAAGATGACTCTTTAATTCTAATTTAACCCTGTACACAAAATTTGCAAAAATATTGATAACTTTTTTAAGTGGGTACCCTTTGCTTGAATTGACTCAGATAGAATTGACTCAGATTTGGAAACAGAATGGGCAGCTTGTTACAGCTACATAATACAGCTAAATATCACTCAATCTCATAAACCAACAAAACTCACCGTTAGCCCTTAATAAGGGCCTTATATTAAACTGACATATGGAGGTGAGCATTCAGTAGCAGTAGGCAATTATAGTACTGACCTATAGATTATAGTCTATACTATATAACATTTCCTCCAACTGCAAAATTTTGTTCATGGTGCAAAAATTACAAAAATACAGCTTGAATCGCTGATTTGTTTAAATATTTATTGATAGGAGATGGGAGCAAGACTACAACTGAGGTGAAATTCCTGATGACACAAAATGAAGCTTTTCATTTCAGGGTTTTCCAACATGCTTTAAATCAAAATAAACGTGTATCCCTCGGATCTGTCATAACAGCTGTTGTTATAACTAATGCTCCTAACTCTACAAGGTACACGGTATGGAGACTGCTCCAGTTATAAGTGAACTCCAACTTCTCCTGTAATTAAAATATCATATACGTCCGCCTTAGCCTCACAAGTCTGTTTGACAGTTGACACGAAACACGGGATGCACATTCGGGTGGATGCCATCTTTGTTTGAAGCGACTTTGGCGGGCCCGATCGGACATCAAGTGCCCATAAAATGTTGATTAATGGAGAAATTTTGCTTTGAACACAGCGGTTTGGAAAATGCACTTACGGTCTGCGGGAATCGGGAACTTGAAGGGAACTATATTGGTGGTCAATTGGCTTTCGTTGGTCAGCCATGGTTGTGGCCTTCACCTTTACTTTCCAGTCGCTGATTGGTTGATAAGACGGGAAATTTTGCAATGAGGTACCACGACCAACCACTAGCATATTATTAAGCGCTGCATGTGCACACAGTTAAATATCACATAAAAATACATCGTTTATGCCCAGAAATATGAATAATTAATAGATTAAGAGAGTCACAGGAGTAAAAATCATCAGATATGTAATATACCAAATATTCGTTTTGTTAAGTGAGAATGCGATTTCAAAGAGACCTGTTTGCGGGCATAGCTTCATGAAGCGGAAACCTGTTCGGCTCATACATATTCATAATAGTTCATAGCAACCACCCAGGGATCAACGCTGTAATCATGAATGCCTTGGGTACAGCAATTTGTAACTATTAATAAACATTATTTTAAATGGTCACATTCTATCTGCGTGCATACGGATTTATTTTGTATTTTTTAAAACATACAATGACAACAAACCACCAATAATACAACATGTACGTAGAATATATGATTCTGACAGGGCATTATAATTATAAGGCCAACATTTATTTCTAATCAGGCTTGGCTCGTTTTTTTACACCGACGTTATTTACACCGTTAATTTACATTAATTCACGTCATGTAAAGAAAAAACAGATTTTTTTTACACCCATGTGTAAAAAACTGAAAAACCTAGATGCATGTGGGATTTCTATTAAGTGATACCCATGAGTTCAACCAATAAAATCCACAAAGAAAGCTTTCAAGATATATATATATATATATATATATATATATATATATATATATATATATATAGTGTTTTGCTCATATATAGGGCCCTGAGAGGGAGCACTGATATGGATAGCCCATACATGGACCTCAATGTCCTATGATACTTCTGCTGAACGGACATTACGTAATGTCCGTCCAGCAGAAGTATCATAGGACATAGAGGTCCATGTGTGGACTATGATATGGACTACTTAATTAGAACACTAAAATATCCACTTACACGGTGAACGTTAGGACGGATTTTGTATTCGTCACTGGGTTTGTAAGAAATAATGTTGTATATATATATATATATATATATATATATATATATATATATATATATATATATGGCATGATATATACACCATGCTATAACTAACTCTAGCCATCCTAATATGCGAGAGGTGTCAAATAAATATGTATGGGTGAGCTGGAGTTTTTTAAACAGTTCTTTTACGTTAATAACGGCTTTTACAGTTATTTACAGGTTTTTTACACTGTAATGTAAAAAATAGGGTTTTCACAGTAAAAACACAACCATGTTTCTAATTACTGATATGTCATTATTGACAGCTATTTATTAACCTATCCTTTCTATAGAATTTATCTGAATTTTGGATACATATCTATCTCCTAAGTATAGTCCTGTATATATAAAGAAAAGTTCTTTAAATGCTTTCGTGGCTGATGTATTAGCTTTTTTATATGCAAGTTTTTAGTAAAAACAATATTGCTGACACGCAAAAAAAATGTTACCTAAAATGTGGTATAGGCTGCATATGTGTAGAAGTCAATATACTTGCAATTAAAACGCCGTTTGTAAAATTCTGGTTCGTCTGACTTGCTTCTTGGTCTGACTTGCTGCCAGAAGTCGTTGCTGAATGTGTCTGGATTATTTTGGCGGGCCCCCACATGTTATAAATATAGAAACACTTATAAACGAAACGAACAACCTGCATGTGTGCGTTGGGACCGGCGTTTCCTGGCATATTTTTAAAACAGGTCCAAGGGATTATCTCTAGTTAATGAAGGTCAGATATCAGAATGGGTCCCTTTTAAAATGCAGTTTATACAAACTGTAGCTAGCTCTACCTGTTGTTATTCTTTAAACAGTTTTAATTTATTTTAATGCATACGTTATTTAAAGAGGTATGAAACATTTTTTTATCCGGATAGTATTTATAATAATAATACTATATATGCTTATATATATATATATATATATATATATATATATATATATATATATATGCTAGTTATTCGTTACAACTCGCCATGAGCATGTAGTTATAACTGGACTGACGTTGATTGTTTAAAGAAGGTTATAAGTGCCTCACACAAACACATGTACGCTGATAAACATACCCGCGAGGACCTCGCTGTAACACCGCACTTCCGAGGACCAGCATTTCCGCTGCAGTGAGGAAGAAGTGCTACCGAGATAAAAAAAAAACAGTCAAAAGACACATGTATTATCGCACACTTTTTTAAGAAAAAAAAGGCTGGTTAGACGTGAGAACGATGCGTTGACTTAGCGCATAACTTGCGAGGACAACCTGCAAGGACATTCAGTTTATGTCATGTCTTCGTGTCATAGCGAGGAGGACCTACTAATCAGCATATCAAGCATACTTAGTTAAAACATATTTATATATAACAGCATTACAAAAGTAGCCAATCAGGCTAATGTACACGCTTTCCTGTATATATATATATATATATATATATATATATATATATATATTTATAAACACAACATTATATAATACATCACGGTACAAGTAAATGTACATAAAGTATATGTGAAGATATAATATGTTTAGATTAATGTTGTTATTCTATGTAAATTCATAAACTTCACCAAAATTAAACAAGACACGAGCAATACGATTAGAAAGAAATCAATGAAAAATGTAACAATATAATGATGTAACATGCTCTCTCGATACAATAAGTGCAAAGCACAAACTACAAACGATAAACAATTTTATTTTTTATTTTATTTTTTATTAATATATCTTTATTCAGGGTGGCTTGTTCAGAATATACTGATCTTCCACAAGCCCCTGATAATAATTGAAATTTTAAACATGATAAATAGCATGGCAGTATTATACAAGCAAACATATATGTGCAGAATATTTTAACTGAATATAACATATATTGTTAGTTCCTGTACTATAGTATGACTATTATTGAGAGTTTATTAAAGAATGTTATTTAGATAATCATAGGCTATTCAGGTTATTAACAATGTTGATAACATTTTATGAAATAAGTGCAAAGAATAATACAAACCACAAGTTCAATGTGTGCATAGCTATGTTAGTGTTTATTCACTTACTGGTATTCGTTTAGCAAAAAATGTCAACATGCATGCATACAATGTAAAAAAGGTAAAATAGATATATTAATATTATTTCAAGAGTTTAGAGAATATTGCTTAAGATCTTTTTTGAACTTATCTAAATTATCTATCTTACGAAGAGCTTCCGGTAACAAATTCCATAATTTCGGTCCCTGATAAATAAAATATTTTCGCATCAATTCAGTTCTAACTGTAGGTATTAGACTTCACAAGAATAGCTCGTGTTATAAGAGTGTATTTCAGAACGGGTTTCTGATAGATAATTAAGATAACAAGGTGCTAGGCCATTCAAGCATTTCAACATGAATATATTAGAGAGGTACAATAATCGTTGATTGATGTTTTGCCATTTTAAGGCTGATATCAATGTTGAACTAGGTGTATTCATGTTATAATTCCCAGAAATTATACGGCAGCCCTATTCTGGTATTTCTGGACAACGTTCATATTAGATTAGCTTTGATGGCCCCAAACGATTAAACCGTAATCAATATAGGGTTGTATAGTGGTATTAAAAATATGAACGAGTTCCTGTGAAGGTAAAACTTTACTCCGACGAGCAAGAGCGCCTAGTTTAGGTTTTAATTTGGAAGCAAGTTCGTTGATATGTGCTCTTAGCCCTGCCTTGGCTCTAGTATTTGCGTTTACCAATAAAATGCTTAAAATAAAACGTGATTCCATGTACCGATAGACTGAACTTAATGCCAGCTCTCATCACTAAAGTCCTGTAAATTTTGTATGGTGAATCCCTGATATTTGCATATGAAGGCGTCACTAATTAAGGCTCTTTGAGGAGCTGACGATTCCCCCCGTATTTGCATATCAGGCCGTCACGCCTAATGTGAGAGGCATCGTTGCTATGAGAACAGCGGTCCCACAGCTCGACCCACTGAAATCATGTATTCAGGCAGTCCACACATGGACCTCGTGTCCTAAGATATATCTCTGCTGAACTAACATTACGGGCCTTGGGCCAAATGTAAGTGCATATTGTAGACGCTATCGCAACAATTTTGTACCGACAGGTCCAGTAAAATTCCTTCTGCCGAGATTACAAGAGCAGCTGGCAGCATTTATCTGAACCCGTGTATTAACTGTCAAATTGCGAATCGCGAATCGTAATCGTTTCAGCACCTGAATATCTTGCGCTGATTGGCTAAGCCTACATTATGTTTAAACAGGCAAACTTTCAAGAGTGATGGGCCGATAAACGTTAACACTGAGGCTGAGGGTTAGAGTGTTTTATAAAGTCTCGCCGAACTCAACTTAAGCGACGGTCTAAAACTATTAAGCCAAATTAAGTGGGAATATTTGTAGCCAATTGGACGGCCGGGATAAGCGATAACTAAATGAACCATGTTGGTTTTGAAAAGATTCTGGGAAAGACCACTGCTGACGTCACTGGAAAAGACCTTAGTTCAGCGAGGCGGTGATATGTGGCGCTGACCGTCCGGGAACCGGCCAAGATTACCAGTCCATGAAATCAGAGGGTCAGATAGTGGCAAATTAGTTATATGAAATGCCGCAAGATGGCGGTACCGAAACTAAATGCGACACAACGCGGGAATGTTTGATTTCTCTGTCAGAAGCAACAATTAAGTCATAACTATTCTTGGACTGGGCCAGTCTAATATATGTGCTCTCCAAGTAAGACAACCGTCAAGTGTTAATCCGAGATATTGAGCCTTATCAGTATACATATATTCGCAATGGATGGAAAGATTAATTATTTTATCATGTAAAACGTTTTGTGTCATAAACTTTAGAACCAATTAAGCTGCTCACAGTTTTTCTTCAAGTTTAAAGATCAGAGGGTATACCTTTCATGTAGATAAGAAAATCTATTAGTTTTTTTTTGTTTCCTGTGTCCCCGAATACATGGTAATATAAGGTTCTAATTCTAACTCCCCCCGATCAAAATAAGATCTGATACCACTAAACAGCTTGGATAACCAGTTTAAATTTCATGTTATGTTTATGTTATGACCTGACCTACTCACACACACTTTTCTGACCATCTCGCAAAGCTTTCAATATATGGCGCTGTCACACACACACACACACACACAATTCAAGCAAACGTTCTTTCTGAAGACTTGCAACAAACTTCCCCAGCACAATTTTCCCAGCTTTATTAATGCTTTAATAATGCTTTAAAGCGTTTCGTTTGCGAGGACCCGTGTGTGAGTCCTCACAGGAAACAAAAGTCCTCGCGTGTTTAGTGTGCAGTCAATATCGTGTCCTCTTAAGTTCAGTTATACAGACAGACAGACACACACACACACACAGCGCGCGCGTGTGTGTGTGTGTGTGTAACGATCTCTCACAAACTACAAATGCTGTTCGACCAACTCTGCGAGTTTTTGCTGACCCGTAGAGTATATTTGCAGTAACTTTACCCACAGTCTCCCTCGCGACCGGTACTAAAAAAGGGACGATTTCCCCGTACATTCAAAAGAATCCGTGCATTTAATGTTGGTATGTAGATTTAAAGACACAAAGATCGATCAGTTTCTGTTTCACCTAGTCAAATTTTACACCGAGGCCCGTTACTATATTTTTAGCATTGCTGTTGACAGTTCATTTGTATTAAGTCTGCCTGCGATTGGTGCAGACACGCCAACCGAAACACAGAGCGCCAATCAGAAACTCAAATAGTGAAGGACACGCCCTGCACGAAAAATTTCACCGAAAAAATTTAAAGACGAGAAAGATTTATATTTTTCAATGCACGAAGGACGATGTATAAACTGATACTCACTGACGACCTGTTGACATATCAGGTGACATCTTGTATTTTCAGAGTTTCATTAATTTCCAAAGTATTCTCACGCACCATGATATATATAAATAGAGGGTGGCGAACATAAGACTTAACAGCCATTGACTTGATGACTTATGCGATAGCTATTTTTTTTCAACCGTGAGGCGCGTTAACACCCGAAGTTATACCAAATTGTTTACAAAGAAGAGCTCTCGGCTCCCTACCGCCAGAGGTCGTTTCTACCCGAAAAGAATCTCTTCTGTTGGGGCACTGTGGGACGCCCAGGACTACTTGTCTCAGCTGTCAAACTGCAAAATCAAAATATGTGTAACATTTCAAGGAAACAAATTCACCTTTACATTTCGCTTGCACAAACTTACAAAATTATGACACATTCTGTAAAGTTTGCCCAATGTGAAGCTTTCCATGCCATGCCATATCCGTTACACCGCTCAGGCAATAACTAGGGTTTTTACGCCGCAGTTTTGCCTCTTCGGGTACCCCCCTCTTTGCACTGAGATCGCCAGAACTGACACGCCAGCCAGCCAGGTCCGGCCCGCCCTCGCTGACCGTCCACCACCGGGGAATCCCCCAGTTATTCCCGGGAGCCTGAGCCTAGCAACCAGCCAGTAATGTCCGAGCGACATCGGCCTACCCCTGGACTACCGTAAGTCCTGCCCTGAGCCTTGTCCCTTTCGACCAGGTACCGTGTTCGTTCGATCGGAGCCTTCTCGGGAGCCTTCACTGGTGCTTGTGCCATCATGCTTGAGCCTTGTCCCTGCTGGTCCTAACCGGACCCCCGGTTTTTACGTCTCGGAGCCTTGTCCCTGATCCTTTCAGGATCCCCTCAACTTTTATCCACCAAACGGCTGGCTCAACAGGGCCTGGTTCCATACTGCCGGCAACAGGCTGGCCTACTCTTCTATCGAAAAACAGTATGGGGTCTTTTACGTGCCCATCCCCTTCTGGACACGGGACCGCCATTTTACGTCCTCATCAGATGGACGGCCCGTATTTTACTTTTGCAGTCGGGCGCTGCAGAGCTCCGGAGCCTTGCTACCCCTCCCCCATTTTCTCTAGTGGGGTGATGATACTGGGGTTCCGCTTGCCACTGATTTTTTGCCAGTCGAGCCACATTTTGAGGTCTTTATAGAACTTCTCTTGCTTCACCTTTTCTACATAGCCTTTGCTCAACTGTAGAATGTGGTCTTTCACATATTCTATTTCTGCCTTCTCGTGAAGCACAGATACTCGGGTTCGAGGCGGGAGTCTCAAGGCCGTCCTTAAGGCTCTGTTTTGAAGCCGTTGAAGTGTCTTAATGTGGTGCTCTTTGGCTGAGATCAGGGCTATGCAGCCGTACATCATAACCGGTCTGATCCAGGCTTTATAAAGATATATATCAAACTTTGGGTTGTCATGCCACCTGACCCTGCTTTTAGTACTCTTAAGCAGTTTAGTCTCGCTTTGACCCTCTGTTCGATATCCTTTATATGAGCCGCCCATGTGAGTCTCTTATCAACCGTCAGCCCCAGAAATTTTATCTGGTCTGTGAATTGAATTGGTTCCCCGGCCAATTTCAGTTCTGGCGCTTTCCGTATATACATGTTATATATATATATATGTCACGGGGTGAGAAATGACTAGTGGACCGATCGAGGGATCGAACCCGCACGGCATGCACAGAAGTCCGGCATCCTAACCGCTTCGCCAGAAAAGCAAGCTTTTTTGGCAAGGAAGTTGAACCCTTATGTGTGCACAGTGACACTCACCCCCTCTCCGAGGACGTTCTGTCCCCAGAACGCAGGGTTACCATCCCGGGGGTCACATCAGTGAACTAGGTGGAGGTAATGACACGATCCACAACTCCCGGGCCCCACGTTGGGCGCCAAATCCCACAGGGTGAGAAATGACTGGTGGGCCGATCGTGGAATCGAACCCGCACGACATGCACAGAAGTCCGGCATTCTAACCGCTTCGTGAGAAAAGCAAGTTTCTTTGGCAAGGAAGTTGGAACGCTTATATGTGCACCGTGACACTCCCCCCCCCCCCCCTTGGTAAAACACTTTGTGTTCTGGTTTTGGAGCAACGATTCCACGATCGGCCCACCAGTCATTTCTCACCCTGTGACACACACACACACACACACACACACACACCCTCACACACACACACACACACACACACATACATTTATTTATATATATGCTCAATATAACCTCCTCAGATATGTCAGCATTATTCCATGCAAATGTAGGTACAGCTTTGATGGTCTGATGTACGTAGGACCCAGTCTGTCTGTATACTATAACGTATCTGTACCGCTGATGTACGTAGGATCCAGTCTGTCTGTATACTATAGTATCTGTACCGCTGACTGTATCATGCACATCATGACATGCTTCTCCAGATTTGCAAGAGCAACAGACGTGTATCATGTTTTACGTATATCCCCACAAAACTATTCCCTATTCGGATCTTTTTGGTTTTTAATGTATACAAAATAATGACATTACCCCCCAAATGAATGTCATGCTGATATAAAACAAGTATGAATTTTTATTTAATTTGCAATATAGCTGGTATTTTACTGAAGACACGCACACATACATGCACAAATGATATACCGGTAAAAGATTTTAAATGAATACAAATAAAAATTTCATAAAATCTCATGATATATAATTTTTGTAATATTGCGATTGCCCCAGATTCCCAACACATGCATGCACGTAGCAGTTTAATCCATTTTGAAGCAGTTGTATACAGGAATTTTAACAAAAAAAAAAAAAACATTGTGTTTTGCAAAACCGTAATACGACGCCACTATACATACGATTAGTCTGTTGTTACAGATGTCTCTTTTATTATGTGCAGCAGTCTTGAATGTGTCTGTATAGCGCTAGCATTGTCCGTTGCCATGGGAGACGCGCGAGCCGGGTCGGCCCACGTGAGGGGTCTGAGGTATAGAAACACAGCACTGTCTTGTAATGTTCTTTGGGCATGTGTATTATGTATAATCTTTCGATTGTTCGTCAAATAAAAGTTTCTAAAATTTTCTGATGAAAAGTTATAAATAGGGGCTGTGTTTTAGAGCCAAGACAGGAGAGAGAAATATTCCAGCGGACACGGAAGAGTGTGATCCAGTTTTGCACCTATCCGATAATGGGGTACCTTTATACTTCGTCTCCCACCAGATGGCGCTCATAAGCAAAAGCGGTAAAATATTACCGTAAATATGCGTACGGTTTCTTGGCGAATGTAAACAAATCAGACCACAGCTGATCCGCGCTTCCGGGAGTCGATCTGTCCTCCGTCAACTCTAGGAAAGTGTACTTTTAATACTATAATAATGACAGGAACAACATGTTCAGTGCCTGGGTGCAGGAATGTTGGGCGGCACCACTTTCCGTTAGGAAAACCTCAAAAGAAGAGACCTATCCGATAATTGCAGTAGTGTCAGGGATTCTACGAACTCTATGAAGAATTAGTGCGGCCTGTCTCCAGTTCGCTTTCGGGATTATTACAAGAACTTCACTTTTGGATTACAATAGATTAATTTTGTGATTGAATTGGACTATTATTGTCTGAGAAGATTTATGTGAACTGTTCATCTGGATTATACATTTTAAAGGACTTGCTGTCGCTGTGACAGTGGTGGTATCCAGGTACTGTACACTTTATTTATTATACTGTGTAATTGTATTGATTTGCTGTTGTACTGTTGTTATACTGTGTAATTGTATTGATTTGGTGTATTGTAATTTTAGGGTTGTTTTAAGAATAAATTATAATTATTTGTTAAAAAAACACTAACTTCTTTATTTATTCCCCTAGACATTTCACGCTGCCTAGTGTTGCAGAATCTGATTTTTATCTCCATAGCAAAATTTATGCTCGTCACGACTACGTGATCTGTTGATATTAGGTTCCTTAACACTGTGTAGGTCGTGCCGCTGTTTTTTTTTTCATGCATGAGTTTTATTTATCTAGGCCGGACTTTCAGCTTTATTGGGTAATTGAACCTAGGTTGGCCGGTAGGGCCCTGCCCGGGGCGGGTTTTGAGCCGCAGCCCGCGGAGGCCCGCGGGCTTTTGCTTTTGATTCTATGCGGGGCGGGTCACATCTATGAAAGTGCTGGGCACGGCCGGCCCAAAAAAAAAGGTCTGTGCGGGGCGGTGCCGTTACGCTCTTTACACAGCGCTTTAACTATAGGCCTAGCTACTTCCTATATGGTAAGCGCTGTTTGTTTAACCTCGTATCCTGAATTGCTACACCAGAGGGGAGCACTGTACTTTTGTCCAATCAGATGAAACCTTGTGCTGGAAGACACGGCAAAGCGAGGAATACACGGAGCCAATCATGTTCATTTCGTTTTGAGTGACAGCTCATCGCCCCGGTAACCGAATGAACAGGCCACAGGCTCAGAGAGAATTGCCGCAGACGTGGTTTACTTAGGGCCTTGGGCACATAGGATGCCCGGTTGGTGAGCTGTAATTCAAACGAAACGTAACAACAAAGACTGCGTGCACACCTCGCTGGCTGGTTTCAGTTCTGCAGACACCAGACACATAGCTACGCTAACACAGTCATACTGTCAGATTCGAATCGGTCGAGGATGCGAGAATACAGAGGAGGCAATTAAAATTCGAACGTAAACTTGTCTTCAAACGGCGCTTGAAGCGCAGCTATGGGCGGAGCCATGATGCCATGGGGCGTGTTTGTTTATTGACATCTGATTGGCTGCTTGTCACATCATACGCACGTTTATATCAGCGGACAACGAACCGCCATCTGGTGTCTAAATATATCATAAACGGTCAAAATCAGTTGCTTCTTTAGAAACTTAAGATTTCCGCTGCCTCGAGAGCCTACGTTGCCGTGTGCGGGTTGATGATCTGGCAGTTCAGTAAAACATGAATATAAATAAATAAATGTTCATTTAAAGACATTGATATTTTTGTATAAAATGTTTCCAGGTGGTGTAAAAATAGTAATATCAAAAGATAAATGTTAATAATTTTTATTTTTTTCCGGTTAACCCCTTACAATGACTGACAGTTGTAACAACACTGCAAATGTTTCTTTTCTAGGTGTAAAGTCAATTAGTTATACAAAACACATGATGCATCATTAATATGAAATCTAGATTTGAAGCAATTGTCCTTGCAGTAGGAGCTTATCATAATTTTGTAAAAGGTTACCTGTCCTGATGAACTATTTGAACTGAAGGCCTGTACTTGTGTCAGGTCTCACATATTACATAATATGGCTGGGAGTGAAGCAGGGGCTCGATTACCTTTGATCTTGAAATATAAACACTGTGTGGCTAGAGCTGGCTATTAAGGTGACTCAATTAACCGAGAACTGCACAAAGGCTAAGGTGAACTGCTTATCTATAATTGTAACTCCATGTATGTGCTGAAACTGACATTGACCACTGGCTGGTCAAATCACCCGTTTGGGCACAGCATAATATGGTAATGATTGCTGTAGGAAACACGGCTCTGATCATGTCAATCTCAATGATCATCCTGAACATGAAGCCATATCGGTCAGATTACCTCTTTACTCCCTTGACCGTCTGATTATTCTCAGCTGATTATGACTGCAAAGATTTTAACAAGGCAGCAAACACATATCTTATAGTAGTTTGATGGCTTGTGATTAGCCAACACCATTCACCTGGGTAACATGGTTAATCATACTTTGAAGATATCTATATTTTTTTTTCTTCAAGCAAAATTAAGTAGAGACAGACACAAGACAACCAAAAGTTTGTTTATTTTTCCTATAAAGTATAAAAACATATTTAAAGTATGTTAAATTACAATATATATTTATTAAATCAATCTAATCAATCAAACATGTCTTTCAAAATATTTTATGAATTATGGTTTGAATGATTGCTAAAACATTAAAATTAAAATATCAAAATTAAGTTTTCATTCCAATCATGAAACATTTCAAATTTATTTATAATAAGCATTGCTAATATTTGTGATGTACATTGGTCTTGATATGTAAACCTTTAGATCATAATACATTTTTTTAAAATATTTTGTGGGCTTGACTGCGGGCTGGAACCTTGAAAAATGCGGGGCAGGTGCGGGCCGATAGAATCAGAGTAACTGCTAGGCGGGACGGGCTGAATTTTTTTTGCGGGGCGGGTTGCTGACCAGGCATGATGAGGGGCGGCTGAGGGTTCAATTTTTTCGGCACGCGCAGGGCCCTAGTGGCCGGCCGAGAGCGTCGAACTTGTTACCACTCAAAGGTCCCTGCAGGACCTTAGTGATATGGTTTTATATAGTGCATTATATGTATAAATGCAGGTTTAAATATTGAGTTTGACAAAATCACCTTTATTCTGCCAGCAGGAACATTAAATTCATACATAAATCGATCCTTTATCATTGCATTTCGGAAAACCCTAACATCCCGGGTATACCAGTTTAGTGGATCTGTATTTTCAGAGATGTAATTATAAAGAGAATGATTTCCATATGGATTATTTTAAAGATATCACTAAAAAATCAGTTTTGGTTTGCCAACTTCTAATTTCAAAGCACCCTCTGATTCAGTCTCCTTTAGTCCTAAAATTAACATCAACATTAATTAACACATGATTCATTCTGACAATTATCACTTTGATGCAGCAAGGTCACTTGATTTAAAGGGTGTTTATAGAATGGCATTCAGACTACACTGAAGTTGTCCTCATATTTGATATATAGTTTTACCATACATGTATATCCATGACACACCGAAACTGAGATGATACATATTTTCAGGAATAATGCAACAAATAGCGAATAAAAGAGTCCCCGCTGAAAAAGGATCTTATCTAAAAATATGTGCCGATATGGACTGATTCAAGGAAATGTTTGCACCATTTAATTTCGAAAAGACTTGCATAATTTTAGAATGTAGGGCCTATGATTTGATTAAGTGTTCAAACACTTTTCTGTTTCCTTTTTAATCTGGATCGCCTGATCCAATTGCTTTTCCAATATTAACATATGTTATTTTGAAATTAGATATTAAATAACTATTGCAAACCTTTTTGTACTGATATACGTGCGACCAGTCCTTGTGATCGCGGTGAACTGAATGAAGTAATATTTAATACTGTTGCACTAGATGTTTAGATATATTTATATATCACTATATATATATATATATATATATATATATATATATATATATATATATATCATTAGAGGGAATTATTACTAAAGTGTCTATATCGGCCACTAAACACATTCAAATACACCGAAACTGAATGTTTATAACTTGTCTGATATTCTGAGAGGAGAGGTGTCTTCTTGTCCTTTCATTTCTGAAATTTTATTCAGAGTTATTTTCATTGCTTTTTGTATCTAAGTCATTCAGTGTAGTTTGGAAATACATGTACACTCACGGGGTTTAACTTTATATCTTGAGATTTTGTAAACTTAAATACCAATAATTATATCGATTATATTAACGGTTTGTTCGCTTCTTTCTGAAATTGTGCAATGGATTCGTTCATGCGGTTATCAGGAAAGATAAATATATATATAATAAGTTGTATAGCCGTGTTAGACTATAGTAGTTCTAAGCGTAGGTAAAGATAAAGAGTGACGCCTTTTAGGTAGACTACCTTTTTTATTTACACACGAGCTTTCGAAGCGCGAATGCAAGCTTCTTTGTCTGGGTGTAATTTATGAATTATTTCAGGGGAAAGTATCACAAACTGACTTTCTCATTATAAGTTGTATATAACTTATTTCTGCGTTACAATTGTCGAAACATCTGCTCAATTGAATTGGCCTAGGGCAAATCTAACCCTTACCTAGCCCAGCCGCAATTATGATTTAATTTCTTTGCTGTAGTAAGCGTATATAGTCCTTCTGTGGAGCCAACGTCCGTCCAACAGATCTAACATATAACCATAGTGTCCAGAGATGGACAAGTGCGGGTACATCTCCTGCTTTCTATATAGGAAGGTTCTCAGTTATCTCTCGGCCAGACAGCTTCAATTGCTCCATTTATGCTTAATAAAGAAAAAGGCGTCATTGAACTTAATTCATCCATACTTTTACTTAAATCTAAAATTTAATGAATTGCAACTACTTAACCTGTGGCCTCAACCAGTCAAGCCTCACCATCCGTGTCCACTGCGGCTGCATCCAGCGCTATCCACGCACTGCTAGGTAGGTCCTTAGGGGCAATCAATGACAACAACCATTTAGGCAGTAAACAAAATCCTTCATACAATAGTACATACCAGCCTATCACTAAAGGTATTTCACCTGAACTAAAAGAAAAGTCTCTCTCCAATGATTACCTAAATTTAGCACTGTTGGATACTACTGACACCATTATCAAGTCCAATGACAAGCGCAGGCCCACATCTAAGATTACCAACATTGATCAATGGTCTAGATGGTTTTCTAGATACGCCTACTTTAGGTGTCTGGCCTACCTCTCTGAAAGCCATGCCTATTCAAACATCAATATCAGGTATTGAAATTGAAATTAGATTACCCAAGCTTTGATGCATGGCTCCACTATGATATCAGCTATAGGGACCATATTGCTAATCATGACGAGTTTTCCTGGGGGGACCCTTTGTCCGACCTCCTGTATGAAGCTCGAGAAAAAGCGCTTACTCCTAGATAGAAAGTCGAGAAGGAACCAGCCTTTTCTCGGCAGTAATTCCCAGGCAACCAAGAAACACATCCCTTCTGGATACCGCCACTCCTACCATAGACAGGGATCATGTACAACCCCCCCCCCCCCCCCCCGTTAGTTCTCCCACGCATGCCCCTCATGTTGGCAAAACCGAGGGCTGGAGGAGCGTCTTTCCCTCTCCTCTTGCTCCCCCTCCGCTCCCGCCTCCAGACCTACCTCAAGGAGACTGCAGAATGCCCCTTCCCCTTCCAGATCTAACACAAACAGAGCTGCAAACACCAATTCTAGACAAACCTCTGGCTTTCCTATTGCAAGGGTATGACAAAATTGAGACTGATTTTCTGTTATCTGGCTTCAGAGATGGTTTTAAAATTTATTCTGACATGATAAATTTTTCTGTTGAAATTAACAACCATACCTCCTTGCTACTCAGCGTAGAGGTTGCTTCACAGATGATTTCCTCAGAGTTAAAAGCTAATCGAATCGCCGGTCCCTTTACTTCTCCCCCTTTCCAAAATTTCAAAATTTCCTCTATGGGCCTGATTCCAAAAAAGACCGGGGGTTTCAGATTAATCCATAATCTGTCTTATCGTAAGGGGGCCTCCCTAAATGATGGTATTGCCAAGCAAGATGCAACGGTGCAATATCAATCTTTAGACGATGCCATTGCTATAATACATCAGCTCGGACGGGGTGCTCTCATTGCTAAGGCTGATATAGCCGAAGCTTTTAGGTTAATACCTATTCACTCTGATTGCCATCACATGTTAGGCTTCAAATATAATGCAATGTTTTTCTATGATAAATGTTTGCCCATGGGATGTGCCTCGTCTTGCCAAATCTTTGAAAGATTCAGTTCAGCGATTGAATGAATTTACAAATACAAAGTCAGATTCATTTCCCACATTCTTAATGATTTTATGTTTTATGGCCCCCTGACTCTTCAGAATGTCATGAAGCTCTTAAATCTTTCTTGCATTTAGCCAGTCGTATCAATTTACCAGTCAAGAATTCTAAAACAGTCCACCCCAATACTTGTGTTCCCCTTTTTGGGATAGACGTAGATTCTGTGGCATGGGAGCTCCTTCTCCCCGATGATGAACTCTTTAAGCTACAAGGGGATCTTGATTCTGCTTCGTCTAAGAGACGCATACCAGTGAAAGTACTTTGGTCGCTAATTTAATTTTGCGTGACTTGCTATACACCCGGGTCGAGCCTTCATGCGTCGCCTTTACGCTACATTATATTCCCCGGGGGACCCCAAGACGCACTACCATGTGCGATTTAATAAAAATGCCCGAGCCGATCTTAAGGCCTTGCTAACCTTTGTAAGCTCCTACTCTGGAAAATCTCTTATTCTTTTCAAAGAATGGACTGCATCTGATGCTCTTCAGCTTTTCACAGATGCTGCCGGCTTTATAGGTTTTGCGGGAGTGTTCAGGTCTCATTGGTTTCAAGGCACCTGGCTTCACAGCTGGAAAAGTCTCAACATAGCCATCCTGGAATTATTCCCTATTGTCTTATCCCTTGAGATTTGGGGCAACCTGTGGCAGAACCATAAGATTATATTTCATTGTGATAACCTGGCTGTTGTGGACGTCATTAACAAACAATCTTCCAAATGTACCTCATTAATGTGTTTAGTCAGACGTATGGTCTTAGCTTCCCTAAAATTCAAGATATTGTTCAAAGCATATCATGATCCCGGTCTCGACAATGGTATCGCTGACGCGTTGTCTCGTCTGCAAGTCTCGAAAGCACGGAAGTTAGCACCATACCTGGACAGACAGCCGACCACCATCCCACCAGAATTGCTCACGTAGGAATCATGCACCAAGCCCCCAACCTAGTTATCGCCAGTCCTGCCCCCAGCTCCAGATGGGTTATACATCCATGCTTTGCATCAGTTTATTCAATTTAATAGTGACCAGGGCACTCAAAATGTCTTCAATGCATCCAGGACACACTAGTATGCTATATTATTTAAATGTCAAATCTGTGATATAAACCCTATATATATAGTGTCCCACCTGTCAGCCATTAACTTTGCCCACAAATTATTTGGCCTTCCATCTCCTAGTGTTTCCTTTTTTATCGACAAATCACTTTCCGGATTGGCCAAGAAGGCCCTGTCCTTTGATAACAGGTCCCCTATCTCGAGAGCCATGCTAGTGAAGCTCTTAATTGCAATCCCCATAGTCACTCATGACTCATACAAACAAATTCTCTTCACCGTTAGGTTCACTAGAGCCTTCCATGCTTTTCTTGGAATAGGAGAAATGACATCATCTACTGGTAATCCTACAAACAACGCTATTCAATTTTCTGATGTCCACACATCCGAAGATTCTATTACATTGGTCCTGAAGAAGTACAAGCATGCACCGGCTAATCATCACGTCTCTCTCCTTTTTAAACGAACACACGACTCCGCTTGCCCGGTTTCCGCCCTTTTGAATTTTCTCGCAGTTCGTCCCAGGGCGCCAGGTCCTCTTTTTATTTTTAACGATAGAGTCCCAGTTTCCAGCAATTTTTTTCAATAAAATACTTCAAGATTGTCTATTAAAGGTCGGCTCCGTCAACGCTCGGTTCACAAGCCATAGTTTCGGGATAGGCGCAGCCTCACATGCTGCTTCCCATGGTGTTTCTGACGACATGAAACGCGCATGGGCCGCTGGAAGTCCCGGGCTTTCTAAAAGTATATTCGTAGGTTTACCTCGCTCCTTGACAAGGATTTTCGATGTAATTTACATCTATTTTTCCAATTTAGAGGGTGTAATCTTTTCTGGATTTGACTGGACGGTTACACTCTCTGTGGATCCACTCAAGAACTGTCTTTAATTCATTCATATTCCGTATGTACAACATTAGCCTATAACTCAACTTACAATTTAACCTGTTAAGTCTTCTCAGAGTCAACGGCAGTGTGACGGGCCAAACTCATCTTGTATTTGACTGGAGAGTTTGTTCCAACTTTTCATCATGTTGGCACTGGGCAGCCTGAAACGTATGTTAGTGTAACCTCGCATCCTATATTTGACTGGAGGTCAGGTTTCACTTCAGCTATTCAGATGTTTATCAGTATGTATAATTACGTGTATAATATAACATTCGCTCAGCATATTACTTTGATATTTATTCTTGGCATCTTGTATTTGACTGGAGCCAGTTGGCGTACACTGTTAGCGATACATATACACCCCTGCCCCCTGGGATCTTTATGTAGGTGACATTGTTTGTATGCTTCAGATTATAATTATATGTACTTCTGTTAACTCTAATTCCTACTTTTCCTTTACTGTTCCATCATGCAGTGTGGAGGGAGCTGGATCTAAAGACCCATGCAGCGGTGGCCATTTTAGAATCCCCCCATCACTTGTATCACATGTGCTTTGTCCACTTTGTATACATGTATATATGTTAATTGTGATGTAGTTAAAGTGGCAGTGCTCTTAAATCTGTTTCAATTGTTGTATGTTATGCATCAGCATCCAGACCATCAAACCAAGGACTCTGTGTATAAAGACTTTTTATTTTCAGCCTGCCAGTGGATTGTAGACTTGTGTTATAATATATGGCACTGCCAACTTGCCAAGTATTTTTTTCACATTTCTTTGGTCATTTTAATAAATGACATTATAGACAACATCGGTCTCTTTGTTTGCATAGCAGTGCGTGTGTGTGTGGCAGGATAAATAACCTTTAAAGGTCGGAGGACCATTGAAGAATTTATTCAGCACCACATCACGCACTGTACGTTGGTTTTTAGGTCACTTAATTAGATAGGATCCTGGTACAGCCTGGACGGACGCTCTTTAGGTTAAAAGGTCAACAGTATATATGGTTCTGACTGGTCATTTTATATTATTGCTGATTGGCTGATATTCACCCCCTCTCTCTGCTAGTGCTTTACTGCGCATGTACAAAACCCTAATCGTTACCCCATTGCTGCGTCACTGGTCACTCAGCTCCTGGCTTCCAGAAGAATCAGTCGCTAGATTTTTATACTTTCCGCCACCTCCCATCCTCCACCCATTGTGTGTATATAAATTATTAATTTGCACTTGTTTGTAATAAGCCTCCTTAACGCTTGTGCGCCATTTTAGAATTCCCCCATCATTTTATCACGTGCTTTTTCACTTTGTATACTTGTATATTGTGATGTAGTTAAAGTACGGGCCAGTGCTGATCCTCTGACATCTGTTGTATGTTATGCATCAGCATCCAGGTCATCAAACCAAGGACTCTGTGTATAAAGACTTTTTATTTTCAGCCTGGATTGTAGACTTGTGATATGCCTAATGGCACTGCCAAGTATTTTTTGTCATATTTCTTAGACGAATTATTAACATTATAGACAACATCGGTCTCTTTGTTTGCATAGCAGTGCGTGTGTGTCGCTGGATAAATATGTTTTTCCTGTATACAATTAACATTATACATTATCATGTACAATGACTATCAAACACACTTGGAAAGAAATATCATTAATTTTACAGTGTTACACGAATAAATTTGCTTCGACCTTCTGACCTTTGACCGCAAGGAAAATGTCATAGTTGGGCTGTGATACTTGTATTGTGCAATATATTTCACCCTTATTTTAATATTCATGAACTTATAATAGACATGTTCAAAAAGATATTGTAAGCCAGCTGGTGTCAATGATGAGAAATAAAATATTTAACTTTCTATTCAGTGCTTCATAGTCGTCATTAAACTTGTGCAGTATGTGTTAAATGAAAAAGAAACGGACAGGCCCAGAATAAATGTATGCTTCGCGGAGAATGAATATTTATGAAAACATGATACTGGATTGCATTTAGCACTTGGTGGCTAACAAACATGGCAGCCTCCAACGCAAGGTAAGCGGACGAGCCAATCCATCGTATGTTTTGCATTCTGTCATCCGTGACATGTCACTAACTAGCTTCAGCTATATAGGAATTCGAAAATGTAACGATATTAATGGTTATAACATACAAAACAGTGAAAGGATACATCAGAATCAGCTGATCGTTTCTTCATAGAATTAGCCATTGATTTTTTAAACCTTGGCTTGGAGGCTTGGTCCTTGCACTTGTAATTGAAATGTTATTGATGTTACATTGACAGTCATTGCATCATGGTCAACACGACATAGGTGCCCTCCGTGCATCCGATCTTACCAATTTTTAGCATTAAGGCCTTCTGGGACATAGTGGGTTCTCACTATACATTGAACCAAGAGAGAAGTTACCTGCACAAAAATGAAGGAACCTGAATTGACTTTTGTTGGTTGTAAATCTATCACTTCTGCTCCTAGTGACACTACTTATGCTCATTCCTACATGGTTATGTGTCCGCATAGATTTAACAAAAATCAGTCATTAGTGACATGGACAGATGTAAGCAGGAACAGCTGGGATTTCGTCATGATATGTCTGTCTTCCTGAGAGACAGTTCTTGTTTTGTTGCACAGAGACCTTGCTTCATAAGTTCGCTAGCCTGCTATATCTTGAATTATTAACGAAGCAATTGAACCAATCAGTCGACTCACATAAGTTCATTTAAAGCATCTAGCAAATGACCTAGACAAACAAATTTGTCGCCACTTTTAGATCGGCCATCTGATATTTGAGAACTTGAAGTAATTGAGAATCTGACCAGTCTTATTAATTTGTAAACCTGGTGATTCTCTGATGGACATGTACTTGTTGATAAAGTGTGTGAACAGTTTTGACTTCTTTGTACTGCTGTTAATGGATTTTATTGGCAGTTATGATGTAATCCCCATCACATGCATGAATGTTAAAAATCTTGATGTAGCCGGTAATGAGGCCTGCAGCAGTAAGGTCTCTGTGCAGCAGAGCAACAGGCCTGGCCCTCGGGAATGTGGATCTGCTGACCCTTTGATCTGCAGTCACAGGTATAACCACTGAGGCTTAGCTGCAAGTAAAATGTGAAAGGGGGACAAGTTAGTCGCATGACAGTCTTCTGTAGAAATAAATGTTTAAGTCTGGGTATGTGTGTGCCCATTTAATTATATAAGCACACAGATTCCAGATACATATATTGATTTTATTACTGTTGTATTTAATTTTTCCTACATATTTCAGCATGAGTGAGGATTTGGAGGAGGAATTGGCTGTCCTCCAGTCAATCTATGTCACAGAGATGACTGTGGATAGAGATGACATGTAAGTATAACAACAGTCATTTACCTGTTCTTCACTGTACAGTACCAAGAAACTATAGCAAAAGAAAAGACCATGCATCAACCAAGAATTTGCAAAAAAATGACACAAATATATACACTATTATACAACCCTTTCACTGATGGACCAATTTTAAAAAGGTGCACATGAAAAAAAGCAAATCATGATGCAGCAAGAATAGATTAAAGTTATTAGATAAAGGATCATCTGTTTACATGAGCAGACTTTTATATACATATCCATAAGATGAAGTAATATGAACTTTTAATTGTTAATGGTCTGTATTAATGTCAAAACCTTGCAGTCTAAAACTTGGAGCACTCAACCTGAATATTTTTATTTACAGATTTGGGTAGTGAGAAGGGTTCAAGTTAGCTAAGACAAAATCTGATGAGACAAACCAGAAAATTGACGACCCATTTCTTAATGTAAAACCAAGTATGAAATTTGTTTTATTTGGACAACTCAGATTACTGAACACCAGTAGCAAGAAACCACTGGGCTGGGGGTTTCTCTTTATAAAGCCATTCATCTCAAGCAAGAGTCATCTCTACAGGTCGTCGATTTTCAGGTCCATTTCAGCAGAATTTGTCTTTGAGAATGGACACCATGACATGAATATTTGTAATCTATAATCCTGTATAAGAGCCTCTGGTCCCCCTGATCTTGTTTTTCTCTTGTTTATGTTTCAGGGACAGAGTTACTAAAGTCAGTCTGTTGCTGTACCCATCTACAGGGGATAACCCAGACCAGCAATACGTGTGTATGACGCTCGGCTTCTTACCCCCAGCTGATGTAAGTAGAGGTTATAATAAGCTGAGGCTTTACACTTGGTTATTCAAAGACAGGCCATCGCTTTTTACTGGTCATGTGAGTGTGAGTGTTCTGTGATCACGTAGAGTCCAGACATTGACTTTTGTGAAAGTCACCCTTGTATTAACTCCAGGCAGAGCTTTTGTTTTTATTTGTTGACTTTGGGAGCATGTAGCCCATGGCATTATCAGGGCTGCACAGAGGGAGTTGATGTGAATGATAACTTTTTTCCACAAACAGTTGTCTTAATCATTGTCCCAGGGAATTCAGATCTTACTTGACTTTGTGCCAGTATTAGCTTTATTTTACCCCCACTGTTTAGTTTATTCAAAGATAACCCTTGCATTAAAACTTGTCATTTAGAATTCATATGTAACTTTTAGTCATAGATTCCTTATATTACCTTTGATCACTTGGAGTCATCCTGTTCACCTTCATCAGTTCATGGTATACTCTAGATATTAGCAACTTTGGAGTTCAACAATATTTAACCTGAATATGCTGCAATTTCATGTAATATAAAAACTTGATTGAAACACATCAGTGAAGACCCCTGCATGTATAAAAGTCTAGTTTGTTAAAAGTTTTCAGGATTAAATGTTACTGATCCACATTGTTGTTTGTAGTATCCTTACGGTATTCCTGAATTTACCATCAGTAATTCAAGAGGACTCGCAGATGAACATCTTAGCAGGTAAGACATCATCTGAAACAAAAATCCATTTAAGATTCTATGCTTGTTAAATGATTTGTAAAATATCTGTGAAAACAAAAGTTTATTGGTACATGTTATGAGGCGGGAAATAGCTTAAGCAGGTGTAATTACACTACGCTCTTTACACAGCACTTTACCTATAGGCCTACTATCTATATTATAAGCGCTGTTTGTTTTGACCTCGTATCCTGAATTGCTACACCAGAGGAAAGCACTGTATTTTGGTCCAATCAGACGAGACCCTGTTCTTGTAGACAAAATGGTTTACCAACCAAGAGAGGAATACACGGAGCTGATGTTGTTTATTTCGTTTTGAGTGACAGCTTATCGCCCCGGCAACTGTTTGAACAGGCCACAAGCTCAAAGAGAATGGCCCCACACGTGGATTCTGGGCGGAGCCTGATGCCTGTCAAGTGTTTGTTGACTGGCATTTGGTTGGCTGCTTGTCACATCAGCAGTTTTTAGCAGACAGACCCACCATCTGGTGTTAAAGTGCATCATAAATGGTCAGAGCAGGCAGCGGGAAAATCAGTAGCTTCTTTAGAAGTGCAAAATTTCCTTTGCCTCAGGAGTGTATTATCATACAGGTCCAACATGTTCCATTGTTTTGTCTTTGACTAAATGCAACTTGTAGATTTGCTTTATTACACACTCTGTAAAATCTCCACTTAAAACCGCGGTTTAATCAAGAAATTCAAAATCTTGAAATCAGGTTGATTTCCTGAAAGCACTGTGCAGTTTATACTAGAAGGGTTTCCTGAATATCTTCCTGACAGACATCGTTTTGGGGCCGGCGAGTGGGCGATAATATTGCAACTTTCGAAGGCCGTTCTTAGCAGCAGTCTCGCATGCATGGGAGCCATGTGTAAATGTATTATTTACGATTATTTGTTATTTATAAATTTAATATTTCTGAATAGTTTTCGTGTGTTATATAACTTGTTATGAAATTTTGGTAATTGTCACCAAATTATACATTTACAACAACCCTGCTGTAACACACAGCGGCCCACTTTGTTGGGCATGCTCAAGCAAAATTGAAATAAAGCCTACTTTAAACCCATTTGCGGCATTATTTAGCAATGATTATTTGTTTAAAATGTAAAATGAATAAAAAGCTGACATCGTAAGGAGTCACACAATGGCAGACGATCGTTTTAAAATCAAGTTTGAGTGCCGCCATGTGCTCAAACGCCCCGGTATTCTGCTAAGAATATTTTGACCGGCTGTACGCGGTGGGTGGTAAACAGAATAGCCACCTATTTGGTCCCAGCGTGCCTTGCGTGAACACTGCCTTGACAAAATGGCTCCCCACACGGAAACTTTCTTCAGGAAAAAAAATTGCTTACCCCGACTGGCCACTTTAATTTTACCTTAAAATCACTCGTTATCAAGCGTCATGTTTCCTATACGTGCGTATCTCGACAAGGCAACTTCAGTTACTTTGATATTTAGTTAAGTTGACCTGTGATGTTTTCAAACGCGCCAGCAAATTGTGACATGGAGCGATGTCAACGTACGATGTGACGATGATAATACCGAAGTAACCGGTATGAAAATGATTTGAATCTTCCGAGTAATTCCAGAAAATGGAATTTTCATCAAACATTTTTAGAATTAAAATATACAGTGACTTGAAATGGATCAGCAGAATATTTTTTCCAAAATATAATGACAAATCAGTAACAAACAAGAATACGGCACGGAATATAAAATCTGTATAAACACGCAGAGGTTCACCGGCCCTTACGTCTTCCCAAACTTCATGCTTGAGTGACCCTGCAAAAAAGTGTTATGATGTGTTTAAATAAATTGCCCAAGGAATTTAAAAGTGGACAGGAATGGCCGAGTCGCAACCTACGCGTGTTCATTTCTAGATGATAGCTTGATTGTGTCTTTTGTCAAATCATTCCGTAGCGAAAGTTGGTGCGGTTTTAAAGGGGGGTTCTTAGTATTTGAGCCCCTCGGGATGTCTTACCTGGAATTTCGGCGAAGTCTGGGTGCGGTTTTAATCGGAAGTGCAGTTTTAAAGGGAGATTTTACGGTACCCATGAAAAGATATATTTGAGATGTAATGGACCCGGATCTGGCATGATGCAGTATTAAATAAACAGTAATGGTCTTTCAAGGGGTAGCATTTTAATAGAAACTGTGAGATATTGCAGTTGTAGAAGCAGTATTTGTGACAGTTGCAGGAGTATTAATTAAAAGCTACCACTATCTATCTACTAAATTGCTTATCCCTGCATTCTTATCATTAAATGTTGATTTTACCCTGAATTGTACATATATATTTCAATGTATTGGGAGGCAGCAGACTTGCTGTCAAACTATTATTTTGAGGAGTTTTGTCTACTAGTATTTCCAGTTACAGAGAAGCATCTCATGTTTGTGAATGTCATGATATCAGGTTGAAACAGAGTTGACATTGTGTCAGGTACTCGCAGACCAGTCAGCTGTTGAATTGTAAATAAATTTTGTCTGTTTCAGCTTGAGACAGAAGTTGTATGAAGCAGCTGAGGAGAGGAAAGGAGGACCAATGTTGTACGACCTAGTTGAGGTGAGTCAGTATTTTGTACTGGCAGGTCTTGTCTTTATTTAATGATAGTAATATGGTTTGTACAGCTGTTTATATTACATATGTTATCATAAAAATCTGTTATGAAGTTTTCTTGATTTAATCATTTCATGAGATATATAGGTTGTAGAATAGCTTTGATGTCTCATCTCAGACAAAGACACTTTGTAATATCTTTTGACTCAATATCTACATTGATGTGAAATATGGAACCGTTACTAAAGACGGGCCAACAACATCTTGTACTTTCTGCAGTAGTTCTTTTGCAGATGCCATTTTATACCTGATTTTTGTATGATTCTACCAAGCTTTCATCAATTAAAATGTCATATTTTCTTTTCTGAGGGCCTGTTTTGTCCAGTCCAGTTGAAACATATTATTTTATGAGTTGTGTGGTAATGAAGCAGAAAGCTACTAGCATGTCACTATATGTTTCAGGAGAATAGGTACATTTACTTTAGCATGTTTACAGGTCAGATTATTTATTTTCTGACAATTTGTAGAAATATGAAGCTATAGATATTAACTGTTGTGTGAACAGGTAAGCAACCTAGGGATATGGATGAACCCCATATACCTGAAACTCCAAAATCTGCAGGATTTCTCAGGATAAAATATAAAACATGTTTCATGATAGTTGGGAGTGTGTTTTGTTCAAATATTAAATTGAAAGAATAGCACTATGTATTACAAGTAATACAAACAAGAATTTCCATATTTCAGATTGCTAAGGAGAGTCTGACCCAGAGAAACATCCCGTATGGCCAGTGTGTGATCTGTCTGGAGAAGTTTTATGATTCTGATGCTTTCACTAAGACTGATTGCTTCCACTACTTCCATTGTCACTGTTTGCTGCGCTACATTGAACACAGTTTGTCAGAGATCAGCAAGGAGAGAGAGGAGTCCAAAGCACTCAAGCATCTCAAGTTCCAAGAAAAAACGGTGAGATAATGATTTGAATACGTGTCTGTATCAATAATCAGAACTGCCACAGACTCTTATGTTTCCTGTATTTTCCCAAGAACAAATTCTCCCCTATAATATTCTTTATTTTCCAGCATTTACACTGAAATCTCCTTTATTTTCCTATATATATTTTCACTGCATAATGTGATATTTTTAATATTTTTTCAGTAATAGCTGTCAGATAGAACTGTAATAATTGAAAACATTCTTTTTTTGGTAGAAATGTGCTAGTAAATGTTGCAATTATACAAGTATAGCCATCTGTACCAGTTAAACAATTCTTAAGTGCTGCTTTTAGAACTGATGGCCATGATGAGTAACCAAGTAAAATATAATTGTGCAGTGAAAAGCTATGATAAGTAACCTTGACATGACCTTAACTTGCCAGTTATCAAAACTCTCATGTTTGACTTGGTTTTACCAGAATTTCAGCACATATCAGTTTCTAAATAAGGTGGTAGGTGACACTGTAACTTATAGTGTAAGAATTTGTTAAAGGATAAAAAAACTAGTGTCAAACTCAGCAGGAGACATATTTCTTGTCCTAACCAGAGAGCACTGATCTCATACCTCCATCAAATTCTCTAGTCCTTCTGGAAAATACCATGATCTGTGAATGGTTGTGAAAATAATTGGCAGGTTGTTTGTGTGTGACTGTACACATCAAGCTTACGCCATCTGTTGAGCATCTATTGAACTATATTTACAGACTGTAAGTGGCCAGATTTATATTTTTGATCTGGATCTGCTCTTGAATACAAATTACAGATTCTGTTGCCCACCACCTGTTTGTTTAGCTTTTAATTAGCTATTTTGCTTAATGTATTTCAGCATACAAACACACAGACTCAAACAAACATATTGACTCATTTGCAAAAGTAATAACTCTGTTATTGAGGCATAGTTAAAAAAGAGGAATAAATCTGTTCTTGCTGGCCCCTTTTCATTTCAGTTCTTAATACATCCTCCACTTCAAGTTAATAGTTTGTGTCTTGAAACTACCAGTGATACAAATTTATAATCATTATGGTTGCAGGTGGTTTGTCCAGTGTGCAGAGAACCAATCACATATGATCTTATGGCGCTGAAAGTAGCTCCAGCGCCACCTAGTGGGGATGATACATTCCTCCTGAGTGAAGACATGAGAAAGAAGCAACTAGAGATGAATTCAATATTTGAACGTCAGCGGCACAAAGGGGGCATCATTGATCTTGATGTGGAGAAAAACAAGTTTCTAGTATCTGCGGTGAGGATTTGACTCATAAACATGGTGGCTAGTTGTATTTATCATATCAAAATACCAGGAATTAGTATTAGTTTTAAGTCTTTCCAGATATTTTCATGTGCATTGCCATTTTGTTTTTAAGTCTCTTTTGTCTGTTATTTTGCAGGTGGAAACATGTATTTTCAAGTTCAACATGAATTATTAGACATATTGACTGTTCTTCATCAGTCTTTATATTTGCCTGTTTTACATGTTTGACATGTTTAACATTACATGATTCACAGAAAAAGACTGAAATAATCAAGCATATCAGATTTTCCTTTCATTATAATCTCTCCTGCCCATTACTATTCACAACTGTAAATGCTTAGGTTTGATTCTTGACAAAATATCAAATAATACAGAGCAGGGTACTATATGCTTTTCTTCTGATTCTTTGACAGGATACTGTGATAGTTTTACCTCAGGAGGCAGAAGATCATGTGACTGGACATCATGTGACTGAGCACCGTCAAAAGCAAGAAGACAATCATCTTAGAAGTGCCACGAGGAGCCCAGGCAGAAAAATCAGGAAACCAGTAGAGAGAGAGGCAATGTCTACTTCAGACCAGAGAAAACATGACAGAAATAAGTACAAAGGTGAAGGTCACAGACAGAAAGGTGAAGGTCACCAGTACAAAGGTGAAAGTTACAGGGACAGAGGTGAAGGTCACCAACACAGAGATGAGGGTCACAGAAAAAATGTTTCATCAGCTGAGGCTGATCAGCTTGATGAATCCAACTCATCCAGAGGGGGTCCACCTAAATCTAGAGGCTCCAGAGCTGAAGGTGGGAGTGGGAGGTACAACCCCAGACCATACCATAACGACAGAGGAAACAGGTCAGGGGCAAGGCCAGGTCAAGGTCAAGGCTGTAGGTCAAGAAACAAACATTTTGGAGATAGTTATGGGACTAAATACAGGACTGAACAGTCTAAAAGGCAGCCTGCTAAAGGTAGAGAAGCTAGAGGTGTTCAGAAAGACCAGGATGATTCAGAGTTCAGTTTTTATTCAGAAAACACAAATACAAAACCAGACAGTAAAGCAAGCCATGAAAATCATAGAGAAGAGCCCCGAGAAAGTAAACAATGTGTGAGTGGTGACCGAGACAAGGAGAATACTCCCACTGATGTAGTAAATGATAAAAAGGCACAGTCTGGTGGACTTGCAGGTAATAGAGATAAAGGCAGTGATAATATGTCTCTAGTTGATGGATCCCCAGGTAAACCAATAACTCACAGAGGCAGAGGGAGCCATAGACCTGGCAGAAACCCAGAGGGTTTTGTTAAAGGTGGACCTGGTCGATGGGATGATCGACCTGTCCGCCCTCCACCTGGCTTTCAAGTGAAAGTACCAAATAACATACACCAGCCGCACAGAGCCCCGTCAGCCAAGAAGCCACCTCCAGGTTTTGACGATTTTAGGTGACAGAGGGTCCATCGTGAATCTGTGAATACCACAACATCTGACTATTCTGCTTGCGTCAGGATTAATATTGGAAACGTTATCATTAATATAATATTTGTTGTCCTAGATGTTTATTCAAATTTCATGTATTTATTTAGGAACAACTTAACATGTTTCCTGATCTACTGGTTATATATCAGACAGTATGGAGAATACACAAAAATGGAACAATATCAAAGTGAACACAAACAACTGCTGGTGATGTGAATGGTGAATGTTTAACACAATTGGTCGAAAGGTCAAGATCTAAATAGCAAATTGACCATTGATTGAGGGGCATTTTCTGTCAATGTTATAATGGAGCAGATTTTGGAAAGTAAATTCCTCTCTCAGTTAAGTCACAAAACCAGTGTAATTTTGGAATGGGATTAAAATTGAATAAGTATTTAACATGTGGTAAAGTAAAATGTTACAAGAAAAGCAATTTATTTATTAAAGTGAGTAGGTTTTGAGTATTTGACCTGCAGTATTAAGGGTTGTTGCATTGAGATATGTCGCATGGTATCCTTTATTTAGCAATATGTATCAAAGATTCATTCAGTTGTATTTATTAGATGTATTGTAGGTATTAGTTTATAATCATATGTTTATTTTTATGCATAAGCATAATTATTTCTCACTGTCATATTACCTCAGGTTGTATGAATTTTACAATTTCAGGATTGTCCTGCCGTCTGATCCAACAGAATTACAAATGTGTGTGTGTGTGTACTAATATATCTGTATGTACGTGAATGTTCTAAGCCACGTGAGTGCCACAGGTCTGGTGCGTACATATGCTGATCAATTGTGTTATTGTTTTATACAAATACATTTCTTTAAATGATTACTGGCTGCTGTTTTCTGTTCTGTTATGTATGTATCCCATGTAAGATTTTTACCCATTATCACTATTTTTGCAGCTGATCTAGGTAATATTCACCTAAAGTAACTCACATTTGTCCTGTATCTAGATTAATTTGCCATTGCATAACAATTTTTGTAAGTAATTGGCAAGAATTCTTATTTAACATCAGGGCAGTTCATGGTGAGAATTTAAATCATGATGAAATCTTTAAATGGCCTATTTTGGGCTATGTTGTTTACTAGAGCCCTGCGCGGGCCGTAATTTAGAGCTCCCACCCGCCCCGCATTACAAACCTTTAGCCCACAACCGCCCTGCCCCGCAGTTGTGAAAACAGGTCCCGCAACGCCCCTCACTATAAAACAAGGGACCCATGGGTCGCGGCGCTCAGCTGTTATATATTATCACAGAATATGATTTGGAAGAGGAGGGAGTATTATGAGTTTATGGCATTTAACTCAAGTTATGTAAGATTTTGATCAGATCCTTGGAGACAGAGAAGAGGATTGATGTCATTTATATTATTTACAGTTTGAAATGGTGTGCTTTTGTCACAGAGGTTTTGACTTGGCCATATAACCATGATAAGCACACCTCAGCCTTTGTGAGTTATGGATTAAAGCTATATCTATAGCTATTGACAGAGCCAAATGCAACCTATACATTGACTATTAGAAGATCACATGTGCATTTAATACTCCTGGTGCTCTACCCTAAACCATGTTATGTAATATCTGAGACTGGCCACAAGTACAGGCCTACTGAGCTGTCTAAATATACAACACTGTTGTCAGGTACATTTGTACAATATTATGACCAGTTGTCCCTGTAAAAATGAATGTCTCAAAACTCAGGAAGTTTATATTTCACAAGTGCAGTATACTAATACAGAAAATGGAATAACCGAAGGAACATAAACAGACCTGCAGTACTTTAGTAAATGTTATATCATGTTTTAAGCCCGCAGAAACCCGCACTAAAATAACATGTAGCCTGCCCTGTCCTGCATATCCAAGCTTTCATCCTGCACCCGCCATGCCCCGCAGGTAATTTTTTTTGGCCCGCCCTACAAAATCATGAAAAAGCCAGCCTGCAGGGCAGGTTGGGGCCCGCGCAGGGCTCTATTATATACAGACTTTGCCAGTTGTGAGATTTCATAAACATTTTCATCAATTTAAAAATCATATACATTTTTGCCAATTGTGAGATTTCATAAACATTTTCATCAATTTAAAAATCATTTACATTTTTAAACATGAAGTGCTTGAAACTGCATCTTTGAAGGTGTTCACGTGCATAATACTGGTGGAGCCACCTACAATCTTTTTTACGTAGTGTACATCCATGCCAGTATTTCAAGAAGGATGTTTGTGTAATTGGTACTTGTACCCAGGTTCAAAATTGTTAATACTTTTTTTTGCGTGTACTTGTCACACATGTTCTTGAAAAAGTATCAAGTTCTTGTCAAATAATGTCAAGTGTGTTATCAATGAAGGACTGCACCTGACGAATATCCCATTTCACAGGTTCGCATTAGTCCTTGTTCATGTTTGCTTCCAAAATTGTAATATTAAAGATTTTGGCTGGTTTGACTAAATTGATTTAAATGGCTTAACTGCCTTTTAGGGGCCCGCTTGAAAAGCGGGTGCCCTATAGTAATCGACCTGTCCGTCTAGTTGTCTGTACGTCCGTCCGTCTGTCCGTGCGTCCGTCCGTCTGTCCACAAATTCCTTTCCGGATGATAACTCCAGTTAAGATTGACGGATTGAGTTCAAACCTGATATATAAATCAATTATGGAAGATCCCTATCGATTTTGGGGTCCGGAGGTCAAAGGTCAAAATGTTTTACACAGTTTGGTGTTAAATTTTAGGTCCCTCTTTCAGCAGGGCAGAAATCATAATTGTAACCATAATTGTTTTTTTACACCTTTACAGTAACGTTAGGACAGGTCCTCATGTCAACAGCAACGAGGCATGGTATATGGTCATAGTCAGCCATTTTTCTGTAAGTTTTGCGGTAAAAACCATTACTGAACACCAAGTAAGGTTGCACTCTCTTAGCAAATATGCATGCGAAAGGACACGCATTGTTAACACAATAACTCCAGACCAAAGGGCAAGCATATATAGCATTCAGTCGTGTAACCTCACTACAAGGCATTTTTCTCTCAAATTTCAAACCACATTCCATTAAGACAGATTGTGCAGTATCAGAAGAAATACTATAAGACTGCAACAACACAAGCAAGCCACCCTTATTACTGACAAGATCCTTCCCTTGCAGGAAACTGTCATCCGTTTGTGCTTTTTATGCCCCCGCCACAAAGTGGCCGGGGCATATAGTTTTACCCATGTCCGTCATTCCGTCCTTCCGTCATTCAGAAATCAAACAGTTGTACGGACTTTTTTTCGCAATGCCTGCAGATATTGGCCTGATTTTTGGTGTGTGGGCAGATATAGACCAGTTACAGATCGAGTTCGCGTTTCGTCCCGGTTGACCTACTTTTGACCGTTTTACAGCTCCTAAACTTAGAAATTTTCATGAAAAATATGAAATTTCATGACAAATACACATGTACGGACTTTTTTTCGCAGTGCCTGCAGATATTGGCCTGATTTTTGGTGTTTGAGCAGATATAGACCAGTTACAGATCGAGTTCGCGTTTTGTCCCGGTTGACCTACTTTTGACCGTTTTACGGCTCCTAAACTTAGAAATTTTCATGAAAAATATGAAATTTCATGACAAATACACATGTACGGACTTTTTTTCGCAGTGCCTGCAGATGTTGGCCTGATTTTTGGTGTGTGGACAGATATAGACCAGTTACAGATCGAGTTCGCGTTTCGTCCCGGTTGACCTACTTTTGACCGTTTTACGGCTCCTAAACTTAGAAATTTTCATGAAAAATAGAAATATTCATGACAGATACACATGTACGGACTTTTTTTCGCAATGCCTGCAGATATTGGCCTGATTTTTGGTGTGTGGGCAGATATAGACCAGTTACAGATCGAGTTCACGTTTCGTCCCGGTTAACCTACTTTTGATCGTTTTACGGCTCCTAAAATTTCATGAAAAATAGAAATATTCATGACAGATACACATGTACAGACTTTTTTTCGCAATGCCTGCAGATATTGGCCTAATTTTTGGTGTGTGGGCAGATATAGACCAGTTACAGATCAAGTTCGCGTTTTGTCCCGGTTGACCTACTTTTGACCGTTTTAAGGCTCCTGAACATAGAAAATTTCATGAAAAATATGAAATTTCATGACAAATACACATGTACGGACCTTCTTTGGCAATGCCTGCAGATATGGGCCTGATTTTTGGTGTTGGCAGATATTGACCAGTTACAGATGGAGTTCGCATTTCGTCCCGGTTGACCTACTTTTGACTGTTTTACGGCTCCTGAACATAGAAAATTTCATGTAAAATATATATTTTCATGACAAATACACTTGTACAGACTTTTCTTCACAATACCTGCAGATATTGGCCTGATTTTTGGTGTGTGGGCAGATAATGACCAGTTACAGATCAAGTTCACGTTTTGTCCCAGTTGACCTATTTTTGACCGTTTGACGGTGCTCTAACATCGAAAATTTCATAAAAAGGTGCACATGTATGGACTTTTTTTTGCAGTGCCTGCAGATTCAGGCCTGATTTTTGGTGTGTAGGCAGATAATGACCAGTTACAGATCGAGTTCTTGTTTTGTCTCAGTTGACCTACTTTTGACCATTTGACTGCTCCTGAACATAGAAAGTTTCATGAAAAATATAAATTTTCATAACAAATGCATATGTACTGACTTTTTTGTACTGATAATGACAGTTACAGATCGAGTTTGCGTTTCATCCCGGTTGACCTACTTTTGATTGTTTTACGGCTCCTAAACATAGAAAATTTCATGAAAGACAGAAGTTTTTATGGAAAATGCACATATATGGACTTTTTTTCACAATGCCTGCATATACTGGCATGATTTTTGGTGTGTTGCTTGATAATGACCCGTTACAGATCGAGTTTGCATTTTGCCCTTGTTGACCTACTTTTGACCATACGAAACCTCCTGAACTTAAGAAATTTTCCAAATTTTACAAATGTTTCTAATTTGCCCAAGGCGGGGGCATTCGTGTCGTTCAAACACATCTAGTTCTATTCTCCGTCACTCGATCCTGCACACATTACTGACTTTATTCATGATCCATTTATCCAAACATCTTCTGTTTTGGCGGTAACTGAAACATATCAACTCACTGATAATTTCACCATCCCTGTGTATAGAAACTCAATATCCTGTGCCAGAACACCACATCATGGTGGAGGTGCAGTTCTCTGCTCACGTGAAAGATGTTCATTGCAGAAACTACCGGTCCTCTACAGACTTACTCCACAATTGATGCAGGAGCAGCAAATCTAATCATACAAAAACAACAAAACACAACTACCATTCAGTTGTTACTCGTGTATTTTCCACCAAGAACTCCATTATATGAAATCAGTGATTGCATTAAAAACTTTATCAATATGCACGGAGGAACACAAGTTATCATTGCAGGTGATTTCAACATTGACCTGACAAAAAACCTGTCAAAGAACACTGTCATAAACCAGTTGCAAACCTTAGGGTTCCCCCAGGTTACAACTAGCCCAACGCACCACAGTGGCTATCATTTAGACCATGTTTGGACAATCTATCTCCACTTCCAACATCTCAAGGAATTTGCACCTATTATAGTGTTCATCAACAAATTTACATTGATATTCATATGTAGCCATTCTATACAACACAGCGCATCTGTAGACCCAAGCCTAAGAACAGCTGAATCTCAGTTCAAGAGAATGACCATTTTATCACTATACCAGCAGCTGACTCTCTCTAATCATACAAGGTTCATGTACAGACTCAAACATCACATATAGTAAGGCCAATTCAACATACAAATACATGAATAATATTTGACACAGCCCAGCCAAGACTTCAACCAAGAATAATTGGCACAGGTAATACACAAATACAGAAACTAAAAATGCATGCAGTTCTTTTATATCATTATTTTGATAGCTTTGAATATTTTCACTTTACCATATCTTTTCTTCCAGTTTATACATGTCAGCTGTTCTTTATAGGTTCTTTAATTTTCAAATATCACTCTATCAGCCCATGCTACCAAAGTACACCAAATTCACAGTACTTCAATTTATTATGACTGCATCTTTTGCGGGGCCCTTCCTGACCTGTCAATTTTCTAGTTACAACGTAAAGAAAATAAATTAAATATTTCTAAATATGTGCGAAAAATTTGAAATTTTGTTTCTTATGCTTTGTTAGAAATATCGCTATTCTCCTTCGTTAATTTCAGGCGAGTCAATATAAGGGAGGAGGGGGTAGGGGGTATATATTTTCCCACTTTTTGGCAAGGGGGATGGTTAATGTAATTATTCCCCTCCCCCACCCTGCTGCTAAAAGAATAATATTTATAAATATATTGCAAATGAAATATATTTAAAATAAGAATTATTGACTTTGGTTCCATTTATGAGTTAACTATGAAATATTTTATCTAACCTGGAAACATGATACCATATTTCCTAAAACCTTATACTTAATTGTAATATTTGAAATGTGAATAAGTAAAAACATTTGAAATTTCTCATACAGACGCTAAAAAGGTATATATATATATATATATATATATATATATATATATATATATATATATATATATATATATATATATATATTGTTAACCTAATATAAACAGATCACGTATGCGTGATGAACACAAATTTTGTCAAGAAGATAAAAAAAAATAAAAAATCAGATTCTGTAACACTAGGCAGCGCAAAATGTCTAGGGGAATGAATAAAGAAGTCAGTGTTTTTTTGTTAATAAATAAATATAATTTATTCTTAAAACAACCCTAACATTACAATACACTAAATCAATACAATTATACAGTAAAACAGCGGTATTATAACAAATCAATACAACCAAACAGTAAAATACACAAAGTGCACAGTACCTGGACACCACCACCGTCACAACGATAAGTTCTTTAAATGTATACTCTCGGAGAATGACAGTCCCATGTAAAGCTCTTGTAACAATCCAAAAAGTAAACTGAAGTCCAAATGCACAAAATCCAGGAGAATGTCTGAAGAAAATCTATAATTACCGCACTCGTCGGATAAGGTCCCAGAAACTGACACACGCTTCTGCGTCCGCTAGAAATCTTCTCTGCTGCTCCCCCATGCAGCTCTAGAACACAGCCCCTTTATATACTCTTCACCCAAAGCCGGGAATTTTCCACTTCTCGAACAGTCTAAAAGATCTTACGCAACACAGTAAACACCCGTTACAGGAATCATCTAGAAGAACGTCGCTGTGTGTATCTCTACACGGGTCCACACGTGACTCACGACCAGGCAAGAAAACCCAAGGCTAGCATGACAACGAGAGTTCAACCACTTCGTATTAAACTGCGAATGTAACAAACGGCCCGGTGAGGGTGTCAAAACACGAGTTACGCCCGTGTCAGACAATAAAAAGAGCACCTGTAACAATATATATATATATATATATGTGTGTGTGTTTTTGTGTGTCTGCGTGTCATCCCGCAAAAATCTTGACATATTGATTTAAGTCCCACCATCTGTCGTGCGTCGTTGTCGTCGTCAGTCTTTGTCATACCTTCCGAATTTTAGGATTATTAAAACCTCTGTAACTATAACACTGCATAGTTTTTCAAATTTGAAAATGTAATGTCAGCTGTACATTTCTGTGACAAGGTTGATACATAAAAATTGGCCAACTAGTTCAAGCATGTCCTGAAACATGAATGTTTTATGATGTTTAGACGATACTGAGACCTTAATTATAAACCAATGGTTATTCAATATATAATTGATAACGTTTAACATTCATATTACTTCTCAAAGCCGAAAACCGACAAACCTTTTTTACAGGCTCAATGAAAACAAAAACTTTAAAAAAATTCTTGCCATGGGCGTTGTTGGTCCCTTCATGAGCACAAGCAAATAGGTTAGAGAAATATCACACCCTAAATTTTCTCACTGTGGAAGCAAATTGAAAGATGATTTAAGAACATGTGATGATATTACAAATCAACAGTGGCTATGTTTAAATAATGTTTCCTTAAAAAGTGAGGAGACAAAAGAAATTTACGTTTTGCCCCAAACTAAAAAACAAATAAGGGGGAGGGGGCGGGATATCCCTCTGCAAGCTTCGAAAGAACTCCTGTAACCTGAATATGTATGTGTATTCAAATTTGACGGATATGACATAAGGTTCCACTGCAAATAACGTCTTGGTCTATCAACACTGGTCACCTCTTCTTTTGTATTCTTTTTAAAATTCAACATTTCAGCTACTACCTTATGGTTTTCAGTCCATCAAATACTGTCATTTTATCAAGTTTGATCCATCTGGCTGACATGTTCTTCGTTCTTCAGGATTGTTGTTCATGTTCTTTGAATTGAAGGTGAAGAAATTAAAGTGTCAAGATTATCACTAAATAATGATGGTGGAGAAATAAACGTGTCAAGATTATCGCTAAATAATAATGGTGGAGAAATTAAAGTGTCAAGATTATCACTAAATAATGATGGTGAAGAAATGAAAGTGTCAAGATTATCACTGAATAATGATGGTGGAGTAATAAATGTGTCAAGATTACCACTATATAACGATGGTGGAGAAATTAAAGTGTCAAGATTACCACTAAATAATGATAGTGGAGTAATTAAAAGGGTGTCAAGATTACCAATAAATAATGATGGTGGAGAAATAAAAGTGTCAAGATTACCACCAAATAATGATGGTGGAGTAATTAAAAGGGTGTCAAGATTATCACTAAATAATGATGGTGGAGAAATTAAAGTGTCAAGATTATCACTAAATAATGATGGTGGAGAAATTAAAGTGTCAAGATAACCACTAAATAATGATGGTGGAGAAATTAAAGTGTCAAGATTATCCCTTAATATTGATGGTGGAGAAATAAAAGTGTCAAGATTATCACTAAATAATGATGGTGGAGAAATTAAAGTGTCAAGATTACCACTTAATAATGATGGTGAAGAAATAAAAGTGTCAAGATTACCACTAAATAATGATCGTGGAGAAATAAAAGTGTCAAGATTACCACCAAATAATGATGGTGGAGAAATTAAAGTGTCAAGATTATCACCAAATAATGATGGTGGAGAAATAAAAGTGTCAAGATTATCACTAAATAATGATGGTGGAGTAATTAAAGTGTCAAGATTATCACTAAATAATGATGGTGGAGAAATAAAAGTGTCAAGATTATCACTAAATAATGATGGTGAAGAAATAAAAGTGTCAAGATTATCACTAAATAATGATGATGGAGAAATTAAAGTGTCAAGATTATCACTCAATTATGATGGTGGAGAAATAAAAGTGTCAAGATTATCACTAAATAGTGATGATGGAGAAATAAAAGTGTCAAGATTATCACAAAATAATGATGGTGGAGAAATAAAAGTGTCAAGATTGTCACTAAATTATGATGGTGGAGAAATAAAAGTGTCAAGATTACCACTAAATAATGATTGTGGAGAAATAAAAAGTGTCAAGATTATCCCTAAATATTGATGGTCGAGAAAAAGTTTTAGGCCTATTGTATTTATCTTCTCTATGTACGGTGTGTTCCATGGTACTTCGAATTACTGATCCAATATCAGGTGCATAAATTACCATAAGGAAGGAAAGCACGTCTACGCATGTGGAGTGCACCATGTATACCAGGAGGCACGTACTAGTATATGCCTCGCGGAAAGCCAGCCCCGGACTATAAGCAAACAAATACCCAAAGTCAATATGAGTGTTGCCGGACTAAACTGCAGGCAAAGTGTTAACATGTTTATGCACAAATAAACATGGTTTACTTATCCATTTTTCTCTAATGCAATTATTTTTTATTCAGGGCGAGCCGATCCCCCAGACCCGTGTTTTGGAGCAGCAGTGTATATATTAAAGTCAGCACTGTCAGTTCTGAATATTATGCGATTTACTCCTGTTTCTTGTCCACCGTTTCACTTACTGAAATTATTGTAGTTTTTTGTTTATAAAATTAAATGCTCTGTGGTAAATTGCCCAGACCATATAATAGTGAGCCCTTTATTTCTCTTACCATTTAGTTTTGACCTTGAGAGTGCCATCGGCATTTTCAACGATGGCAAACCAGAAGGCTCACCTTAATCCCTCATGAAATCTCCGGTATTGATCAATTATTGCCCGTGTCTTTGGTGGATTTAATGTTAACATTATTACCGCAAAAAGATAAAAAAAATTGTCATTGTTTAATTATTATAATAGCTGTCAATTGTTAATCTATGTCACCAGACGACTGTGACTTAGTTATTGTATTGCATATTCAAGTAGGCAGTATAACCAAATGATTGTTTTGATAATTTATTGTTCATTAATATAGAGTATCATGTTTACATATTAGCGGGAGAACTTTGGTTAGAGAGCACACGTGTCTCGTTTGATTTGAATTTCAGTACAGTTTAATTCCGTCGGAGCCGTCTCTGTTTGGCGGTCTCTATACTAACGACTGTTTGTTATAGACTTCAACGGGTTAGCTGTTTAGTTTAGTTTTCTCAGGGTTTTATCTCTGGAGGCGTGTCCATATAGAAATTATGTTGTTATTGACGGTCGGCATAATAGGGAGTGGCGATTGGCCAGAGGACGGTCAGGACTTGTGATGTCAACAAGCAAATATGAGTCGTTATGAAGGGGATGTTCGACACATTTGCCCAATCAGTGTGCCAGGATGGTATAGCCTGACGATACCTGCAATCCAGGGGCAGGACTCCTTGCATTAAGAGTCTAGACAGCTGAGATTTGATGTCTGGAGGTGCAGATAGTCGATGTCTGAGGAAAGCCACGGTGATTTTTCGGCAACGGACTTCAGAGCGAGTGGCGCATTTTGCCGTCGGACTGGTAATCTGGCGATCATACATGTTGTGAGCGCTTCCAGGAACAGACCGAGGACTTAATTTAAACGCCTAACTGTAGAGGTAATGGCTATCGTTGTGTGGACGCATATTCTGCTACCTAGAGCTGGATGATTCCAGGAGACATCAGCTGTGAAAGACATTGATTCTAAGTCCAGATAAAATAGTCTGTGCGTGTTGCGTGAACTGTACCTCGAGTGGTAAACTAGTATGCTCCAGCGTAGGACTGTTGGTGTTCGGGGCCCGTGTAACTGTGAGTAAACTTATTGTACTTTGTTGACAGCGCGAGACTGCAGAGAGACGACCAGTGCAACATTCCGGTGTCACATGTGCGCGATGGCCATGTGATCTAGACAAGTGTAAACAAAGGACCGTTTTGTGTAGTGTGTCTTACGGACTTGGTGCTTATTTCAGTGTTAATTATCGGACGTTAGTAATCAACGGTGCTTGAACATATGGAGCGCCTCTCTCGAGAACGTGTCTTCTTTCTTTAATATATTGATTGTTTTTGTTAACATATGTCTTATTAAGTTTTTGGAGTGTACATATGTGAGTGTTTCGGTCAGATGGTTTGACTTTTAAAAGAACCTTGTTGTTCACATCTTTAGTGGTGTGACAATCTATAATAATGTTTGGTACTTTCTTTTTATTGTTTTAAAACTGCTATTTCATGTCAGTTTTTAAAAATATCCCACACGAACTATTCCGCCCCATGGACCCCTTCTCCCCCTATTTGTTTCATGCTTTATACCATGCACGCCTTTGGTTTTGAGTAAAATTAAAAACCCAGTAATGCATATGAAGTTTTATTCAGATTTAATTTAGGTTCTAAATATTATCAATTTGGCACACATGATTCAATAATTCAAAATTTATTATTTTTTTGTGTGGTGCAGCATGTGATTAAAAATAGGAAATTGGTCTCATTAATCATGCAGTCGCAGAATGATTAAATATACAAATTAAAATATACAATAAAAATGATTTACGTATACGGAATTACTTCTCATGCGACTGCAATTCATAATGTATTCGAGAAGCTTGTTTTTCGAAAATGTGATATTTTTACGCGACATATTTGTACTTTTTCGTAGAAACTGGACTGGCATCAGTTAGGTCTCAACTTTTGGACGATTTCAAGGGTTTGATTGCATAATATATGTTGCCCAATATCTCAAGAACTGCTGGGGCTGTCAGCGCCAAACTGCATGCATATTTGCCCTATGACTGATATTTCATTCTGTGCTTCAGGGGGCACCACTTACATCGACTTTGACACTTCCTCTACTTAAGTCAGTTATTACGTAAACACTTAGTTTTTTTAACAATTAAGTCATTAGATTTAAATGAGTATGGATTATTTTCAAGATGAGAGCTTAAGGGAACTTATAATATTTCATGTTGCAGTATTTCTTGAATCCTGCATGTGTCAGCTTATGAAATGTAGTATCAATGCAATGTATTAATCATGTGAAGTATGTGACGAATTATGTGTATGTAAGTTAGAGGAGTGGCACTTAATGCTTAATCATTTTCTATGTGCAAAATGATATATTCATTTTTTTCTTCACGGTATGCACAGGTAAGCTGTGTGCGGCACCACTTATGCTGGACTACGGTTGAAATGTCATGAAGTTTCTCTGTATGACCCTTTCAATTGTTACCAAAGACCATGCACAGATTTGCATAAATTTAAACATCTGGGTCATTTGTTGATAATGACGGACAAAAGCTATCAGTGTGATAAATAGCAATCCACAAACACTATCCATTAGACATATTGTGTTCTTAATATGCAGACAGATATGCAGATTATATGTAGATAAACTTTGGTAAACTCTCTTTCTAAAAAAATAGGTCAATGTGTCCTAATTTTATGTGTTTTTATCTCTAATAGTGTTCGGATTCAGATGAGCTACTTGTTTACACAATAATGATGTTTTCTCATATAACAATTAGAAAATATATACCAGGTGTATGTTTAAAAGGAAAACGCAATTCAACCAAATGCTAATGTGTTTGATTTCCGAAAGAGTTGCATTAGAAAAGCAATTAAATAATACCAATTAAAACAGAGCTGAACATGCTGAAACCTGAAATTAACAAGAAGAGGAGAATGGTATAGGAAGTGTCCAAATATTTGCTCCAACGTCGAGTGTTAACGGTAACGCACACAGATAAACGGAACCCCAATCTACAAAGCGATTTCAGAGGACTTTGCATTTTAGGGAAACCACCTTTAAGCTAAGATACCTTATGTACGGAATATGCGGAAGGCGTATTGACAGATTATATATGTCACCACAAAATGCACAATTTCTTTGTTTCGCATGAGGAACCGGCAAAAATCGCCAGATGCAGCTATTTGCTGGATACACATTTCGTATGCCGGATACAGGAGCCTCACCTTATTTATTTAGTCAATATAAATTGTTCCCCGCATTTTGCACGCCGGATCCTCATTCTGTACATAAGAAATGTTTGCTGAACTCGAAACGAACATTGTCTCGTCCGTCGCCTACAGGTGTTGCTTTTTTGATGGAATAGGTACGTTATTGCATGAAGAATATGTGGCAATATTTTAATGAATTGATTCCACAATATAGAGTATTTACTGTAATATAAATGATACGGTATATAGGATTCTATTCCGATGCAGTTTACATATTATCTGGGTGAGAACTAGTGCAGAAAAGCGTCTATACATGAGAGTACTTATTTTGCCACATACACACAAAATAAAATGAGAAAGACGTTTTTCCAGGGTTTTATTTATATATTTTCTAAACGCTCATCACAGATTTATTATAAGGCACTAAAACGACATTTAATACACGGAATTAAATCAACCATTGAGACCACTCTCCATGTAGATGGTATTCCAGCGTACTCTTTCTGTCTCTTTTGATCGTTAACCGCCACCCAGTTGTAATCACTTAATAAAATCACACGTATAGATTTGGTGTGCGCACGTGATCACGTTTACAGGACGTGAAGTCCAGCTTGGCGCCACATTAGGCCTACTGTATCTGTCGACTCGTCCTAAACGTTTACGGGCGAGGCTTTCACGTTTAGGTTATGAATCGGTCTTTAATTGTATTATTATTTGGCTTGCTTCTGTCTCTTAACCTTTCGTGGTTGTTGCATCACATTTTATTCATGTGTACGCATACAAAAGAGTCATTTACCAAACACATCAGCCACAAGATTTGCAGTATCGTCACCTTAAATTTTTATGCCTGTTCAATCGTGGATAATTAATCATTAATCACGATAATTGACATGTATGCATTTATGTTGATATTTTTTAAAATCGCAAGGAATATACGGAATGTTTCAACTCAGGTCATGTTTGTCCTTTTCATGTCTTTGTTCTGTACTGCATGTCCACAATTTCGTAAAGTTAGTTTCGTAAAGTTTCCGAAATTATATACCACACATCTGATACTTCATCACTGTCTGAGCTGCCGGTATGTCCATAGGGTTATAATGTAAACGTTGTGATTTGATAAATGCACAAGAAATGTCCCGGCATGCAACTGTATTGTGCATTTTACGCCTTGCTGCTCGGAATGCAGTCGGTTTCCGCTGTGGTGCGCACAGTGAGAACGCCGCTATCAGGCTTGTTGTTGGGTTTATCATCAATGTCTTCCATGTCAAACAGCTGCGCTTGAGAGTCCTTCTTTGATTCAAGTTTTTCATAATCTTCCCTGCAAGGTCCTACTTCCTTCCATGCCATGATAGATACGATAACGCCAATCACAAACGCGACCAACGGGAGAAGGAGTGCGGGAACTAAAGCTTCGATTCCCACGCGGTAGAGGAGAGCTTCTGTTAACCTGGACGGGTTATAAAAACATGTGTAGGAACTTCCGTTGGTTTTGTACGTATTATAAAAATTCTCCGCGTCCACACGAAGCTCCGTGTAGTTGTTCAGGTTCTTGCAACGATAATACGAGCACTGGAATGAAAATTAAATACATGTGTAATTATATGATTGATGTTCTTGCTACAGGTTTCGAATAATCAATCCGATCTTTATAAGTTAACTAGCTGATAAACCCGGTATACCGAGCTTTTTACCGCGGTTTTGGAGATATATTTACTGAGATATTGAATGTTGGCTCATTTTTTATTATAAAAGTTAAAAGAAAATATAGATTTTTAGTGGGATACTCTCGGAATATGAAATGTACAAATAATTTTTTACTGTTATTTTGTGGCGCTGTGCTCGTGGCAAAAATCATATCCCGGTATGTTTACCTTAAAGACCTGGTCAGTGATGGTTTACATTGCGAACCGGAATGAGACGCGGAGGCATACAGTGTTTCGTTGATATTTGACTGGTTTCTATCGTTGGACGTATAAAGAATAGGTTGATGTGAGGAACACATTAGATTAATTAAATGTACGTTTCAAGGAAACTGTTCCTGAAGAAGGAAACAGAAATATGCATACATCGTAAGTAGCAGAAGCGGACCCAGCGGGACTCCATGCAGTGGGTTCGTATCCCATTTTCAGACCCCCCCCCCCCCCCCCCCCGACACCACCCCAGCCCTGTTCCTCAATTCGGGACCTTGAATTATAGGTTTTGTCATTAATCCTCCTGGGTTGAACTCTCCATTTCATAGAGCGAGAAACATGTGTTTTTCTCTTTTACTGAACACGCACGTGGGTCAAATCCCTCATTGAAAGCAAGCGTTATTCATATGAACAATAGTCCTTAGTGTTAGAGGTTAAGTGACCACGATGCACGCATTCCGGTGATTGCCGAAGGCAGTTCGGCTGTGCTCGGTAAAAAAGGAAAAAATCACTCAAAATTATATGTATATTAAAAATTATTTATTTTCATATCGCCTATGTCACTGTGGGGATAATAACCTTTAAAATGATGTATGGCACAATATTGTACACAACGCGGTTTTAGAGAACACCGCGAACAAACGTGAACTGAATTCCTTTTATAAGTATTAGATTATAGATTATATTCTACTGATATTTTTTTCTGCAGAATACGTTGGACAAATTACATAAATTTACTTTCTCTACGAAAAAAGTGTGATTCCCTCAAATGTGCAAAAATTCAATATGATTAATATATATTGACTCCATTAAGCAAACCACGTCATCTGAAGTCTCTCAGTGTGATAAACACGACATGATCTATGCTATGATTAGATCCCCATGAAATAGGTATAAATTAAGTTGACATATCAACAAAAGAAAAAATGTATTGCGAAATGCTACAAGACATAAGAGAATAATAATTGTTGAAAAAAAGATACCGGATTATATAATTCAGTTATATAAATTGTTTAAAAACCAATTATATAAAACCTTGTTACTGTTTATATTAATGTTTTTTTATCATGAGCGCCACATTGTTGAGCCTGCTTGAAAACACGCAATATGATAACTTTTTATAGGCTCTGTGTTAAACGTGTCAATTTAAATATAAAATCTACAAGACTGAACACTTACCGTGAGACCGGCGCCCTGACGTATCGCTGAGATGTAACCATTGACCAGCAGAGCCGACTGTCGGTTACTGCCCTGTTTGTACGTTACACTCACTGCGTAACACGGGTAGGGGGCGCCACAGTTTGGGTCCTGCAGTGTATCACTGCAGCAAACGTTCCCAACGAACTGCGCGTTATTCACCGTACACGTAGTCGTCCCGAAACCTCCTGCGTAAACGTAGGACGGTAAGAGCTCACACGCAAAGATGGCGAAGAGGTAACCGCCCAGGACTGTCAAAGCGAGGCCAAGCGCAAACACCGCCTTGGTTGAATTCGAAGCCATGGTCTGATCTGAAATAGCAAGATAAAACAGGTACGATTATTACTTTTCATAACATCTTCAGGAAGTTGGTAAATAGTCTGTAGTACCAGGGAGAACTCTGAGCCTGCCTACAACGCTTTCTAATCTAATTCGTGGAAATAAACTCAAAAGCTTTGATATTCCTCTTACACAGACAGAAAAAAAGGTACGAAAGTCGGAAACGCTGTGGGACAATGAAGGTATAATACGTGTAGAAGGACTAGCTTGAACCATTACATGCATGGAGGCAATATTGTTTAATTAATCGTTGAGAATATTTATGGTGAAACTAACTTTGATAATAACTTGATTTATTAATCATCCTCAGTTAATTCCAATGAAGCAAGTTTACTTTTGTCTTTTGAAATTGGATTCGTTTATTCATTTTTTATACAATATAAAAATAGGTCATTAATTCAGTCACTGAATATGTGTAATTGTGTGCTATTCAATTTGCATGAATTTAATACCTATTTATTATTCTTAGTTTTGTGACGAAATGTGTTTTAGATTATCTTGAAAAATAAGAAAGTCAAATATTGTTGTTCATATAGTAAAATGTTCCTACTGATGAAATATTGGCCCAAGGCCCCTTTTCCAACAGAAAATTTCAGAAATTCATTCAATCACAAGATTCATCTGTTGATTAGTTAATAAAATAATATTCTATTGTGGGGCTTCCCATATACATTCTATCATACCCTACATTGTCTCATGACTGTCGAAATCATCATTTTAAGAAACTACAGTTTCACAATTTAGAAAAACCTCATTTTTATTAATGTTACTTAAAGAGGCAAATGAAAAAAAAACACTAAAAAGATATGACTGTGTGAGCCATCAGGCCACCTTTATATGTAGCGATATTGTATTAACATCAGCAAAATTATGCAAACGTACCAGTTCTGTATTGTAGAAATTTCATATTGACTCAATCTTATCCTGTGATCTCATTGATAATAATTAATAATGGTTGTCTCATGGCCTGTATAATTTATAATTAAATGTTCATATATTTTTATGTCACGCCTCATGATAATATTTGACTGTCTAAATCGGTTGATGTTATACCAATCTCCGTCAATCCGTGTTAGTTTTCCTGAAAATCTTACACATGCACTCTATTTATGAATAGAAGTGAAGAAGAGATTAAGCTATATATTCCAAAGATACAACATGAAAACATTTATAATAATGAGATAAGTTTTGTTTCACGACAGGTTCGAATTGTCTCCGTCATTCTGTACAATTGTTGGAATATTTCGACGCAGGTTTGGTCATCTTTATAAGCAACTGATATATCTTCCAGGGTGCATGTACTAAAATATCTACAAGTAAACTCCGGTAACTTTGACAATTCATATGCCTTTGGTGATGTTGAAAGCTGAAAATATACTATGCAAGTACTGGAGAAAGTACATATTAACTTGTTTAAATTTATAAAATATGCTGGATCGTCGTAGATTTGTCCCCAAATGTATGCTTACAATGATTTATGTTACTTTTTTTTCAGTTACCAACTTACCTTAAAAGATGTGACTTCCCCTAATTAAGTAAAACCAGGTGAAAACGGCTTGCCGAATACAGTCAAATGTATAAAACTATTTCCAGGCAAACAATATACAAGATCCTTTTCAACAATTGCCAATTCCTTTGTCCTCTCTCTAACCTTTTGCTGCTGATTTTGTATTCTGTTCTGTCTGTTATTAGCTGACTCACAAATGCTATAAACTTCGTTCAGTTTGATCGTAATGCATACCCTGCTTTCTCTTTCGTTAACCGGTACAAATCACACTGAGTTAACGATGTGAACCCCGGGCTTTTATCCACACTAAAACACCTGCCTCATCCTTAAATCCGCCTCAGTGTGTCAGGAACATTAGTAACAACATAACAGTGGCCTGTCACACCTTGCCCTCTGCTAAGCCTCTAATTAGCAAGCATTTACCGCACTAAGCCCTCAATCCCCTTGTTGCGAAAATAATGTTATTTCAAAACAACTTGTAAGCTCGAGGGGATTTAACATCTTGAGGAAACAAGACCGGTTTATCAACCGTTGATGGCTGTTTTGTCAAAGTGAAATGTTCAGCTCAGGTGGAAACAGGTGTGAAGTAGAGAGCTGTCAGGAAGGGCAAACCTCCGCCCATGTAATGTTATGACTACCTGTCTAATTATTTAATGAATATCATTACATGTTTCTCTAATCACCCGGACATATAACAAATAGATACATTTGTGATCTAGCATACACATCTGGGTTCTAATTCAACACAACTGTTTTTACTTAGGATTTAAACATCATTGTACCAGTTGTTACGCCATAATGATTATCTTAATTTCGTGCTATATGCCTCTTTAACCAAAAATATGATTGAAGGTCATTGTATTCATAAAATATTCATATTTCAGAAAATGTGAACTAATATTTAATTTGTATATACACCTTGTCACGACAGCCTGTCGTGGACATCACATTTCATCATTATATAAAACTATTATTTGACTTGTCAATCCATCCTACATGGGGTGAAAACACAACCACTTGTATGCCCTGATGTAATTAAAACATTCTTTACTGGTCCATTGGTTAATTAAACAGATGTGATCCTTGATTGACAACTCTGAGTGTCACCAGTAGGAGCAGGTTTTTCAGCTTAACACTACTTATCTTGGATATTGGCCCCTGTTGATTCTCATTAATCAGCACAATCCCGGGCAGCTGGTGACATCATTCACAGTGCGCTGGCCCTGGGAACATAAGCTTCGCCTCCTCCTGAGTCTGACACACGCAGACTTGCAATCTGTCTTCATAGTTATTTTTATATGTTAAAGATGATTAAAACTAATGCTTACTGGTGACAGAACAAATTCAAAGCACAAAATGGATTATTATGGACTCCACAATCAAGTCTGGCGTCCTGTGGTCTACCCCGCAAACTTGCATACACCAAACCAGGGTTGATGGTTTGCATCCAGGAAGTTATCGTTCTTAATGTAAATCTTTTATTGTGTTCTTTTTTAAATGTTTTTCTTTTCCTGAAATAAATCATGTTATCTTATCTTATCTATTATCTTTACATGACTGTCACTTGCAATAATATTTCAGAATGCACAGTTATGTTTGAAAATATGTAAGCTGATACACGTTTTGTTTTCTTTTATGAGATCTGTTTTTTATAAAGCAGTTAAATGCCATTTCATCACAAACGTTCATTCGTCAAACCATCCAAAATTTTGCGAAATTTAAGAAGAAGGAAGCATGATAAATGTACTGTTAAACAATTAGAGATAATTGTATGTATTTTAAGATTAAGCTAATTTTATATGCACTCTTGTTGCCAGATGTGAGCTATGTCTCATATTGTTGCAATATTTAAATGTTTCAATTAAAAAACCTTCATCAAAAACACCAAATTTTTATTTATATAAAAATATCATAATCGAGGATATTCCGTGGATTCAAAATATTGTTATTCCACACTGAAGCGAGGTATTTTTTGTATACTAAGGCCTTGAACCACAATATTGAAAATCTTCAGTCTAGGTCTAGGTTTCAAATTTTTCCATGATCTGACAGATCAGATGTGTCCCTGCATGCATGGGTAGCCATCCTTGTTTCCATGACATCATGCGATCAGCAGCTGTCAACTGAGGCTGGATTTGCATCTGACCATGCATGGAGCTGGTATGTTGTAAAATGTAGACGGATTTCTCATTTTTTAAAATATTTCCGTATCTTGAATAATATACACGGTAGATGTTTATTTCCATTGTTGATAATACGTCCGATAATCGTCTAAACTAGAACCCTAATCTTGTAATTAAGAGGAACGAACACCAAAAGATTTTACTTTTTAACTTTCATAGCAAAGTATAATACAAATACTGTTTAAGTGTAGCATATTATCCCAGATATCCTTAGATATTTTGTAGCGATATGAATATTCGGAATTTTCAATCCAAATACCATACAATCGCCTCATCATAAGTTTATATTGTTGAAAGGTGAATCGCTAAATATTCGTTGAAAACCATCGTTTGATATTAAGCCGTATTCGTTTGGTGGTTTACGTGGAGCACAGCATATCTGTGAATCACGGTGAAGGAGCGAATTTTAGGATGTGAATAATGGCGGCAAATAATCATGTGGGCAAAATCAGGGATGTTCAGTGGCGTTCAAATGTTCATTTTTATCTTCATCCCAATATTATTGTATTATGTTAAATATCGTCACAATTTAAACATGCCAACAAATCTTTTCCATATGACACGCCATTTGCAAAACTTCTACATTTTTGGCCATGCATGCCTGATCTTTACATTATTTTACCGCTCGTTGTCCGTACCTTACTCAGGCGAAAAATAGCGTAAATCTTTACAACTTCAATACCTTTTATATAAGATCTTGAGTGGTTTTGTAACAAAATATAAGAGCTTTATCCACCAGTCATGCCATTAACTCTAACGTTTACGAGAGCCCTGTAATGCTATGGGGACCGCCATATTTCCATGCATCTCAAAGTCATTCGATTAGTACTTTTTCGAGAAGTACGTTTTGGACACTGCGCAGTTGAATGAAGCTTAAATTGACTTCACAAAACATTACCAATCGAATATATGCCTAATAGAAAATAAATAGGAAAGTCAAATTCAGCTGCGGTCTGACTCATTGTCATGCATCGTATTTTATCATATTGGAAATCCTTGCTGTTGTAACTCATGCTATAGAGCAAGCACAAGGCTGGGCAAATTATAAACAAATGTAACTTGGCTTAAACACATTGGTTAAAAACAACGAACAAATTAAAACTTTTGATAAAATAATATAACATCAGAAAAAGTATTTTGCAGTGTCATGTTATTAACTTGAACTTTGTATGGCCCCTTTTTATAAATGGTTCCTTTGAGTATACAAAATTTGTTATTATCATATGAGCAAAGGTGGCGTGGTTTAACACTTTATTTATGAAAGTCAAAATCTGTAATAGGTTTAACACGTACAAATATACACTCAAAGTGATAAAGTATGCTGCATTTACTTATGTGAATTCGTATAATTTTATAGCTTTAGGTATTATGTTCTGTTAGTTTTATGCCCTGTTAGTGAAATCATTCAGATTACTTTTATTTTAAGCCTTATGTACAAATCTGCCCCACATTACACAGCTACACTCAACCCTAGTGAGACTACACTTTACATAACAGTTTTATTCCTACATACCTCGCAACAATAGTTAGCAATATAAGAATACGAAAAAATACTCACTGATTTTTTTGTGTTGTTGCAAATAACGTTAACCTCGCGCCTATAGCTTAGGGAAGCGATTAAAATCGTGCTGCTGCTTTATCCGTAATGTCCCTGTAACGCCATACTGAACGATCATAGAACTGGATTAATGTTCCACTAAGGTTGACGATGATCTACTCCAAGGCACATAGGAACGGCCAACATACACAATGAAAACAAGTCAGCTATTTGTAGAGTACAGATTACCAAATGGGGAAATTCAGCAGAAATGAACACTGCCACCCCGCACTGAATCAAAGTAACGTGTATATCAAAGTGTACCTATGTCAAACAGACCGACTGGTTGGGGTTACCACGTGACTGGGTTCTTTTGTGTATGAACAATTCCACAGTCGGGCGCCGTGACCGGAAGAAAAACCAAATGTTGATTCCAGAAGTCAGGGGTATTTACTTCCCCGCGGATCAAAAGATGATTACGTACGTAATACAGTAAATATAAGCGGGGAGGATCATTGTGAGTTCGCGAGCTCTTTCCAACAAATGCATGGCCCAATATTTCCCTCGGTCATTTGTTGTACCATAAATCTGTGAGTAAACGCCGGCAGTCAAGCCTTTAAGGACTGAAAGTTGACACACCAATTATCACCGGGACCCACAGGGCTGTTTGTTTTTCAGTTACCATGGCAATCATGTAACTCACACGTGACCGGAACAAGCAACGTCAGAATCCTGGAATCAGAGACTGAGGAAAAACAGCTACACCAAGCTTTTAGATTAAACTTATTTAATTATACAAGTCTGTTCACCAACGCAAGGTATTCACGTTAAGACACAAATAAGCCCGGGATTATGTGAATCATGTGTCGTATGGCCCGATAATCCCTAATTAACTGTTGTCTTGGAGTCGTACTCAAGTGAAGCGCGTGCCTCAAGAGCAAATTATGACGGAGGCAAAACGCGGGCTATAAACCCTTGAATCAGTTTTATATTTGCCAAGAAAACGTCTTCATATTTAGTATCAATATGGCTACCCGGCTTGAGAGGACCAGGCGATATGTACCCCCGAGCAAACTCATGAGTAATCAATTACGAAATTATCCCGCTGACAATCACTCGGAGCTGCTGAATACTTTTAATGGATGTTATAAAGAAATGCGTGGTCCTTGAGACAGGTCGGTATCGTCAGGGTTTCCGTAAACAGTCTGGTCTCCTTGCGACGGCCGTTAACCGCCAAGAGATATCGATTCCTGCCGTGTCGTCTGCTCTTTCACTGTGTCGTCTGTCCAGCCCTAGCTGGTCGCTCATTCAGGACACATTTATTTGTTATACTTTTTATGCCAGATGTCTAATGGATTAGACTTTGACCCACGTTACTTAGTCTCCACCAGGGATCGCTGCCCCGAGCCTAGATCCTGAATTTCACCCGACTTATACCCTGTAAATCATACAACCGAGCTCATATTCTCAGCCAGTCGTGTGCGTGGGTAGCCCATGAGAATGAACTCCTCAATTGCCTTTTAATATGATTTGCGCAATGTTGAGTCCATAGATTGTCCCTGCGTTTAACTATGATTATAACACTCGATACACGACTGTGCGATTTAACATTGTATCATGTTTCCAAAGAGATGTGTTCAGTACATGTATGTGTAATGAATGTTTGACCATTTAAAAAAAAAATTACTGTTTTATTCACAGCACTGTTTTGCAGCCAAGACGTGATAATATGTACATTATAGTACACAGACTTGTTGCATTATACAGGACTGCCGCCAAATGCAAGACGTGTACCGGGCTGTTCATGCTTCAATTCTCTCTGGACAAATAAATCAGTTATTGATGTTTCACGTGCTTCAAGCTTACCAGAATGGTTATTTCAGATGACAGGCTTTTCAACATACAAAGTAGTTTGAAAATTGGTATGTTACAACCATAGGAAATATTTTTATTCAATTTCCCTTCTGAGAGTTACAGATCGTATCGTGCTATAATCCCAATTAACGTTTGGTAGGCAAGCGACACAACGGGTTTAGAAAACTGTTGCGTCGCCTTCGGCGGCTAGTCCATGGGAAGAAGCAATTAAGCAACGTGGTTTATTAACCGTGTTATTTACGTATTGTAATTATTGCTGCTGTTTGATCTCTAGGATTGGTTTAAGCCTAACAATGTAATCCTTACTCCCGCGTTTTTTGCTTGGTGATATCGACTCTCGCCCTAAAAGTGCTGCCTCGGCTATTGCCCAAGGCCTCGCTAGAAGTATCAACTCGCAGGAGCGGAAGTGAAGATATGGTCTGCTGTTTGGAGTGAGCCAGACTTCCGGGAGGTCAAAGATGCGTACCGGTCCATGAGAGATGCAGCGGCTACAAGTTATAGTCTCTCCAACAGAAGCCAGGTGCCGCTACCGCTCTACACCAGTATGTCTGTTATTGGACGCCATTTTTTTAAAAGAACGGAAGTGTTGTTTGGCACGCGCAAGGAATCCCCCTATTATCCTACCCTTGCTAGAACAAGCGAAAGTGGATTATTTTTGCCACACAAGCAACAGTATTGTTTACTTGTCTTTACTTGGGTCTGCCGGGTAAGTGCAAGGATGATATCCATTCTGGATTCACCTCCGGAAGCTTATGGGGGGGGGGGGGGGGGGGTCCTTGCGCATGTCAAACAGCAATTCCGTTTTTCAAGAATCTTGGAAAAAAATGGCTTCCAATAACAGACGTACTGGTGCATAGCGTAAGCGGCACCTGTTGGAGAGACAACTACAAGTTACTATAATAATAATGTCACTGTTGTTTAATTGCATTATAGATATATCTGGCTATAGAAAAAGGGGTCTATTCTTCTACCGCTCATTCCACCCTGTACATAAAACTGACCAGTCCTCGCTGATACAGATCCGATTTATGTAATCGGATTGGTTGAATCCGATGGTAAAACAAAAGCAACTTTTTTTGTGCTTCCACTTTGACATTTGTTCAATGTTAGCATGATAAAAATAGGTGTCCGCACCAAGTGAAATCAAAAGAGGCGCCACCTGCGTTTTCCCGTTTTTTATGTGGAAAACTTCTTATTTGGATTATGTCGCGCATGTGCAAAATAGGATATCCGGACACGTGGGCTTTTTATGACACACGTAGGCCGTTGTTTACTCACAAGCGGAATCATGCATTTTGCTTTTGCTTTGAGAATTGTGTATAAAGCAAAACTGAACTGATAGTGTAAAAAGAAAAGGCACGATTTTCACCTGATGTCCCTTTCAAATAGGTCATTTACAGGTGCGAATAACGTTGCTTTACTATAGGTAATCAGGAGTCCATTGACTGATGTTTTACATTCACGATGAAAAGCGTTCTTAAAAACCAAAATGGCTGTAATAAAGGTCGCCATTATGCGCGATTTGTTTTCGTTGCATTTAAGCCACCACATGTAAATGATTTTTTAGAACCCCCGACTGTAGCACGAATCATTTGATCTTAATTTCCCATTTCCTCGAAAGCAATCCGCAAGGTTCATCTGAAGATATATCTCTGTCACTCGCGTAGGTACCCCCCCCCCCCCCAAAAAAAAGTAGCAATACATGCAAGTAATCCTCCGGATCTTTTTCACAGTGATTTCTATCACAGCATCAGAGACCACCGGTGCACTGGTCCGTCGGGACGCTGGGAAGTTTCCCATTGGACCCGATGGCATAAATACAGCCCCAGCTGGGCTCTTAATTTTACAAACCAAAATCAAAACCAAAAGAAATACGAAAAATTTGTTTTTATGTTATTTTAGTCGTGGAAAATAAAGGTTTTAAAGTTTTGTTTGGTTTCAGTTTTAAACGTCCCTTCCATGGAACACATTCACCCAGAATTCAAAGGCTAGATTTTCAGCTCTGACCGCTGATAAAAATAAACTTTCGCCAAGGTTGATGTATTAATAATTCTATAATACAATTTACCTTGACCAGACGACAGCAGCTCCTTAGACTGAGTTGTTCGTTACATCAGTACTTATATCTTGATATACGGGAGAAAATATGAGTTCAAGTGGAATATGCATCTGCATACACGCATTGAGTATTTCATTTGAATTTAATCGCAATTACAGTGAGACCCCACAATTACGACCACCTTGGGACTGACCAATGTGGTCGTAATTTGGGAGTGGTCGTATTTGTGAAACTCTGTGTTACCTGGATCGTATAAACGGGACCACAAAAAGTGGTCGTAATTGTGGTGGTGGTCGCAATTGCGGGGTGGTCGCAAGGCGGGGTTTCACTGTACTTTTGATTTATTTTAAACTTTGTACTGGGTCGCTTATGGTCCCAACACTTCTGTTTATGTTCAACATTCTTACATCCGCGTAATAGAAACGTGACCTCCTCTGGTAGATTCGTTGAGGCAGATATAAGCTGGTCTCTCAAGAGGTATGTGCCATACTTGATATTAGGGCTGGGTATCGGTCAGTCTATTTAGGTACAATACGTATTGCAATACACTTCATTCGATGCCCGATAGGTATTGACGATACGCTCCACCTTTCTTTGTATATCAATTTACTTTCTAACGAATACAGCATATCTATCATGTTCTGCATTTTGCTGGGTATTAAAAAAATAAAAAGAGACCAGTGAATAAAAGAACCGATTAGAACATCTTTATTCTTCAGATCACGTCATTTCAAGCAGGCATATGCATATCACTTTTAATAAAAGAGAGCCAATACCTTCGAAGGCTGCACTATTCTGTGTGGGGATAGGTAATCATTTCAAAGGATGAGCCAAATATGTCGCTTGATAAATGGCTTAAGATACATAATATGTGAGCAAAATCTTTTCCAAATTATTTTTCCTTAATCTCATTTACTAAGTGTACTGGATAATAAAATAGCAATCTTCTTTCTTATCCGGTCGGAAAAAAATGTAGGCTCTTTTCATGTCATGAAATTAGACAGATGTGTATAATTCCGCTAATATGAATCCATGATTCAATCACATTTTATTTCATTTATTTGATTTTTCTCTCTCCCTGACTTTTTAGAGATGGGGACAAAGTATGATTCAGACAAAGGATCATTTGTCCCTCGCATGTTTTAGGAAAAATTTCTCTATAGTTTCTCCATATTATAATTTTCCTCAATGGTAAATTGCATTTATGAAAATTTATGATATCGCTTGCTTCAATGAATCATCATGAATGTTAACCTACAGGTAAGTTTTAATGTTCAAAACAGAAAGTATGGAAATGAGCAAAATATATAAGAGGAAATGAAGGTCCATGTATGGACTACTTTCGACTACTCTTTTTTTGGAATCTGTCAGGCATGTGCAAAATCGGACCTCCGGTTACGCGGCCTTTTTATGGTAAACAGACACGTGGACGGTGTTTCTAACACGCAAAACCATATGAATGAATGAATGAATGATTATTTATTCAGGTATTAAGGCCTCCGGCCCATAGAACCAATACCATAAAAAACACAAATCTGTAGTGTTCATCTAAGGTAATGCAAACAGCCAATGTAATTTAAAAAAAGTGCTCGGACGTTACTTATACCAACAATAATACATGGTAAAATAAATAACACACAACCTTTTCTGTAAAAGATTGTAAAAAAAGTATAACGTATGTACACTTTTAAGTCATAATTAGAATAGCTCCAAGTCAAAAGCCACATGTATAGAGCACAATTGCTATTCCACTACAGACTTGCTGCAACAACCTGTATACCGTGCTGCCCTCTACAGGTAGAACATAACACTTATGTTTTACCAATAATCCATTCAGCAGGTACGAGGTGGAGTAAACTGATATATTTATGTACATGTGGCATTTCTGAAGTGTTGCTCATACAATAATAATTCATATGAAGCAATATAATTATCATCAGTATAAAATACATTTTGTAGTGAAACAAAATAATTATAAAACATACATTAATTCAACCAATAGTATAAATTTCACACACTGTTGTAGCAGTTACCCAACACCTTGATCAAGGTATATCTCCCTTTTCCTAAAGGAGTGGTATATATACATAGCTAGATTATTAATGGTAGAACTACTTTTACGGGACATCAGCTGAATAAAACCATTCATATTGTTCTGAACCATGGGTTCACCCAAATATTTTCTCCTTAGTGTCACATATAGGTTATATTCCATGATAAAGTGAAACTCAGTTTCTATAACATTCACCCATTGGTTGACACAGAAAATACATAACCGATTTGCTTTTAAAATATTATGTTTTCTACCCTTTTTAATCTCCAGATCATGTTGTGAACACCTTAGTCTTGACAGACTTTGTCTATATTTCATACTAGGTACACAAGATAGATACTTTTCTATTTCCAGTAAGGATTTATATTGCATATAGCTAGGTTTATAGTAAAGTTTTCTATTGTTGGCAACTTGTTCATACCATTCTTCCAAATGCATGTCATGAATTCTCTGCTGAAACATTTTTAAGAACATATTTATATCACCAACATTCTAAGTGATCCAGGCATAAACAAATCCATATCTGAAAACAATATTTTTTACTGTTGTGACCCAGTTGTTTCTACCAACTGTATCTAGTTGGTACATACAATAATATGCCTGTTTTACAAGTCCTTTGCTTGGCATCTTGAGTATCGTAACCCAATATTTAATCAACCTTGTGATGCAATGTATTTTATTGGTAACCTTCCACATTCGCCTAGAACAACAGGAGTAGGAGCAGATGACCCCAGTTTCAACAAGAACTTGCAAAATTTTGTTTTGACTCTTTCTGAATCCCCACAATCACCCCTACCCCATAGTTCACTACCATATGTCAACACTGGTAAAACCATTGTATCAAAAATATAAAACAACTGATTATAAGTTGTTGATTTGTACTGATTATGGTATTTCTTTATCATTCCTATCCCTTTTTGTGCCCGATTTGCTTGATATTTATGACATTGTGACAATTTACTAAAGCTTGAGAAACCTTATCCAAGATATGTATACGAGCTCACTGCTTCAATGTCAATTATTTTTTTAAAATTTGCAACCATTTCTTAACACCACCGCCTTAGTTTTCTTAAGATTCACATTCATCCCATATCGGTGGCAAAAAAACTCTAAAGTTATAATGTGGTTCTGTAGGTTTCCAATTGTGTCTCTTAATAAAACAATATCATCTGCATACATCAGAAGGGATATATCTGGTGTTTCTTCAGTTAAGGCTATACCACGGTGACCTGACTGCATTATCATATAATAAAGTTCATCATATAAATAATAAATAACATAGGGCTTATCACACAGCCTTGCCTTGACCCCGTCTCACATGAAAAATATTCAGGCAAGCCTGTATCTGTTAAAACACATGATTGTGTTACAGGTGTCTGTTTTATTGTGCGCAGGAGTGTTACATGTGTCTGTTGACATTCAGGTTCGTGTAGCGCAGGCATAGTTCGGTGCTTTGGGAACCTCGCTTATTGGGCGCTTGCTCGCGTGTGGGGTCTGAAGTGTAGAGACACAGCGTTCTTTGTTCTAGATGTTTCAGGTCTGTTCATGTGAGCGTGTATCGTTCTTTGGAAATTTTCTATTTTCAGAATTTTTGGGCGAGAAGCTATAAATTAGGGGCCGGCAGAAGGGAAGCGAGCACTAAGAGTGTTACTTTCTCATCAGTTTTGGGACCTTTTCCGATAATTGTAGTGGTGTCAGATATTCAACGGATTTTATACAGATTTAATACGGACTGTCTCCAGTTTGCCTTTGGATTATTACTATTCACGTGGATTATTTATGTAAAAGGACTCTTGTTGAGCTGTGACAGTGGTGGTATCCAGAAATCAAAGCCTAGGATCCGGACACTCTGGTACTGTACATTTTATTGTTATACTGTGTAATTGTATTGATTTAGTGTATTGTAATGCTAGGATTGTTCTAAGAATAAATAATAATTATTTGTTAAAAAAAACACTGAATTCCTTATTCATTCTCCTAGACATTTTACACTGCATAGTGTTGCAGAATCTGATTTTATTTTATCTCCATAACAAAATTTGTGCTGATCATGATTACGTGAGATGTTGTTATTAGGTTCCGTAACAACTGTATTTTATAATATAACGAGTTGAGAATTTTAAATAAGTTTCGCAAAACCATAACAAGTTATTAAACAGCTCAAAGGGGACCGTGTGCTTGGATGGCTTTGCCTGGAAACTTTTGTATATAGCAAAGTAAACTGATAGTATGAAAAGATAGTCATAATACTGCTCCTGATTATGTCCCTTTAAAAAACAGTTTGATATTATGGGTGGGGCTATACTGTTCTCTTTGTCATGAGCGCTGCATTTCCCTTGGCTTGGGTGGGCGGGTCAGGGGGTTTCTATCCGTACTCCGATGGATTGTCCCCCTATCATTTCCTCGGCAAACATGGCGCATGTTAGTAATATTGCCCTTTTATCGCTTACACGCGACGGCTTTTTAGGGAGCCCTGACGTGCGAGTAAACACTTTTCATATCCAGTCGATCATATGGCAAAATATTTGTTTTGTTGAAGCCTGAACAGTCTAAATAACAAATGGTAACAGTTTAAGTCAGACTTGTGTCCATATTTGTTAACAATAATTGTATTTTTCTTCGATATGACCAATACAGTATACATGGCGTATCGGTAACCATATTGATTTTGCGTATATCGATTCGTATCGATATATGGGTATATTGATACAGCCCTACTTGATATACAACTATTATATAGCTTTAATCAAAATGTAGGCCATATATGTAGTAATATTATTGAAAATATATAGGCCGGGGTTACTGGATGTCTTTACCCTGTAGGTTATGCTATGTCGGAGTTTCAACTGATGGGGAAAAGCCCCGTAGAAGATCCGCAGGTAGAACTATATACGTAGAGCTCTGTACAGCTTAAGTGGGATTAAGGCGCTGTGGATCCTAATTTTGTAATACTAAAGTATACCATAGTTTCCGACATGCGACTTATGACATCCGGGTTTTAGTCTGTATGCAAAATGGCAGCCCCAGTGAGCGGTTTCCATATTTTGCAAGGTCAGGGTTGAGTAAAAACAAGGAACTACAACAGGAAAGACCTACGATGACAGTCTCAAGGTGGGAATCTATTTCCTGAGAGAGTATGGTCTCAATAAGACTCGTATCGTAGAAGCAGGAGGAACGCTAAGGGGATGACCGCTCCCTCCTCCCATTTTTTTTTAGGATTAATCCTGATGGCAGCCTACCTCGTATTGTGACTGATATGTTTACAAATTATCCACCAGAGGACAACATTTGTTTTTATACGGGTCTCCTCGTGACGGCCCTAGTATTACAATTTGAACACTTAATATGCACATTTAATTGTACACATAGAAGTGTCGATTTGATATTTTCACACATGCAGATATCGTTGATTTAGTGATGATTTAGTCAAGTTATGTTCAGCCAAGCTGAGCTATAAGAATGGCTCTCCACTCGTCCGCTATCCGTGCGCACGTAAAATCATTTTACAATTGTGCGGCATACATTCCCCGATGCATCGAAATAAAACGTAGCGCATTTTACAAATATATATACATGGTGTCGATAGAGAGATGAGGTTGACTCTGCTTGTTGTAATCCTCAGGCTGATAAATTTACCTTGGTAGGCTTGTTTCATTCTGGAGGCATGACGCAGTTCGATCTTGATGGATATCTGATCGAGTAGCTATGTTAGTGGCGTGCAAATTAATCGATTATATCGATTACTCGTCGTTTTCTTTCAAAATCGATTAAATCGATTGCATTTTTGCAAATTGTTAAGAAACGATTATGTATGCACTTCAAAAGAAGTCATATTATTCCGATAAAATATCCACACTTTTTGGAAGGAGGTTGGGTGGGTGGGGGTGGGGGTGGTCAATGTAATCACCCCCTGATATTCAGAGATTAATATTCATATACCTGCAACTTGACTTTATATATTGGAAATAAAATATATTAATAATTGGACTTATAGATTTTGGTTCAATTTGTGAGTTGAATGTGAAATATATATCTAAACCTGGTTTAGAATCAACATACACTGGAAACATGTCATATTTTTTAAAACCTTATACTTTTTTGTATTATATTTGAAATGTGGTCCACAAACAATAATATATATATATGTGTGTGTGTGTGTGTGTGTGTGTGTGTGTGTTTGTGTGTGGGTGTGTGTGAGGGAGGGTGTGTGTGTGATGTTCTGTCAAAGATACAAGAAAGACTGGGCACAAAACAGCGAACAGCAGTAAAACTTAACCTTGTGCAACGATTAGGTGTCAACAACACGGCATTACTTTAACTTTCCAGAGTGACGTAAAAATTAGACTGAATTTACTCAGTCAATTAGTTTAGGTATTATTCTATAAAGCATATTTCACTACATAGCATAGATGGCACATAAAATAATCAATTAATAATCGATCATCGATAGATTTCTGTCATTCAATCATCGAATGTGATTTTACAACCGATACCTACCAACCAACCAAAAGAAGTATACGCTCATCGAGCAGCTACAGGTTGCTGCGGTCAAGACCTCAGCCCTGTGCGCTCCTTAAGCACGTTCTCTGAGCCAACAGTCGCAGTGCCACGCCAAGCCAAGCAAGGAGCCATAGGGGGCGCCCTCTTCTCTCCAGGGTTGAAGTCCTTGTTAGAAAGCTACAGCACCCACAGCCACAAACCCCGAAGCAACCCGCATTCCCTCTACCGATCCCAGCAGCGGAGACCCAGCCCTGCCATTCGAGAGCCGAAATCGATCCTTGTGAACGACTTAACTTCGAGGACGCAAAGCCCTTTTACTTGCGATTTCGGTCATTTGGACCGTTTAACCAGTTTCCCAGTTATGCAAGTTTACAAGTTTTTTTCGTCATCGGCACAACCGATACCTACCACAAGTAGTTTTACGTTTACTTTTAACATAAATCTAAGCCACGCTACGACTAGAAAGTTTAATTTATTATGGTAAATAAACAGCATGGGTGATTGAGGAACTATGGAGGTACTATAAAATCCATTATATAACTCCATGGTGGAATTATGAGGTAGGGATGAACTATTGAAATATTTAAATAGGAATATTATGACCTATGATAAAACAACGTCTTTGTTATCAGTTTTTTTTTTTCTTTTTTTTTTTATTTCTGGAACTCAATGTATTTATAAACTGATTTTCCAGCTGTACATTTGCCGACATAATAAAACAAATTTGATTTTACAAAAGCAACTGGTACGTGTCTATACATACTGCTCACGAGCTTCACGGATACCTATAATGACAAGGCCAGCATATTACATGCATGGCCTCAGAGGAGTTGCGTGAAAAGGTTTAGGACGGTCACCCTCAGTTATAATATCGATCGATATAATGCTTGTGTCATGCGTTCTTGCCCTACCTCCAATAAAAATATCGACAAAACGCAAAAGTATCGAAAATTTTTAAAAATTTAGTTAATGCAAGTACAACTAATATTAGCTTGTTAACGTGCTCAATCACTCCTAGCTGGCTCTGAGCTGGACCAGACATAATACTCCGTGCTTTCCTGATAAAAAAAAAAATTTCCCAGTTGGTTCGTTAATGAAATTGCAGCCAATATTTAATACCATGTGTCTGGCCCTGGTGTCAGATGCAAGTATTTATCGGGTCATAATATCATGGTAACATGACCCTCAACTCCTTGGGATAATCTTAATTTAGTGTGCCGTATTTATATTTTCTTTCATGGACCTGAAAGCCCGTTGTTCCTGGGGTTGCGGACCTTTATTGGAATTTATCATACAGTAATACATACAATATATAGTAAAGGTACATCACTAACTGCCTCAAATCCTGAATCCGCCCCGGTACGCTAGGAGGTTGGCGTTATATTACTACTATGATATATATATATATATATATATATATATATTATTTTTTTTACATAAATCTATTGGGTCTTAAATGGCGTAGGTAATAATCTTGGGGTAACTTCCCTAAAATTCACCCAAAACTATTTACAAAATTTAATGTTTGCCTGTTTGGACCAGAATTATAAAACTGCAAGTTATTTGCTCTTAAGAAAGTCAGAATTATAATGTTGTCATTCATAACAACCATATGCCTAAAGACACGTCGGAAATGAAAGCTCAAACCAATCAGGCAGCATACTTTTATTATCATGAGTGTTGTATACCATGACGAGTCATCATGGTAATTCTGTACAGAACTAATATAAAATCCTTTCGACAGTAGCACCCTCTGTCTGTAATTCGCAGAACTATATATCACAGCAAAATAAACTGCAGTAACATCAGATCATATCTATATACACAACCAATGTATCCTTATTCAGTTTAATTAATCAGACAAATGCTTATAAACGTTTAGCATGACAGAACAAATTGTAACAGTAATGAGAAGAACTAAAAATTTCATTTGACCGTGACCTGAAAACTACATAAACATTAACAATTTATGACATTATGCCATTCTATACTTTTGCTGACGGCCTCGTACAACATTAATGTTTCACAATCAGGGAATAGGCGACCTGCTGGGCTTATTAAAATTAATATTTTGGGACATCATGTTTTGAGTGTCCAGAAAAGCCATACTGTACATGTAGTTTCGCATCGTCATGTATGTATATGCAGTCACATGCAGTTGATTAGGCGTGCTGTTGCATTAGTAGATGAATATTCATATTTTGTGGCGTCACGTGTTGTATCATCAGAAAACTCGTGGTACCAAACTCTTCATAGCAAAGAATATTTAATTTGTTGGTGGTTATAGTTGGGGGTTTTATTAACTTTTCCTGTACTTTATAAGAAATTAGTGCATACCACTTTTGAAAAAAAAAAATAAATTGGAGATATTTGTTAATATCCATGTGAAGTCACGACTAATATTCCGGCTAAATGGCATTTCTAATGTAAAATTGCCCTTAAAGATCCGAGATGCAGTGGTGAACAAACTACCTAAAAAGAGTAAAGCACTGGAACCAATAATGTTTAAAAAATTTAATAGAGTATTTATTTAGTAATTGCATATGAACTTTAATTTTGCCTGCGAATCATGAACTATACCAGACAGTACCGCAGACCTAGCAGGTCTCATATAAACATTATTTTGTAGAGTATTTTATATATTATGACTTGATACATATGATCTCAGATGTTCAAATAAGCGAGTTAATGTAAACCGGATAAACTAAAAGGTCTTGAGATTTACAGACGAGCTCGACCATGATACCATACAGAACATGATCGTGGTTTATGTATGTATTTTTACAGTTATGAACGTTTATAATAAGCAAGACTACACAGACATGTACCGAGCATCTTGATTAAACAAATGTAGTTAATTGAGGGTGTAGTTTTAGAGAAGTTCAAACCAAGCATGCATGACCTTCGCTTGAGATAAAGCTGAGGTAAAGCTGAGGGTTTATAGTCTGATATCACCGACGTAGTCAGTCTCATCCGACTTTACACTTTGCCTTCCTGGTCTGTTGGGCCTGTTCATTCTTGTAGCTTTTCTCGGCTTCCTGAGGAGCACACAATCCAAGCTGCAATATCAGGCGCTATAAGGTTATTCGTTCTACATTTGCCTTCCTCCCACGACCAGTACCCATTCACTCCTGGGTCGAGAGAGCGTACCCTTGTGGTAAAGACTTTGCCTAGGAGTCTTAGCATGTATCTGCTCCTACTGCAAATAGTACTGGGACCCAGACTGTTGTAAAACGTGCCCTCTGAGTACTGACAAATATTAAACTACTCAGCTTAAAAGCTGTTTTGTGATTTCTATATATTATAATATAATAAATAATTTTACATTAGAAAACGTTGAGTTAAACTATGAGAGTTTGGATTACACTGTTCTCGTTATATATGTATTTGTACACAATATACGTCCACCGCATCGGCAAAAAACAGCTTTGTATGATCGGGAACGATCGGTACATATGACTTTGTACACAGATGGACGCTCAGTTTTGTGGTGTCTTGTTACAAGAACAAACGTCCATATCAAAGATTTCCTCACGTTCTGGTGAGAATCAAGGTATCGTTAAACTTGAAACACAAGCATAAAGGAATGACGACTTAATTGTGAACACACAGTATCAAATAATATATATATATATATATATATATATATATATATATATATATATATAAGAAATTATACAATAACATGTATTTTGCAGTACACTGTATTTTGCAGGTTACTTTCAGAGGGCATCTATATTTGTGTCAAATTAATTTTTTCCTGAAACAAGCATTGTTCACACTTACAACAATAGTTATTTAAATGGCCATCAGATGGCCTCACCTATTGCAGTTCAGATTCACCGGGAGTAAGTTGGAACTGTGTGAAGTTATCTGCCGGTCATACGGCGCATTTCATCGAAATGCGGTTCACAGAGCCACACCATTCTATTGTTACAATACAGCGGCCGCAGGGCCCCGAAGTTTCCTGAACAACTGTCGATTCGGAGGAACTTTCCGAGTTGATGACGCGTGGTGGTACTGTTGGATTTGAACACATTTTCGGCCGCTTGAGCGGTGCCGGCTTTAAAGTAAAGATCCGGCAGGCCATTGTAGACACCAGAAATTGACTTGGTCAGGAGGTTGATCATGCGATCTTTGTTTTTGGTCAGCCACGTGGCCGGGTCTGTAATGTGCTGGTCGATCAGTCGCAGGTAGTCATACGTTTTAATCAAATCGCCGACAGCTGGTGCTACTATCGGCATGTTTGTTGGGATTTCTTGCACACCGCTGATGACCTGGGTCACGGCCAGAGCCATATTGACAATGGCGGACAAACAGTTCCCGGCACGCTTAACGAAGGTCTCTGATTGGTTTAACCGGATTCCTGGCACGTCTGGTAAATGCCAGCCCCCGGGGTACTCGCACAAAAAGTGAACCTCAAATCCTTCCAAGAATTTTAATCTGGATCTCATGCACCAATCTATTCTTGATGTACTGACGCTAGGCGGCAGCACCATGGCCAGTCTTGGATGCTCATTGGCTGGGACATTACTGATTGCGTGACCTGGGCTCACTTCAATTTTGTAGTCCCCGCATAAGACACGAGACCAGCTTCCAAGATTGTGCCATTTACTGCAAATTGCTTTGCCACGTGACGTCACAATATCTGCAGGGAAGCGAACTGGTTCTGTTTGGCGAGTAAGAACACATTTTGGACAGAGAATGTACAACTGTCTGTCTCCAAAGGGACTGTCTATACTGTTTGAGTTTGTGTCTCCAATGGGAACAATTATGGCGTCATCAAGATGGAGTCGCACAAACTCAACAACTCTCAAAATAACACAGCAAGGCCGAGGCCCTCTCACTGTAATACGTATCGACTCCATGTGCGGGAGCAGTTTTATCAACACTTTATGCATGATATCATCTTCATAAGACTCCCTGGCGGAATGTCCGTTTGAAGCTTGTCCGTTTTGACCAAGACCATTTACGGTTCGTGAACATATTGTGCATGACTCGGCATCTAATGCCGTGAAGAAGAGCACACTTTGAAAGTGAATGAGTGGAGCGGGTTCAGCAATCATCTGTAGGTCCTCAGCGCCCGCCTGGATCAAGGATACAATCAAGTCACTGAAGAAACCGTTACTGGAATGCTCAAAATCAAACTCGACCGAAATCTGCCTCTCGTCCCACTCCGGTATATCCGGCCACACATCCGGATCCGGGTACCCCATCTCTAAGTTGTGAGGAACAAGATACATCAGGGATGAGCGATCTAAGCAGACTGGCATCCCGACACACACGCCGAGCTTCATCAGAGTACGGCCGAGCCATTTTGTGATATCAGAACCTTCCTGTTTGCTGGGAGCAGCGTCGGGGACAGGGTACTCCTCATTCCAGATCTGCACCAGATCCTGCGCCATGTACTGACTAGATTCCAACCCCGTCAGCATACCCTCAACGACGTTCACGTACCAGCTGGGGTTGATGCCCACCGTGTAACTCAGCAGGGGGTCACCGGGAAAGTACACGAGGCTCCCTCTGGTGTGGAAGTAGTGCAGCATCACATCTATGTGTGTACGTGGGATTTCCAGACTTCCTGCTATACTCTCCAGTTCTTCTATTGACACTGTGGGAGACTGTGGAAGCTTGGCCGCCATCCCGTGCACCTGTTTGATAAATGATATCCAGCTGTTTGGAATACCACCCCACTTGATGTTCCTAGCATTCTTCACCAACGCATCCCTCAGCTGGTTCCGACTTAGATTTGCCTTTTTGTTGTCCTTGGGAAAGTTCTTTTGACACTCAACCTCATAGTAACCAATCACGTGGGGCATCTTCAGTTTGCCTTGCACATTTTCATCCCCGGTGGGAATTTTACCGTTTGACACGGCGTTGTTTTCTTGGAAGGAAAGGTCTACAAACCCTGGCGATGGATTCTTAGATTTGATATTCACCACTCTGTGAGCTGTCCCTTTGCGATTGCACAACATACAGTACGGGTGGTCACACTCGAGGAAGTACTCTTCATGGTGGTCCCTACCTTGTTCTAACAACCCTTGCACAAAAGTCCATACCTGTTCCGCGTTTTTCACTGACTCAGCACGTGTTCCGGCAAGAATCACGGGTCTCTGAGGCGCGAGTTCAAAAAGCGTTTGTAACCACATCTGCATGCGGTTGATGTGACGCGCAAATATGTGCGGCGACGCCTGGTGCAGCTCAAGCGTGGTCATGTCAAAGGTCAACACGTACAGATCCATCATGACCTCGCGCAGGTACGGGTCTAGAACACTATTTGACATGTTGAATGCACTCACATAGAAACTTTCTCTGCCGCTTGATAATTCAAAATGGCTTATGTCAAAACGTTTAGCTGACCCACTTTGGTGTTGACTGTTGTTATGTGATAACCCATTTTCACTTTGTAGTGCGTCAATCAGTGACGCTTTCCCGGCGTTACTCTCGCCGACAAATGCTATGTTTATATCTCTGAACGTCCGCATGGCAGAGGTGTGAGACAAGAAAGCCTGCACCTCTAAATACGACACAAGATTTTGTTTGTCTTGTAGAATGCTTTTCGGTTTGATTCCCGAGTTGTAGAAACCAAAAAATGACAACTGCCGGATAAGGTCCAGCATGAAGCACGGGATCTCGGTCAACCGGTTGTGACTGATGTCGAGTATCTGCAGTTCTTTCATTTCCCCGAACTGTTTTGGCAACTGATCGATCCGGTTACGATCGCAGCGCAGACAGCGCAAGTTCTTCAACAAAGGGACCCAGTAGATATTCTCTACCTCGTTGTTGCTGAATGATAACGTTTCAAGATACTCAAGATCGGCCACAGAACGCGGGAGTGACTTGAGTCCAGGGCGCTGCCTCTGTTCATCACATGTGAACTGTTTCAGATTGCGGAGCTGCCCGATCTCGTCAGGAATACGCAGAAGCTTATTTCTGTCCAGCTTTAATACCTCAAGTGTTATCATTTTGAACATGCTGCCTGGCAGTGAAGCGATGTTGTTGTCTGATAGCACTAGGGTTTTCAGGTTTATATTCACAAACAGATCATCCGGCAGCGAGGAAAGACCACAACCCGCGATTATCAAGTTTGTTAAACGTTTCTGTTCAAACTTTTGCATGAGTTGGTCCGGTGCCGGTAGAGGGCTCGTCTGTAGCAGAATAACGTCTGCCAGGTTCACTTTGTTCGGGGTAAAACTGTTCTGTGATAATGTTAAGCTCGACTGTCGGCAATGGATCACGTATTGTTCTCGTCCCTTGTTTCTGTCCACGGCTCCAGGGATGTTAAGAGTGGAGGACGCTGGACTTGTGTGGATATTTTCGAGCAAGTTCAGGGCCGGAAGTTTCTGTAATGACATAAATAGTTGATAGATGATCTGGCTATTGCAGCAAAAAAAAAACTTAAATGCATATGTCAATGGTTATTAGGGCTGGGTATCGGTCCGCCTCTTCCGGTTCAATACGTATTGCGATACAGTTAATTCGATACCGATACGTATTGACGATACGTTTCATTTTTCTTTGTATATCATTTCTTAATAAAAGCTCTGTTTCTTGTTTTTATATGTTTTTTTTTATTTTAACATACAACATATTAATTATACTATGCAGTTAAGCAGCTTAAGCTTGATATTAAATAAATAAACTAACCAGTTGCCGTTAATTATAAAAATCTATATAATCAAGACTAGCAAAATCTCGATCTTCTTTAAGCCCTTAGCCCCCCCCCCCCCCCGCACAAACATTTTTTATTGCATTTTGTGGGGAAGATCATAGGCTGTTTTTATGTCATGTATTAACACAGATTTGTACAATTCTGTGAATATGAATCCCATTAGTCACTCTCTTGTTTGTACAGGATTTGTCCCCAGGCTTTAACCATTTATTTGACATCTGATGTCGAACGCGGGAGTTCCGAGTAACCTATGACCGGCTGCGTAATTAAAAAAAAATAGAGATAAAATGACATATATATAGTAAGGATATATACGTGAATGTACCTTGTTCCTAGCAGCAATATGTGATGTGAATATCGATTTCATTAATAAAGATAATCGTTATTATCATTCTCCTATTATCGCTCACATGCGCCTGCTTGTCATGGAAGTACTGACGTGCATGTTTATATACATTTATTAACAAGTCTTAAAAGCCAAAGCAACAATCATATAGGATGCAGTGCATTTAGATATATATATCGTCATGGTTATATGTAAAGATAGAGTTGGAATGCTATTCATTAGCAAGCAATCGATACGACCTATACAGCATGCAACATATTTCGGTTACCGTATCGACGTCGTGTATCGATTCGTATCGATATATCGATATATTGATACAGCCCTAATGGTTATAAAATAAAACTTATACCCTATTAAAGTGGTAGTTAAACAATAGTTTCTTCATGCATTATCAGAATCAGTTTCATGTACATATTTAATTGTACCCGGCTAAAATGCACTGTTGTCTTTGCCAAATCTGTATTGATACAATTATTCAATAAAGCAATCCTATAGGAAGGTTAATAAAAAGTTTGTTTTGCGAAACACGTATTATACATATAAATGATAAACGAAAGATTGCACTGAAACGCATGTAGGCTACAATCCGAGAAAGAGAAACTTTCAGGATGCTCAACAAATACTTTCACTCTTTTATTTAAGACAATTTTCAATCAAACAATCCGACGTGTGGAAAACAACAAATGAAAAATAACTCCCCAAGTTTCGCGGCTTCAGGGAAAATGGCAATTTTTTAACATGAAACAGCAAAATGGGAAGCCACAATGGTGCTTATAATCTCTAAAGAACTGCTGTTATCCATCATGACGTAACGACGCCCTCAGACAGACGCTGAGGCCAAGAACCTGCTGAGTGAAGACGAGGAACTCCCAGGAATGATTGGTTGTTTGATAAGATCTGTGTTGAGGGCAGGTGTGATAGGGAACTAAGGCAGGGGGCTGCTGAGAACATTCCATGTATTGTCACGTGACACATTGACTCGGCAGGATATTTGGTGAGATAACGAATGTTTCGAGTGCTCATCATATCTGTGGCTTTGTTATTCGGCGACTTTGAGCTTGCAACTGTAACACCGAAGCCCTCAACAATGGGACCTTTGTTAAAAAATGCTGATTGTACGTGTTATGTTGGTTATTTTGAGACTTTGATCTTGTGATTGAAATATCTAAGCCCTTGACAGTGAGACCTTTGTTAAAATTGTACATCAAGATTTGAAGTACCATTTTTTTACGATTTGATCTACAACTCCCGGTTTCTTTAAACGTTTGTTTATTTTAGAACTCATGCATCATATTATCATAAAGATACTACGGTGTACTCCAAATTATTTAGTGTACAAATAACGAGACATCTGGATTGTGAACTAAGATACGTAAATAAGGTATGCGACAATATCTACCTTTTTGATTCTCTGACAGCATATGAGCATTAATTTTCCACGCATGAAAACTATATTTGTTAAGTAAATAACAAATATAATTGAAATCGAATCTGAAAAATAAAGGTATTTATGCTACTTTTATAATCATATTCAAGATAAACTGTCCAGTACGCGCCTACCCCTTCGCGGAATAATCACCATTCACGTTAATGCAATTCCCACATACAGATATAAAACTCTACAGTCCAAAGACTTTTCTTACCTTCGCTCCGAGCAGGGAGCCACATTTGTTCAAGTCGAGGTTCGGGGCTTCCAAGATAAGCCTGGTCGCCTCAAGGTTCTTCCGACGGAGGGCGATATGTAAAGCTGTCTCCCTCTTCGGCCCCTACAGTGATAAAGAAAAGCGGTCAAGCATGATTGTGTGTGGGGGTTATGTTGACGTATCCCACCTGTACATCACTTAGACATACCCCGATAAAGGTAACACACATATAAAAATATGTATTACATGTATTTATAAATAATAATAAGAAGGAAAACCTCTTCAGATGATATTTAAATTAGTTATTAAAATACAACATTAAGAGAAAACGTATATACACTTCGACGGCCTATATTAATGCGATCTATGCAGAGGGTGTATATATATGTATGTGTGTGTGTGTGTCCTGAGGTGTATGCAGATTTTACTTGTTCCACCTTGAGCAATAGCTCCCGGGATTAACTTGGATTCCTGTATGGTACTGCAGTATACATGTATACAGGGTTTTATAATGAGGACCTAAATCTCACGCGGGCATTAAATCTTTATTGAAGCAATTTCAACAGATACACGGACTGTTGCGTAAAAATTTCGCATAATCACTTTGCATACAAAAAATATCGTTATATTTGATCAACGACAAATAACTGAGAAACGGATGAAGGAGCTGATCCTAAAAGCACAAATTTAGAATACACTACGTACATGTCTTTCCCGGACAATAACTATTCGTCTTACAGACTTGTATGTTTATTCTAACCGAGATCAGCATATTCCTGTTTGCACATCATGTTACATTGCCTTTAAGGTTAGGGGTCTCTGCGGCGATACTGACACAGTGAGCAATACTGTCTCATGACACACGGGCGTGTCCGTCGTGCTCGCATTTCAGTACCATTCCCTTACTATTCAGCTCCATAACACGCACGTTCATTTTGCATCTGACACCTGAACCCACTTTACACACTACGCTCTTTACACAGCGCTTTACCTATAGGCCTACTTCCTATATTGTAAGGCGCTGTTTGTTATGACCTCGTATCCTGCTTTGCAACACCAGAGGGGAGCACTGTACTTTTGTCCAATCAGATGAAACTTTGTGCTGGAAGACAAAGCCAAGCGAGGAATACACGGAGCCAATCATATTCATTTCTTATTGAGTGACAGCTCATCCCCCCAGCGTAACCGTCTAAGCAGGCCACAGGCTCAGAGAGAATTGCCCCTGACGTGGTTTTCTTAGGGCCATGGGCACATAGGATGCTCGGCCGGTGAGCTGTAATTCAAACGAAACGTAACAACAAAGGCTGCGTGCACACCTCGCTGGCTGGTTTCAGTTCTGCAGACAACAGATACATGGGTACGCTAACACAGTCATAATGTCATAATCGAATCGGTCGAAGATGCGAGAATGCAGAAGGAGCAATTTAAATTCGACCGGAAACTCATCAAACGGCGCTTGAAGCGCGGCAATGGGCGGAGCCAGGATGCCTGTCGAGTGTTTGTTTATTGGCATCTGATTGGCTGCTTGTCAAATCGAACGCACGTTTATTTCAGTGGACAACAAACCGCCATCTGGTGTCTAAATATATCATAAACGGTCCAAGCTGGCAGCGTGAAAATCAGTTGCTTCTTTAGAAACGCAAGATTTCCGCTGCCTCGGGAGAGTATTTACACACCTGTAAACACACTGACATATAGTTGGTCACTGTTAGTGACCCTACATTAAGTACATTTACACAGATGTGGGTGGTGACATACATTTGGCGCAGTCTATATACACTCAGTGCTTGATTAGAAGATCAGTCTTCGGGCAATTTGTGACATGCCATAAATTCTCAAAAATTCTCAAAAATCAAAAATTCTCTATATCATTCTGCACACAAGTAGTTACTGAACTCAATTTTAGACCTTCATTTCGGCAGCCTGATGTGAACAAGATGTGATTCTACCTTAGCAGCAGATATTTTTATAACAGCTAATCTTTTGTGTATAATGGGCGTATAGTCTTCCGTCAGAAAAACCCTCAAATCGAGAATGCGCAAAACTGCTGATCATTTATGATCAGGCGACTTGGTTTTCTTAATGCTCGTACAAGATACTGTAGCAACTCAAGAGCACACGCGTGGCCGTTTCACCTGAAAGTTCGTGTCTGAAATGACGCTAACTTGAGAAATGAATAAAACGAACATGTGTATTAACTTTTTAATGATTAATAGACTTTTTATCTAACTTTTCTAACATGCATGATTGGTTACCAAACAGCGCCCAAGTGGTTTGGACAAGATGACGAGGGAAATGACAAGGTAGGTTGATAAAGAGGAGACATAGAAAAGTCTTCGAATCAAATTTAGAATTTCCCATGGCGTCTCCGCAGGGCCCACAGAAATAGAATTTGATTTATATGTGTATCGAAGGAAAGCCTTTAACCTCATATCAGGCCGAACGAAGTTATGCCTAGAAACTACCTCCCCCATTTCCCGGAGAAGAAATATATGGTCTTATGGACGACAATAATAATTTCTATAAAAACAACGATAAATTTTGATAAACTTTCAGGCAACGGCAAAGTATGAAAAGCCACGCTAAAAAGGATATTAACCAATTACTATGGCTTTGAAAAATATATGTATACTTACGCTTAAAAATATTATTTTTCATAAATACTTGGAAATGAATTTTTTCGCGGACTGCAATGCTAGAAATACAGGACTTTGCCAAATTTTAAGATAGAATTCGACAAAACTCCATCTGTTTGATGCCACAAAGTGTTTGATATGTGAAGACGTAGACGTGATTGTATATTAAACTTACCTCGTCTTTGATGTTGACGTCAATCCCACATCGGATGAGTTCGGCGGCGACCTGTAACTCTCCACCCTCAATGGCGTAATGTAAGCACGTCCTTCCAACCTGGAAATATTCATCAAGTGGAAACAGGTAAGTAATATCTCAAGTGCACAAGTAAGTTACAATAATCCTACCTGCCAGCATTAAGCATCTTGTTTTGTTTTGATTCAGGTTCAGCTGACATGCACTTGAGAATAATATAAAAAATAATAATAATAATAATAATAATAATAATAATAATGGAGGACGAGAAAAACATGATGAATATAATTATTATGATGGTTCGTAGAAATAACTTTTACAGGACAGATCTTTTTCTTGCAAGAAAATTCTCAGGTGATAATTAAAGTTAAGTATGTAATTATTCCTGCTTTAATTCCTGAAAATATCACTAAATTAGATTGTGTTGATTGATGAAAATGGTGATTTCTTTTGCTTATCGAAAAGCATCATGGGACAATTTTAAAGCTGCGCTGGTCATGGGGTTTTTGCTCGAATATGCGTGTCAACGTAGTCTTTTAATTGATTTATGGATACGGAATAAGGAGTATGGTCATTTTCATCATTACGACGCAGTGGTAGAAGTAACAATAGCAAACGCAGCTGGAAATAAAACACCCACAGACGTAACAATTATACTCTAAGTATAGTGATGGTAGTATCAGACCAAGTACGTGAGTGTCACAATGCCACTTGTTTTTTTCAGTCTCTCTCTGTTTTAAAATAAATCTTGGCCGCCTAGAGGCAGAGATGGTTGCGATAGGCAAGTCTTGATATAAGGCTGTTTAATAGGTATCAAAGGAGAGCGGTTACACCTGGCGGCTTTTTGTCTATAACATGGATATGGGTGAAGGTTTTGGGTTCAACATCCAGAGAAGCTCCGAAGTGCCCACGATTTTAGCCTGAGGAAAATAGTTGTAATTACTTAGATATGGCAGGAAAGACGGATAACCAAGTGGTCACGTGTAAGACAGGGTCAGCCAGGTTTTACAAAGTTAACGCTGTATGTTCAGTCTTTCACGTATGCCACTCAGAATTCCTTGCAGTGGTTGCTGTACAGACTCTGCCTCCATGTAGGGTTCCAGTTGCAGAATGTGCCACCGGAGCTTGTATTGATGGGTGAAGGACCGTTAACTCTCTCAAGCCTATATAATAGTTTTAATGCATATTGATGGCCGTGAAGTAATGGTTAACAGTAACAAGAGTTGTCCTGTTGTGGATGTGACAGGGTCAGGATAAAAGGCCCGGAATAGATAAGTAACCAAGTCGTTTCCTCAAGCAGGTCCAGTTTTGATAAATTCCTCGCAAAGTAGCATAGTGATAAAACTTCAGAAATAATTTATTTGTTACTGTGCAACCAGTAAAGGCTGACACGCTTAACTGGAATCGGAGGATATTAATGGCGACATATGACCACACCCTAGCTTATTTTACATAAAAATATAAGACAATAAAATAATATAAATAAAATATGGCTAACATTTCTCTGAATACAAAAATACTGCAAGATATTCAAGTTATTTATCAGTGAGATATCGGTGAGCTCCTCTTGTCGATTGAGAAATGGAGACTATGACATATTTTAAAGGGTGAAGAAACTGCATTTAGATGAAGTGTTTGATTCATGACTTTTGCAGGGTAAGACTGGCGTAGGCACAAGTTGCTGCAGGGTGTATCGGCAAGCCATGGCTTAGTTTGCTCGAGTTCTTTACTTTCCAAAGTGGAAACCAGAATACGCCGCTGTTTTGTGAGCCTGGCTGCTGGTCAGATAAGCCCGGTCTTTCGTATCTCTTTATCGCTGACTGCGTGTCTTTGCTTTCTGGAGCATGTTCTTCAATCTGAACAACTGACCCGGCAGACAATAAACCCTGAACTTTCCTACCTCCAATCACGCTATATAGAACTACTATCAGTAATGACTCTTTTACTAATCAGCTAGCCCGCGGAGTTCTGTGCTATTTATTAAGACATGTTTTCTTTTGCATTACTTAAGATAGATAAACAGGTGCGCATCAGTGCGGGTATTATCGGACCAAATTGCATGGCTATACATATATGCATACAGATGTATTCACTTATCTTTGTTTAACCACAGGTTTTAAAAAGAAGACCCAGATTTCTCTTCGAGATCCCTTGAAGACGAGCAGTCCGGGCAGTGTCCAAGTAAACTTGTAATCACAACTGAGCTTGACCCTGCACCAAACCTAACTGAGCCTCTATATGTATAGATGTTGAAACTGGTTTCAAGACTGGTATCCCTTATCTTAGTTTTCCTGCTGCGAACTTGTTCATCTGCATCTTCTTTTTCACATATGCATACATACTGTTTTTATTTAGCTCTATATTCAGCGCTCGGCTATACTTGGCCTCGCAACGCTTACTCAGTATATATCGATCGCATAAAAGAGGTTAAATCCCTTTCTCTTCCTTTCAGACCCAAAGAAGTGCCCGCAAAACGGAAAAGAATACGCTCACCTTCCAGATTTTTTAATATATTTAATATAAAAATCAGATATGACCAGAACATTTGAGGTGTTCGCTAAAGCGAGGGCCTTTTGTTGAGGTTTCAATGTATTTAATGAGGTAGTACAGTTTAAATGAAGAGAAAAGTCCATTTCGTGAAGGAAGAGACCGCCTTAGTGTATAAGGTCGCATGTGTGGTATATATATTGTGTGTTACAGATTCCCAGTAAAATTCTCTGTTTTGAGTGCCATGTATTGCAATAATGTATTCAGCCTAACGTGAGAACAGAGATAACAAATGCTGAAATGCTCTCACCTCATCTCTGCAGTTAATTTCAAAACTGCCTCCCCGGAGACGATCATGTGCTCGCGTCAGCTCCCCCTGGCGGACGAGGTCAAGGAACTGGTCTACAGACAAGGTGCTCATTTCGCTAACAGCACCTGAAAGAAATATACAATGTTATTTACCTCATATTTAATTTAGAAAACCTTTACAAAAACGAAGTATAAGTTTAACAATAAATATGAATATTAAACATTAAACCAAGTTCCTTTCGAGAATGACTCGCTCCGTATGGTTCAACACGGTGTGGTGACAGATACCAGCAATACATTCGGCTGCCTCCTTGTTGAGGGATAGTACCAGTCTACGTGTTATGTGTGGTTAGCTAGTATTTCACCGTTTAAACCATAACCGTTTTCCACACCTTGCCTCACAGTGATGCCTGAATATACGTATAACTACCTGCTAACAGCTTTGAGCTTATTCAGCTCACGTTTATACTAGGCCAATAAACTGGGACGAAACCACAGGTGTCCCGTCACACAAACATACGGTGATATATAAATCGTATAAAAACGACGTTTCTGGCAATAATATGGTCAAGCCCGGTCCATTTTTTTCTGTATACACGTTCAAGCAACATATTTGTTTCTGTCTCCTCATCCATGCACAAGCGGGAGGTTTAATATATTGGGATGCACGCGTCGTCAGGGAGATGTTTCAGTGCAGGTACAAAGCATGACAAGGTGCTGAATCACCCTTTGTCTTTCAATCCCAGACAACTGCTGCTGTACTATTACTTATTAACCCTGCGTGGTCACAGAATCCATATACATGTACTCACGTTCTTCGCACCATCCGCAAGCACATACATCCATAAGAAATCAAGTGTGTTAATGTGTCATCTATATCTGAGGCAGCTTACCCAACGTCTGCGCATCGCGTCGCTATCGCCCAATACTGAACGCCAGTCTCCGAGCGAGGTTACGCTTGACTGGTCACGGACTATGTGAACCAGTGTTATTATGTGCACATCGTACACACAAGCACATCCGTGGATTGTTCAGTCCCGGGTCCGTGTCCTCACACTGACACCCGTGGGTCTTTGACCCCGGCTACCTGCATGGCCATGGAATTCTAAACTTAACTTCAGCCGGGCAGATACAAGTGTACCATTAACCAATGTATTATCTGGGGCATTTGAAATGCGATATATTTCTGTGGCCAAACATTTAAATCTTATTTTTACATTGTATCAGTGGTGTTTATAGTTTGTGTCTGTGTTAAGCTAACCAGACCAATCTACGTGTTGCTGTGTGTAAATTATTTTGTTAGCGTATGTTAATTAGTCTATAAAACTACGACCTTATAAATGTTCGTCTTCATCATTCATGTTGTGCGAGTTGGCTTTATTAAGTCTTCCCATGTAGAGAGGAGAGGCTTGTACAGGTGATCAATGTGTTTATTGACCAGTCAAATATATATCGATATTTGGATCAAAATATACATATATGTGGGTTGGTTTACGCAGGTCCCTCGAGTGCAAAACCATCGATTTCAACATTTTTCTCCCTGTTTCTTTCGTCTGTCATTTCTTTCTGTGCTAGATCTCCAGTCAAAATGGCTGATTTTCAATTTTTGAAATTTGGGCACAATATTAGTCCTATAGGTCACAGATTTGCAGCTGATATCTATTGTTTTACCTTAACCTAATACCCAAGACCGTACATTCCGTATTCAAGTCTCCATTATCGCCAAGTTGTGTGTGTTGCGGGAGACTTTCGGTGATCGGTTTGCAGTTTCTTACATTACAGGGATCCCCTGTTTATCATGAGATGTGATGTGTATATACTTAAGTAATTTAACAGAGGTTCTTCGATGTCAAGTATTTTTTTTTTCGGAGGTTAAAAGTGTTTAACCCATCGGTCAGGGAACATTATAAATCTATAACGTAAGTGAGGAAAATCAAATATATATATATATATATATATATATATATATATATATACGCTAAAAATAGGTTTAAGATATTAGGGTACACATAGGGTGCTAGGTATATGAAGCTGCTGCATCTATCTTCCACGGGTCACGTCACCACAACACAAACACATCCCCCGCTCCTGAGATGTTGATGGTGCCGGGCGAGAAGCTGGACTCGAGATGAAGGAAGAACTGTCAGGCATGATTTATGTCTGTATATCGCACAAAGGGTACACAAAGTTCTAATATAAAGGAAGTCCACTCTAGTGTGAAATGTGTATGTATTAATGTCCAGGAAGAGCACTTTGACTGAAGACTATTAAATGTACCCCGCGCGGCTGAGAGGACATCGCGTTATCATCCAGGGTCGAGCTCCCAGTGCAAACGCGTTTCATGGCAAATTTATAATGCCAGCGGGTTATGGCAAGGAAGATATTCAGTGTAATTACCATGCATCCAGTATCCCTGCATGAAAGTAAAGTAAAATCCACGCAGCATTTACCGATTAGGATATTTGGAGCATACCCCTCGGTTTCGTGTCAACGAGCCGCTATAGCCTGGAGAGAAATGTCGATCAGACCGTGGTTGGTTAACAAAACGCCGCATGTATATCCTGTCAGAATACTTTGATGGGACTACAATGCTGTGAGTAATCACCTTGCGTGGATGGGACGAAGAAACGGTTATTATTACAGACATACACGCTCACGGTGAGATATCATCATCTCTCTCTTACAATGAGTGTAAATACATTACATGCAGAAGTCTGTACATGATGGACAATTATACAATAAGGTTCTTTCCAATATTTCCCATATTTTCCTGTCTATGAATAGGGATATTGAAGGAATTTCAGGACTAATGACCTCACAATAAAGACGTAATACGAGCCTCTTCAGTTCAAGGAAATATGCTAAAGCCTGTTTATTGTAACAACATTTAAGGTCGAATTATTAAGAGTATAGAACCTGTATGAAGCTTATGTACGGACAAATAGACATTAAAAGCAGATAGCTCTAATCCCATGGATGGGATATGACACAGTATTGGCGAAAGATCCGCTTAAATTACAGTCCTACCTGAATATGATATGAATATTGAACTAATGACTGTGAACACTCAATCTTACCAACCTTTTATGTATTAGACTCAACATAACCCGAGTGTGTGTGTGAATCCTTACAAAACAATATTTTATTATCTATATTAAACTTCCCTGGAAAAACCTAGGCGTTTGGTGTCCCATGGAAGTACGGAATCAAGCCCTCCATGAACAAAAATACGAAAATATTATGTAAGTACCTACCGTCATAATTTATTAAAAAAAATAGTCGACTGAAGGTGTCGCTAAGGAAACGTCTTCAATCACCGCCATCCTTTTGTCTCCCAAGTTTTCAGCTCAAGTGATGTAAATATGTTTACGATTATACCAGTCCGCATGGACCTACAAGAGGTATACCTATATTTTGGCACTGCCAAAGACCACTTTAAAAAATAAGACACTCCTCATACAAGTCTCCCAAAGACACATGCCCCCTGTAGGGTGTTTTCAAACAAATTCAGTTGCTATAGTATATCTTTTCATATATCTCAGTCAAGTTATATTATAATTTTAATTGTCAATGTGACAACTTGTCCCGACTGTATAAGCGTTCCGCTGGGTTTGTTTGCGTAAGCGTTTTGTAGATATATGAGACGTAGGCGTTTGATGCATATATGAGACGTAGGCGTTTGATGCATATAAAAGACGTAGGCGTTTGATGCATATATAAGAGAGGCGGGCGTCTGATACATGTAAGAAGGCCACTTGAATGTGTATAAACGCACAGCCTGTTTTACTGGAAGCCCGCGTCGAGAGCGCTCTTACGTTCTGAACTGATAGACTTTTGAGATGTCACTGATATATACACTTGCTGCATGGCAACAATGAACCTGTCGTCTCTACCTGTTTTCATTAAAATCAAGTATACTTGACAATATCTTTGACCGAGGACACGTATGAAGTGAGACATTTTCCTTTGCCACTGCATACAGGGAATCCCATGCAACCAGAAGCACGTATGTACGGATGTAGGCCGTGCTATAACCCGAATATAACGCAAGTTTTCACTCTCGAATCACTGTAAAAACCACAAGGACAACGAAAGCAATCGACTGAAATCTTCAATCCTCTGGGCGTTATCAAGAAGTTTCTTGCAATAATTATATAAAGGTATCGCCAAATAATAGTCCGTTCCACCATGGGGCAAATAACGAAGTTTTAAGATATGATGTCCGTATACTAAGTATATTGAAAAAAAGTCCTTGAACGAATCCACTACGTATAGGTAATTAATTAGAGAAAACAGTCACCAAACTTTACAAAAACTTTGATTAAAAGAATCAGTTTAATATCTAGTAAATCAGTCTTATATAATCCCATAGTTAAGGACACCTTAACAGATGTGGCGGGATGCATTGACCTATTTTTGGAGATGTCCTGTTCCGGAAGTGGGTCTTTCAGGAAAATCTCTCAGGAATATCTGTTTAATGTTTCGACTTGTACTGACAGAAACGTGTTGTTGTTCACTTGCTGATATCGATTATTTCAATTAATGATTTCTAATTCTCATGATCAGGCATGAGAATCATTCTACATAATGAATCCCGGTAATCTATCTCAAGCATTAAAATGTCATTACTCGGACGACGATAAGGTAAGACTCACCATTGCTCGGGGCCGTGAAGGACAGATCAAACATATCACTGGAATGGCTGCTGGTCCTACTACCGTAACTGATGGTAGACAGCCTGTCCATTGAATCTTGAAAATTAAACATGGCCTGGCCATGCACAGGCATGCTTGCACGTAAAATCTTCATCTTCTAGTATAACCACGCTACGGCAAGAAGTGGCCACAATGATCGCGGAGCGCCAGTCTAAATCTGAATCACCTGCCGCAGGTGCTGTTTAAGTAACAACGGAGGTGGAGGGGTACATGTAACAGGTCCTGGAACTTTCTTTCATCTGATCAGGCGGCGCAGGAATCTTGGAATCGATGACAAAGAACTACTTTCACTACTTGACTCATTTAGTTGTCATTAGTTACGCTTAAACACACAGCACTAAGTGGCTCTTGTTTGCTCCTTCCGCAGTCAGCCGGGGTGTTCTCCACATCTTACGATCCTAAGCTGTCTCTGGTTTGCCTTTTTACTGTTCTGAAGTGAAGGTACTTCTCGTTTGGCAGTCAAAACAAATGTCTGTCCTCTCCGTGAAGAGCTTCCTGAATGAATCCATCATATTCCGTTCGATGAAAGAAATATTTTAATTGTCAAGCGGAAGTGGAAACCATGAATTTCAGATGTCATGCAAATATTATGATATCCGTGATAGTGCCAGTTTATTATATTTGCTTCAAAATAATGTACGGGAAATCCACGTTCAATTGATCCGAGCAAAAGGAGACCTGATTTGACGATAGCTTGTGGCCTTGATTTCTGCGGGGAGCTCTATTTCTATCTCTCTACGCAAGAGTCTCTATAGTACTTAGTGTTACGTTTGCAAACATAACTTCTTGGCAGAGCCGAGAGAAGTGCGCTATCCCTCGCTCTGCGTGCGAGTTTATTGGTGGACATAAGGCAAGGCATGGCTGTTTTAAGCTGGAGATGCCTGCCGAAGGGTGGGCTGATGATAGGAGTGCCGTGATTTGTGACAGAACATTTCTAAGAGAACTGATAACGCTGAAAGCATGCGGCAGCATGAAGACTCTTAACCCCAGCTACCCCGAGATCTCTGAAAGTATACGTGAATCTGCGGCGCTTAGCTGTGAGCCGCGAAAACACACTCACTGACCCAGGCTCTGGCAGCACTGACACAGCCAGGTTAATGATAGCAGTCATGCTGTACTGGCGATTAACAGTAATAATATCTACGTCATGCACGCAAGACTTTAACATTATGTATATATATACACACACACAAACACATCATGCATAAATATACATATATGATAAGAAATTTACTGCTGTAGTCCTCCTGTCGAGCCCCGTTTCTGTACCTTCACTTGGCTTACCGCTGTATCTTTTACGTTTTGTATTATGTTTTAAGGGTTAAGAAAAATAACAGGACAGTTGATCGTCTTACCCTGGTCTAAACCTCTCCCCTCCTAAATTCTGACCAATTTCACTTGTACCTTTTCATAAGGAGAGGGTTTCTGTACCGCCCTGGTGTATCTTAAACAATGCAGAGAAAACTGGAATGTTTTGTACCCCCACCCACCCACTTTTTGCTAATTAAATGAATGTAATTTTGTTATTAAATATAGGCTCTAACTACAATAAGTAAAATAAGTAGTTAACTTAAGTTGTTAACATAAATGTGTCACAATGTCGCACATTTAAACAAATATCAATGAAAAGCGGTTTTTCAGAAGTTAATAAAATAGCAAAATGACTGATAATATGATATGATTCCTCCATATCCACGACACAGTGCCATGGGACTCGGCCAATTAACTCTAAAATTAAGAAAATCATGCAGGTTTTAATATATATATATATATATATATATATATATATATATATATATATATATATATCAGTATATCTAAGGCCAAAAAAAATTAAAGGTATGGTTCTCAGGCTCCGCCCGCGTCAATTATAACCCCCCGCATCAAACATTTTTATTGTGATTTTTTCATTCAAGATGGTAAAATAGTACAATTTTGATACGATTTCCTTTGTTATGTAGTGCTTTTAACTGTTTAGCAAGAAGAAACCTGTCATTTACATGTTTTCCCCAGATCATATGATATTTTAACAAAACATACAAAAAAGGTAAAAAATAAAATACCGCCCGCCCGCATTGTTTTATGAAAAAAGTGCCTGAGAACCATACCCTTTTATTTTTTTTGGCCTAAGGAAAGAATTTTTATTTTTTTATTGGTTTCCTGAAACGGTAGTATTTCCTGTCTTTTATTCTCAAAGTGCTTGCATATTGTTTAAATTTTAATTAAATTTTAAAACATTTTCTTCCCCTCAGTAAGGGGACGCCCTCAGCTGGTACACATTCGATAGTCTTGATTCACTGATAATATTTGCCCCACTGCATCATATAAAAATGTACATGATACATCTAATTGTAAAAGTGAGCTGAAGTGCCGAATAAACACTGAATAAATCATATCCCAAGGAGTTAAGTTTCCTTTTCTTGCAAGATGTGATGATGTAACTAAAGATTTAATTCGAAATAAATCAGGTATAATTTCTTTTGAAAGGCAGATTTTCCTTCTAACATCACATTTAATTTTAATTTGGTTCATTATTTAAACTTCACTTTTTTCTTAAGAAATAGGTATACACTGTATGTTTTCCCATCAGAGCAAATTTGATGTCCGTGAATAGCACCTCGTCTGGGCAGCCAGAGCCCGGGTTATTTATTTAGCTGTACCTGTCTGTTTAATCTCAGGGTCAATATTCCCTCGTTTACAGGTGACTCTATTGGCCAGACAACATTTTTGTGCCGAAACAGCCTTGAATTTTACCTGTACATTTCTTCGGGTTAAGCATGTAACCATAGAACACTGACGCGTATTTCTTTGATAGATGGCGTAAAAATGTATTACATTTCTCATACTACACAAAAACTGCCAAGACATCACTTTCAAATTTCTTTTTTCAATGTGTATTCATAAACACGTCGGCAAACATATTTTATCCAGGGCTCAAGCAGAAGTCTATGTTATGATATGAAGGCGGTTAACGTGTAATCCTAGTGACTGTAAATGTTTACGTTCACGTACCGACGACTCATTAAACAAACCCACAAACCGCGGGGTGGTTTTTACCGTCAGTCACCATTATATTACAGCTGCCCGCCTTTTTTTAACTGTTGCCCTGGCTGGCAGAAATGGATCACACATGCGCAGCCCTGTGATGACTCTATACACGTGCTGAGCCATAATGCACTAGCACACCTGTAAAGTGACGCCACCTGTACCTGGATAGAGTCGTCGCCGGAACCATATAGTAGAGTTATAGACTTGTCCTCGAAACGCTACTCCCACTCCGGTAATGACTCATAACAGACTAATAGGTATTTAAAGAGTCGGACACATCAAAGGGATACCCTTAGATTTTCGAGACATTTTAAATAGAGATTTAATTATTAAAAAAAGTCCAAGAAATTAATAAGTTACTCCATCATATGGAGCAAATACATTAAGTTAATTTATGTGAAATTATTTTGACGAAAAACAGTACTTTCTCACGGCATTCTGGCTCTCGAATGTGTATTGATGACTTCTATAACACATGCTATATGTGCCCATTCTCGTACACTCTATTTCTCGTATGATAAATATTACCTAACTTCAAGAAATCATAAACCTTCATATAATATTAAGAATGACTCATTTATCCTAACGGGAATTTTATTCTAATAAAAAGAAATTCCAGTTATATATATCAACCTGTAAAAGAAGAAACCCTGGTAATTTCTAGTTTTACCTTTATATCTGACCATTCGCACGGCTAAAATATCAGATGGGGACAAGACTAAACAGCCGTCTACGACGTCATGATACGCTAAGATTCTCACCTGGATAACCAGGGACTCATCAAAATGCACTCGATGAACTCTTAGCTAATTAGACGCAATCAGTGAAGGAAAAACACATCTAACTGAACCACCTCTCACACCTGAGAGCAATTTATTACTGGTATTCTTCATCCCTCTCCATCTTTGCACTATTTATTTGCCGCAGGTAAAGGAGTTCATGGTAGAGAAACAGGAACCTCTGTTATAAGCATTGATCGTTCATGTCAAAACATGCATGATATACTGGTGAATGCGCAATTTATGCCTGGTTCGGGGATAATATATAGTCTTACCTTTATATTTGGATATTTATTTTTATTTTAAACATAAAGTGTTTTTTTAGAGTTTAAGCAGTCGGAAAGGCTACTGTCGAATCTATTTTAGATATTTATGTGACATAGAAATCTATAAAACATCTGTTTCTTTGATTGTCTAAGGGGGGGAAAGTTTCGTCGTTTTATCGGCGATGCCAGCAATCTAGATATCTACTTTGCCTTAACTACCTTCATAGACTTTTCATATCTCTGCCGCTTCGTCCGCTTTCCAGTAAATAAAGATAAGTCTGTCAGAGCCATCAGTACTCGTATCAGCTCTCACTATCTAACTTCAACAGCACATATCAATCCACACGAAAATATCACGCTGGTCTTACCAAGCAGTATTTATTCATTATACTCTCAGCTGGATAATTCCGGAGTTTATTCAACCCGAGTAACGATCATAAAATGTATATTCACACAAGCCTGGCCCGCACCGGGTCTAATATTATATAAACATGCATATTCGTCTCTCAGAAATCAACGTTTTTTGGTTAATTTATGCATGGTGACAAGGGCATGTGATGTACCCTAGCTCTTTGACAAGGTCCGGCTTTGGAGCTAACATTCGACAGCCACGGTATGTCTGGCTAAGATTACGCAAAACATAATTACTGTATCTTGATATTTAAAGGAGACTCATAAACCTATGACACCGTGGCAAACAGTCCTATTCCATGTATTCAAATAATTACATGAGCTTTCATATTTCCCAATACATGGCAAGTGTTCTAAATGATTATCGTTCCTTCTTGAATATATATATATATATATATATATATATATATATATATATCGGTAAATATATAATATATATATATTAACACACATATACATATATATAATAAAAAGAATAATAATAATTGTCACATGTAAGGAAGTCGCCCAAATGCATTAAACCAGTATCTACGTAAGGATATATAAGTGTATACACTTACAATACGAGTATTTGGTTAAACTGAATATATTGTTTCAGGTATCTGTTTTATTGTGCGCAGGAGTGTTACATGTGTCTGTTGACATTCTGATTCGTGTAGCGCAAGCATAGTTCGTTTCTATGGGAATCTCGCTTGTTGGGCGCTGGCTCACGTGTGGGATCTGAAGCGTAGAGACACAGCGTTCTTTTTCTCCTAGATGTTTCGAGTCTGTTCATGTGCATGTGTATTGTCCTTTGGAATTTTCCATTTCTAGAATTTTCGGGTGAGAAGCTATAAATAGGGGCTGTGTTTAGAGCCGGCAGAAAGGAAAATACCAGCGAGCAGTAAGAGTGTTACTTCCTCGTCAGTTTTGGGACCTTTTCCGATAATTGCAGTGGTGTCAGATATTCATCAGATTTTATACAGATTTAATACGGATTGTCTCCAGTTTGCCTTTGGATTATTACTATTTACGTGGATTATTCGTGTTAAAGGACTCTAGTTGAGCTGTGACAGTGGTGGTATCCAGAAATCAAATCCTAGGGTCCGGACACTCTGGAACTGTACAATTTATTGCTATACTGTGTAATTATATTGATTTAGTGTATTGTAATGTTAGGATTGTTCTAAGAATAAATTATAATAATTTGTTAACAAAAAACACTTTATTCATTCCCCTAGACATTTCTTTATTCCTTCCCCTAGTCATATTACGATCCCTAGTGTTGCGGAATCTGATTTTTTTTAATCTCCGTAACAAAATTTATGTTCGTCACAGTTACGTGATCTGTTGTTATTAGGTTCCGTAACAATATTGCAAGCAAAAAAATACGATTCTGCACTTCTTACAAGAAGGAGCAGAATACATTCGCTTTTAATTAATCAACCGATAACAAAATGGCTCCAACGTTAGCATATTTAAATACGGTACATGTATTTTTCCATTTCACGCCCACTCTGTTCAAATAGCTACTGCAACTATTTTGCCTGCCTGAATGATACTGATCATTTTTTCCAAATGAAAATATCAATACTTCAGAATTTACAGGGAAGATTATTGCATTAACAGTAATCACCTCCTTTTGTAAATGGAGTTATCATGTGTATTCAAACACAGCCATCTCGTAAACGGTGCCACCGAGCAGTCTGAATGACGTCAAAGTGGGTCGATTACAATTCAAATATTTATCGGTGTCAGTTTGTCAGTTGTGAAATAGAAATCACAGACATGTTCAGTAAAATTCATAAACGCCGCTACATTGCTCGCGTGATTCAGCAGTCCAAAGTACAGTTTACAAATATAGTTGAGCTAGCATTACAGAGACGGTATCTATAAACGTTTAACACTTGTGTTTAGTTTTTATCAACCTGCAACATTTCATCACCGAGGCTTCGGCTATCAGGACCTATTGATGGAACAGATAAACTTGCTAAGGGTAAACGATAAATGCCAGATATTCCTGCTCTTTTCAAACATCTTTTCTTTTGAAGATAAAAAGATATCACTTCTGCCGGATGTGACGTTAGCATTGTACAGAACCTATAACTAGACTACCAACGCCTAGGAAATGTGGCATGCTTACACTTCGTAAGATATATACACGGTACAGTTGTGAGATGTGTTTGAAAAGGAAGATGGAACAATAAAAGATTGGAAGATTAAACATGCAGGTAGTGACAGTCACATCACATACTGCATATTCCCTGCGTTTTTGCCATTGCTATATTACCAACAATTTTTTGTATGTATTCTCTTCGTCACCATCATGCGCCTGCATGACTGTCCCGTTCGTTGACAGAAAATGTATACATGAGTCACAACTTCTACCGCACCCAACGTTTAATTGTTATATACGGTGTGTATAATTTACTGCTTTTGGACATAATCATTCTGCATGAATTACCATCTGCCTTCAATCTAGAACAGTTTGATAAGTGTAACAATGAACATGACTGTCATGGACTTTTTAAGAATTTGAAATAGGTTTTATAAAAAAAAAACTGGGAGGTATAGGTAAATTGTTTACTTGTTTTTATTTAGGTTTCCAGCTTTAAAAAATATCCTTACTAAGGATATGGACGCGGCTCGTGGAAAAATTATAGAAATTAGAACTGGAAGATTAACTTTGCAAGGTTACATTGGGTAATGGTCATTGTCAGAGGTTATGGTTGGTGAGACACAATTCGCATAATTTGATTTCAGACATCACACCACTGTTCCAAGGAAGCTGTAAGGTGTCATGTGAATGAGTCATGTGACCGATTCCTGAAGCCCGCCAAACTTTGGTCCCTTTTGTCCATGAAGAAAAACTCTGATCCAATATATAATTCACCCCATTTCAAGTTTGCACATGTTCATAATTAGAATAACAAATTCAAAATCATAATTAAAATATACCTACATATGGGCTGTTATTTTCTATAGTGTTTATGAGATTCTGGTCTCAGGTCTTCGTGAATCGTCATTGTGACCACTTGGCCTACGACGACCTTTTTAACCGCGCTGCGATTGAAAAGTCACGTGATAAAGCGGCGACAACCCAATGACCCCCACCATATTTCACTGTAATTCTTAATATTGCAATAATTAAATATTACCTCTCAGATAAATCTTCGACACATCCTAGAAATCACCAATGCCTCAGGTATACGTAAATGTATAGCCTATACCGGTACTCCATTCAATTTTCACATGCCTAAATTCCCTTTTCCATATCTTAAATTCAGTCGAGTGCCTGGTTCTTGAATGAAGTTATATGTCTGTCGTAGGATATAACAGCCATATATGTTTAACATTTTCTCATTGAATAACGCCCGAGCACACTGGGCGAAATATTTTCTAGCGTACTGTATATTAAGTGCCAGAACGGTACACTAACTGGGGGTCAGGCCTGTATCAAATGATGCGAATTAATCACAACCGTGTTTCACATTGACTGCGGCGACCTGCTTGTATTTGCATTCATTAACCCGTCATGTGTAACACTGGACAAAATTCCCACCCACATGACTTATGCGGTCTTTTCAGGCGAAATACAGAAAGGCACTGAGGCATTTTTCCGAGCATTCACTACAATTCGGCGCTAAACTGTCAAAGTCCCGTCTAGTCTTCCGGTGCGACAAGCTTCCTCTGTCGTCTGCTGAGCAATCTGGGTTGTCTTCAGGGACAAATTCTGGTTTGTGGCAATTTAGATGCAGAAGCGGATCCAGGGGAGGGGTCCAGCTAGGGGGTCCGCCCCCCCCCCCTTTATTTTAATCCGCTGCAAGCTTTTCTTAAGAGTTTGAGACAAAATTTTGCGGCCTGGACCCCCCCCTTTTTTTCCTGACCTGGTGATCTTTTTTTAGGTTTTTCATTAGTCCTTCTTGGTTGGACCCCCCCCCCCCCTTTTTTTCCTAAATCCTGGATCCGCCCCTGAGATGTGGACCAAACCCCATGTTTAAACCAAAACCTGTATTTGTTTTGGATCCATACACCACGTCTGCATAAGGTTGTTCTGTGAAGGTGATTTAAATGACTAAAATGCCGTGTTATATTTGTTATTTTTCACTATACTGATGAGAGGGGTCGGCCCGCTCCTGTGCAAATAATCAGTCAATGTGCCCAGGGATGCACTGAGTCATCCTTTTTCTGTACATGTATCTCGCGTATTGTACCTGAATGGGTCGCCATGTTAATGATAATCATATTTAATTTGCAATGTCAGTTTGCACTGTCAGAAAACACAACTCGTTAGATCGTGCGGCCTCCCAGAGAATTACAGACCTCTTTACATTCAACTGCGTGTTCAGAACAAATACGTGATGGGCGAGGCCTGTTCATAACATCCATGAATTAGACTACAAAGGGCCCAACAAAGACGGAACATCGACATTCTATACACAACACGGATGATCCATACTATCTGGTTTTCCACGCCGAAATTGGCATTGGGAGATTGGACATACGTCATAACATTGAGAAAATGTTTATGCGTGCCTTTGTACATTGTATAAGAACGTTTGCAGACGTTCAACGTGTAGACAGACAGACACCAATTTTCCTTTTCACATTTATGACAGTGGAACTCTTGAGAGCTGGAGAATAGGGGTAACGAATCATGCGATTCAAAGATTCATTATATATATATATATATATATATATATATATATATATATATATAAGGAAGTATTTAAATCTTCTCTTCCGGTTTAAACTAAGCATGGCGCTTACAAGTGCTTTCCGTCATTTCCGCTGATATCATTATTGATCTGCTGTGAAGTAAAAACCAGAAACAATCTACGAGAACCCGGAGAAATTATTTCTGAAACACGCGGAAATTTAATAGGAGCCCTGGACCTTGAGGCTCGGCGGAAGGCGTTCAACCCCAATTAACGTTGGGAATCTTTACAGAGGTGGACATACAAGAACATATACAATAGCACTGTCATCCTAGATCTGTCATCAAGTACTTATACAAGTATCTATATATAGCTATACGTTTCATTCTAAATTAAACAGAGTGGTTATTTAAGGCGGTATGTAAATTCTATACTTTGTAATATCCATAGTTAGTTATAAAACTACCTGCACGGTGCAACTGGTGTGTTCATTTCGGAGCAGAAACTCTATTTGTTAACAAAGTGCTTACGTCCTTGCCGTGCGTATTACGTACAACAGTCTGTCTTCTAGACATTAACTGCTACACGGAGATTTATCAAGGCTTTATGGTTTTAATACAAGGACATAAATGCATCCACTTAACTTTCTCCTGCCGCGTTTACTATTACTTGGTATTTGACACGAGGACCAATAACACACTTATAACCAGCAGGCCAGGGATATTACTTTCCAAGGATATAGGAGAAGCTGAGGACAGATTAGGTTACAGGGAGTTGGGATCAGCCCGCGTGGTGACATCGGCGGACTTGGCCACGGCGTTCAATAGTTTTTCACTTGTTTCGGAACCCGAGTTGGCGCCTCCACGCTGTTCAACATACAGGAGGGTGGACAATCGTTACCACAGCTTAGCCCAGACGGCGATTTGGATTAGGTTTCAGCTTGGATGTCAGTCTGTATACTAACACACTATTGTGTTCAACCCCCTGTTTATACAAATAAAGCTAAGCCATGGGTCACTGAGTGTACAAGATCCCCGGCAGACGTAGCGTAGCCTTGGCTGGATCTGTACAATAGTGGTCAATAAGATTGGACAGCTTGTCTTGTACAGCAAGGGGCTTTATAGACGTGAAGGTTTATTAACTGTAGACAGGCATACAGTACGTGTAGGGCACGATGTCTTTCATTTTGCAGGGAATGACATATACCGGAGTTTCTGACATCATCCGTAGATAATGACTAGCCACCAAGACTAGTTCTACAGAACCTTACTATAACTGTCAAGCATTTACAAACCATTCTGAAGTATTTGACAAAATAAGTGGCTAATATCCAAACCAAGATAGTTGCTTCTTCATTTAGAAAGCAAAGTATGACCTGTCAAAAAATAATCGTTGGAATGTTTTTTCTCTTTTGTTCAAATTCATTTGTATTAGTCTGTTGACATTTTTACTCAAAATGCTCATACAGAATTTTGCAAAGGGCCTTTAATGATTAATAGAGTGTTAAGTCTATTCCAGTACCAAGAAGAAACATATTTAGGAGTGGATCCGTATCCAAACTTTTGCATTCTTTCGGTGCCTTTTATTTTTCATCTTGTACCGCTGTAACCACATTCCTGCCATGTGCCACAGTACATTGAGCCATGTTGCTTACGTAAACTTTGTTCAAATAACTTGACACTTGGCATGATTTTGCTCTCGGATAAAATTTGATTGCAACAACACTTCCGGTATGAATATGAGTCTGACTGACACGTGGTGTTGAACAGGCAGACCTGCCTGGTCGCCCGTGATACAATGACAACTTCATTATGTAAATGAAACTGAATAAACGCGCCAGTGAAGTCAAGGTCACAGCACCAGGTACACAAAAACTGGTTTGTCCCTGTAGTAAAGGACTTTATGATATCATATTTATAGGCAGTATCATTTAAAAGATGTAAGCATTTCAAATGTGTGGAAAGCTATGGGGATACGAACACCCACCTATAGTGAACTAATAAACCCCCGATTGGGAGCTTGTTAAATAGGATGTCTTCCAGATACTGAAAAAACACGTACCAAACTTCATTTTAGTATGTTGTCTATAAAATAGACGCCAGATATTACACTGAAATCATGCGGTACATAAATTGTGGCATCTGGTACACGTGATCGAGGTTGCTTGTTTTTTTCCGCTAATGTTGGCCTTAGAAAAGGTCGGTCTGCATGGGTAGTCAGCGTACGCATATATGCTTTGGCTGTTTTTGAAAGACATTTTGTTTCTTTCTGTAGGTAACCTAGGTAGCAATAGGTCATTAAACTGGCCTTAGGTGATTAATAATGGGAAAGCAAAAGACTAAATAAAGGGCCCAGAAAGATAAAAAGCCTTTTCCTGCCAATTTATGAATAAGTCGACTTAAGTTATAACGTTTCCATAATTCTATTATTCAAATAGTTATGATCAGATTCATCAGCGGGGGCACCAATAGGCAAAAACATAATTATGGGTTTATAAATAAAATGATGGTGTAAATATTGTTTGTCATTACCTTTGCTGGGAATATTTTTCGGTCTAAACGTTACTGGCATTTCCTTAAATATTGTTTCGAGTCGTACAGTCCTGTACCACGCCATGTTCAGTTCCGGCTTTCCCTGTGATGATGGATGGTCCGTTGATAAAGCCTAATCCATAAATGTTCATCCCGAGACCTGTCAACCTCGTGTAAACTCCTGAATTTTGTGAAACCTTAGCTCATGTTGTCCCGGCGGGACAGCAGGTCTCTGCATGAGTGACATCGAGTATTTCATATGACAGATTTGACTGAGTTATCTATATTTTCTCTGTTTTTTTCAGCCCACATACTGTCAGATCGTTTCGGTCTGGGATAATCGGTCACAATTCAGGCAGGACATTACCTGTCCCTCCTCTCACCAAGCTGAGGCAGGTGACAGTCTCTGATGGAGGTATATGGGGTGCTGTGATTTATACAGGTTAAATGTACTTTACGCTATCTGAATCTGTCACGTGATCAACCACCTGACCTCTCTCTGGCTCACGTGATACTTATCCGGGGGCAGACGGTTATATATGAAACAAAGGTTGCACATAAATTTACATGACAGCCTAAATGGTCGGTACACACGGAAAAAAACCCTACAAGTCACGAGTACTTTGTGTCTGTCAAAGCATTTCTGTATTTCAAATTAAGAATGTCGTAGAATGTCCAGAGTTGAATAAAATGCATTGAAATTTGGCTTTCGATATCATCTTAAAATTTGTAAATTTACGTACATACATAAAGCTACATATAACCGATTGACAGTGAGAGTTAACACATGCCTTTTAGCTGTTCATATATAAACAACTACATCACGTTATTTAGAAGTCAAGTTTGAATCAAATACGTCTAACCACACAAGATTTATCATCTGATGGCACCTGTGACCTGGACCTTTGACCATGCGACCCAAAATTGAATGAAAATATTCCCCTTTTGGCAGGTAGGCTATATGCGCGGGATGGAAGGTTTAGGATTAAAAGTTTGGCTTAAAATGCATCCACAATAATTTTAAATAAGTGGGTCCTGTGACCTTGACCGTTGACCCCAAATTCGATAGGGTTCTTACTTTAGCAGTGGGTCATATTTAAGTCAAGTTTTAAACCAATATGTCAAACTGTATGTTATCAACTGGAAACTAATTTGTGGATGTACGGACTGAGAGGCAGACGGACAGACGAACAGACGGACGGACAGGGTGATTACTATAGGGAATCCACCTATGATAAATAAACACACGAGGTTTCGGGACACTAGAAGAAACCACAGATGAGAAACTGACATGATTGCTGTCATTTTATAGTTTAAACAAAAATAAAAAAGTGACTCATGGGTCATGACACTTAGCCGACTGACATGTTTACAATTTGTCTTTACACAGGCAACTAATAAGAAAAAGTAATAGGCATCATCATTCATGCATATTAGGTTCTTCAAGACCATTAAGCATACCCATATTTATTATGGTGCGGACGGCGGGCGTACAGGGGAGGGGTGAGGGTCGACGAGGATGGCCCCCGGAAAAACAACATATAATTGAGTGTTTGGGGTAAAACTGCACCCTCCCGGTATTCCCAAACTCTTAGGGTAAATTATCAAATCTTACTATCTAGGAAAACATTCATAAAAGGAATTTTCACATCTGAATGCCAAATTTTGGAGTGGTAACCCGATTCAACTGAAGCATAGCTCGGAGGATATGGGCAACACAGACCTAATTTCAGGTTTCCGAAGAGATTTTTTATGAATCTCCGAGGATGTCAGGTTAAAAGATTCTACGTGCAATGGTTACGATTTGTGGATAACAGATGACCACATCTTTTAAGGTCTCAGAAGTAGAGAAAAAAAATGAGTACAAATTCGAAAAAAATCCAGGTGGTGCCACCAGTCTGCAGGATCTCATGAATATGCATGCAAAGAATTAAGGTGATCAATGCATTAGTTGTTCAAATACTGGAGCTTTTGTATCAAATTTTTAATTATTCTGGTAGGTAATTCTGGCTTTGAGGATATGGGTAACAGAGAACTAATTTAGGGTTTCCAGGGAGATTTTTATGGACCTCCCTGGGTGTCAAATTAAAAGATTCTATATCCAATGGTTATGATTTGTGCCCTGTTAACGGACCACTTCGTTGAAAGTCTAAAAAATAGAGAGAAAAAATTTGGTAAAAATTCGAAGAAAAGATGGCACCACCAGTGTGCAGGAACTGATGAAACACTCCATAATGAATATGCATGCAAAGAATCATGGTGATCGATGCATTAGTTGTTTAGATACTGGTGCTTTTATATAAATTTTTATTATTATATGGTAGGTACTTCTGAGCCCCATATAGCTCGGCGGATATGGGTAGCAGAGACCTATTTAGCGGTTTCCAAGGAGATTTTCATGGACCTCACTAGATGTCAAGTATGAAGTTTCCTGGTCTAATGGTTACGATTTATGCCCTGTTAATGGACGATCGCATCTTTGAAGATCTCAAACATGAGAAAAATGCGTAAAAATTCCGAAAATAAATCCCATTAGCGCCACCAGTCTTCAGTAACTAATGAAACAGTCAAGACGGCATGATGGACAGACGGACGTCGGACAAAGAGTGATCGCGCTATAGCTCAGATGACTTTCAGTCAGCTGCGCTAAAAAATCGTACATATAAGAAAAGATACAGGTGGCGCCACTAGTTTTCGGGAACTGACAAAACTAGTGATTGTTAATATTCAAAGCAAGATTCATGTCAATCCATGCATTAATTATCAAGATACTGCAGGTTTTGTATCCCATTTTTAATTCTTCTGGGGAGGGAGGGAGGGTACATACAGGCCCCATTGCTTGGGGGATATGGGTCGCAATGACCTAATTTCAGGTTTCCAAGGAGATTTTTTATTGACCTAAATGAATGTCAACTTAGATGCTTCTAGGTTCAGACCCACAAGATAACGGTGGACTCTGCAATGTTATTCGACAGGGAAGTTACCAGGGAAAGGCAGACAGGGGACAATGAATGAGAGGTAAATCCCAACCGCCGAGGTCATAACATCAGGGAAAGAAAAACGACTCGAAAATATAGCAAATAGGGTTTGCAGATTGATGCTTTTAAGTTTTAACCCGATAATTTTCAGACAAAAAAATAATTAAGGCGTGATTAATGGCTTGGTTCCAGAAAAACAATTGTGAGCAAAGATAATTAAGATGGAAACAGGGTATCTAATGAATATTTGTACAGCATGCAATATATACAAATTATATCAATTAAGAGGCGATGTTGAAGGTCCGTTCTTATTAGAAGAGGATGGAATACACGCCAGGGCAACAATGATTTATCCTGCTAAGCGAACAAATCTGTGTCCGACCCATGAATGTAAAATTGTGATGTGTCAGGTGTCAGAGATTTAGCAAGCTTGCAGGTGCCCTAAATTATCTGGTGATTCAGGTCTAACAGCCTGGAAAGCCCGTCACCAGAACTGGCAAGCTGATCACACCGGCATACACCTGTATGGTATCCCCATCTCACGTACCCACAGGACCTGTGTACAGAGAGCATCTATCACTTTACAAGGCTCCTCACTGGCCCTCATATACCAGACGCAGCTCTTCGGCTCAGGGGTTCTTGCTTTGTTAACATTATTTTTATTGGTAATCGAAGAACCAAACTTCAAATAACGCAGTCTTGCCAAAATTTAACCAAAATATAGACATAATATTATAACCGGTACCAGATTATCTAGTGCAAACCACTTACCTGTCAGCTTTGTGACAATTAACAGATGTTAAATCCAATACTTCTTTCCACAGCATATATACAGACAGACTCGGGGTTTTGGTATTTTTGAGGACAAATCGACAGAGGAGCTAAAGCAAACAGTCCAACATGCCAGTAAATTAGAATAAAATAAGTCAGCCTATTTCTCGCCGAATATCACAAATTTATGTGTTAGACTGGTACCATGTGCAATAATTGTCCAAATGGGAAATACAGATCTGAGTACCAGTCTGTGGCAGATTTATCAATACCCTCAAGCTAGAGAACTATATATACTACTATCCACTTACTCACAATTTGATTTTGATGTTCATTTTACCATCTTCTGTCGTTTCCCTGTCAATAGTATACGTTTGTCACATTTTCCTACAAAATTTTTATTTGGTTTCGAAAAAAAAAAAATTCTTTAACGCGTGTTTGCTAACAGTTTTGAATCGTTTTGACAAGTGTCAGGTCACATAAAGGATACCACAATTACCAATACAATTTACTTAGATAATAACATAACGACCGATACATGCATAGTCACGTTGATGTATCGTTTGTATCGTTTATTGACACGTCGACCTGTCACATCGCTCAATACCGATTTTCTTAATAAACGTCATTCCTTCAGTATATAATGCAGAATACAGACGGATGTTTTGGAGCTGTACAGACTTCGAGGGATCACTCACCTGTTGACAACCCGCCAGTAGGTTTCTATTATTTCTGTGTTTGTAACACATGTTTAATGACCCGGAGGGTTTTTTATCTGTGTGCGTCACCCTGAGGGTGTACACCTCAAGGTCTGCGCTGGCCCTGTCTCCCGGGGCCACCTATCTGGGTTATCACATCGCCGCGTGCGTATAGTGCTTCTAGGAGGAGGAGACTAACCCCGTATCTTGGTAGTTAGGAGATAAGGGTAGGACGAAAAGGTGGAGAGACCGAGGGTAAAACCCTGTATTTAACACACACACGCATATATATATATATATATATATATATATATATATGTATATATATATACATATGATATTTGTGTGTAATGTTTATTGATACGAAACATTGTTCGTAATGTACATATACAAAGGTATACGTTCTATATATAATTATTTTAGAGTAAATTGAATGCGTATGTTCATTCAATATGTAGGTGTTGACTTATATTTTATGTATAGGTTGCCATTGTCAAGTATAGTTTGCATGTAACCTGGGATATGTAAATATGTATGAATACTCCCATGTAGGTTGGTGTTAAGGTATGTATATATTATTAAAGAAAAATGTGACTTAACAACGCATAGAGAAGAAATGCATAAGACCACAAATAAGTACGTACACGTACATAAATACGATCGAGCTTAATAATCTATTTCTTAGATACCAGGGCAAACTATGAGTCGGTATTTACTCGTTTGTGATCTTGGAATGCTCAGAGTGGGTTTATTTAACGAGTTGTTTTCAGTAGAGGGGACAATATATTTCCTGTTATCGTTTCAGTGTAATATACACGTCCCTGCACCTGGTTTACCTGGTCTCCCGTCTTTACGGTACGTGCCCGGCGTAAGGTGTATGTGCGTGACTCATTCCCAGGGTGTCAGGTAAATCTGTTGGTGTCTGTACGGTAATTCATCTCACCTGCCGGGATGTGTTATTTAATCAATGAACGCTTATTTACTCGTACACCTACAATCCTTTATACGCTGCATCCGGGGTTTTAGCGCCCACATCACAGACGTGTTCCTATCAGTAACACGTGGGGCCATGGTAACACAATCCGGCCACAAGGCGGCGCGATGTGTGCACGGCATGCACTTATCAGAACAGGTATGCTTCAACAAGGTAAAATGAATCCACGGCCATTTTTCCCACCAAAGGTTAGGTCATGTTTGGGCTAGATTTACGAGTGATATATCCTGTTTATTGTTTTTGGAGGAAATACAGCCGTCATGAGCAGTGAGTCGTGGAGAACTCATGTTCTAACTACCTGAAAAGATAGGTTAACGATAAAATTATCTTGTTTGGTGGTACAATAAATCAGGCACAGAATGATTAAGTCCAAGTCATCAGAGATGAAACACACTGCACCGACAGGCAGGGCGTGTAGGACACAAGTATGAGTAGCGCATATAGCAGGCCTACGTGTAATGTACGCCCTCAATGACGTAAGGAGACCCACTTATCATTCAAAGATAAACATGACATCCATTTTATTCAAACAGGTTTTCATTCTCTAAGAAATGTTAAAGGCAAGTTTTTACTATCGACATATTATGTGGAAAAAACATTTAAACGATCAGTGTCATTTTATAGATCAGTGTAACACAAGCATATATAAGATTACAATTGAAAAATATTACAGTATAATACTATAACATGCATTTTAGTCAGTTTGGACCTGCTCCAAGTTAGAAGTGAGTAGTGGTTCCCCTTAAAAAGCACATACAAAATTAAATTCTTGTGGGTGCGTTTCATGGAAATGAGGCCGGATATTCTTATTAGAGACTGTAAAATAATATGCACATTCGAGCCAAACCACGTGCTGCCTGACCCTCGCCAGGTGAGCGTGTCAGCACGGACCCTCAAGAAGTTCGAACGCACTCTCTAGAATTTAAAGGACGCTTTAAGTGAAAGAGTTGACGATATCACCAGATAGGACCTCACCAGGGGCGGACTTGGTAAAAGCAGTCCATTAATAATGCCATCAGGACACCGGCATCAATATTTTGTTCATACCATCGGCCCACTGGCGTCAATGTTTTGTTTATTTACACAATCCACAGGAAACCTACCCAGTAAGCCCTCTGGACCGTTTTCGTTTCAGATGACGCCGCAAGAAAACGATATAAAGGCATTTGTAAATGGACCTTTACTAACCCTAACCCCTTACTCTAACCCTGATCCAGCTTTAAACCCTGACCCCAAGATCACTGTACAACACAAGTACACTGTGTCTGGGAATTAAGGTATTCCTCAATTTCGTGATGCTGTTGATAAATGATCACTGACTTTGGAATACCTCCTTGAATATTTATCACCTTTTTTATAATTTCAATAAAGACCTATTTGTCTTCGAGGGCAAATGAAACCTCAGACAGTTCTGGCACTAAATAATTACTGGTATTACCGTAAATACATTTGTATCTACAAAGTTAAGTCAGGTTTCAATCTATAAATTATAAGATACTGATGTATTTTAAGGCTTGGTCAGTTTTTCTTCGATATACTGAACAGACATGCTGATAGAGTTTGCAATATGTTCAGCCTCGTAATAGGGAAGCCACTATACTTATAACTCCGCCAGGTGGCGTGGGTTTATATATTCCTCTTTGCTTCCGTATTTTTTCTGTTGGCCGTTTATTTTACCTCCGCCAGTTGGCGAGGCATCATATTTTTCCCCTTGGATCGTTACTTCGTTTGTCTGTTAGCAAACTTACGCAGGATATTCTGAAAGATTTTGATGAAAGGTTGCGGAGGGTTAAGGTAACATCCAAGGAACAATCCATTAAATTTTGAAGGTCATCTGGATCACCATAATATATTTTAATGCAAATTATTCTTTACCATTGTGGAGCCATGAATTGCAGCTGATATCCCGGCCAGTGAACCGTGACAGGAACACGGGAAAGCTTTAGTTCACATCCTGGCAGAGGAAAATGTGGTCTCTGACTACAGATCTAGTTACTCACAGGTTGTATAGTTTATATTAATATATATTATAGGTGGTTTAGGTCTATATTTTTCTTTCTCTCTCTCTAGAAGAGGTGAGTACCAAACCAGAAGATATCATGCATAATCTAGCTCTATTATATTTGTCGGTGGTAGCACTCCGCCCATGCCACGCCTAGGTAATGCCCAATGTCTAGTCTCGAAGTGTCTTGAAAGATGCCAAGTATGTCATAAGGGGGGGGGGGCATTTTCCATATTTATTTCCATGAATCCTGAGGATTTTTTTTTTCATAATTTCGTGAAGAGACTATCGCAGCGCCATCTATCAGAAATTAGCGTAGGGAATTCGGCCCATGTCAACTCGGCACATGTTCGCTATAGGCAAATGGTGAACCCGTCCCGCATACACCAGGCCAAGTCCAACCGATCTGTCCCAATGCAAGAGCGGGTAATGTAACAGTTATAATATTGCAACATTTAGCTTATATTGTTAACAGACAAGCCGAACAGTAAAAACCTGTCTGAAGTAAGGAGCGCACAGTTGTATGCGCTGTTCTGCATACCTGGACTTTAATTATGACACACTTAATGGAGCAAAACATTCAATAAAATACTTCACGATGGGTCTACATGACGTAATCAACATCATATTTATGAGGCCACAAGGGCCGTAATAGCAGGGCTACTTCTAAAATATATGAGCACACACAAACTATTCAAACACGAAGCAAGCAAGAAGAAACGACTTGTTCATTTATATCTGTTGAGATAAATAAGAAATACAGGGTGGGGTATTGTTGACTATCTGCCAACATAAGTGAAAACTAGCACAAGCAACGCAGTAAAGACTGCAGTCAGAATTTCTTATCATATAATAAACGTAATTTGTGCTATCTTCGTTAAACATTAACATTACCATCAATCTCTATATCTAAAGACACTGAATTAGTAAAATCTACCTGTATATAGATGACATAATTATCAGTTTTATTGCAGAAGTGGGCAGTGATTCGCGAGTATATGCGAGTAGTTTGTATACATGTAGTGGATACTGTTTGCTAAAACATAGGTAAAATTTTATTGGTGTTACTGGGTTTACCAGAACTCTTGAAACGAGCACTCTGCCGTAAATAACACGTGGCATTGGTAATAAATAGCGAGGTTACAAGAACCGACTCTAACATTCGAGCGCCGAAGAACTGTTATTGCCATTCTTTTCTCGCTATAGCTGTAGATCTGATCATTTGTATAATATGATGCTTAAGATTATATTTGGTCGGTTATGAAATTGACCACTACCAGTAACAAGGACTGAAATGCCTCCAATCAGGTCATAATAATTGCGTATATTATGAGGCGGTGAGACCAACAAGCAGCGCAAGCTATCTTTGGTTTTTTCCTACTTAAGTGTTGCCATGTTGCTTTGCCGTTTTCACCGTTGCGTTTCATTTGACATTGTTATGTATATTTCGCACGGGAAATAAACCTATATCACATTCCAGCAGAGTTAATTAATATTTCTTCTGATTCAAAAAACATCCGAGCAGCCTGGAAAGCACCATTACTTACTAACATAAAAAAGTTATAATCCAGTTGCAAGGTGCAATATATGGAGTAAAAGACTGTCAAAAAGACGGACATGGCCACAAAACACATGATCCATGCATGTACTTTCAATGTTGACACTGCATAATATATATGTTAAAGACAACGAAGCGCTAGGCTGTGTAATATAGGAAGTCACTGAATTTTCTATACTGAACTAGACTGGTTCTCTGCTTTATATTAATGGCTCCGAGCACCGCCTCCTTCGACCAGAAGTCGTACCTATTCAAGTCAAACCTTTTCCAGTGTAAGATTGAGTGACGGCCCGGACCAGTTGTCGTAAATATAAAAATTCAAAAATTTTGTAACAATAAGAAAACCCTTCGTGTCTATATCCATGCGCATGCATACCATGTTTTGCATATTACTTTAAAACCTTTCCATAAAAAAAAATTCATATGCACATAAAAATTTGACTTGAAACAATATTAATCTATCATACTTTAATGGCCTATATTGACTTTTTTTCACTATTTTCTTACCTACACCATTGGTGTACTTAGAAGTCCCGTTGGATTGTTGGGAAATGATTTTTTATCTTTACAAGAAAAGCCCTTAAACTTGTGAGTACGAATCAGATCATTGTGGGTTTCCGAGACTGGCACTAATGTATATATGTACAGGCATAACAACGTTATCTTCGCTTTCTCACGTACAAACGTTCCCATGTTAGCGTCAGGCGTACCTTCATGTCCGCTCAGTCTGTATGATTGTATCACTTCTACCTCAAGTGCCTGTTGTTCTCGCTCATTGTCTAACGACCGCCAAGACAAGGCAGGACCACCTTCAGGTGTATCAGCCCGGGGGAGCGTGAGACCTCAAAAACAACACCTATTGTTTGTATGACGTGGTTAGACCGGTTAACCTCATGTTTATCTGTAGATACCATGAAGAATGTGATTGAAACCACCCTGCCAACTCCAGCATTCCGTTATAACATGAGAATAAAGTGTAAACTTTACGCCACAGTGTTTTCTAATGGGGTTAAGTTAACACACTGTTGAAAATTCGGGGTACAATATATGGTTTTCATTGATACAGAATACTACTTTAAATATGGGAAGATTTATTTGTTCTGTCTCGTTGAATGAATGATGAAACATATACGGCATAGCTTAATGATAAAGTTGACATCAATTTATAAACGAGCCGATTATAAACTAATCTATTCTTGGTACGCCATGCCTTGAAGAAAGGTATTCTCATATAAGTCCTGCCAGCTTGATATTCGGCGGAACAGCCCCGAAGACAAATGTACGTATACATAAAACACTTTTTGAGAACAATTTAATTATCATTGTGAATAAACCAGTTTATGGGAACATGTTTTATTATCCATGAATCTTGAAATTTCGTCTCAAGAAAAGGCCTACGTGACGTCATGCCCACGTGACTTTTATAGTTCTTCTGTATACTCCGTAACACTGCCATAACAGTGACTTAACAGTGACATTTTATTATTATTTATTAAATTTATTCAAGTAACAAAGCCATTTTCACTACAATAAAGAAAGTAATAACTAAAGAAATCACGACTTATTTCGTATAGGAATTCAAGCACGGCGAAACATGACAAGTGCAATATTAATTTGCTTATGTTTGAATTTAAAAGAGAATTTTTGCGTCGTTGGAACGTAGCAAAACTAGATATATGTCTATTCGCATGACTACCTCATACCCATGCCAAGACTTTCCTGCTAATCCAGCTGTGATCTTTCGCTTATCAATCACGGTATACAGGAACAATGCGGCCCTTGTTATTATTATAAACGCGCTGGGACAAAGGTATACATGTTTCATTCCGTGAATGGAAAATATATAATGGCGATGTAGATTACCTCTAAAATCTTATTATCGTTGTTTCCTTAACCCTCCTAAAAATTTCATCGAATTCCATTCATATCTTTTTTTTTATTTGCTAACAGGCAAACAAAAGAACCAACGAAACAAGGGGAAAATATGACAGCTTCCTTTGGGAGGTGTAACAATGTAATCAACTGGAGGACATTAACCCATGTTCCTGTTATTCCTGATGTACACTTTAACGTTTCACACGGAATTGTTAATTTCATTTCCATGCCAGAACGCTGACAGGTGTTCACACTTGCCGTAATTTTCACCGATTTTCTCATTTTATTCTATGGCAGAAAATCTAGAGAATTTAAGAAAAGTGTTAAAACAAAAAATAATCTCATGTGTCAGCGTGAAAAATAAATGTGAATAAACAACATCAAATATTCGCAATTTGTCAACATTCACATGCAAGCGAAGTGTCGTGGGAACATTCGGGACGGTTTCTGGGAAAGTCGGGCAACTTGCCTCAATAAACGGTGCATAGACCAAGTATATAGGTCTGATGTGGGCTTGTCATATTGTTAATACAGGTCAACAGGCATTTACAGAGCACAGAACACAGTTGTATGTAGAGTAACAGCGATAATTGTTCAATTGAACCAAAGAGTGGCAGACTATTCAATCCAGGCTGTGTGAAGCTTGTATACATTGCATCTAGCCATAGACTGAGGAACATTTATAAAAAGTTAATTCACATAATTAGTACCAGAATTGGTATACGTGTGTATGGTTGGAATCGCTTCCAGGGATATGGAAATTATATACAACATATAAAATCTAGAAAATCTGTAATATAATTTCAATACAGGGCATGGTAAATGAAAAAAATAATGCAGGACAACTATGATTATAATAGCTCCCTGAAAGAAGTATTCCCTTAGGGTAATAAAACTTCCCTCAAATATAGATATAGAAGTTATCTTTCCAATGTTTCCTTTCCTTCAGGCACCTCAGGGTAGACATTTTCCCAGTTATTCTGAATATACATCCATGTGTACCATGCAACTAATCCTGCATGTGCTAATTTATATAAAAATAATATTAAAACGGGACGTTTGCAATCGGCTACAATCACAATAGAAACTTCTCCCGCCCCTTTAACCTCCCTGTCTTCCATGCAATATTTGAGATCCAACGCAAACATGGGAAGAAGTGGGCGATAATTGAGAAATTGCAAAGGAGTGTATAACCCTGAAAATAAGGTAAAGGTCGAAACTTAATATTAAACCATTGGCGGGATAGGGGGCAAAATAACATTTCCAGGACGGAGGGTTGGAACATTTAGGGTTCCTATTATATGCATATATATATAAAACACCAAAACTCACCAAATTTTGGAAAATAATGTATAGAAGAACACGCGCAAACTAGAAGCAGTCTGTGTGATGAAGTGGGACAACTGGTCCCATGGAAGGGATTACATGATTAAACATCCATTGGATAGGGTGTATACATGGAAAAAATATATTCAGGCTCAAAACTATGTTGTGGCACCTTAAGTGGAAAATACCTGTTTGTCATCCAAAGAACATGATACGTAATAACTACAGTCGTTGTTAATAACAACACAAGTTCCTTGTAAAATTTGGTTGAGCCTTTAAAGTTAACTGCTAGTAGTTTGGTATTGGCTGCCTCACCAAACCACAGGTCTGTCGCAGTCACATAATTTAATTTAAGGCTTACAGGGGATGAAAAGTTTATTTTTACATCAATATTTGGGTCAAAAACTTTGTTTGGTGCCCCCCGGGCAAAATCATTGATTTAATTTTATTCTTTTTTTTTGTCTTTTTTCTGCCTGTGTTTGCTCTGGGCATTAATATGTCTGAAAAGAAAAAGAAAAACGAAAATTGGGCATTGTTTTATATTCATGATAGGTATATCATATTTGCACCGAATATTTATTTCTAACTTTGACCTATTTCCCAAGGTTGTACACTCCGTAGCCGATATCTATTATCGCTCAGTTCCGGGATTTTTTTTGGGGGGGGGGGGAGGAGGGGCGGGGGTTCCAGTTATCGCTTGGAGATTGCAAACATCTAGTTTCATTCGTGTGACTGCTATTGCCAGCTTGCAATAAACTGAAAACCATAACGAAATATAACTGGGGCAAGCTGGCCAAAAGTATGTAATTTGTAATTGTATTATTATGTCTGCAGCACGGCAAAAATTTTACCATTGTTGAATGATAGCTGCATGTCCTATGTAGTCTATCATGTTATGTTATCTTTAACTGTGCGTTAAACTAGGAGAACAGAAATTCTGTTATATAACCAGAATTCGAGGAAACCTTCTCCTAATGTAAGAGAAAGTCTTGTTATCAGTAATTAAATACTTCACAATGACAAGATTTATAATACACCAAGACAGGAAAAGTAAATATATAGACGCGTAGCTGCGTGTGGTCTCACTTCCCTCGGTGTCATAAACATGGCACAAGTACAGGCCCCTCGAAACACTTTAACAGAATTTATGGACCACCTTTTTTTAACAATATTGATTTTCAGTGTGAACTTGACTCTGACCTCCTTGTTCATTTCCCACTTTCCCTAATAGTTCCACTCTCATAAGATCAATTTAGTTGCTGATCCCCAGGTGTGGCCGTGAGAGATCATCAATGGTCAAACGTTATGGGGCAGTTGTACACGCACGTATATAACAAATCCAGGGAGTTAGGTAAAAGCATTTGTTATTATGTCGAGGAAGTAATTAACCGTGTTTAACGTGGTGACCATATTGTTTAACCCGCCAGTCTTGTCCGTGTTCATATGAACCTTTGAAGCTCCAGTGCATCCATGTATGTACAGAGAAAACTAGAATACGGGTAGTCGACAAGCAACTACTTGTATCCGCCGAAATCAGAGTGGTACGGGTGAAGAGAGGCATGGATTGAGTAACAAGGGGAAACAGAGTGAGGTGTGTTGCATATTAGCATGGATGTCTGCAGCCGAAATGTGTATAATTATGTAGGTTGTGCCACCTACCACAAAATCGAGAAAGCTATCCAAGATGTATAAACCTGCAAAATTTTAGGCAGATAAGTCAAACCACTGCAGAGATATGAGTGATTTTATCCCACGGCAGACAAACAGACGGATGCTGTGCAAAAAGGATTGCAGGTGGCGCCACCAGTTTTGCGTATGAAAAAGAGCTATGTGAGATCTATACACATGCAAAATTTGGCCCAATCGGTCAAACGGTTCCCAAGATATGAGCTTGGATGTCTGCAGCGTAAACGTGAATGTAGGTGGCGCCAAATGTCATAAAATCAAGAAAGCTGTCCCGGATGTATACACATGCAATATACAAAATATTGAGACTTCAGAAATATCTCAAGATGATAAAAAAAAAAAAGATTTAAAGCAAAAAATTGATAATATTTATAGTGATAAAGTAGATTGCACTAGAATAGGTTCAAGGATAAAATGCTGGGAACAGGGAGAAAAAAGTTCATCATATTTTCTGAGGCTTGAGTCAGAACGACAAACAATTAAAGTCATTAAAAATATTGGTGATAAACAATTAACCATAGACAATGGAATTATGAGGGAAACTGTGTCTTTCTATGAGAAAATGTATGAGTCTGATAATATAAAAATAGAAGATGTAGATAAATATTTGGATATAACAAGAGTAAATAGAGCACTGACATCAAGTGAAAAGAAAAACTGCGAGGGGTTCATAACAGTAAAGGAAATCGATGAGGTCGTTAAAAACTAAAAAGAAATAAAAGCCCAGGTTTAGATGGATTGTGTAATGAATTTTACCAATGCTTCTGGACTCAATAAAAAGTTTATTATTTAGCAATGATCAATGAAATATATGACACTGGTAAAAGAGTACCTCCATGCGAGGGCAGTAATTTCACTTATTTTTAAAAATGCTAATAGGAATGAGTTAACTAATTATCGTCCTATAAGTATAACTTATGTGGATTATAAATTACTTGCGTTCTCTTTGGCTAATAGATTACAACGAACATTAGATAAACTTATTTCTAAAGAACAAACTGCATATATTAAAGGGCGCTACATGGGTACCAATTGTAGATATGTTCTTGATTATATTGAATATTGTAAAGAAAATAATGTTGGAGGCTTATTATGCCCGATAGATTATAAAAAGGGCTTTTGATAGCTTAAATTATCACTTTCTGTTAGCATGCTTAAAAAAATTCAATTTTGGAAAATCGTTTATACACTGGATAAACATTCTTTATAATAAGCCGGAATTTGTAGTGAAAAATAACGGATGGTTAACCAGACCTATTTTTATGAATAGGGTAATCCGTCAAGGGTGCCCCGTTTCAGCTATGTTATTTATTTTGGCCAGTGAAATATTATCTATTCAAATTTACAAAATAAACAAATCTCTAGTATTCCTTTAAAAACTGACGTTAAATGTTCACCTATAATGCAATACGCAGATGATTTTGCACTTCTGTTAGATAGTTTCTGTTCATTAAAGACGGCTTTACAGGTCATAGAAGATTTTGGTATTGTTTCTGGGCTTAGACTAAACAGGAAATAAACTAAAGCGATTGCATAATGCCCATTATCAGATTCTATAACTTATCCAAATCTGGGTTTTGATTTTGATAAACATATAATTGAATATTTGGGTATTTCCATTTCGGCAAATATCAATAATGACATTGATGAAATATGGGAAAGTAATGTTAAAAAATTAGAGTTGTTATTGAAGACCTGGAAACAACACATTGATGAAATATGGGAAAGTAATGTTAAAAAATTAGAGTTGTTATTGAAGACCTGGAAACAACAGAATTTATCAACCAGAGGAAAAATTTTGATTTTAAAGTCACTAGCTTTGTCGAAAATTGCATTATTACTATCCTTATTTCCGATTAAAGGTTCTTTAATTCTGAAGTTACAAAGACTTTTCTTTAATTTTGTTTGGACATCAACTGAAAGAATTAAAAGGAACACCTTAATTGGTAATTATGAAGATGGTGGCCTAAAAATGATTGTTGAAATATATGAAAAGGCATTAAAAGCCAGATGGATACCGAGACTTTTTAGTGATGGCAGATGTATAAATGTCTTTGGAACCTTTTATTTTAGAAAACTATGTGATAATGACTTATTATTACTGAGCGGGAATTTTGAGGAAAAAGAATTGTAAAAATATTGAAAACATACCTGTTTTTTATCAAAATGTTTTATGTTGTTTTCTTGAATGTAAAGACAGAATAAGTATCATGAGTATCACAACCTCCAACTTTTTAGGTCAACAGATCTGGTGTAATAGGTTATTTATGTACAAATGGCAGTGCTTAGCTTTCAAAAATTGGATTGAGGCAGGTTTTGTCTTTGTCAAAGATTTATATGATGAATATGGTAAGTTCATCACACCTGAGGAAGTAATATCACCCTTGAAGAACAAATCTAATTGGCTGTGTGAATATGTAATTATGAAAAGTGTTTTTAAACAATTAGAAAATGTATTTAATTGTTCAGAGGCAAAATACAGCAATCCAAGGTTATCTGAAATTTTTTTTGATAAATGGTAAATTGTTACATATTAATATATTAACAAAAAGGATATATTATGATTCTTTTATTAAACAGAAATTTGTTAAGCCATTATCGCAAAAGAAATGGATAGCGAGGTTTAACTTGGAAAATAATAGTCATATTTTCAGGAACATTTATTTAAGAAAGGTAATAAGGGAAGTAATTGCTAAAGTAGCAGATTTCAACTATAAAATATAACATTACATTGTAGTTTCTGGTTTAGATTTATATAAATTGAAAAAGACTGTTTCTGAAAATTGTTATGAATGTACAACGTTTGAAGATATCGAACATACGATTTACTCGTGTCGTACGGTGAGGCCCATATGGCAATATTTTAATACATGTTTTCATTGAACTATTGTTTGGGGCTTTGAACAAGAAGGTGATATTTAAAGTATGTAGAAGAAACTCTATCAGTAACAGCTTTATCAATTTATAATAACAAAATCAAGTGTAAAATGAAAAACGAAGAACCTTGTGTAACAGGCTCATGTAAAATATGATTCGAAATACTATTTAGCCTTTATAAGAAACAAAAATACTGAAATTGCAATAAAGATAGACAAACTTGCTCAGTGTATGCTTTGAAGCAGTCTTATATTGTGGCGTGGATCCTACCTGCCGGGATTAACGTTGAATATGTAATTGGCAATGTTTTTTTCTTCTGAATAAAGTTTTTTGTAAAAAAAAAAGATAAAGTAAGAATTTGCTCAATCATTAAAATAATTGATAATCCCTGTGAAACTATTTTTTAATTTGTGAGCTAACCTGGGTTTAATGCATCGCAACTGTCCGTTCCAGATATGCATGCAAGTTCACCGTAACATGCTCTACACATAATTTTGAGCAATTAAGCAGTGAATGATATATTACTTCACAGTTATATATATACATAAATATATATATATATATATATATATATATATATATATATATATATATTGACTAGATATATGCATGAGAACCACTTTCCCAGTGGGTGCGCCTAACAATCCGGCACCTCCCACTTCTCTAAGTCCTGGCATCCTTTGCGCCCATCTCTTAATCCGCCCCTTAACGTGAACATTTATAATTTCTCTAAGAAAATCCCTCGAATTTTCACCGTGTTATTCATCGACTTATTCAAAGAAACGATCCGTTAATAACTTTTAGATTACAGAGCTAAAATCCTTGAGAACTTAACCCGATATAGTGGAAATTACTGAACGGATGTAGAGTGCCGTCGGCGGACCCTGGTCACATGACGCGAATGAAAAGTCTACTGCTTATATCCGAAAAAGTAATCTTTAAACGTAAACCTTATAATAGCTTTTGCAGAGATTATGAAAAAAGGAACTCTTCTATTGATAATAATAATAACTACATATTTCTTGGCACCTACGGTGCCATAGTATCCCCAGACAATCCCCCCTCCCCCTCCTTTAAGAATAGCCCCCCCCCCCCCCCAACTTCAGCAGCATATATTGACACTTAGCAAGCAACTATGGTTTCTTCCATGTATCAACTTGAGAAAATATTTTTCAGGTGGCGCCACTTGTATGGTTTATGAGAAAACTTTCCAAGATGGATGGAAATATATGTCAAGTTTGAAACCCATATATCAATCAAAGCTGGAGTTATCATCAGGAAATGAAATTTTGGACAGATGGCTCTCTGACCTCAAAATGGATAGGGGTCTTCCTCTATTAACTGGTGAACTATATGTGCAAGATAAAAGGTCTGAGATGAAATGTTTGGCTGAGAATGCATCCACAATCTATTCAAAAATGTGTGTCATATGACCTTGACCTTTGACCTCATGACCTAAAAATCAATAGGGGTCTTGCTTTATTGATGGGCCACATATAAGTCAAGTTTGAAATCCATACATCAATCCAAGCTGGAATTATCATCCGGAAACTAAATTTTTGACAGATAGCTCCTGTGGCCTTGACCTTTGACCTTGTGACCCCAAAATTGATATGGATCATCCACTATTGGCAAGTAAGCTATATGTTTAAGATGGAAGACCTTGGATGAAAAGTTTAGGTTTAAAATGCATCCACAATATCTTTAAAGATGTGAGTGCAGTGACCTTTGACCTCATGACCCTAGAACCTATGGGGTTCTTACTTTAGTGGTGGGCCATACATATGTCACGTTTGAAATCCTTATGGCTATCAACACTGAAGATATCATAAGAGGTGTGTGATTTTCACCAAATATTAAAATATTAAAGGTCAAGGCCAATCTCATGGTAAGGGTCATGACCCAAATTTAAATAGACCTCATTCCATAACCCATCTCTCTACATGTTCATAATATAAAAGAAATCTGTCCAGTGGCAATTATGGGGGTATTAAAAGGCGTATTACAAGAAAAGGATAATAGGTGGCGCCACCAGTTTCCGGCATATCACAAGGCTATCCTAGATCTTCGGTCACCTTGAGTTTTGGACCAGTCCATGCAAGCTTTCCTGAGATATTTAAGAATTTGTGTTATTTTCAGCAAAACATGGACCTATTCAAGGTCAAGGTCACTCTCCTAGCAGAGGTCATGACCCCATTTTGAATAGGCTTCGTCCTCTGTCCTATATCTATACAAACGTATAGTTTGAAATAGGTCAATGAAATATTTTTTTGAGTTATCCCGCTCACAAGATTTTTCTGCGGCGGCGGCGGTGGTGGCGGGACCGTCGCGAAACCATAGTATCCCGACTTTGTCTGGGGATACAATAATAACAATAATAATGATAATAATAAAAATTAAAATTTATGTTTCTTTACACGCTTTAGGTATACACCATCACGGGCATTATACGCTAATATATATATATATATATATATATATATATATATATATATATATATATATATATATATATATATATGGTGTTCTTACATAACAGTCCGTTCCAAATATGTAAGTACGCCAAGCGCTACGCATATACCTGTTAACGGATGAATGCATCCTTAAAGGTATCAAAAATACAGAAAAAAATGCGTAAAAGTCTGCAGGAACTGGTGAAACACTCCGGGATCAATATGCATGCAAAGAATCATGGTGATCAATGCCTTTGTTGCTTAGATACAGGAGCTTTTGCATCATTTTTTCGGGGATGGGGGGGGGGGGTGGGGGAGGTAATTCTGAGCCCCATCGCTCGAAGGATAAGGGTAACAGAGACCTTATTTCAGGTTTCCAAATGGATTATTTATGGACCTCCCTGGATGTCAAGTAAGAAGATTCCAGGTCCAGCGGTTACTATTTGTGCCTAGTTAACGGAAGAACAGACAGTCAGACGGACGACGGACAAAGAATGATCGCTAAAACTCAAATGACTTTCAGTCACCTGAGCTAAAAATCTCTCAGACAACCTGCGATACCTAGTTCATATATACGGGAGCAAACTCTCCCAAAGAATATAACAAGGGACCTATGGGTCACTGTGCTCAGCTGACGTTAACCTTGAAGGTAAAAATCTAAAATAATATCAAATGGAGATAAAGTGTGAGAGGAAGAGGTAATAAAGGCCATGGTTGGTTTATATGATTGGTTTGTATTGATGAGCAAGAAATTGTTGCAAATAATATTTTGTGACCTGACCATGTGTTTCCTAATGTTGAAACTGAAGCATGTGAGCAGTTTGTGAACAAATGATCTGTACAATTACCATGATCATTAGTTGGCTTTTCGATTAACTGTTGACATTTCAGTAGTTTACACATTTGTTCAATCAAATCTTTTTTTTGTATAATAAAAATTATTAAATATGTTTTTTTTTATGAAATGTATACAGTTGAAATATAACTAATTAACAACATAAAACATGGCAAACAAAGCCTGATCTCAAATTCTGCTGATGCAGGAAAATAATGAACAAATGTTTGTAACAAATCCTCATTTTTTTATCACATCAATTTTTTTTTTAATTTAAGTTTATATTTCTATACATTTTCAATATAACATATATATCTGAATATAAAAGTTGATTCATAATTCTCAATTGCATCATCATAAATCTCAATCTTGTCAGATAACACCACATCATGCATACAAATGTTTATTTATTTTTTACCACAAAAATATATCTTTTAAATCTGCAAAACAATAAATGTCTAAAAAAAATACTTTATTTAGATTTCACAATTTTGAATTGTGTCTTTATTTATCCATAATGTGCTTCATATTTTATCATAATTTAAGCATACTGATGGGTTCCATTATGATTGGTAAAATCATTTAAAAGAAAAATGATTTCTTTAAAAATGCTACATTACACAACATTGCATCTTCTGGATTACACCTTGAATTACTTTTTTAAGGAAAGTTTTTGCATATCAGAGTGGAAACAGCATTACAATTAAGGAGATACAGTGAAAACAATAACAATACTGCATAACACTTGTGGGTTTGCGGGGGGGGGGGGGGATTGGGGTGGTGATATCAGAATAACTGTACACCTGTCACAGCAGGGGATCTCCCCGAGTGACTGTAACAAATCAGAAACCCTGGCATAGCTGACTTCCAGTGACCTGGAGTGGGACCCTGCATCTGTAATCTGTAATCAAAGCAAATGACTACAATAGAGCCTCAAGAAAAAAATCAATAACTAGCTTAATTTTCAAGCTTTTACTTCCAAATTTCAGATTTAAACAAATTAAATATTTATGTTTACATGCTGTGAAAATTAAATCAATGGTACTTACAGGAAAAAAACGTGCCATGGTCAAAGTTGGGCAAAATTTAAGGTACTGATTTTATTTTTATGCTAATTACTTAAAAAATTTACAAAATTCAGATCTAATTTTGGGTAAACAATTGAATCTTAATTAAACATAGTTATATACTTGGGAAAATAGACTCTAGTTTCAAAATTTTTCATGTTAAGTGAGTAAATATTTTTCCTGATTTTTTACAAAGTCCATTATGTTTGGGCCCATAACTTAAAGAATTTATACTTAACAGACTTAATTTCTGGCATGTACATAGGAACTATATAGAAGAATATTTATGGTTAATATGAGGAAAAACAGATGAGTGGTTTTGAAATTAGGCAGTCCTGAAGTGTGAAAATAGGATTTAAATAAAAAATTGAGGTTTTTCCTTAATTTCTCAAAGGAACGAAGTCGCAAAGACCCAGTTTTCGGCTTGGTAGGAGATCTTTGGGACATCTAACATTATGCTGAATTTTGGATTCCTAGGTCTTACGGTTTCAAAACGTGCCACATCTACGGACGGACGGACGGACGGACAGACGGACGGACGACGGACAATGGACCACGACTATAGCTCAGATGACTTATAGTCAGCTGAGCTAAAAATGAGAAAAGTCTGACAAAACAAACTGTTCAACAACACGTGGGAATGTCTGTACCTTATTTCGCGGTCCAAAGGAGCCCTATCGTACAAAGAAAACTGACACTCCTGTATGTAAACCTGTACTAGTACTTGCACACATTTGTACGTGTATCGAATCGAAGCACGCTTGTGATCAAAAAGCGGCGTATGGTTTGAGGTATCTGTACACCGATTTTTTATATTCCCCGAGTCTTTGTTTGTTTGAACTTTTCTGATATATTATTGATGTGGCCATTGGTGTTTCAATGGTCCACAGTGGTACTCCGTGACGTTTGACTGATATGTTATTCTCGCTATATCATAAAATACCAATATAACTATTCATTCTACAAAAAAAACATATATTTTTTCAATAATCAGACTGCATGCATGCATAAACTAGCATAACATGAAGCAAGTATGCTAAATTTCTAGAAGGTACACTTTTACTAAAACTGATCAATAAAACTTTGAGAATTTATAATAAAAAGCTTTTACAGGCAACATTCAACCACAGATTAAGAAAAGAGGGAATCACCTCAACAGTGTTAAATGCTCAGGGCACCAGGCTATGAGCTGATGAAGTATAACATCCCCGTCATAATGGGCTTTGATGGCAAAATTAGGCCGAAACTCATGAGCACCAATTATATTCTGATTCAGTAAAATTTAGCTTATATTCTAATACTAATAGTATATATGTGTCATTGTCGAATACCCGGGGAGGATTTCCTGCTAATCCAATTTGATCTTGCTCAGAGTGTAACGTTTGACAGTCAAGGGTTATACAGGAACAAAGAGGTCCTTATTATTATTATTATTATTATTATTATTATTATATATATATATATATATATATATATATATATATATATATATATATATATATATATATATATAATTATATAATTATCGCGCTGGGACAAAGAAAACCCCGATGTCACAACGGTATACATGTTGCATTACGTGAATTAAAAATATATTATGGCGATGTAGATTATACCTTAAAAATCGAATGACTGTTCTTTGGTTGTTACCTTAACCTTCCTCAAAATTTTATCAAATTTCATTTATAAATATATATATATATATATATATTAATTTCCTTACAGGCAAATCAAAGAACCAACGAATCATGCAAGCGGAAAGTTTACCTTCCTGGGGGAGGTTTAACTATGTAATCAATGAGAGAACATTACCCATGTGTTCCTTTTAATCTGGGAAAGGCGGGCACGTTGTCTCTATAAACACTCTTATAGACAAAATGTATGGGTCAGATGTGGGTTGTAACGTTGTTTACACAGGTCAACAGGCATTTCAATCAGTACAATGCACATGACACAGGTGTATGTAGGGTAAAACATTGTGATGAGCGATAATTGTTAATTTCATCCAGGATGTATGAAGCTTGAATCTGTGCCAGAATTGGTACGTGTGTATAGGTGGAATTGCCTCCACGGTTATGAAAATTAAAAACATTATATAAAATGAAGCAAATGAGCAATGGTCCTCATGTAACATTTCAATAATGTGGTAAATAATGAAAAAAATGCAGGAGACCCTGTGCTTATAATAGTTCCCTCATATAAAGAGATACCCTGCGATAAAAAATAGGAGATCAAACATGGGCGCAGGTGGGCGATAATAGACAATCTGCTGTAAAGTGTATGGCCTTGGAAATTTGGTTATGGTCACACTCAATATCAGGTGAAAATCTGTAACCTATAACTGTTAGCGAACCCGAGTTTTTGAAAATCAGCTAAGATTTAACGCAAACATGCCGGCCAACCCCCCCCCCCCCCCCCCCCCCCCCCCCGTCTTCTGGATGTGTAGCCACCTGATATGATGTATTTATTTATGACAATGACCTTATTCCCAGGCAGCATACTCTCAAGCCGATTCTTACTTATCAGGCATTGGAGGCTGTAGGCTGCATTTACAAAGGATGAAATCTGATATTGTATTATTATGTCTATGACACGGCATTAACTGTTGTTGAGTGAGTGCTGTATTTTATATGTAGACTAAATCACTTTGTTCATATGTGAGACAGCCCAAGAAATATATATTTTTTTTCATTATAATATACCAGTATTCGCGGAAACCTTTGACCTGTTGTCAGAACTCTACTTTTTATGAAGGATATAGGTCCGTCGATCGCCTGTAGGTGGCACTGTTTATCGAATGAGGATGAAGGTGACCATACGAATGATTATAATGTTATTTGTTAAGTTTCCTTGATTTCATGTTTTATGTACATGTACTTGGTTAGGGACAATCAAAGCGTCATAACCTGTCGTTAAGGCACCAGAGTGATTCTTACAGGTTGTATCAGGATTTCACGATCATGCCATGGAGGCGTAGTTCCGGTTCTTCCGCCCTTTAGTCAAACGCCCTAAGTAACTACCGAACACAGGCTACGTTCTATACCCTTTACTTTCCCCTAATGTAAGAGAAAGTCTTGTTATCAGTAATTAAATACTTCCCTATGACAAGATTACACTACACCGAGACAGGAAAAGTAAATATATAGACGCGTAGCTGCGTGTGGTCTCAGTTCCCTCGGTGTCATAAACATGGCACAAGTACAGGCCCCTCGAAACACTTTAACAGAGTTTATGGACCACCTTTTTTTAACAATATTGATTTTCGGTGTAACCTTGACTCAGACCTCCTTGTTCATTTCCCAGTTTCCCCATTTGTACCAATCTCATAAAATTGATTAATTGCTGATCCCTAGGTGTGGCCGTGGGAGGTCATCAATGGTCAAACGTTATGGTGCAGTTGTACTTCCCCGTATATAACAAATCCAGGGAGTTTTAAAGGTAAAAACCGTGGGTGGTAATATGTCGATGAAGTGTTCACCATGTTTTACGTGGTGACCTTTTTTTTTGCCCGCCAGTCTTGTCTATGTACGAAACTATGAAGCTCCAGTTCACCCACGTATGTACAGAGAAAATTACACATGAGCAAATTACCTGGTGCGGATTAAATATATTTAGGACTTGATTTGTTCAGTAAACATGTGTATATTGTAAGCTGGAGCACATGCTAAGCGAGACGTGACGCAAACTACTGTTTAGAAAACTGTCTTTAGTTGATCGGTAATTCTAGTGATAATCACATTATCTGCATGTCCAAAGACATTTGGATGTTAAAGTTATTTTTTTAAATGTTCGCAATTAGACATAATGCAAAATAATGTTCTTTTTCTGCAGCCGTGCAGTATTTTTAATTAAAGAATTTAAAAGAATAAAAAGTTAGCCTGTGCCACCCCTCACCATGCAGCCTACAGTTAATTATTTTTTAATTTTTCATTCTAAATTTTAAGTTTTAAATTTGTGTTCATATGCCTGGAATGATTCCTTGTCAATGAGTCCATATCTAACTTCATATCACATCATTTCCCTAAAGCATAAGAATATTCTTTATACAAGTGTCTACGAGGTTCCTTAGAATTGTGTGACGTCATCTGATAACTATCATGATTTTCTTGTGGGTGTGACATGAAAAATACATGGCCCTTATTTTATCCGATTTAGTCCATTCACAGTCAGCTGAGAAAGGCGGTTATCTCTATACAGTCGTGACCGTGTTAATATTTCATCCTTATGTTATGTCCGACGTCGGCTGCGTCGAGTACTTTCACGTTTGCTGAAAGATCAATTTAACCGAGTTAACCGTCCATGTCGATATAATTAGTATCTTTCTCCATCAGTCACCTGAACGTTAGGGGCGGATACTACAACTATGGGGCGGGTGTGTGTATGAGTGTATGTGTGTGTAGTATATATATATATATATATATATATATATATATATATATATATATATATGTGTGTGTGTGTGTGTGTGTGTGTGTGTGTAGTATATAATTATATATACGTGAGCACCACTTTCCCAGTGGGTGCGCCTAACAATCCACCACCTCCCTCTTCTCTAAGTCTTGCCATTCTTTGCGCCCATATCTAAATACGTCCCTTAACGTGAACTTTAATAATGTATCACTCGACTTTGCACCAAAAATCACTCAAATTTGCACCGTGTAATTAAGTGACTTATACAAAGGAAAGACTCGCTGATAACTTTTAGATTATAGAGCTGCCGGGCAGTACCACTTAACCCGCTATAGTGGATCGTATTAACCGGACGCCGAGCGTTGTCGGCGGACCCTGGTCACATGAAGGTGCGACGTGCTCGACTCTAACATACTCAGTATATATCTTTACAATTACAATACACTAATTTATGTGGAATTGTTCACATTGTTCTTATGTTTATATTCCTGATCTTGAACATTAATGGTATTTCTTAATTCATGCATTTTATCCTAAATAATAATGGAATGAAAATGAAAATGTGCTCTATATGTGCTCAAAATTGCTCATATGGTTTTGTACTCGGCCAAATGAAAAGTCTACTGCTTATATCTGACAAAGTAATCTTTAAACGTAAACCTTATAATATGTTGTTTTACAAAGTCTCTGAATTTAGAACTCTTCTGTTTTAAATAATAATAATAATAATAATAATAATAATAATAATAATAATAATAATAATAAATATGAAAATTTATGTTTCTGACTCAAAACACGCTTTGTGTATACATCATAACGGACTTTATAGGTGCTTATATATATATATATATATATATATATATATATATATATATATATATATATATATATATATATACATACTCTCTTTCTCAGAGGGTTGATTTATGTAAATATCAAAAGCAAAATGTTCAGACTTAAACCATAATGTACATGTATAGACAGTATAGTGTAGACAGTATAGTGTTTAAATTTTAAGTGCTATAACGCCCATCCGGTGCCCATATCGTACATAAGAGAATTTAGACAACTGTTCCAGGAAAGGACAAAGTGAAAATACCAGGCCTAAATGGAACACTTATCAAGGCAGGTGTATAGAATTCACAAACGGACGATGAAGGGGGACAGCCCGGCGGTGGATATTATAAAGCACGTGTTTTAAAATGTTGATATATGTCAGGACACAGTACAGTGTTTGCTCAGTTTTCAAGTTTATTTTCTCACGTAAGCCGACCTTTCTTTTTGGTTTAGTTTTACAGTTCAAGTCAACTATAACTGACTGTGTAACCTGAGAGTGCCGTGTGCCAGAGAATATCAGAGTCCCGTGTAAAAAAGCTCTCTCTGACGACCTGCGATACCAAGTTCATATACACATGAAAACAGGCTGGATTATGTTGATATACTGGGGATACAGTGGCACAGCCTGCGGTGGTACAGGTTGGCTACCTCCAGTATCACGTACAGGCTTGTGTACTGTTAAAGCACAGAGATAGCACCTTGACAAAAGCATGTTTAACTTACCTATACTGGTGTGGTAGTTGGTATAATCACAGTCTCTCCGCCCAAGCCTGCATCTGGGCTCGGCCTTACTGTAGTCCTTGGGTAAGTTTGTCACAAAAAACTGTCGCAGCACTGACAAGCTGTCGGTACAGCGACCTGATTCTGTGTGATAACCTATATTAGCGGCATGTCAGGTATTTCGTCAGTTGAACTTTGTCCTGGGCCACCTTAAAATAGTGCACACGGGCCTTGCCATCAAACAATATACTATAATAGTGGGCGGTAGTAGTGCCACACTAATTACAGCGTGTACAGTTCTGCCGATGACAGCCTGTACAATTAGTGACAGCACTTATACTGCTGATGGCGGGCTTGTTTGGGTGCTCTATCTCCTGTTTCTGCCAGCCAAGATGTATGTACAGTTTGTTATAGCCCAGATTTGGTCACAGGGCCGACCCGAGTTGCCAGGTCCGTCTCAAAGCAACTGAATTATTCCGTCCTGGCACTGTTTCAACTGTTGTCACATAGGTTGTGTGCTGCCATGCTTATTGCTGTCAGCTTTACAAGGCTGGGCTGTCTAAATTCCGGGATTACTTGTATAGCGTATACTTTCGAATCAACCGAGGACACAGTGGACAAAAGGCGGAGTGTTGTCACCACTATGGAGTCACGTCGGTGTGCTCAGCCAGCGTGAAGGCCTGTATGTTGTTTGTATATACTGGGTTTATCAAAGGGATATGTTCTAAGGTATACACCCACTGACCAGTGTTCGAAATGTACAGAGCAGTGTTCTAAATTTACTCTTCTCAATCACGATTCGGTACACCAAAACGCTCAGCAAACTAACCGCGTGAAAAGAAAATGAAAATAAGTCTGTCAAAAACATATTTATCACTACCCGCAACACCTTTGAGTCTCTATCTTATTTCACGGTCCAAAGAATCCCAATCGTACAGTGAAATTGACACTCCCAGACGCATACCTGTACAAGTACCAATACACACATTTGTACGTGTATCGAATCGAAGCACGCTAGTGATCAAAGGGCGTGCGGCAGTAAGTTTGAGGTATCTGTACACAGTTTGTTTTAATCCCCGAGTTTTTTTTTGTTAGTCCTTTTCTGATATATTATTGACCTAGCTTTTGGTATTTAACTGGTCCACTCAGTGACGTTTGACTGATTTGCTATGCTCACTACACCATAAAAATACCAAGGTGCGGATTAATTGTAAAACACAAATCTATTTTTAAATAAAAAATAGGCATACTGCATGCAGTGTGCCATGCATATATATAGCACAACTATTTTAACGTGAATGAACTCTGTATGCTAAATTACTAGGAGATATCGCTTGTTTTTTAAATGGAAGGTGCTATTTTTTTTCATAAAAACCGACAAATAACACCTTTATAATTCAGAATAAAAAAGCTTTGACAGCCTACAATAATCCTGTGATTAAAAATTAGCGAATAAGCTCAGCAGTATTAAATACTCAGAGCACCAGGCTATGAGCTGATGAAGTATAACAGCCCAATATGATGGGTTTTTGATCGCAAAATTAGGCTTAAACTCGTGGACAGCAATAACACTCAATATTCACTCATATATCATTTGATATGGGTTTTTATTGCAAAATCAAGTAGTGATTGAGTTTCGAGTGGCATTCCCAAAGTGAAAAGTGGGATTTGTGCGTAAATGGTCGTCAAAAGAATTGAGGTGAATCTTGTATCATATAAAACGTAACGCGAACATTAAGCGCCAGCTGGGCTACAAGCCAGTAGGGCACCAATGACCAGTGTGATTAAATTTAACATTTCGAACCCTGGGCTCACACCTTGTATTGTAAATGTGGTACAATCCGGGGGAGGCGGGTGTGCTTCGGCCAATGGCCCTTGATGCGCGATTGGTTCCGCTTAAAGAACCATATACAGTGAGTTAGGAACCATAATTAGGCGGTGGCCAGCGCGGGAACTGTACGGCCGACCACTGTACCGGTGACCGTTGTACGGCTGTGCATGGGGCGGAGCAGGCGAGAAGCACGTGTACACCTTGTGCCTTGTAATTTAAATACGTGTTTTAATTATTCACTCCCTCTCATTTCCCCCTTCATCGAAGTTTTTAGGCCAAGGTCATATCACTAATTTGACCACATCTGTCCGCCCGTTTGTCTGTCTGTCCCCACTTTTCTGTTTCTCAGTTTCTTTTAGTGGTGGAGATCGAAAAGATCCAGTTTTGAAGGAACAGTGGACCAACAAATTCTTTGACATCCCACTTTTTGCTCTTATCATAGGGGTTTTTATAGTACAAATCTAAGTGAAACTCGAGAGATTTAACTCCAGTCGTAGGTAGGTAGGTAATCATATGTTGTTACCCTGATTGCTGCATGGCTATAGTCTACGTATTCGTCATTTTATTTACAACGCTAGACACGCCTTGATCGCTCGAAAGCTAGGACCACACTGTCCAAAGAGATAAGATCTCATATGTTCCACTTTCACCAGTGGTGTGAAATAGAAACCTTATCAAATTTAAACTTGCATGTAAGGCTCATTTAATTTCATAATTCTATTTGAATTGTTAAAACGATCACTTTACAGTGTATCTGCTGTGTTAACTTTATTATATTTATTAAGGCTCAATTTAAAATGATATAAAAAATATAAAACGGTGGTATTTAACTGGTATTTTCTAAATCTATGCAGTCGCCATGGATTTAATAACCCTGTTAATCACCTGCATGTAGTACATATTTGTTTCTTTTTTGGTCAGCCTCCACGCTGATTTTTTTTCAAAAATGCAAAACAAAAACAGACTATTTTTTTTTTATCTGGCTAGCCATTTTACCTAGATCTTTTAACGGTGATCTTTACAGAGGTCATCTTTCTAATCACCTGTAACAAGCAGCAGCAGTGAGCTGGATGTACCAGCTGATCGAACATTCATGTTCAACCTGTGCTTCCGTCAGATATATCATCGGACTATTTTTTTTACGAAGGTACAGCCGCTTAACCGATGTTTTTCTCAGATGTAGGATTATTGCGTTTTACTGGACTCAGTGGTGGATACCGTGATTTCAGATTCCATATTTGTTATGATTAAAGTTTAGAAAGCTACAGCTCGACAGGTTCCATGGTATATCTGGTAATTACATGTCTTTGTATTCTGTTTTTAAATGTTTTAATACACCTATTATTTGTAACATTTTGTCTTTTGTTGTACTTTTTTTCTGTGATTGAGCTTACATTAGGCCTGAAACACTGCCGGATAATATGAAAAAAAAAGAAAAATTGTCCACGTCTAAATATTCTGATATGTCTACAAATACTTTATTACTTAAAAACTACAAAGCCGAACCCCCCCCCCCCATCCACTCCACCCCTGAACGTTAAGAACTGTTCCCTACCCCAAGAATTCCTATATATAAGTGGAGGAACATGTACTTAAATGGCAGTGATTGGATTAAATGATTACTTAAGGCGGGGCAGTTCTCCTCCTGAAGTAGGTATTTTAAATCAAGAGCTCAACAGAGCAAAACTCACTACTTTTTATTATTCATTTTTAGTGAAGTTGTTCTTTCTGTAGAACTCGCTGATTCCAGGCCCGCATACATGTCTGTTTTTAAAGTAATCTAAGTAGATGTCGCGTAATACCAGCATCAATGACAGCTTGAGCAGCGTGTGCATATACATGTATATAGTCATTGTAATCTGACCGTAATGAAGCACTTTTTACAATGTGTATGTACAAAAATAGACAAACGGACAGTGAATAAAGGGACCGTACATCTTTATTGGCATATAAATGAAAAGAAAATAATATTTGTTTTGCTTCCCAATGTATATATTGCTGAATCCCGAGTTACTTGGAGGCTTCAAGAGGACATTTCATGGTTTACATAAAATCGACACACTTAAAATACTAATCACTGGAAGTGGACACAGCAAGGATTTACATAGTATATGCAAGGTCTTGCACCTAATGTAATGTAATGTAATTGACATGGTTCGACCCTCCATATATATGAAATGGAATAGGTTCCAGATTGTTCGGGAAACCACAACTAGCAGAGCGAATCGGAATGAAGTCTCTTAAATTGTCACGAAGCAAGCTTCCAGGGGAACCGGCTCTTCGAATTATGGATATATGCATGGCCACGTGGGGACAGTCACGCTTTTCTACTCTCACTTTTATTACCTGCACGTATGTGTCCATAAAATATTTCCTGTAACATTAGAACTGGGTCAGGGGTTATTTCCTGTGCTACTCGCGGATGCAATCTATATGCTAATTTAAGGTCAAACGGTATAACCTTGGCCAACCTCCACACAAAGGGTCGATCTGTATTTCGGGAGATGATCACCTGCGTGGAGAATGTCAGTGACCTTGACCTAGAAGTTAACACGCACATCCGGTCTGAAAAAAAATCATTTAACAGTTCTGAATGGAAGGTCAGAGTACCAAGAGAGCCATGCCATCGTTCTCTAAAACAAAGTATTTGTTACACGTGGTTTTTCTGAAAATGCATCGATTACGCTCCTTTTATTTCAGTTTTCTTCAGGGTTCAATGCTTTCACTTTCGTTTTAAAGTGTATATTTGTCTTTAATCGCCTGCATGAGGTCATGTGAGTGGGTGGGGGTGGTGTAGGACGGTGTGGGGGCAGATGAGTGTATGTTCTGGAGTTGTCAGTCAGTCGCAATCTTTATACCTAGACATATGCGCACAGATATCGTGATACTTCCCGAGTTGAAGAAACACGCTTTTAGGACCTAGCGAAAGTGAAACTGAGGTATATTTTTGGGCCTTGTGCTTTTTTCTGACCATTCGTAGCTCCAGATCAGTAAAGTTTTAGGGCACACAATGTGATCTTTCTGTCTGTATTTCTATCCCGATTTTTTCTCTTTCTCTCTCTGTTCTTATGATAATGATAATAATAATAATAATAATAATAAAAATAAAAATAATAATAATAATAATAATAATAATAATAATAATAATAATAATTTTATTGCGGATAATCTAAAAATCATCGAAACGTCATACAGCCAACATATGATTCCTTTAGGGTATAGACTGTCATGATCGCGTTTGACCCTGTCTGATTTTCATCGTATTTATGGATGATAGTTTATGGATAATAATAATTAATACATCATATCCAGGGATGGGAATATATAATTAATTAGTGGCCCATGGGCCATGACGCTCAGCTGAATTCAAGGAATGTTGAACAATGAGCAAAATGACTGCCAGAGTGCTAAAAAAAATCATGAATTTTGTGAAGAGTCCTTAGATATGTCTGATTTATGAGAAAACTCTCCAAGACAGATTGACATGCCATATTTCAGACCAATATCTTTAACCACTCCTAAGATATGAGCAATTTTCACCCAAAGCACATGTAGGTATGGATGCCACAGGAAAACGATTGCAGATGGCACCACCAGTCTTGCGTACAAGATGGAGGAGTCCAAGATCTATAGATATGCACAATTTCAGGCCAATAGGGCAAATCCCTCCTCAGACAAGGGTTTTAATTTATTCTAAAAAAAAGGGTAGTTAGGTGGCGCCACCTATCTGGTTTACGAGAAAATTTCCCAAGATGGATGAAAATGCCAAATTTCAGACCAATACCTTGAACCACTCATGAGATATGAGCAGTTTTCACCCTAAGCAAATGTACGGATGGACGCCACTGGAAAATGATTGCAGGTGGCTCCACCAGTCTTGAGTACAAGATGGAGGAGTCCAAGAACTAAGGGTATGCACCAATTCAGTTCAATACGGCAAATCACTCCCGAGAAAAGGGCATTTATTTATTCTACAAAACCGGGAAAGTATGTGGCACCACCAGTCTGGTTTGCTAGAAAACTTTCCAAGATGGATGGACATGCCAAATTTCAGACCAATATCTGGAACCATTCCTGAGATATGAGCAATTTTCACTAAAGCAAATATACCGATGGACCACGCAAAAACGACTGCAGACGGTGCCACCGTTCACGAGATGTAGATGTTGAGGATCTATGAACATGCACACTTTCAACCCAATACATTGAAGAACCGCTAAGACGAACAGATGGCAAATGCACAGATGGACACAACATGAAAAGTATTGTAGGTGGCGCCACTAGTCGCAATTATGAAATGTAGAGATCTAAGATCTATGAACATGCAAACTTTCAGCACAATACATGGAGCCACTGCTGAGATATGGGCTGTAAGCTAAAAGACACCCAGATTCGTACTGCACAGAAAGGATTGCTGGTGGTGCCACCTGTCTTTGTTAGGCACAACAACATAGGTGAAGGAACTACTATGCTGGGTTTCGAAGGATTGGTCCAAGGGTCTCAGACGAGTTCTCTGGAAACTAACGCAGGGTTTTTGTATCACATTTTTAATTATTCTGGGGGGTACTTACGAGCCCCATAGCTCGGAGGATATGGGAAACAGTGACCATATTTCAGATTTCCATAGAGACTTTTCATGGACCACCTTTGATGTCATGTTAGAAGATTCAAGGTCCAGCGTTTACGATTTGTGCCCTGTTAACAGATGACAGCTTCTTTGAAGGTATCAAAAATAGAGAAAAAAATCGTAAAAATTAGAAAAACACACATGGCGCCACCAGTTTGAAAGAACTGATGGAACACTCCATGATCTATATTCATGCAAAGAATCATGGTGATCAAGGCAGTAATTTTTAAGATACTGAAGCTTTTGTATCAATTTTTTTTATTATTCTGGGGGTATTTTCAAGACCCACAGCTCAGAGAAAATAGGTAACAGAGACCTAATTTCATGTTTCCCCAGAGACCTTTCATGGACCTCCCTTGATTTCAAGTAAGAAGATTCCAGGGCTAGCAGTTACGATTTGTGCCCTGCAAACAGATGACAGCTTCTTTGAAGGTACCAAAAATAGAGATAAAAATTAGAAAAATAAAGGTGGCGCCACCAGTTTGCAGCAACTGATGGAACATTCCATGATCAATATTCATGCAAAGAATCATGGTGATCAATGCAGTCCTTGTCAGCTTTAAATTTGTATCAAATTTTTAATTATCTGGGGGGTACTTCTGAGCCATATAGCTCAGAGGGTATTAGTAACCGAGACTTAATTTTACGTTTCCAAAGAGATTTTTCATCGATCTCCTAGGATGTCAAGTTAGTAAATTCAAGGTGGAATAGTTACAAATTTGTGCCTTGTTAATTGAAGAGCACTTCTTTGAAGGTCTCAAAAATAGAGAAAAATAAAAGCGTATAAGTTCGACAAAATCCATGTGGCGCCACCAGTTTGCAGGAATGAATGAAACACTCTGTGATGAATATCCATGCAAAAAAATATGGAGATCAATGCATTAGTTGTCTAGATATTGCAGCTTTTGTATCAATTTTTTAATTATTCTGACAGGTATTTACGAGCCCCATAACTCGGAGGATATGAGTAACAGAGACCTAATTTAAGGTTTCCAAGGAGATTTTTCATGGACCTCTCTGGATGTCAAGTTTGAAGATTCCAGATCCAGCGGTTACGATTTGTGCCCTGTTAACAGACGGCCGGACGACCGGACGGCCGGACAGACGGCGGACAAGGGGTGATGGCTATAGCTCAGATGACTTTCAGTCAGCTGAGCTAAAAACTAAGCTCTTTGTAGGAGATTTCTTGTGTTTATTAGACAATGAACTGCTGTACCCTGTCACATGCATGGTCACTCCTAGACGCTGTAAGAAAGAAATATTCACACGTGATGACAGCCATCTGGCAGGCCTAAATTCATGGAGCCCCACATCCAAAATTACCTAACAGCAAACAGGGACATTCTGATGGGTGACCACACAAGACAAATAGGGGGACGTTTGAGCAATAATCTCCTGTATCCAGTCTGTACTGACCCACAGATAAACAAGGTCTGTGCAGTATAATTCGGAATGACCTTAGACCATGAATGTACACGGGGCGTGGCCTGCGTCATCTCTCCGCATAAGGCTAATTCATTATACATATATATATCTATATGTATGTTAATATATGCGGGTTCCACCTGCGGCTGCGGGTACTAAATTTCATTTTGAATTTTGAATTTTAATCAGTTTAATTAAGTATTCAATTTAACGCATCTGCACACAACTGAATAAATTAACTGAATTGAAAGTAAAACTCGGTTCCATCAAGACAATTCGGTCGAGTGTAAACACATAAACCAAGAAGGAAGTGGAGGAACCAGTACAGTCGGCGGCTTTATTTTAATGGATCGTGGTGGCGTGGTGGTTATAGGGCGTTCGCCTTGTGACCGAAAGGTTGTGGGTTCGCGTCCCAATATGCATGACCCCTTTCGCGCAGCAACATGATCACAAGGCTGCGCCCTGTAGTGTATGTCCATAAGTGATGGGTACTATTCAAAATAGTGACCCATGGGTCATGAAGCTCAGCTGATCAGCAGGCCAGTTTAGATTAACATTCACAACAGTAATTTTATCATCTGAAAGATATATTGAGATAAACTTCAGATGTGATCTTGACCTTTGGACACCACAGTCGACAGGGCTCTTCCGTAAGTCGTGGGTCACACTTATGTCCATAAGTGATGGATACTGGTACAAAATTAGTGAGCCAAGGGATATGAAGCTCAGCTGACCAGGAGGGGCGTTTTAGAGTAACATTCACAACAGGAATGTTATCATCTGAAAGCTACATTGAGATAAAATTAAGATGTGATCTTGACCTTTGACCTTCTGACACCACAGGCGACAGGGCTCTTCCGTAAGTTGTGGGTCACACATGTCTGGACTGAATCCACGCATGACTGGTCTATACGGGCTGTACAAGAGAAAAAATAAGATCAAAGTCAAATCACCAGTGAGAAATTGATTGAACAATTATGTCTATCAAATTTTGCGACAAAACAGAAATTATCACGTTTAACAGAAATCCTTAAGATGAAGAACTATAATTCGGCTGTTTGGACCTTGTAGATCAAGTTCAAGGTCACCAGTTTCTTCGAACTCTTCTGAGAACATGGCAAAAGCAACTAGTGTGTCAAAGTTGAAGAAAAAGCATGTTGTGCTTCAAAAATTATAAAGCTCATTATAAACATAAATTCTGAATGTTTGACAAAGAATGATGACAACAGATGAGACTGAAAAGAATATATCGAAAACAAAATAATAAAGTAAAACACACCAGGTTTCAGGAGACCAGATGGAACCAGAGCTGAGAAACTGATACCTTTACTGTAATACTGAAATCTGTATCAGGAACTGATAAAATTACTCATGATCAATAAACATATCAGGTTTCAGGACACTATATAGATGAAACCACAGGTTGAAACGCACACCTTGCTGTAATTTGACAACAACAAAAATTGGGCAATATGCATGGAAAATAGAAAAAACTAGATTGTCGGAACGACACGAATATCCCGGCCTAGAGCAAATTAGAAATATTTGCTAAATTTTGTAACAATTTTTAAGTTCAGGAGCTGTCATGTGGTCAAAAGTAGGTCAACCAGGACAAAATGCAAACTCGATCTGTAACTGGTCATTATCTGCCTACACACCAAAAATCAGACCAATATTTGCAGGCATTGCGAAAAAAAGTCTGTACATGTGTATTTGTCATGAAAATTTCTATTTTTCATAAAAATTTTCCTTGTTCAGGAGCCGAAAAACAGTCAAAAGTAGGTCAAATGGGAGGAAACGCGAACTCGATCTGTAACTGGTCATTATCTGCCCACACACCAAAAATTAGGCCAATATCTGCAGGCATTGCGAAAAAAAGTCCGTACATGTGAATTTATCATGAACATTTCTATTTTTCATGAAATTTCCTGTTTAGGAGCCGTTAAACGGTCAAAAGTAGATCATGGGGGTTGAAATGTGAAATCTGTCTGTAACTGGTCATTATCTGCGCACACACCAAACATCAGGCCAATATCTGCAGGCATTGTGAAGAAAGTCCGTACAGCTGTTTCATTTCGGAATGACGGAATGACGGACATGGGTAAAACTGTATGCCCCGGCCACTTTGTGGCTGGGGTATACAAATACCGGTGTTGCCACCAGTCTTCGGAAACATAAAACCAGTCATGATCAATTGTCAAGGCATGATCCATGGCAATCCATGCATTAATAAGTGATATAAGGGAGATTTTGTATAAAATTTGTATTTATTCTAGGGGGGGGGATACTTACTTGCCCCATAGTTTGGAAAATATAGATTTCAGCGACATTATTTCAGGTGTCCAGAGATATTTTTATGGACTTTCCTTGAAGTCAAGTTAGAATATTCTAGGTTCTACGTTTACGATTTTTGCCCTTTTAACGGACACGACGCACGACGGACACAGAGTGATTGCTTTAGCTCAGATGACTTTTAGTCATGCAGCTGAGCTAAAAAATGAGAGTAATACCCCAATAACACAACTTACAGCGTTTTAGTGAGTGTATGCATCTTACTGGATGTCGAATTTTTTGTTTCATACGTCTAACGGTTAACATGCAAGTATAACGAACGGGCAGACGGACGGACGACGGATCACAACTATAGCTCAGATGACAGTCAGCTGAGCTGAAAAAAAAAACAAGTGACCCATGGGTCATGACGCTCAGCTGCCAAGCATGACCTGCGACATCATGGGCTGAGATTCACAACTTCCAGTCAAATTTTGAAGAACCAATTTGCATATTTGTTGAAATTTTCTACGACAACAGAAATATATATCACCTATGTCTGGTTAAAACACAGTGAATTGATGGTCCGAGGAAAGTGTATGATTGTTAAGGTATCCAGATCTATTCCCATAGCTTACTTGATACCTGTCAGTCTCAAAAGGAACACCACAAAGGGCAAATATAAGATCAAAATATATAGCAAAAAATCAAGGAAATCCATGCAAGAATTATTGAGAAACAGGTGCTTCTGTACGAATTTTTATTCAATACAAGCCAACTGTACTTCACTTTCATATATGATGATAATATTTATTAAGAAATATTTGACCCAATCCTTTGCAAGATTACATTAATATACATCCGACTGCCTTCACTTTAACCGTTCTTGAGATAATATGATCAAAAGGAATTTAAAGATGGTTGCCTGGTGGCCATATTGGACTTCTGACAGGTCTGAAATCAGATAACAACCATTCTCTAAATCGGACCAAAAATTGAAGGAAAATTACTGAAACTGCACTCAAAAAAGGATTTCTAAGGTGGCTAACTGGCAGACAAAATGGATTTCTGACAAGTCTGACAATTGATATCACACATCCTCCAATAAGAGACCAAACTTGGGGCAAATTCTCCAAATGATGTTACAGTATTGAATGTCCAAAACAATTCAAAAGGCATGTTCAGGCGCTCATATCAGATTTATAGATATGCAAATGTAAAAGTGTTGGTCCAATATTATTTATTATCACTCTGCTTTTCAATGGGGTCAGCAGGGTTGGTAAACTGCAAAACCTGAAAGAAAAGAAATGCAGAAAGCATGACTCAGAGTCTTGTAATAAAATAAAGCCATCCTAAATCAAGTACACATCCACATATTACCAGAACAAACACTTGCTTTTAAATGTGGTGATTTATATAAAAATATTCAGATATCTAGGAAACTACGTTTATTGCTATGATTCCATAAAATAAACTGCAAAATGTTCCCATCATCTAATAAATCAGTAGCTAAACCTTAATACTATACTCTCATAGTGTTAATTCCTGGCTGAAGTATTCCAACAACAGTGTTTTGTTATGTAGTAACGAGGTACTTATCACTCAGCCTTATCACTTAATAGCCTGATACAAAAGGGAGTCATATGTCACCAGTGTCACTCACAATTACAGCCACACGGTGAGATGTACCAGCTGGAGTGCAAGCTTATATATACAAGAAAAATAGAGATGGTCTACAAAATAAGTTGACCTGACCTATGACCTTGGTCTTTTGCCCACATATCAACTCGATTCTTTCTAAATGATGGGTAACTACTAACCAATTACATCTGGCCGGGTGTAATTACTTGGCAACCAATGAGTGAATAACTAAGACCTGCAACCTTTAACCTCCTGACCAGCTGACCTCAAAATCAATTAGTTATTTCTTCATGCAAAAAGACCCATAAATATGAAGTTTGAATCACATTGAGTGATGCATAGATGTGGCATATGTGAAAGACTGAAGGTTTGGGTTGAACAGTTTCACTTGAAATATGTTCACAAGCATTTAGAACAATATTGTGACATTGACCTTTGACCTTTTGAACTCAATATCAATAGGCTTCTTCCCCTATTGGTAGGCAAGCCATATATGACAGATGGAAAGTATAGATTGAAAAGTTTGCCTGAAAATGACTCCACGCAAGAAGAGGGTGCTGTGAACTTGACCTTTGACCTCAAAATCAACAGGTCTTTTCCCCTGTTGGCAGAGAAGCGATATCAGTGCTGAAAGGTTTGAAATGAAAGGTCTAGCTTGAAATGTGTCCACAACCTTTTCAAAGAAGTGGATCCTGTGACCCTGACCTTTGACCTTGTGACCCTCAACATCTATAGGATTCTTCTCCCACTTTGTAGGTGAGCTATATGTGACAGATAAAAAAAATGGGATGAAAGGTTTGGCTTAGAATGCATCCAAAGGCTTTTCCAAGAAGTTGGTTCTGTGACCTTGACCTTTGACCTTGTGACCTCAAAATAATTATGGTTCTTCCCCTGTTGGTAGGTGAGCTGTATGTGAAAGATGGAAGGTTTAGGATGAAAATTTTGGCTAAAAGAATTATTTCTGGGGGGTGCAAACACACCCCATAACTTCGAGAATATAGGTCGCAGTGCCCTAATTTCAGGTTTGCAAGATCTTTTTAGAGCCTCTAAGACTGCATAGGGTTCATGGCCCTAGCCCCTACGGTTACAATTTGTGCCCTGCTAACGGCCGGACGGCCGGCCGGACGGACAGACGGAAGGACGACGGACAAAGACCCATCGCTATAGCCCAGCATGACTAAAAGTCAGCTGAGCCAAAAACGAAAAGAATATAGGTGCTGCCACTAGTCTTCAGGAAATGATAAAATAATGGTCAATAAAAACATACATGTTCTAGGTTTCAGGACACTAGATGAAACAACAGCAGAGAAACTGATATAATTGGTTTCATTTGGTCTCAAAAATAGAGAAAAATACACGTGAAAATTAGACAAAATACAGGTGGCCCAACCAGTCTCTAGGAGCTGAAAATGTCCATGATCAATACGCAAAGTAAGCTTCATGGCAGTCCATGCATCATTGAGATACTGGAGCTTTTGTATCAAGTTATAAAATTAATCCGGGGTGTACACAGAAGTCGATAACTCAAAGAATACAAAGATCTAGTTTCAGGTTTCCAAGAACAGTTTTGAAGGAATTCTCAGGATATGAAGTTAGAAGTTTCTATAGGTGCCCCAATCTGGACGACCGAACAGACACCTGACAGAGCGTTCATGATTTAGTCAGCCGAGTTAAACTAATAAATAAATGAAGGAAGATTGAGCAAAATTTAATGAGTAGCTTTATTTTTATTTATTGACAGACTAAATATCTCGTAATAGTCTTTCATGGAAATTAAGGATTAAAAGCGGTATAGATTAAGAATATTATAACTATTACAGTCTGTAGATGACTTCATGCAATTCTATTTAGTGTTTTACATCGATTATGGTCAAGGCCACCGATAACTGTATTAATTCTTGCAAGGCAGCAATCAACAATCATATCGATTTATTTGCATCAATCGATAGATATTCTATGAACGCGATGAGTCTGCATTGCACCCGATCACGTTGCGTTGGCGTTGCCGGACGTTTTCACTGGCGGAGCGTGGAACGCGTTCCGCATAAATCACGACATGCACGATAAACCACGCGGTAAACCACGTCAATGGAAAGGTTATACATTGATAATACACGATTCTGAACGCCAACGCAACGCCATCACACCTCGGAAAAATCTCGTTCATGGATGAACATGGAAAAAATGAAATAATTAATATGGGCCTCCAATGGACTACCGGACCAGTGACGGTACTGGGTATTCAAATTAATAATAGATTACAAAATTTAACTGATTTAAACTTCAAACCATCAATCACAAAAATAAAAAACATGATAAATATTTGGAACAAACGACAGTTAACGCCAATAGGAAAAATTACAGTTATAAAATCTGAATTGATATCACAATTACAGTACCATATATCTCTTTTACCTAATATACTACCTCATTACTTAAAGGAAATAGAGGTATTACTCAGTAATTTCATATGGAATAGCAAAATAGATAAAATAAAAAGAAGCACTTTAATAGCACCAAAAAAGTATGGAGGATTGAATATGGTGGATATCTGGTCAAAAGTTAGAGCCACAAAGATTACTTGGATAAAGAGATTGTTAACAGGAAACACAGATGTTGGATGGAGGCATTTAATAGATACAAGTTTAAAGCATATGACTGCTTATATTTTCACTTGCAATATGAAATATGAAGATATGCATAGCATTCCTTTTCTAAGAAAATTAAATAACTTTTGGTTTGAAATCCTGCAAGAATGGTGCAAGTTCAACTATGATACACCAGAAACAGTCGGGGATTATTTGAAACAGTCACTGTGGTGTAATTCACATATTAAAATTAATGGTAAACTTGCATTCTATAAAATATGGTATGAAGCAGGAATTCGATATATCCATGATTTAATCAAGAAAAAAAATAACCAGTATACATTGTTCAGTAAACTTGAATTACAGGATATATATGGAATACATATAGACACAATGAGATATAATAGTCTTATACATGCAATACCAAATAAATGGAGAACAGAAATTATTTATAACTACTATGAGGGAGCATATATATATAAAATTAATAGATTAATTCAACATGCAAACCCTACAAACCTTTTTTATAATGAACTGGTTGCGATGAAATGCACTCAGCCAGAAAATTGTATTTTAATATGGCACAGAGATTTAGGAGAGTGCACAAGAGATGAAATACATGAAGCTTTTCAGAATATTGATAACATAACAATTTCTACAAAACTAAGGTATTTTCAATACAAAATTGTGCATCGTATTCTTGCATTAAACCCATTCTTGACTAAAGCCGGTATTACAGAGAGTGAACTATGTACTTTTTGTAACAGTAAGAAAGAAACCATCATACATATATTTTATGAATGTGATTATACCAAGGAACTTTGGAAAAAAATATATGACTGGCTTACAACCTTTGGTATTCCAAACATTTTCTCAATTAAAATAATAATTCTGAATGTAAGCTTAAATAGATTACTGGACAAAATTATACTCTTTGTAAAATATTACATATATGTGAAAAAGTGTAAAAGAGAGGTGTTGTCATTTAATGGTGCAAGAAATTTCATAAAATATTACTATGACATTGAAAAAAAGGTGGCACTTTCCAGAGGAAAACTTAAATATCATGAAAATCTCTGGAAACCAATTACCAACTTAAACCATGCTTAATATCGACAGGGGGGAGGTGAAGTGTTTATTAGATTCATTTAAATATATTAATCAATTAAATAAATGGAATAAATATACTATATAAATTCTACTCAAGTTATTATAATAGGAAGAGGCTTACAAAGAAATAAAACAGTTAATTTTAATTTAAAAAAATGCGCATGAGATACACCTGCTTTGTCTTGTTTTGTTCCGGTGTATGTAGGTTCCTTTGGTTCTTATGTATGTCAGTTGTATGTTTTTTTTGGGTTTTTTTTTGTTGTTGTTTTTGTATGTATATGGATCGCGTATTGTTATATATTGTTGAAATTGTAAATTGATATTGACTTCATTTGATTAATAAAGTGTTAAAAAAAAAAAAAAAAAAAAAAAATCTCGTTCATGGAGAGGGCGCTGCCGGCGTGACGAACGTGCCTCGCCAACGGAAAGATGGCCTTGGTTCTAAGTGATTGACGGAAAAACATTGATTTATAAACACGTTTATTTTTTGTGTAACATATAATATACATAACCAGACACTGTGGTGTCATTTTACAAACAAGTATATTTCTACGACACATTACGACATCCTATACGACTAAAACAAAACAATCTTTGCGGCGGTACCCCAAGTAACATGGGTTTCCATATTAGCTAGCTGCATTACCTCAATGAATCAATGTGTTCAGGGTCTCCAAATAAGGTATTTACGAATGCAAAAGGACACACGTTGTTTTACTTTCACCATTCTAATATATTAAGACACATGAAAATGTCAGGGAAGTCAATTTGATGCTTTAAGTATAATATTCGAAGAAAAGTTGTATGAACACTGATTTGCGCTTATTTTTCGTTTTAACTGTGTATGTGTATATGAAAAAAATGTGGATAGTTAGTAAGACTAAATGATTTATCAAATGTATTGGGGTGGCAGGTGATACTGCTGATGGGGCTCCACGTGCAATATAATGGAAGTACCAGTTTAGTGTATGTGACATCCAACAGATGGCAGTACGTTTCATGCTTTCACTACATTTGTGGTTCGTGTTTTGCCCAAATGAACATCACTATAACTGGACTGTCTCTAATCTCTTCAAATACGGACTATTTTTATAATTTTCCTGTATTATATTCCTGATAGGAACCTCATACTGAAATATGAGTTGAGCAATGAATGCTTATATCATTCTGATAATAAAAATTAACTAGTGAGTTAAAAAAATTACATTTTGAGTAGTCAAGTCTCATAATCGCTAACTCCATGCATTACTTGGTGTCTATAAGTCTACTGTGAAATCGGACAAATCTTGAAGAGAATGGCTGGACCCTGTGATAGGAAAGCATCAGCTGAGCTGGGTTTCTTTAGAGCAAATATACACTGCAAGACTGATGTAAATATACAGACATTTCACGATATTCCGTGTGGTTAAAGAACATCATTTCAGTCATATTTCCTTTGCCAAGGCTGCAAAGCAATATATAAAGAATTGAAGAGAAAAGAGATTGCAAAATATGTAGCCTACAAAATGAAGCAAATGGATTCACAATGGGGGGTGCAACTCCAAAGAATATGTGATGTGAATGTAGCTGCGTAACAGATGCGAAACAATGATGAATAAGCATAAAGCTGCTTTTCTGTATATTTGTATAATTGTACATCAATGTTAAAAGCTTCGACTTTACACAATAAAAAAAAAAAAACATAGGATCCTTTCTGAACTGTTGTCCAAGAAAAAGAAACACAGATTTCTCTGACTGTACAAAGATATGACCAACAGCCAGTACCAGTAAAACAAGTTCACATGGTGGACATGAATATATGATTTATGAAGGGGTATGATCAGATTTTAATGGAAATACATCATAGAAACATCACTTAAGTATGTAATCTAACAAACTGGTAGTGACATCACAGACCCCAACATTGTATGCAATGTGTGAGAAAATTATTAGTTTCATACAGAGTTCAAAAAATGAAAAAAAAATATTAACAATTATTGCAGGCATGAAACTAAAACCTTATAACTAAAACATATTTGTGGCCATGGCCATGAAACCTACTGATGTAAAATATCTCACCACAAATTTGTATGAGAAGGAATAATTTAGTAATTATATACAAGAGTATTGCATTAGTACATTAAAAATGTGATAGCTCAATCCTATTTTTTGTTTTTTCATACATTTCTTACCCTAAATATTTATATACAAAACTGGATAATAATCAGTTTTGTAAAATACTACATTTCAATATTAAAATATTCTTTCATCATTTGATTAAGGAATGCCAACATGTAATTTGATCATGAGTCATTAAAACTGCTGCCAGCAAATTACATTCAAGCTTGCAAAAGTTAAAATGTTCTTTATGGAATTATTTGGAACTCAAAACAAACCATCAGGATATGTTTTGTGTTCACTGAATAATGCAAAAGGTATTTATTAAAGTAAGTTATCTCACAGCTGAGATTCTGTGTGCTGCCACAGAATGATGCATTCTGGGACACACATATATGTAAACACTGTTCAGTGACATTGTATTTGGCCAGTCAATGATATCCACAAGTTGGCCCATGAACGGACAGATCTCCAGCAATTGACCAATGAACAGCCTCTTGTGTTATTAGGATCATATGCTGTATCATAGGTTTCAAAGGAGACCATCTGTTCTGATCTGCAGTTTGCAGTTGAGTTAGATGAATGGACGGATGAAACTGCCTGTTATGTCAGCCTAGGTAACTCAAATATTCCTGTATTTTGTTGTGTCATGTGACTACATCCATGCCTGTTTTCTCCCATGGTGCTGGGAAAAAAAATGAAATAAAAAAGTTCAATAATTTCATAAAGATTTAAACTGTTTTATACAATATTTAAAAACTTACGACAATCTTAAAATAATCAAGATATCTACATATGACAAGTTTACACTTGAATCAAAATATTGTATATTATAATTAGCAACTTTCATAAATCTATGATACCAGTGAGCATATGAGCTAAGCAAAATTTGAAAAGTGAACATGGATATCCGAACTAAAATTAGATAAACCATAGCCAGAAATTATACAAAGTACACCATATAGTCATTGAACTTATCCTGGGCATAGGTACATGCTGCAATGTCATGCATCAGAACATGTATCCATAATATCATGAATGAAGTTTTTATGTGACATCAGCTGTATGTAGTACTGTGTACCTTGGGTGTGAATCCCCGGGCACTCAGACGATCTGCCTCCCTCTGCAGCATCTGTTGGTATTTATCCTCTGCCTCCTTCTCCTCCATCTCCGCCAGATTCAGCCTCAGCTGGGCTCGTTCCTTTTGTTCCCGTCTCTCTGTCATCTGTAAAATGTTACTATTATTACTGTTCTCCAAAAGCATGGAAAACAAGGATAATAACAAGGGCTGGCTTATCGGAGATTTTCTTTCTAAATAAGTTATTGGCCAAGGTTCAATGATCAGGATCAAACTATAAAGAAATATTAATCTTTATATAACAAGTGAATTTCATTTCAATAACCAAGTAAATTTCCTGGGGGTTGTCAAATTTCACTGTTTCAGTGATATGATGGTGATAAAACTTCACAACAGAAAGGGTACATGATTCAACTTCATATGACCTGACTTAATACATCTTGCAATACTCTAAATATTTTTAAATTATAAACTTCTCCATGCAATTCATTATAAATTCTGATCAGCAGGACACTATACACAATACTGTGCTAAATAGTTGTTAAACATAAAAGGAGAAGTGGGAAAAATCATGGTTGTGCTACCTACTTTTTTATCTACAAACATGTGACATTATCAACATGGCTATAAAAACTGATGCTGATAGCTGCAGATATTGTACCAGCTCATTAACATGGATCTATTTAATGTTAGGATCCCTGTCAAAGTCATCAGTGGCTGCTACAGTGACCATGAGATTTTGCTGTATCAATCCCTAAATGAACCAATCATTATACTTTGGTTGAAAATGAAGGGAGCATAACCCGAGACATCACCTGTGCTACAAGTTCATCCTTCCTCGCTAATTTATCAGCCTCCTTCTGTTTTTCCTCCCGCCTCGTCAGCTGCTGGGCCATCTCCAGGTCCTGCAGCAGCTCCTCTCGCTGGGTTATTGACTCCTGCTGCTGTATCTGGAGCTGCTGCATCCGGTCCTCTATCTGTTCTTGTCTAGCATCAAGAACCTGGATGAACAAAATATAAACTCATCGTGAAGCACAGATAATATGATATATTGCTAGTAACCTTGTGCTAAGTTATTTTATGAACTATGGTTGCCCAAATATTCAAGCTTGACAAATTTGCTTTTCTATGAAACTGAAAAATATTTATCCAAGGTAACCACTGTATCGTTTAGTCGGCACAACATTTGGAAAGGACACAGACCTGTTTTTCATAGAGCAATACATAAAATATATCACATTTAGTGAACAACATGCTTCAGCAGATTCATGAGGTTGGACAGCATCACCTATCATATAGCCCTGCCTGGGCTTTAGTGTATTGATGTTTACTGCTAAAATGCTTCAAATGAAACGTGATTCAATGTACTGATAGAAGCGACATAACTCAGTTCTAGCTCTGATATTTGCATATAAGGGCGTCACAAAGCTCCTGACGATTCCCTCGCATTTGCATGTCAGGCTGCCTGGCCTCCTGTGAATGGCATCTTTGCTATGAGGAGGCTAACAGCATCCCATGGGCAATAGACAGCTCAATCCGCTTGGTAACATTCACACTGAAATCATGCATGTTTTCAGAAAGTCCATACATCGACCTTCGTGTCCTTTGATATATTTTTGCTGATCGAACATACGGTCCATGGGCCAAATTAAAGTGCTTGTAGAAAATATTGCATCAATTTTGTACTGTGTATTTGTTAGTGTTCAAGTTACACATGAAAGTCTTGCCACAGTTAAGTTGCCAACAAACTGAACATCATGATCATTTCAGTCGGCCGGTACATGGATTACAGTTTGACTGCATTCGTAGCGGAGCTGGAGACACATTTTAAAGCGGCCTGCTGCGATGCAATGGTCTGATAAACGGGGACACATTGACTCACTGAGGCTGATGGTTATATATAGTGCTAAAAATCTTGCCATACTCAAATAGCTGAGGACCTAAACATATTAAGACTGATAAAATGGGAATATATATATAGCAAGCTGAAGCCCACAATAGGCAATAATTGAATTAACCATGTTGGTTTTGAAAAAGATTCTGGGAAAGACCACTTTAATTACCCCTTACGTCACTGGGAAAGAAAGGAGTTCAGTGAGGCGGTGATGTGTGGCGCTGATTGCCCAGAGCGACCCAAGTTTACCAGTCGATGAAATAAGAGGGTCAGAGAGTAGTAATTTGTTAAGTAAGTTGCCACGTGGTAGCAGTACCGGCACTAAGTGCAGCACAGTGAGAGCTGTTTGATATATCTGTCAGAGCCATTTCATTGACTGGACCAGATTCTGGATTGTCTTTATAAAAAATACTGTCACAGCACAAGTTGTCCAAATGAATTTAACTACCCGGAATACTGTAGGGGTTAGAATGCTTGTACCAGGATTTTTGTTAATTTACATGTTGTATCTTTACATTGATTTAGGTGAGACTGCAACATCAGACAATGGACTGGAGCAATTTATTCCTGAAACATGGCAAGTAAATTTCTTTACACTTATTTGACAACATATCAAACTTACTGAAACTGCTCCAGTAAAATTGACTCCCATGTATTACTGCCTCATCAGCATGCAAGACAAGGTTTGTCTTATGTTAAATATGTCATAAAAGTGTATAGTTTTCTAATCTATTGGTGTTAAAGCAACACAGGACATTCATGCCAGGTATGTTTTGTTTAAAATGATGGTTGTGCTATCTCCCAGTTATGTGTGGTTCAAACTATCTTTTAAAGAAAATATATCCCAAAAAGAGTCATGGGTTGTAGAACAGAGTACAATTTTTTTCATGTTTAATGTATCAGGTGTTACCTCTGATTTTCATCATCATAAACAGCACATAAACGTTTTAAGGATGACCAGGTGGAAGAGCAAGAGAGACGGTGATTGGTGAAGCATATTAATTTAACAAATCTCAAAACACCATTGATAGTTATCATGTATTTTATACCAGACCAGTGAATAAACTCACTTCTTTCATGAGTCTATCTCGTGCTTGTCTCTCCTTCTCCCAGTCTGCTTCACGTTTCTGCCAGACCCTTGCAGCCTCATCCCTGTATCATAAGGAGTAATCTGCATTCCACCATTCCGAAATGTTCTGTTCACTGTTCTCTAATAAAATGATTATCTGCACAGGTACATAATGTACCAGTAACAACCATTTAATTTCTAATGAAAAAGAGATCATACAGTATAAAACTATTAGCTTTTGGAATATTTGAAAAACACATTTGATCTGAGAACTATAAGAACTATGGCCATTTCAACACTATTTTTCCTGGCACAGAACATTAAAGTAAATTTTTAATCCTTCATCCACTTCACCTCACTGTCATCATAAACAATATTAATCTAATCTTCATTTCAACCATTACCATCTGCAATTAACTCATTACATGCTATACAAACTTTGAGACTTTTGCAAATTATTAATTGTCTATATTGCAGGAGTACAGGCAATTCTACACTTGTAATTCTACATAATAATAGGTATTACACTTTTTTTTGTTAAGGCTTCTTGTATCCTTCAAAATATTAAAACTGCCCCTGCTTTTTAAACATGACACTAGTCAGGTGGCACTGACTGGCCTGAAGCAACGTTACTTACTGGTACAGCTGATCCAGCTCAGCTTCCCTCGTCTTTTCAACACGGATTTGTTCTTCAATCACCTGAGGAAGATTAATGATAAAAGCCAGTGGTACACAACCCATTGTTCAGATACACTGTTGTACTATGGTAGCAGACTGGAATTAAATGAAGGCATGTGAGTCTGTAGGCAGTTTCGAGCATAGCACCTGAACTGGATCCACATGTTGAAACAAGGATATCAAAAAGGGTGTATATAATTATTACACCGTGACACCACTCTCTGGCATACTTTAACTAACATCCCATTTTGTCCCACCAATCAAAGAGAATCATTTGCATAAATCCATCAATATTTTATTGACTTATGATTAATACCTGTTTCATCCATGCTGCATCAGCTCGTTGTTTCTCCCTCCTTGCTGTCTGTATTTCTTGTTCTTTCTGTTCCTGATCAATCAGCTCCTGAAGGAAGCGACGATCTTGCTCCTGAAACACCCACAGCAAAATACTGGAGTTATAACTGTTCACTAAATGAACATGTTTCAATAGCTAGGTTTATTATACCATATTATTATTTTGCATAAAATGTTTTCTATACAGCAAGGTCAAATTTATCTGTGTGTATCATATGATCACACCTTTCTGATTTATATATGCTTGAGGATACACACCATAAGGTCTCTAATTACACAGGACACACAGGAAATACTAGAATATCATTAAATAAAAATATAGATGTACTTCAGTGTGAAATTTGTATGTAGTTCTAATTTTAGCTAGTAGATGACACCACTGTGACAAACTCACCAGCTCATCCTGGATCTGTTTTGACTTTCTTCTGAGGGCTGCGTTGTGTTGTCTCAGTAATATCCGTCTGTAGAAAGAACCACACCAAAATAACTGAACCAGGGATGGCGGAGCTAATGGCTTATATTTGCATATGAGATTTCATAAAATGCATGATGCAAAATGTTCTTTTTGGCGCCCGCAAGATAATAATAAAATATGATATTTCATTGTTGATATGATGAAACAGCACATTTGTTGCTAGCTGGGATATAAATTCATTGAACTTTTTGCAGTAACTGTCAGGTGCTGCTATCTGGTGAGCATTGTTAAAACTATTTGCATTAAGTCACCACAGACTTTAAATTAATCCCAGACTTGAAGGAGGAAGCAGAGGATATAACTTCCTTGAATTTGCTTGTTACTATAGTTATGAATTACATGACATTAAGTGTAATATTGAAAGTGTTCAGGTTATAAACTTAATCTCCATGTCTACACAGCCTGATGCAGCACAATCACTGCTCAATAAAAGAGCACATTAATTTATTTAAGCAAGGACCAGTATGAAATGAACTACATGTAAAGAATGGCTATGGTAAACAGGGGGTGGAATGAGTGTTTGTTATAGCTTGGATATAATTTTAATTAAGTTGCAGTCAACTGACCCATGCTGCTGGTTCTTGCGTTCTCTCTCCAGTGCTCTGCGCTGCTCCTCCATCTTGTCAAACTCCCACTGTTGCTGCTGCATCAGCTCCTGCTGCCGCTTCAGCATCTCAGCCTGTCAATCATTCCAAGGTCAAAGGGGTTGTATTAATATTCATGAGTGTCAGCAGGACTGAGTCATATTTCATATCTTGATCAGCTTAGCTGGCTATGGGAGGCTCTGGGGAAATGCCACCAGTAGCATGTAAGTCAAAACTGCCAGCTTCATATTCTTAAGCTGCATATTCTTAAATAATGTGTGTGCCAATTAGTTATCTGAGGCCAATTACAAATATGGGACGCAATTTCATGTCTGGAAGATAAATCATGTTACTCTGATTTCATATTGTTAACTCCAGAATTGTAAAACAAAAGATAAACTAAATAAATTCCTAGTACTTACTTTTGTTTCTTGCCCTTTTTCCAAATGCCACAATGAATTTTTCAAAGAACCTAAACCAGAACTGATCATAATGCACAGCACTCCTTCCAGTCCAATCGTAGTCAGACAGATGCAAAAGCTTTTAGTCACAACAATCATACCTGGTCTGTATTATGTAATCCACCAAACACAAGACTAAATGCCAAAGCTTGAGCTGATGATATCACCTTACTGTATATTTCTGGCAGGTTTTAAGAACTACTAACCCATATCCCACAAAACATTAATACATCTGATCTCCTGTGTAAATGGTACTAGCTACACACCAATGGAGACAGACTGGCTTACCTCCCTCTCCCTGACCTTCAACTCCATGACCTGCTGTCTCAGTATGTCTTTCAGCCTCTTTTCGTCTTCTATTTTCTGTCTCTCAATCTCCCTTGCAGTCTCCAAGGCTGCCAACCTCTCCTTCTCTGCTTGGGCTTCATATTCTTCTTTTTCTAACCTCTCTTTTTCTGCAATCTGAAATAAGATTAGATTTTACTGATTAACAAGTGACCCATGGGTCATGACGCTCAGCTGACTGGGAAGAGATTCGCAAAAGGAAATTTTATCATCAGAATGGTAGTATATACCCATTCAACTGAAGCATCAAACAGATTAACCAACAGGCCAAGATTGTGACTGTATTTATATATCTCAAAATTGGAGAAAACAAGGGACCCATGGGTCACGGCACTCAGCGTTTATATATGATGAAAAAATATGATTTGTAAATGAGGCACATGCTGGTTTTGTGTGGAAATAAATATAAGCTGTATTATGAGTTGCTGGTGTTTAGCTTATGTATGATTTTGATAGTTTCTTTGGAGACAGGGAAGAGACTGATATCATTTATTTTATTAACAAATGAAATTCTATTGTCATACAGATTTTGACTTGGCCATATAACTGATAAGCAGCAAATATAAGATAAGAGTTTAACTATTTATTAAAATTTAATAACAAATATTGTGCCAAACATAATTTTTATTAAAAATAATAAGAGAATCATATGATTTTTTAATAAAATATAACTGAAATGATTATTAAAATAATATTATAGAATATATTCATGAATGCATTCATGAATACATTTTGAAAGTATTTGCATGGTATTCAAATACTTTCATTTTTACCTGAATTCCCATTCTTATGCAAGAAATTTTATAATGGAGTACATATTCATATTCGTATTCAAATACATTTGCAAAGTATTCCCACCATGTCTGGTATTTATTCAGTTTTAGCCAAACAAGGATATGAAAAATATTTTATTGTAATGTTTTTCATTTATATAAGCATATGAGAAGTTAAGAGGAAAGGGGCCCTCCTACTTGGTTATAGTAAAGTTCTAAATATATGATTGCAAACTAATACTCTGACAAGACTGTCATGAAGAAAAACAGTAAAAGTTTTGAGATGCTGGGATGCATATTAAAAATTTACAGATGGACAGGCAAGTGGACAGAATGGACAAATACCTTTATTTCACTTTCAAGGGAATAATGCATTTAAGTTTATATGTAAGCCTATTTTTTTAGCATATCCACTTTTTCCATTAATAATTTTTATCTGATTCATTTTTTTTTATTTACAACTGTTATAAATTTGTAATAAAAAAACTGAAAATATAAGTTAAAATATAGAATTCTAAGTTGCAATCATTATATATCCAGACTGTAGCTCATATTGGGTCATATTATGCATACACATATATTTTATTATTTTAAAATAAAATGTTTAAACTGAATTTAAAGAAAATAATGCCACAACATGGCATCTTCAAGATTATTCCTTGAATCCCTATTAAAAAGTTTTGCACATTGGAGTTTTCAGTACATGCTTAATTTTATTCACCGAAATTAAATAAAAGATTCAGTTAATTTAATAAGATAAAAACATCTTTTCAAATAAAGTATACACACTGTTGGTTGAATGAGGGACAAACAATATCATTATGCTAATTACAATCTCAGCTATTATTAATTACTGGAATTAATAGTCAACTTCACACCTGGTGAAGTTTTACTCTTCTGAAGTAAAGCATTACTTATCTGATGAACATCCACACTTTCATAGCAATACATCACTTTGTGGACACAATTAAATGTGCACTTTAATCATTGTAACCCTGGTGGTACAATACAAAATCTAAAATGTAGCATACCTAAGAATAAAATAAAATACAGAAAATTATAACATTCATCTAGTTTATGCACCAGATGGGGGGGGGGGGGGGGTGGAGTGCAGGGCAGAGGGGAAGCCTGCTAGCAGTGGCCAAGCTCAGCCAAGGCAAGCTGCCTGGGGTGGGTTACATAATGCAAGTGAAGGCTGTATTACTAGGTGGGCTAGATGTAAACAATACTTGACATGGTGTATGAAAACTTGAATAAAAGCTTCTCTTTTCAAACAATACCTTTGAAATTTCAGATTTTAAAAGATTAAATCCTTATGTATATATGCTGTGAAAAAATTAAATCAACAGTGCTTACAGGGAAGAAACGTGCCATTGCCAAAGTTGGACAAAATTTAAGGTATTGATTATTTATTTATGCTAATAATTTGAAAAATTTGCAAAATTCAGATCTAATTTTGGGTTAACAATTGAATCTTGATTAAATAAAGTTATATTCCAGAACAAAAGTCTCCAGCTTCAGCAATTCTCATGTCAAGTGAGCAAATATATTTCCTGATTTTTAAAAAATTGCATTATATTTGGGCCCATAACTTCAAAATAATACCCAACACTGACCTAATTTTTGGTATGTGCACAGAAAATGTATGGAAAAATATGAATAGTAAATATGATCAAAAACAAATCAGTGGTTTTGATATTAGGCAGCCTTGAAGTGTAACAATGGCTTTTTTATAGAAAACGGAGGTTTTTCCTTAATATCTCGAAGGAACGAAGTCCTAATGACCCAATTTTCAGTATGGTAGGAGATTTTGGGGACATCTAATGGTATGCAGAAATTTGGATTCGTAGGTCCAATGGTTTTAAAACGTGCCCTGTTAACGGACGGACTGCCGGACGGCCGGACGGACAAAGGAACATGACTATAGCTCAGATGACTTATAGTCAGCTGAGCTAAAAATGCATAAACTTAAAAAAAAAATACAGGTGGTTCCACCGGTCTGCAGAAACTAATTAAAACACTTAATGGTCAATATCCATGCAAAGAATCATGGTGATCTCTGGATCAGTTGTTCAGATACTTCAGCTTTTGTATCAAATTTTTCATTATTCTGAGGGAGACTTTGGAGTCCTATAGCTTGAAGGATATGGGTAACAGAGACCTAATTTCAGGTTTCCATAGACACTTTTCATGAGCCTCCTTGCATGACAAGAATGAAGATTCTAGGTCCTGCTGTTACAACTTGTGCCACGTTAACAGATGACAGCATCCTTAAAGGTCTCAAAAATAGAGAAAAATATTCGTAAAAAACCCCAAACAAATACAGGTGGTGCCACCAGTCTGCAGAAACTGATGAAACACTCCATAATCAATATCCATGCAAAGAATCATGGTGATCTCTGCATTATTTGTTCAGATACTTCAGCTTTTGTATCAAATTGTCCATTATTCTGAGGGATACTTCGGAGTCCTATAGCTTGAAGGATATGGGTAACAGAGACCTAATTTCAGGTTCCATGGAGACTTTTTATTGGTCTCCCAATGTGTCAAGAATGAAGGTTCTAGGTCTAGTTGTTATGATTTGTGCCCAATTAACAAATGTTCATATCTTGAAAGGTCTCAAAAATAGAGAAAAAAATTCGTAAAAAAACCTAAACAAATACAGGTGGTGCCACAAGTCTGCAGAAACTGATGAAACACTACATGATAAATATCCATACAAACAATTATGGTGATCTCTGCATGAGTTGTTCAGATACTTCAGCTTTTGTAACAATTTTTCCATTATTCTGAGCTGTACTTTGGAGTGCCATAGCTCAAAAGATATGGGTAACAGAGACCTAATTTCAGGTTTTTTTAATGGAGACTTTTCATGGGTCTCCCTGTGTATCAAGAATGAAGATTCTAGGTCCAGTCGTTAAGTTTTGTACCCTGTTGACAGATAATGACACCCTTAAAGGTCTCAAAAATAGAGAAAAATAATTGTAAAAATTTGAAAAAATACAGGTGGCACCACCAGTCTACAGGAACTGATGGAACACCTCTTGATCAATATGTATGCCAAAAATCATGACCATCAGTGTTGTAGTTCTTGAGAAGTTACAATTTGTTTTTATCAAATTATCCATTATTCTGGGGGTAATTAGGAGCCCAACAGCTCAAAGGATATGGGTAACAGAGACCTTATTTCAGGTTTCCATGGAGACTTTTCATAGGTCTCTCACTGTGTGAGGAATGAAGATTCTAGGTCCAGTCTTTACAACTTGTGCCCTGTTGACAGATGTTCACAGTTTTAAAGGTATCAAAAATAGAGAAAACAATTCGTAAAAAATCGAAAAATACAGGTGGCGCCACCAGACTGCAGACACTGATGAAACATCTCATGATCAATATGTATGCAAAAAATAATGACCATCAGTGATGGAGTTAATGAGATATTGAAATTTTTGTATGAAATTTTGACTATTCTGGGGGGGGGGTACTTTGGGGCCCAATAGCTCTAAATATATGGGTAACAGAGACCTAATTTCTGGTTATCATGGAGACTTATCATAGGTCTCTCTGTGTGTCAAGAATTAAGATTCTAGGTCCAGTCTTTACGATATGTGCCCTGTTAACAGATGTTCACAGTTTTAAAGGTCTCAAAAATAAAATCGAAAAATACAGGTGGCGCCACTAGTCTGCAGACACTGATGAAACTTCTCATGATCAATATGTATGCAAAAAATCATGACCATAAGTAATGTAGTTAATGAGATATTGAAGTTTTTGTATGAAATTTTTGACTATTCTGGGGGGTACTTTGGGGCCCCATAGCTCGAAGGATATGGGTAACAGAGACCTAATTTCTGTTTTCAAAGGAGATTTTTTATGGACCTCTCAGAATGTAAAGTTACAAGATTCTAAGTCCAGCAGTTACAATTTGTGCCAGGTAAACTGACAGAAGGACAGACGGACGGACGGACGATGGACAAAGAGTGATCGCTATAGCTCAGATGACTTGCAGTCAGCTGAGCTAAAAAACTGATTGTTATCTTGTACTCAACTGTATTTGATCCTGAAATCTTCTTCTTCAAAGAACTGGTGCATACTTACAGGTGTAGATAGTTTAACTGTTGCTTTAAGGTTAAACATATGGAAATCCCAGTAATTAAATCAAGGTCAGAAGAATTATGGGCAACAATAAAAATGATAAATCCTACCTCGTGCCGCTCTTCCACTTGACCACTCCATGAATTTATAACATGGTTGCTGTGTAAATTAGACTCAACCTAAGAGCAAAAGTAAAGCAATATGAAATATATATAAAATACATAAAATTTTATATAAAATAACATATAAAAGAATATATAAAACACACTTTTTTCTACTTGATGTTTTGGAAATTCCCAGCCTAACATATAAAAATTTACTGGTACATAAAAATGTGTTTAACTGAGAGATCTAACTGTTCATAAAGTGGTTTACTTGTTTATGCAACATGGTAAAGACAGTAAACATGTACCTTCCTGAGATCTGGGTTGTTTTGTCTCCAGTGTTCCATGAGGAGATCCTGAGCAAGCTAGAGAATAAAAAGAAAAGTATAACACACATATAATATATATATATATATATATATATATATATATATATATATGTATATATTATTATTATTAGCACTGAAAGAAAATCCCAAGTACCATAAAAAATTCTGAGTACCAAAAGAATATCCTGAGTACCAAAAGAAAATCCTGAGAACTAATGTCTGAGATATTCATAGCTGTATAATCAGGACTTGTATAATGTATTAGCCTGCTGTACAAGGTATTTTTTTAAGCAGATTATATTTTGCCTGGCCCTTTGAATCCAACCGATTAATGTAATTTATAAATTCAAACCAATATTAACAAGATGTAGATACATCCAACTGTGCACTGTCCCCCATTAACACATATCACCTACTTGCAGATTTATTGCAAATGACAATGTAGCTGAAAGATACTGTTTATAATCACAGAACAAAAATTATTAGTCTCAGTAAATATAATACCTGTAAATTCAGTGGAGTTTATTTTAACTGACTGGTCAATAAAGTGTTCATGGTCCCATTGTCGACTGATATATTTCAATGATTTCAGTAATACCGTGCATGTGCTGCGCCTTGATGGTCCATTGCAACAATTAATTCAAGGGTTACTTAATTAAGTTTTAGAGCCCATTTCAGAAATTAGGTGAAAAAATTCAAACTAAATAATTCATTCCATTCTTCAGTTGTCTTTAGTCAGTTAAACATATGCCGCGGATTGGGACTCGTCACGCATGCACAAACTAATCATAGTCTAATGAATCCACTTTTAATGATCTTTAAGGATTTAAACAGTTGCTTGATTGCGATGGTATTTTGCTCCAGACTTTTTATTTTATTCATAGTCATTTAACTTGATATTTGCATTCTCATGTTTCTAAACCTTGTGAGAAATGGCAATAATGACATCAGTTCACAGCACAAAATGTTATCCGATGCAGCTGACTCTGGCACTGTACATATCTTAACTGACAACTGAACGCTGTATATGTAATGATTCTGTTGATATTCCTTAAATATAAGCATTGTATTTAAGCTGTTTCATTTATTTTATGTTTATAAAACACGTTAGTACTATGGGGATATTGGTTGTAGTCCTGCACCACAGGGAATAATACTTCAATTCCATAAGAATCAGGTGGTTGGGACGCCTCTGAAGTCTGGGTGCGATTTATATCATAAACTTTTCCAGAAACCAAACTTTAACAGCTATTCCCCAGGGGGATCCTAAAAGTCAGGGCGTGACTTGTAATAAGGATGAGACTTCTACAACCACTTTTATGGTACATACCAATGTATGTACCAACACATAACAATGTATTATGACAAGTAGACATCTCAAACAGATTTACCGGGAGCTTTGAGCAAGGTACAACTTCAAACAGGAAATGGCTTTAAACTATCAGAACAGAAGTCCTTGGATACATACATACATATTTATATCTCCTCCTTTTAATACTTACTGCCTTCCGTCTCTCCTCTCTTGCACTTCGTAATGTCTCACTTCTGTCTTTCATGTCCTCAAGACGTTTGTAGTTTTCACCTGACAGTCCCCTCAGCTCAGCCTGATAAACAGAATAAACAGCAAGTAATAAACAAAATCAAACTAGATCTTTAAAGTTTACAATGAATAAACAATAATAAGGGCTAGAAAGCATGTTACAAACAAAATCAAACTAGAGCACAAAAGTTTTTAATGATAAACAGATCAAAAGAGCTGGGACTATTATTAGCATGCTGATTCTTGTCCGATCAATGAATAGTTGTATGGATCCTTGACAGAGAAAGTGATAATTATATTCTACTGGTCCTAGATTACAGGTCTTACTGATCTCACACTGACTGCCTATCATTGAACTCTATATCACGCTAGCCCTAATTTTATATCTTCTTGTATCCAGGATCAGTGACTAAAATATAGCATTTAAAAAACAGGGGTTTATAGTCAGATATCACCAACCATGTCAGTCTCATCAAAATTTACACTTTGCCTATCTGGTCTTTCCAGCCTTTTCATTCTTGTAGCTTTTCTCAGCCACCTGGGAAGCATACAAGCAAAGCAACCACAACAGGCATTAGATGGGTTTTCCTTCTACATTTGCTTGTTAAAATGACCTGTACTCATTCATTCCTAGGTCAAGAGAGCACACCCTTGTGGTAAGGACTTTGGCTAGGAGTCCTAGTATGTAGGGTGGTGAGAACAGGAACCCATATTTTTGCTTTGATAAAATGAAATGATGCCATATGTTTGAGGGTGCAAGTGTTCTATATTCCTAATAGTGACAATGGACTGTATTGAGTTGGATTACAGTGCCTCAGAGAAATAGAGATACACAATGCAAAAATGACAGTTATCGTAACAGATTCACTTTTCTCAAGGTATGGTTTTCACTGCAGTTTCCTTTTGTCAAAGGATATTAAAGGCAGGTTCTCTACAAGAAATTGTTGCATACTTAGGGGACAATTTGTTTAATAGACAAATGTAGTAAATAACAATCAAGGCCTCACCTGAAGCTGTTCTCTTTCTTCTTTCAACATTTTGGCCAACCTGGCTCTCCTCTCCTCCAGTTTTTTCTGTTTTTCTCCTTTTGTTTTCTGTGAATTAAATGCTTCCATGCTGCAAAAAGTAAAATTATGGATTAAAGAGAATATTATGATTCTGGCTTTTTATTTAATTTTCCAATGTTTTATCAACACAGAATATTTAATCAAGAGCCATGTTGCAGACAAACAGAAGAGTACAATATATCCTAGCACCAGAGATGACCTGAAACACAGATATTTCCGTTTTGTCAATTTTTTACTGGAAGTAAGGACCGCAGCTTATAGATGTCACCTTTATTATTACCAAGCAATACATGATCTGGGGTACAGATATTCAGTGTAATAGATACTTCCTACTCATAACACCCAGACAAAGATACAGATATCCTGAACTGGGTAACTTAGTTAACTTAGTGCAGCTTTTAATAGACGCGCAGCCATAAAAACAGGATTTACGGTAAAGGTACCTGGTCCCAATAGAAGATACATTACACCCAAGAATATTTACCCTGAAAACTAACCTATTCATAAATGACTCTTTTGAAGACCAGGCTTTCTGTTTTGTTGTTTCTACATTGAAGTTATTGAAATATTTGGCGTTTTGACTCCACTTGTCCCTGTAGTCCACTTCATGGTTTCTGCGTCGGATGATTGCGGTTTCATAAGCATTCTTGCTGGTTGTGTACGATGTTGGAAGGTGTGGCAGTGCCATAACAAGTCTCTATGTCTAACCTGTAAGACACAAATAATCACTATATATATGATAATTTGACAATTATCATCTAATAAAAAGACTCTTTGACACAATGTATAGCAGAAATATAGCACCTTCAGACGGAACTCAGATTTTCATCAATTTCCCTAAGAAACTGATCAACATTCACAGTGATTACATACATGCAGAATTTACTGAATATTAATCAATTTAGATTTTTTAACTGCTCTTGCAAGACACATTATTATGATAACTTGTTATTGCTTCATCATTAAGCTTCTTCTTAAACAAGCTGAATCAGATATTAGAGATCAGAAGATGATAACAGATACATGAAGTTGAAAATATGGCTGTTTTTTTTACCTAAATTTATGTTCTCCAGTAGATTTATATGAACAAGGCCTACTGTCTTATTGCGAACCTGTGTATTGGGAAATACACCAGGTATAATGCTTCACTGGTGGACCATTACTTCTCATGTATATAATAAAATGCAAGTACTGAACATTTTGAATAGGAAACAATTACACAAACATCACTGCTGAAATTCTGGCATGGGTGCACACAACACAAAATGATTGTAGTTGGCACCGCCAGTCTTGTATACAACAAAGCTATCAGAGATATATACATATGCCAAATTTCAGACTGATATATCAAACCCCTCCTGAGAATTAAGCAGGGACACACACTGTGCAAAAATTATTGTAGGTGGCACCACCAGTCTTGTATAGAACAAAGCTATCTGATATGTAGAAATTTGCCCAATTTCAGGCTGATATATCAAATTCCTCTGTAGAAATAAGCAGGCAAATATAATGTGAAAAAGTCATTGTAGGTGGCAACACCTGTCTTGTGAATGTGAAAGCCATCAAAGACAAATAGACGGGTCAAAATATCAGGCCCATACATCAAACTTACCTTGAGTCTGATGCATGGGGCTGACCAGGCTTAGGTGAGAAAGGCAGTTGCTCCAAGTGAACTGTGAAAAATTTGCTGGCTCAGGCTACTGCACTGAGTGAACTCATGACCTGCAACTGGCTAGACTGAATGAACTTTTGACCTGTACCTGGCTGCACTGAGTGAACTCTTGAACTGTTGCATAATCTGACACAGTTGGTAGTCTGCCAAAGCTATAAATAGATCCAGGCTGAACTTTGGTGCCAAATCTGATGCAGTGGGCAGTCTGCCAACGCTATAAATAGAATGCAGCTACTGCACAGAGTGAACTCCTGACCTATACCTGGCTGCACTGAGTGAATTCTTGACCTGTTGCCTAATCACATAGTTGGCAGTCTGCCAAAGCTATAAATAGATCCAGACTGACCTTTGGCCTGTTGCAAAATCTGGAATAGTAGCCGCACCATTGCACAAGCTCACAGATTGGCTCAACATGCAGCCCTGAGGGGCATGACACCCATGAGGTGATCACATGGTGCCCATGAGGTGTTCACATGTCACCCATGAGGTGATCACATGCCTTGCGCTTGGCTGCACTGATTGAACTCTTGACCTTGATCTGTTGCCAAATCTGAAACAGTTGGCAGTTTCTCAACCTATTTAAAGATACAGACACAATCTTGGCCTGTTGGTAAATCTATTTACACATACTGAAAGACTTTGGATAAAATGCCTTTTTTTCATGCTGACATATTCATAAACTTTTTATCAAAATATCAAGAATAATAAAAAAATGCAGTCATTTTCATTGTTAAAGGTCCAATAATTCTGCCAAAATCATTCAAGTAAACTTGAACAAAGGCCACCTAAGAATAATTTTTGTACAATGTTACAGAAGTTATAATTGAAACAACAATTTTGTAGAAGAACACTATCGCAGTCCTCAGTTTGAAATAAACATAATAATGGCCATAAGACCAACTTAAGCTTTTCACAACTCAACAAACTCAATATATTCTTATATGATTGAAAGAACCATGTCCTGGGATAATTCTTTTGAAAAATTGAACGATTCAACTATACAGTTTCATCACAAACATTTTTAAGCTGAAACAGGCTAAAATTATGAGGTGTTTGCCCATAAAAAACAGAACAATGTAGGTGGCACCACGAAATCTGCAAATTTCAAATATGAGTAAGTGACCAACATTTGCACAACACTTGGTAATGCTAGCTTCTGTCATTTCTGAGATTACTATGTCAGTATGCTTTCTTGGCCAATGACTAAGTTCAAATTTGTGTAACTCTGCTAAAATTCATCAAATGCAAACCATTTGAACAAACTTGAGTGGGTATGCCTCTGGGATCATTTCTGTTAAATACTGAACAATTTGGCAAGACTGTTTACAAGAAGAAGATTTTTAAAGGTTTTTCAGCTTTTTCCCTATACAGTCTGAGTAAATGCAGATAGCAAGAAAATAAGCTGAATCCCACACATTTGATATGTGACAGATTATTGCATAAAATCTGGGGATAGTAACTCCTGCTATTCCTGAGAAATTATGGGTTAATGTACAGATGACCAATGACCCCCGTACAAAAAAAAGTCAATGCAGGTGGTGCCACCAATACCTGAATTTCATATATGACTCATGTGACCAACACTGGCATAAAATTTGGTAATGAAAGCTCCGGCTGTTTCTGAGATTTTCATTTTAGTACGCTTTTTTGTGTGAGATTTATGAATTTGGCTAAGTGGTTTTTGAGAAGAAGATCTTTGTAGCACTTAGCTAATGGAATGTTAAGGCATATGACTAAATTCAGCTTCCCATAACTCACTGAACTGAGACCATTTGAACAAACTTCAGAAAGCACTACCCTAGGATCATTTCTGTGCAATATTAAACAATTTGGCCATATGGTTTCAGAGAAGAAGTATTTTGTAGCCCTCAGTATGATACAGGCACTGATGACCCCCATACAAAAAAAGCCCATGCAGGTGGCGCCACCAATACCTCAATTTCAGATATGACTCATGTGACCAACGTTGGCATAAAATTTGGTGATGATAGCTCCAGCCTTTTCTGGGATTGTAATTTTAGTATGCTTATTTGGACAGATGACTAAATTCAACTTCCTATAACTCGGCCAAAAATCGCCAAATCACCATTCGAACAAACTTGTAAGAGATTGTTTCAGGAATCATTTCTGTGAAATATTGGACAATTTGGCTGAACAGTTTTGGAGAAGATTTTTAAAGCTTTTTTTAGCTTTTCCCTATAAAATCTTAGAAAATGCAGTTAGCCAAAAAATTAGCAAAATCCAATAGACTAATTTTTTGCATAAAAGTTCATGATGTTAACTCTTGCCGTTTTCAAGATAGTATGGGTTAATGTACAGACGTCACAATGGACGACGGACAATGCAACACCATCACTTAAGCTCACAGGTTTGCTAAAATATACACAGAGACTTTTTAACAATTTTTATGAGCATAGACCATTCTGAACACCATTACAGTGTAATGTATTAAACTGGTCTACCAACAGGGCTGTTATGATTAAAGCACTTGATTTTAATAGTGATTTAAATCATGATTAAGATCACTGTAAAAAGTCATAAAAATCATCAGAATTGATTTCTCTAAAGTTAATTGGCCAATTGTCAAATATGACTGCATTATGAATAACATAACAAAAAATAAAATCATGAATCCTCCGATACAAACATTCAAAACTAGAATACGGATAGTCAACAAGTGACTACGTGTATCTGCCAAAAAATCAGAGTAGGGCAGGTGAAGTGAGGCATGGATTGAGTGGCAAGGGGAAAATAGAGTGAGATTTGTTACATATTAGCATGGATGTCTGCCACATAAGCATGATTGTAGGTTGCACCACCTGTTATTTGAACGAGACACTATCCAAGATGTATACACATGCAAAATTTCAGGTGGAAAAGTCAAACCACTGCCGAGTGATTTTATCCCACAACAGACAAACAGATGGACGCTGTGCGAAAATGGTTGCAGGTGGCGCCACCAGATTTATGTATGATAAAGAGCTAAGTGAGATCCAAACACATGCAAAACTTCAGGAAGATACGTCAAAAAAAGTCCCGAGATATTAGCATGGATGTCTGCAGCATGAACTTGAATTTAGGTGGCGCCACCTTCATAAAATCAAGAAAGCTATCCAGGATGTATATGCATGCCAAATTTCAGGTGAACAATTCAAACCACTGTCAAGATATGAGTGACTTTAGCCCAAGTCAAACGAATAGATGGACGCTGTGCAAAAATGGTTGCAGGTGGTGTCACCAGTTTCTTGTATGATAAAGAGCTATGTAAGATCTAAACACATGCAAAATTTTCAGGAAGATACGTCAAACAAGTCCGGAGATATTAGCAGGGATGTCTTCAGCTTGAACGTGAATGTAGGTGGTGTCACCTGTCATAAAATCAAGAAAGCCATCCAGGATGTATACGCATGCCAAATTTCAGGTGAATTGGTCAAACCACTGCAGAGATATGAGTGATTTTAACCCAAGGCAGATGAATAGATTTATGTTGTGCAGAAATGGTTGCAGGTGGCGCCACCATTTTTTATGTATGGTATAAAGCTATCCAAGGGCTACATTTGTACAAAATTTTTTTCCTGATTGGTCAAATTAGTCCGAAGATATGTGGGTTAATGTGTCAAAACAGATGCACAGTTGGACGCACTGGAGGGAGGAAAGGTCAGAGGTCAACACCGAATGGTAGGCACCAGTTCACATGTGACCCGATAATTGGTGTAAGTTTTGGAAAAATCGGTCCAGTAGTCTCAGAGGAGTTCTCCGGAAATGAATGGGGTGACGGCGGCAGAAACATAGTATCCACAAAAACTTTGATTTGGAGGATACAATTATTTACTGAAAATAATCTGATATTATCTTTGAAAGCTTTGTATTTCCATTGAAAAAGATACATAATTAAAAATCAACCCTGCCATTTAAGTTAATTTTGAAGCCAGTTTCCTGGACAGGTCATTACAAACTTTTCAGCTTTTCAATAAGCACTTGTCTGGTACCCTGTCAATTCCCAACACTGCATTTTTTTGTAAACACATCGATAAAATCTAATGAAGATGTAGAGAATTATTTTAATAGACAGCAGTGGTGAACAAACCAGCAATGAACATGTCGTGAACATGCCAAATAACTGTTCAAACTAAAACTCAATAAAGAAGACAGAGTTAATTCAATACTGTATTCAACAATATATTTTATTATTTCAATTTAAAGTTGTTTGGTGATTTGCCATGAAATTTAAGTTTGGGGGTTGACTTATGTGAGGGTATGAGAGCCCGACTCTGTGGCTTGAATTTCCCACCAACCTGTTGATGTCATGACAGACCTGTCACTGATGATGTCAGTTCCAGTGAAATCTAGGTCAGTTTTTAGTTTGTTTTTTGTTTGTTATTTAATTTCATTTTATATTATTTATGTTTGTTTTAACAGAAGAATTTGGACATCACCCTTATCTTATATGTGACAAATATGCAAGTTTTTACATTTGCAGGCATTTTTTTAGGGTTGTAGCTCATGATCAGTCTGAAATGAATAGTCTGAAAATAGGTTTGCCAATGGTCCAACTTTAATAAAAAATACTTTTTATTTAGTTCATTATATACTACTTATTACTCTCTAAACTACTTTGAAATACTCATAATATTCTGTTTACTTGATGAAATAAAGGAAATGATTAGTTTATCATTAGTTGATTTAAATCAATAAAAGTCAATTTGGCTATCTGACCTTGAAGATCAAGGCCAAGGTCAACAGCTTTTGAAACCATAAAAAGGACTTGATTGAAACAATTTGCATACTAGTTTTAACGCAAAATATACAATACTCCAAAAGTTTTGGATTCATAACAATTTTTTTTTAATTTCAGCTAATTTTACCTTGAAGATGAAGGCCAAGATAACCATTTTTAACTGTTCTGAGATATTGGTAGGAACTGACAATTCAAATGTCAAATTTCGTGGCAAAATATGGAGTTGTTCAGAAGTTTTTTTGTTCATAAGAAATGTCACTGACAACTAACTTGTAATAAGGATGGCGAGGACGCTCATGACAACAGACCAAACATTTGTCATGGTCACATGCTGACATTCCTTTCACAAGTTACATTCAAACAACGTCTATGACAAGGGAACCATTGATTTATCTGGAAGAACCCGCCCAAACAAGGAACGGAATGACTGAAAAAAAGTTTTATTTTGTGCACATTATACACACAAAAGGTCAAATAAGGTTTCATTTAATATCAGGACACATGCTCCTCATGTGTGCACTTGAAACTCCCTTGAATCCTCCATCATTATACACATGAACAGAGGACCCATGCCTCTTTGTTGTCTCCATCTATGGGGTTAGCAGGTGCTTTCATGCCTATGGCAAGACATGTTAGATATTTTAGGTAATTTATTTTTATCATAAATACTGTGTTATATGAAGATGTCGAACCGCAGCAATTAATGAATTATAGAATAGGTGCTTACAGGAAAATTTATTTGTATGAAGAGAATAGTTTCCATGCTAAAGAGGACTATATATTTGATGGGGATAGAGTTAAAATGAGTGGTGATAAACTGATGTGTAAACACTTAGGTCATTATTTTTTGTCATTTTTTCATCAAATGTCAATTTACCACATTTTATTGGGGAGTTAACCCAGTAGACACCTATTCTTTAATTATACCAAAGATGTTATTTAGCCACCATTATGTCATATACCATTTGATATTTCCATGGAAATAAATGATTCAATCCAAAGGGTTTAGATTTTTGCTTTTCCTTTCACTTTGTGTGACCCTGATAGAGGGTCGCACTGCAGATGATTTTCCTTCTTAGTCATGGTACAAACCCTACTAGTACTACATGTGTCTCCTCCACTGCCTGCCACTCAAATGCCCTCTCCCTTCACTTCGTTGCTAGCGAACTGGATAATGCCTTACCTCCGAGCATATATATAGGTTCATAGGTTTAGTTCTGGCTGTTCTAGGCCTTTAAGGGCCTCTGGTGCCAGCTTGTTACTTTTCTTTATTTTTTTGGATCAATTGTTAGGATCAAATGCTTTAGCTTCACCAAATTAAACTGAAGGGATTATTTAATTTGTTTAAAGTATAATTACTCAGCTAAAGGCTAACCGTACTGTAAAAAACACCCCTGGAGTGTATATACTAGATTAGATGACCTGAAAAGGCTTTATTACTCAACTGAAGACTGTACAAAATATACAAACCACATTCACCTCTTGGACTGTGTTCATATTAATTGTTCAACGAAAGACAACCCCACTGAGCCCTACAATCCAGGGTAGGGGTCAACTATGTATTTGTATTTGTATTTAAATACAGTCAAAGTGTGTATTTGTATTTGTGATGTGCAAAATGATATTTGTTTTTGTATTTGTATTTGATCTCAATATCTGATGTATTTGATCAAATACATATGTATAAATTAATATTCATATCTTCCATAATTTTGAAAATTTAACTACTTCCTAACTGTTGAACAACCCAAAAGGCTGCATCAGGTCAAGTGTTTCACTTCTTCCTGATGTTTGCAATCACAAATGTGCCTGGATAATTAACTGCTTAGTCACTGTGCTCATGGACCATAACAGCTTGTGGCCTCTGCCTCACTAGGTTGTTCAGTGGTAAGGGTCAGAACTGGCAAAGCGTTCCGTCCGGAGCGCTGCTGACTTTCTTTGCAACAGGGAATTTATTAAGACTTTCTAGAATAAAGATGTCTTTCAGAGAGTAGGTTTGAAGAATTTATGTTTCTTTGTTACAACAGGAATGTTTTTTTTAACTTTGTAGGATACAGAAGGACTCTGTGAAAGTACACAAGTAGTATCGGTATGAGTAGACATGAATATTTATGTGCTCGAAATTAATAAATATTCTGTATAACCAACATTTGTGTATTTGTATTTGATGTTCTGTATTTGTATTTGTACTTGTTTTTAACTTCACCCACCTGTATTTGTATTTGGAGGAGAACAGTTCTCGTATTTGTATTTGGCATACTGTATTTGACCCCAACCCTGCTACAATCACACCCCAGTTTCTTTCTCAGACACCAGAAGATGTCCTTACACATACTTAACATATTAAAGTTTGTAAAAACAATCCCCCAGATCTGTATTGATTTTCATTATATCATTTGAAAAACAAAAATAACATGGATGTTGTGACTATTTCTTCCCTGGGAAAAAATGTTTGGAAGAAAGTATTTCTTCCCTTCCCTTCCTTTCCCTCTGAGAAGGTTGTGCCAACCCTGCATATATCCCTGTGGTTATTTGGCACATTTCTTTAATGGTAGTCTTCAGTATGCTAATGTTGGTAATTTTAGTTTCTTTAACCTGTCTTCATGTTCCAATGTTCGAATAATGTTTTCATGGCTCATTTTAGCACATTCTGAACTTATGTGCTTAGCTAGATATGGGACCCCTATATCAGGGATGTGCCCACGCTGGGCGGCGCCGGGCGGGTGCGCCCGGCAGTCTTTCCTGCTGCCCAGCACTTTCCTGGAAAGTGTCAATGCCCGCTCGGCAGTGATATTTTTTAAATTGTTAAAGCCATGGACAAAAATACATGCATGTAAGCTTATCTTGCGGTGTTTTACTGGTATTACAATTAGTGACCGCTGTCGGATATACCTAGTGCATGTCTGTCACACATCCAGTGGTGCCCAAAATGAATATTTAATAGAAGGTACTCTTTCACAATGTCCCGTATTTAGTGAATGTTGATGAATAAAATTTGGTACAAAAGAAGTGAATGTAGCTCCACATTGTATCTGTATAAAAGACTAATGCTGATATCAGCTTCTATGAAATCACATGACGCGCCAAACGTTGTTTGGTTGACTATAATTGATAATTGATGTAAATATTCGAATATATTTGAAAGGTCACAGTTCCCAAATGAGGCCAAACTGCAGTAGAAAGGTGGATTGTGATGTTGGTATCAGGTTTTAAGCACGAAAAACTGGATACGGTCCTTTCTTGTACCCATATTACATGGAAGAAATCTTCAACAAATCCTGACTGACAGAATCTGAACTGACAGATGAGTTCACCACGGTGTTTTACATTCAAATTTGCTCTTAGTGGCGACATTGCTGTCGGCATATTGGGAATTGACAATCCATTTTTGTATTAAAAATGACTTATTCATGCAGCTGAAATATCATATATCACGTCTATGAAAAATAACTTTAAATATCCTGTGCCCCCCTCCCCATTTCACGTGCACGGCACGCCCGCCTAGCACTCAAATTATTCTGAGCACATCCCTGCTATATGATTGGCAATTCCAAGTGTCATCTGACTCATACCTTATATATTGTAATCATAGATTTAGAATCTTTAAAATTCTTTATACTCAAATGTTCTTGTGATTAGTCCAAGAACTGAGTTGGTTTTGTTAATCTTTCTTGCTATGTGTAGCTCAAAACTTGAGTAAGAATCTTTTATAATCCAAATGTCTTTCTCTTCTTCTGATAGTTGCATATTTGGGTACTACTATAAAACACGGGCTGCGGCCCAATAACCATATAATATGCATGAAGTCATATACTGCTGCTTGCATCTTAATTTTGCCATTTATTTCTTATCTGCTACTTACACTCTACTACATAAATTCTAAACATCATAACATCCATATGATACACTCATAGCCATAACCTCGTCGAGACAGTGTCTGAGTGATCCTACAGTCGTTCTGAAGTGAAGCCCACATTCTATAGTGACTCCCAATTTTGTTTTGGTACTTCACCGATTGCATTCCTTCTTAATTCCTAGAACTTTTACCTGGTCCTATCCTCACCTGCATTTTTTTCCGGGTGAAATATTAATAGAGAGGTTTTGTACGCAACTGAGGGGCGGAGGGAGGGGGGGGGGGGGCATTCCTGCTCCACATGGCAGACGTTTATATCACAGTGACACTGACAGCCAGGTGTGTGGGCCAGTCTGGGCACGGTCCACGCAAAATATCACCCTGAACCATACACACTGTCATACAGCCTTCACAAAGGATAATCCATAAAAATGAACAGGTGTTGCTTACCTAGAGAATCCTCAGGAAGTTTTTACATGTGCTTTTGTCGTATATGTGAGGGGGAAAAAATAAGCCACCCAACGTTACATTCAGGTGAACTGGCCGCCACAGAAAATTCAAGCGCGTCCTTGACCCTCTGCTTCACAACGAAAACTTCCGGCTGGTTTCTGGTTTCAAGTCTTTCCTACCCATACCCCACACATTGACAGGAGGGTAGACTGGTGCCCTGCTCTATTAAGGCGCTCAAGCCAAGTATGATTGGCTTAGAGGACACGTGGTTGTATTTATTTTCCCTATATAACATCTATAAAACACCCGAGGTTTGGGCCTCTTTTAAATAATTTTCAAAATAAATTCTGATATTAAACTTTTTTTTACCTGAGAATTTGTTGTTTCTTCAGTCAAACTTGACCAAGAAAAAGGGGGCTTGTGTATCTCCTTTTTTAACCATCCTGGCCCGAATGCAGTGAAGCCCAAAATACCCCACCAAGCAGTCCCAAACAAGCATTTGGACAACATCTCTTTGATTGGCCATAGATTTAAAACAAATTGACCAATACTGTCAATTTTATTGGGAATTATGCTTAACATACTTAAAAATCAAACAATGGGGTGTTTTTGATGCTCCAGCACATGATGGCTAGAGCCAACCAGAGAAAGCCAGACCATTTACTACTCTCCTTCAGGTTTGGTGACCCCAGGTCATGTGAACAAATAGGACCACGTGACCTTAGAGCAGCGGTGTCATAATAGAGCGGGGTACCAGTCTAACAGGAGGGTTCCTGCGAGGTCAAAAGGTTAATCATATAACCCCCCCCCCCCCAACCCACGAACCCACGAAGGCCTTTACTTTTTAGCGCGAGCGCCTCTAGTATATGAAATGAAACCTTTTTTAAACCATTGTATTTCTATTAAATTTGTAATTAAAACGACTGTAATAATGGTAGGTCTATCATATTTCACAACATGGATAACAAATTCATCAGCAGATCAATTGCATGTTTTTATTTTCTTGTATATCAGCATTACCATATATGGATTTTAAATTAAAGTAGGTAAGTCTTATTTCCACTCGCTGGGAGTGAAAATAAGGATTGCTTATTTCCACTCCCCCTAATGGGAGTAAAGATAAAAGCCGCACAGTCTTAAGTATTTGGCTTTTAAAGTTATAAAGCAAGTTATAATTATTGCTTTTTCACAAATGCTCATTCATGTACTTCTATAAGAGCATTATTGACACATATTTATACATTAATATCTTTAAACAATTTAACAATTAAGATTTAGTTTTATATCTAAACATATTTCATTTTACTGCGTGAAACAAATTATTGAAGTTTAAACTTTTATATATAATTTGCAAACTAACACCTAACAATTAAATTACATTTCTATTTTCCAACAAATTTTCAAAGACATAACAATTTACATTTTTCGGTGATGAGGAAGACTTGGACAACACTTGAGAGCACCTCATCAGTGAGACCTAGCTGCTTTTTGTGTCCATAGCATATGCCCAGAGCCTCAGACAAGTACGTGCTGTCCGCTTTTGACTCAGAACACAATGTAAAGTCTAGACAGGAACCCGCTACCCTCGCAGGATGTTGTTTCAGTAATTTACCGTATCACTGATTTCATCTTGAACATTTTGAATGATGTTACTGTGTTGTCGAAATAGGTGAAAATAATTAGAACTTTGATTAAAAGAGACTAAAACTATACAAGAAGCATATAGGATGCCATAACTTATAGGACTATTGAGACCATAGCGGTAGATAAGCATCTCAAAGTAAAGACCAATAAAAAGGAATGTATATTCATCATTGTTGTCATATAGAACTGCTGTGAATAAAGTTCTATTTTAACAAACACTTAACTATTTTTCTATCATCGTGCCGAGTGGTGACGCCCAGGGGGAGGGGGGAGTTGAATTAAGCATTACCAGTATTAATTCATAATTATATATGATATAATTAAATTATATATATATATATATATATATATATATATATATATATATATATATATATATATATATATACACTCGTGCTCTTTTAAATGAACAGACTTTTTATTAACGTATTTTGAAACTGTTGGACATATATATATATATATATATATTTATTACTTTCATGCAATAAAGATTGTATTCGGTTTTGTAGTAATTTTATGTTTTATATATTATATTTAATATACTACCTTTTATTTATTATGAGAGCTCAATTAAGATTTTCTTTAGTTAATTTTTCAATATCACATTTTACATTATCAGTGCGTAAAATGTACTCCAACTAAACCGAGCCTGAGACACATTTGTAATATTTCTGCGACAGGCTAATCATGATAACCCATTAATTTAGCTCTGAGTCAAGGAATACATAAAATAATATATACACTTCAGTGTAAAAACTAAATTTAAACTTATAATTTATTATTTTTATTCTTTTAATGCCTACAAGTTCATAATAATCGGTCTCTTTCACCAGGAAACATATGTTGCGGTTGATAAGGAATCAAGGAAATTACTGCTCACTTTTTTTATATAGCATATTATAATGAATCATATATCGATACTGTTATATACTTCTTCTCATACCATGTTACGCGTATTTATGGCTGTAGCAAATTTATTAGAAAGGGTTTTGCATGAACCGGCAAATAATTTCCTGGAAGATAAAGATCTCTCTGTTTATTTTTCACAAAATTAAAAAAAAATGTCCTGTGAATGTTTTCTTATGTCAACAATTCCATGTGTGGCCGGTCACAGGAAAACCACAGTTTATGAGCTCAATAGGCTATAATTAAATAAATATGTCTACAACAGTCAATATTCGGGAATTATTGATAAAGCCGCAAGAAGAAAATAAATTGACCTGTAAACACTGCATGATTTGAGCAATTATACTTCAAAACGATAGGCATATAGTTGATTTTTTTTTACCAGAACGAGACACGTACCATATGTGTAATTTTACCAGCTTGTCAGGAAAAACACGTAAATTTGCTTGTCTTTGGAGTGGTACATACGTGACACAAATTTTCTTATTAAAAAATCTTTGAAAAGGATATTTGAGATAATCATGCAAATTTTATTAATTTTCAAGTGTGCTTTATTTGAATTTTAATTTCATTTAACTCCTGATACAGAGCTAAAACTTGATATGATTTGTCTTATTTTTGTTTAATATTCATTAACCCATTGCACAATCTTAACATAATATGTGACAGAGTTTTCTTTTTTTATTGGACTCAACAAGGGAGGTTCCATGATTTAGAAAAGTGGAGTCCAACCCAGCTAGGATGACTAATGAAAACCCTTAAAATAAGGTCCCCAGGGCAGGTAAAATAGGGGATCCAGGCCAGAAATGTTGTCTGAAACCCTTAAAAAAGGTTGCGGCGTATGAAAAAAGGGGGGGGGGGGTCCTGACCTCTGGATCCCCTCAATCTGCTTCTGCTTGTGATGGACTCTGACTGATTTCTTGAATTCTTTAATAATTAAACCTGAGAGTCTAAGTACAAGTCCAAGTTCAAGATCTTCGCGTCCAAGTTTAAGTCCTAAAAAAGTGAACTCAGGTTTGAACTGGAGTCCAAGTCAAGACTTAAATTGTACAACACTGCAAAGTTCAGCCAGTAATTTATTAATTCTCATTCAAAGTTTAAGACCCCTCATTCTGTAAGAGATGATATTAAAGTTCATGTGCATTACATAAAATAAATATGATATGGTTATATTGTATGATTATCATGTATTTTTAAAAATAGGGATATTAATAGAATGTATTCATGAAATACTAATAATGATAAAACAAAGAAATAAATCTGGGAAAGTTTATTTATGAACCCAGCATGACTTAAACATGACAGGGTTTTCTCTGATTTAATATGTCTTTTTATAATAAAAACAAGATATTTGTTGAACACAATTTTTCATATATTAGGTCATACTAATTATTGTTGATTGCATGTATATTTATATCAAAAGGTGAAATATATACCACCAATGATTGAACTGCATTATCTTTTATATTTTCGGCTAATGTGTTGTTTTAATGAATTAGCATTCTTTAAACATTTAGGGTAATAAGGGAGTTACACATGTCACAATAATAATTTGTTGTTAAAAAAACATAAAAATTTAATCCAATATGCAAAACAATAAAAAAAATAAAACAAAATGTGAATCATTTATAAATATGTTGTTGTATCAAAATATCACATAATAATATATGTTCATTTGGCTCAAAACTTTGGCATTTTATCACATTGCCTACATTGTGTAAAATGATATGGTTATATTGTATGATTATCATGTAATTCCCCCCCCCCCCACACACACACACACACCAACCAAAGAAAAGGGGGTGTGGCACTAAGAAAATTTTCTGGGAAGAAAAACTTACAGGTATAATACTGCCCCTTCTGAACATATAGTACCTTTTAAATAGTTTAACTGTTAAAAAGCAAAACCTGGTCGTACTTTGATATTTTAATTATTAATTGATAACAGTCTGGCACACGAAGCATACTAGGCAAAACTACACACGTGTCACATGGACTTGAGCGATATCAGAAAGAGCAACGTTTAATACAGTATATCATTTTGAATGCATATGTGGTACACTTATGATTGATAATCAGAAGCTGCAATAACCTGGGTATATGCCGTAGGTCAATGACACAGCGCCAGTTATCCTAATTTGAGTGACTTTTGATGGAGAAAATGTGTTTCGTGCCCATGACTCGCTTGCAGCTGTACCTGAACGAAATCGCGTACCACGCATGCGCAGCTTTAACTCATCTGAATAGATACGGGCGGAATCCGAGGCCAAAAATGGTCTCCGTTTACAGACCCACTGGGGGCTTGCGGAGCGCCACCGTGTGTCTGTGTAAGAGACTATATAGATAATACGATATACTGAATCTTTGATATTCCACTGTATGTAGCAGTGATTTATTATTAATACCTATTAATCTTATTATTATGTCACACGTTATGTACAGCCAACCTTTGGTAACTTCTCTGAACAAACGAAATGCTTATTTTTATCATATATAATACATACTGGAGTTGGAACCAGTCTGCCATGAGTACAAAAGATGGCGTTGTACGCCCGTCTCTATGATTGGCCCAGAGCAGCGGTGCCATAATAGAGCGGGGTACCAGTCTACGACATCTCCAACTTTTCTTTCCGGTCTCACTTTTCTGTGGGTAAGAAAGACTTGATTCACTTCCACGTACAACAGGTGGCGTTTGAGAGCAAGATGACCACTTTCTTTGGTAGATTGGATCCGAAGTTTACCTTACCCCCCGACGATGGGAAGGAAATAGAAATTATTCCGTTTCTAGAGGCCGCAAGACAGATTCCACCATTCTTCGGTATGTTATTTTTTCAGCGATATATTTAAAATGCCGTAATATAACCCCCTCCGGGTAAATCTTGTGTCCCACCCCCATCTCAAACATTGCCTCTCATTTATCACTGATACTGATAGTGATATTACTAGTGATAGCGCTCCACTGAGATGTGATATTGAGCAATACGTGCTTTGTTCTTTTGATGACTAACGGTTTTACTGACGTTTATGTAAGATTGTTAGTGTAATGTTTAGGTATTTCCGAACAAACCGTTGAAAACTTAACTATAGTTTTACCTCACGTTGGTTCAATAAAAGGGGGGGGGGGATCTATTACCATTTTTCCAGGTTAAATCATATAAATGTTAGCATATTTACCTATCAAACTTACTCATATGATACAACACCTGCTGTGAGCAGTTGTTACTTAAACACATAAGACTGATATATGTAAAAAGAATAAATATAAAAAAAATTAATTAAAAAAAAAATTAAAATATATAGTTTTATGGTATTGCTGTGCTGCAGTATATATGTAGCCATGACAAGGTGACATTCAGACCTCTTTACAATATCTGGAGCCAGTATAGAATCTGGTCTACATGGGACAAAAAGAAAAAGGTGGAAAAGTCATAAAGATTCTTAAAGTGCCTCCGTGTTCTGTGTTATTTCCTGTGTTCAGTGACCTCCATTCTCTCACCTTGGTTGCATCTGCAGTCTGAAACATGAGAGAAATACTTGATTTATTTTGTACATTGAGAACATGCAAAGATGTGATAAAAACAGCGGGATTAGAACCACCAACCGCACACCCAGAAGCTGTCTGCGTAACCAACTGTGTCACAAAGGCAAGTTGCAAGCGAGAGGAAAGCAAGGATATTTAAGTCTATTCAAACTATTGTGACTGAATACCTCGGCAAATGTCCACCAGAGGTCACAGTGCTTCAGGGATAGATTCTCCATGGTGAATAATGGTACATGTAATAAAGTGTTTCATTTTGGGGCTGTCTGCCCCATCACCCCCGCTAAAATTCTGGAACGGTAAATGAGAATGTGAAGCAAAATGAAAAGCAGAATGCGTAGTAAAAGACTGTAGGAATAAATTAAATGGGGGCTGGCTGCCCCCCACACCCCTGCTAAAGTCACCCCCTTTGGATTGTTGAGTATGAGGTCAGCATAGCCTGTGTACAAAGGGACACAACACAGCGAGAAAAAAACAGAGATGGGTAGATACATTGGTTGAGATTGAGACGACATGAAACAGCAAATATATATACAAGTCCACTTATTGAGGATGGCACTGAATACACTTCAGTTTTAGTTATTGAATAGCCTTTCATGGCTTTAGTCAATTATAAGATGGTATCAGCCAGTTTAGACCCATGTTGGCTAGATAGAAATGCAGGCTTGATTCTGTTCTTTGGGCCCAATATCTGATGGGGCCTGCAAGTCATGATACGAGTCATGCAAAACACCCATTCTAAGGCCAGACTTTTTAAATTTTTCGGTTTACGAACCTGCCGACCTCCGATTTCCTCATTTCAGAAAAAAAATAAAATTGGCATTTTGATTTTTTTTCCTTTTATATTACGTCGCCGAATCCAGCACGGTTGTTGACAAATGAATTGTTTAGTGACCATGTGTATTAGATCACCTCAAACGTTAGAACTCTTATGATTGGCTAATAAGGTCACTTTCTTAATGACAGATGGAGGGTTTAAGCCAATCAAAATAGGGTATCCTTGGGCCATAAATGCAATTGATTGGCCATCAAGTAGTCAAAAGATTCAGCATGGAAATTGAGAATTCTTGGAGAGTTTTCAAAGTTCGTTTTCTGCACTACAGTACATTTTCAAACCAGCGTTTAGGTCATATTTGTTAAACATATTTGTTGTAGATAGATGTGAATTAGAAAAGAAAATTAGTTTGGTTGCATAGCGGCTTTACCAGCTTGCCACTGTTAATAACATGCTGGATATACACACAAATTTCCTTTCTAAGACTAATTATTGTCAGACGCTATTAATAACTGCGAATTGGCTAAGTTTCACAAGTTTACTCTTAAAAATATTATTACTTGTCAAAACTTAAAATGTAGTCTTGTAACGCTTAAAAGAAAATTACTGAACAGATGAAATTATATACTGCATGAGGTCGTCATGTACTCTTTGAAAACTCCAGGAATTCTCAGGGTTTCTGCAGTATTTCCGACTATCTGTAGTCTTAGTGGCGCGGTTTTATGTGAAGCGTTGCAGCGCGTTGGCTTTGCTGATATTTTTATAGTCAAAACAAAAGCAAGCTAAAATGAAAGCCATTTAAAATGCAGAAACTTTGAAAGGATTCATTTAATTGTTCCAAACGGATGTGATGGAAGCTTTGATGTGTATGGATGCTGAAAAGCAATTCCGGACTGACAGTGGCCAAGTGAAGACATATTAAAATGAGTACGGTACGTCCTGTAACGGCCATGGTAGGAAATGCAGATGAATAATTGAAGATTATTATTACTTTTTAAAATTTTAGAATAGTTGAATAATTCAATGTGATCTCCAATGGAAACCTCACTTTATTAGCAGTTGTTGTATATTCAAAGGACTGTCAAACATGCGCAACACCAAAAAGGAAAGGTCATGGTCATGAATTAAACAACTCAAGTTCCATGTTGTTGACATTTGATAAACAATAGGCGAATAGCTGCAAGTCGCATATTGTCATTGTTATTGTCATTCACGACTGAAAAATAAAAACTGCAGCCTATCATGCTAGCAGTGAATATTTAGTTTTCTCCTTGCATATCTGACAAAAAATATATTTTATATTTGTACAAGTGTTTGACTGGTCTTTAATTTGTAAAACTTTATAAAATAGGCAGTTCACTTGGCAGGGACAGTGACTGAATTTTTATTTCAGGTGTGTATGAAATCATAAGTTTTACTGTTTAAACTTCTATTTGTCAATAATTTACCTTCAATGACATTTGAATGGCTTGAAATAACATGGCACTAGCAAGATTCATGTGGAAAACTCAAGAGGATGATGATAATATTTTAATTTTTATATATTATTTTATATATTTTATACACGTTTATATAGAGCCATTTAAATATGAATTTTATAACCCAACTGAACAATACAGGATTTAGGAACACCAGTATCCAGGTTTGTTCCAATTTTTTTTTTTTTTCCTACCTCCTACCTATCACTTTTGTTAATCATGTTCGTAAACCAAAGAATTAAAAAAGTCTGGCCTAAGGGTCGGATCAAAATATTTTCTGTGTGTTTTTTTGCTAAATATTGAAGCAAAAATTTTATTACACAAAATTTGTGTTGGTTACCCTGGTGTTGAGAAGTGTTATTTGAAGCAGATCAGCTACCTCAGTTACCTATTTCAATCGATCATGATGGCAGAGAGACAAACTCTCTGAGTAAGACCAGCCTCTAAATTAATAACTGCTGCATGAATACACATGAGTCAACCATGAATGAAATATTTGTTATTTAATTTTTTTTCCAACAGAATAAGGTCACTTTTTGTCTTACATTGCAGAAATAAAAACAAAGCCCATTATTCTGTGGTTATACTGCACATGTGGGTTTTTATCAAACAATTTTTTACACAACATTTGATTGGGAAGAAAAACTAAGCGTTGCATGATCTTATTAAGTGAAAGAGACCATACCTGTATCCAACATGTATTATCTCTCGAGCATTTTTAAAAATGAGCCAAAAGCATTAGTCCCAAGGTGCACAGGTCTGTTCTGTTCATTGTTGATTCCAAGTGGAAGGTCATTGATTATGATCCAAGCATGTCCAGTGGTGACATCTAGTGGCAAATCAGATGAATCAGAGTTTTACAAACGACAAAGATGGCATTTCTTCACATTCTTTCACCAACAACAAATGACCTTACAACTTCCACATATGTGTAATCAGCCACCTCCAGTCTTGATTCTTGTTATGTCAACATAGGCACATGAACCATGTTTTCTCATTGCTTACACCCTCAAGATCAACAAACATATACACCTGTTACAGGGGCTGAATAAGAATTAATAATAATAAAATAGGAACTACCTCAGTCTACCTGCAGTTCATTAAAACTACCTGAAGTATTAGCCAGACATCCAAGAAATCCTACATGTAAGGCAGGTATATATCTTCACAGAGATTTCATGTCTTCTTAGCTAGAACTACCTTAAAGTTTTAACAGGATATGGGTATTATCTATTATTAGGATATTCTCATTGACAAATTATTAAATTTTGTATGGAGTCCACCTGCGTCAAATATTTGGGGAATCACTTTAACTCTAATCCTGGGTTGCATGAAAAATGACTGAGAGTGAGTCATAATAAGGGCATTTACGTGAAGTTGTTTGCTTTATAAAATTACTGTATTTTTTTAAATATCAATCTAATTTTTAGATATAGGCCAAATTGATTTTAAACTACTGTTACAGTGTTTTACAGTTAAAAAATTGTGAATTATATGATTAAAAATACCCTCACGTTGTCATCTCTAGCCAATAACATATCACTTGGTGCATTATATGATTTAATGCACATCAGCATTAATCTTTATACAGATATAAGGTGGCCCTACCCTAGTTGCTACATTCACTACTTTTGGTAGCGAATTTTATTCATAAGCATTACTAAATTCAGCACATTTTTAAAGAAAACCCTCCTATTAAATATTAATTGAAGGCCTCACTGGATGTCTTTCAGCATGACACACATATTCATACAGTTCAGATATATATCCAATAGGAGTCATCCATAGAAATGCAGATAAAATTCCTGGAGATATACCTACACACATGAATATTTTTCACTGCAGTAAAAACTGTGTACGCCGTGTTGCCTAGCATTAGCACATCCTTAGCCATTGTATCATTGATAAGTGCTCTGAATGTTTTGTAAAAATGAATACAACATTATGAGTATTTGTTTTATGTATGTGAATACATGTTAATCTAAGATTTTTGGACGAATTCTGTTGTATAGGGTTGCAGTTGGTGGTGGGTTATGGCTAAATTTGGGTTGGTATTCTGTTAGTGACTTAGTTGAAGTAATATGTGTGCACCAGTGAGAAAACAGAGCAAAGACAGGGTGCCTGTTCTAAAGAGGCAGCTTTTTCTGTTAAGAAGATGTTAGATGTTAGATGACAGTTAGATGTCCCCAAAATCTCCTACCATGCCGAAAATTGGGTCAATAGGACTTCATTCCTTCGAGATATTAAGGAAAAACCTCATTTTTTTATTAAAAATCTATTTTCACACTTCAGGACTGCCTAATATCAAAACCACTCATTTGGTTTTCTTCATATTTACCATAAATATTCTTCTATATAGTTCCTATGTACTTGTCAGATATTAAGTCAGTATTATATAATTTAAAAAAGTTATGGGCCCAAACATAATGGACTTTGTAAAAAAATCAGGAAGATATTTGGTCACTTAAGACCAAAAGTGTTAATGGGGGGGGGGGGGGGGCTTTTTCCAGTAATACAACTTTAATTAATTAATTGTATACCAAAAATTAGACCAAAATCTGTTAAATTTTTTTAAATATTGGCAAAAACATAAAATTGGTATCTTAAATTTTGCCCAACTTTGGCCACGGCACGTTTTTTTCCTGTAAGTACTGTGGATTTAATTTTCACAGCATGTACACAGAAGGATTTAATCTGTTAAAATCAGAAATTTGAAAATAAAAGCTACAAAATTAGGCAAGTAATTGAATTTTTTTGGAGGCTCTTGCTGTATTCCCTTACATTGTCAAGCAGTCCATTTTGATGACTGTAGGTCATTCAGTGCACATCTCTATGCTCCCCAGGCTGTTGGCATAATTTTAGATGTCCCCAAAATCTCCTACCATACCGAAAATTGGGTCATTAGGACTTCGTTCCTTCGAGATATTAAGGAAAAAAAACTCTGTTTCCCATAAAAAAAGCCAATGTGACACTTCAAGGCTGCCTAATATCAAAACCACTGATCTGTTTTTGATCGTATTTAGTATTCACATTCTTTCATACATTTTCTATGAACATACCAAAAATTAGGTCAGTATTGGGTATTATTTTGAAGTTATGGGCCAAAACATAAGGCAAATTTAAAAAAAATCAGGAAATATATTTACTCACCTAACATGAGAATTGCTGAACTTAGAGACTTTTTTTCAGGAATATAACTTTATTTAATCAAGATTCAATTGTTTACCAAAAATTAGATCTGAATTTTGCAATTTTTTCAAGTTATTAGCATAAATAAAAATCAATACCTTAAATTTTGCCCAACTACTGTTGATTTAATTTTCACAGCGTATATACATAAGGATTTAATCTTTTAAAATCTGAAATTTCAAAGAAATTGATTGGAAAGAATAGCTTTTATTCATGTTTTCATACACCATGTCAAGTGTTGTTTACATCTAGCCCACCTAGTAGTACAGCCTTCACTTGCATTATGTAACCCACCCCAGGCAGCTTGCCTTGGGACAGCTTGGCCACTACCAGCAGGCTTCCCCTCTGCCCTGCACCCCCCCCCCAGATGGTGCATAAACTAGATGAATGTTATTATTTTCTGTATTTGATTCATTCTTATTCTAGGCTATGCTACATTTTAGATTTTGTATTGTACCACCAGGGTTACAATGATTAAAGTGTACATTTAATTGTGTCCACAAAGTGGTGTATTGCTATGAAAGTGTGGATGTTCATGAGATAAGTAATTCCTTACTTCAGAAGAGTAAAAACTTCACCAGGTGTGAAATTGACTATTAATTCCAGTAATAAATTAAAACTGGGATAGGAATTAGCACAATGATATTGTTTGTCCCTCATTCAACCAACAGTGTGTATACTTTATTTGAAAAGATGTTTTATTTTATCAAATTTACTGAATCTTTTATTTTATTTTGGTGAATAAAATTAAGCATGTACTGAAAACTCCAATGTGCAAAACTTTTTAATAGTGATTCAAGGAATATTCTTGTAGATGCCATGTTGTGGCATTATTTTCTTTTAAATTCAGTTTAAACATGATTTAAAAATAATAAAATATATGTGTATGCATTATATGATCCAATATGAGCTACACTCTGGATATATGATGATTGCAACTTTTGCAACAATTCTAATATTTTAACTTATAGTTTCAGTTTTTTACTCTGTATATATAATGATTGCAACTTTTGCAACAATTCTAATATTTTAACTTATATTTTTTTTATTAAAAATTTATAAAACCTGTAACTAAAAAAATGATTCAGATGAAAACTTCTTAATGGAAAAAGTGGATATGCTTAAAAAAATAGGATTATATATAAACTTAAATGCATTATTCCCTTGAAAGTGAAATAAAGGTATTAGTCCATTCCGTCCACTTGCCTGTCCATCTGTAAATTTTCATATGCATCACAGTATCTCAAAACCTTTACTGTTTTTCTTCATGACAGTCTTGTCAGAGTATTAGTTTGCAATCATATATTTAGAACTTTACTATAACCAAATAGGAGGGCCCCTTTCCTCTTAGCTTTTCATATTCTTATATAAATGAAAAACATTACAATAGAATATTTCTACATCCACCTTCGTGCTGCCCTCACTTTTCCCTTCTCCTAACCCCATCCCAAAGTCAGCCTCAGTAAGCAAGAACAAGATGAATCAGATATATTCATACTTTAATATTTTGTATAACTATTCGTCCATATGTACATGCCAGAAATTATGTCAATATTGTGTAATATGTAGACATAGTGGGCATCACAATAATGTACCTTGTCAAGACTAAAGAGATATAGTGTCATACAGTAACAAATTCATAAATCACTTCATCAGCATAGTTAATCATAACATCATATCTGTCAAATTGAAAGCTTGCAGACTACCATACACTTTAGATCCTTCAACAAATAGCCTTATCATCATTCTACTACTGCTTATTACTGCTGTCATTGCATTCATATTTGCTCAAATATATCACAATTTTCAACCCCCCATAAATAAATAAAAAATAAACCACTATATTTGACTCTGTTAATCCATCAGTCAGGTAATTTCATTTATCATTTACTCACATATTACATTACATTCCTTTATAATAGCCCAACATGTCCATGATATTCATAAGCTTTATCGACTCGATATAGTATCAGAGTGGAGAAACATTTATAGTCCAATCACGATCAGCTGAGCGCCGTGACCCATTGGTCCCTTGTTTCTTATTGTCTTTCAGAGATATGTTTCATCAGGTAACTGATTGATTACTGTTGTGATTAAATATCAGTATCCCCAGTCCTGATGAAATCATCCATTATGCATGTAAAATTAGCTCTGCACATCTGCATCAGTTAGTGCTGTAGAATATTCCACACAGTCCCTTCACTGTACCTCAGCCTTCCACTGAGTATAAACATGAGAAGTTAATATTCAGATCATGTTATTGCTGGCACAGAGAACACTGTGGCAAAATAAATAATTTCTGCCTTGGAGTGTGATATTATCAAGTTAAAAAAAACAATTGTGACAAGGAACCTGAAATTTGTTATAACCTTATAATGCAGTACAATACACTGTGAGGATTTCGTCTCTCAGAAAGGAGTTTGCTTTTTTTAGCATCCCTTTCAAAAACCCATATATCTAAAATCAGTCAAAAATTTGTTTTTAACCATTGTGAACCTGTGCTGAAAAAAACTTCAAGTGATCATATGAACTAGAATATGAGAGAAAATGATAAACAAAATAAGTGTATAAAAGATGGTATTTAATTGGTTAATTACACTTATATTTTCTATTTTCAGATTGTTTTGGGCTCACATTTAAGGTTGTGAAGAGTGACTTCACTGGTAACATTCAGGTGAGAAAATTTAGCTAGTTTCACTGACAATAAATCTGCCTCTCTTGAAACTGGTGTTCATTGTCATAATTATTATATCTGTGCTGAATATTCAAACTCTTTTTTTTTTTTTTTTGCTTTAAAAGAGTAAAGTCAAAGTTTCCTCAATTTTCTGAAAGTGTGGTTGTATTGTTAAAGGGGTAGGGGCATACCAGCAATCTCAAACTTAGAGGCTTTCATAAATGCAGTGCAATGGGATTTACTCAAATTTGTCCATGTATATCTGTAAGGTGAACAGCAATCCAAAGGTAATATTTAGCATTTAAAATGAAACATTGTCATGGAAGTGTACAGGTTTATTTTATGATTTGCAATATTTTTCAGAAACTTCAAAATGCATATGATAAGAAACCAGGCCAGTTCAAAACCTTTTATGACTTACTGCTAGAAGATATAAAAAACAACGACGTCAAACACAAGAATGGAGCTACTCAGGCATTGTTATGGTTTAAAAGGTAAGTCAAAATGTCACTACTTTTGAAAAATGAACCACAAAATCTCTCACTTGCTGTGAGAGAGCTCCATTTTCCTAAATCCTGGATCTGCCACTGATAAATGATCCACTAATATGTAATGAATTTGTAAAATGTAAGTTTCAGGGAGTACTGTTACCTTGTGGGTCACTTGGTGTTAATCTAGCATTTCACTGACTCTGTAAGGGTTGTCTTACAGGGGAAAAAATTTTAAAAATGTCCACTTCTCTCTCGGCCCAACAGCACCACATCAGCTGGCTGAAGTTAAATCAGTGGCAAGCATGAGCTTTACTTTGTAGGAAAATATGAATTTAAAGTGTAAATGTACCATAAAGTCATATACAATCAGAATTTACATAGTACTGTTTAAATTGCAGACACACCCTGAACTTGTTTGCACTTAACATGCAGAGGTTAAACACAAAATCCTGATACTGTTTTAAAGGAGTTCTTGAGCATCAAGAAAACCTCAGGAGCAGTTACTTAGGTCCCTTTGAATGAGGACAACAATCCAGTTAGTTGCTCCTCTGCATTATACATCCATGCTCTTACTGAATTGTAATATTTTTATCTTGTAGAGGTCTACACTTCATGCTCCTGTTATTGGGTCAGATAGTTGAGGATTATAAGACAGGGAATCCTGCAGAAGACATCTCACACATAATGACACGTTCATACGAAGAATCTCTCAAACCTTACCACAAGTGGATGCTGCAGAAAGTCTTCGCTGTGAGTATACCTCAGGTTGTAGGGCTCACACACAGCTATCTGTGTAACTACATTTGAAAATTAACCCTTTTTGTTGTCTTTGTTTATTAATACAGACCTTCATATTGTACAGAACAACAAGTTAAAACCGTGTTCATGTAATGTAAGATCTGACTACCCTGTGACTCAATGCAGACTCTTTCAAGCCTAAATAAAATGAACACTGAATTTTGTGACATCATAGTGTAGAAAGACTTTTATTCTTTCCTTTGTGTGTGACATATTTAAATGGATTTTCGTCAAATTAAATCAAATATTCCTAATGGCCTTTACCCTGGTGTTGTTTTCCAGCTGTTTTGCATGTCTTTCAATCATTTATTAATTCTGATTACAGGTTGTACTGAAGAACACGCCTTACAGAAAGGATCTGATCAAGAAACTGGCAGATAACCAAGATGGCAAAGATGAAGAGGTAATCACGTTTAACTAAATGATTATATCACACAGGAATCATTGTATCATTAAGTGGTATTTGATTAGTGAGACCTTAATATTAACTGAGGGACAGCCATATCATTATGAGGGACACATTCCTTGTTGTAAATTAACTACGTGTTATCAGCCATATACCGTCACTCAATGATCATGCACTCGGCTCTCAATTCATTATGAAGATGTCATTAGTTGAATGCTATATATGCTAGCCAAACTGAATGTCCCCAGTATAGTGCACACAACAGCTGCTTGACACAGCCTGGGGAGCATATCTTGTCAATTTGTTCACGTCACCTGAAAAATCGTGCGCTCCACCAAGCTCATCCAGATGTACCTGCTGTAACTGGGTAATGGTACAGACTTGGTATCTTCCACCATTTCATGTTTGCCATATAATTGATAGCATGCCAGGTCAGTTGATAAAATAAATCTGATAGTGAATTGATTGAATACCAGTATAGCAAATTTCATAGTCTGTCTGGTAATATTTCTTGCGGTACCGGTGTGGTCAGTTCATGTGAGAGATATAGATATATTTGATTTTAGTGCTTATCATGTCCCATAGATGGCAGCACTATAAGTTTTACCATTGGCAGGTTTTCACTTTGTGTATGACACCCTGTATCCCTATGCTTCATGAATTAGAATCACAGTAGAAAACATTCTTCCAGCAAGTCTAAAAGCCAAATCCTACATGTGGTTGTAACTTCCATCTTCAGCATATACTTTTCATATACTTCATGGAATATTTTATACAGGTAATGCACTTGATTAAATAACTTTTAAGTAAAATTCAAGATTTTCAGCATTGTAGATATAGGGAGAACAGGAGTGAGGTCACAATCATTTTCATGGATTACAGAATGTTCTGCCAATGTGTTTTTGATGTAACTAGCATTTATGTTTTATCAATCATAATTTATAAATGTTTAATATATTAATTAACTTGTATTTCAGGTGCAGAAAGACTTGGAAGAATTCCTCAAGGTGCTGGGCCCCACTGTGGAAAAATTATCAAATATGTTCACAGAAATGGATTTAGACTTCCCTGATAAAGTATGATTTTAAACCAATGACCAACAGATATGAATAATATTACATAATGTTAAAGATATATATTTGTTAATGTTGAAAACTTCCATCCCTTTCATATGGCAAATAGTTAATGATTTGAAATGGTTATATAGGACTTAGCTGTCTTAATTATTTGGAATGTAAATTATTGAATCATCTTTATTCCTCCTCACAAGGGGTTTTATAAATGGAGCAAGTGTTCTTGTTTGGTGCATGTGCTGTTCGGAAGTTCCTTAACATTTTAGCGTGAGTGATTAGCAGTGCTGCCATTGAGCTGGAGTGACTGCTGATTTGTTGTGAGTGCTGTCCATGAAAATTACTGACACATATGCTGTGGTTGGCTTTTTTTTTTAAGTTTTACTTTTACAGTATTTGCAAAAAAGGAATAATCACTAAAATAAAATCATTCATGAAATAGGTCACCTACGTCATACCTATACACAGATAAACAGTGGTTTATACTGTACTGAAGCCTAATTTCTACACCAACCGTGCCTGTAACTAAGAAAATAGAAAGGCAGAAGGTTTATGTTACCTACGTGTGTTAATAATAACAGATCATTTATGCTACCTGTAAATCTTTTAAGGGGCTCAATCACATATAAAGCATGTTGAATTAACATGTAAATAGCTTCTTCCCTTTAAAATAAATTTGAATCTGCAAAAAAAGTGCCCTGAAACTGTTTGCTTACTCCTGTAAACGAGAGATTAAAAACAGTGGACCGGGTGTGATCACATACATCAACATAAACACAGCACCTACTTAGCCCAGGCCACAACACATTTCAATCAGGAGATGCCCAGGCTGACTTGGCCCAAAAATGTTATACATGTTCCTGCTGGCTGGAAATTTTAACCTTTCATGAAACACCTTAAAAGTGAAATTCATTAAAATTTAAGTCTGCGAACTGAAAGCCAACCACAGTACATCATGTAAAATTGGTATTCTGTTGTTTCAGTTTTAAAACTGCTTTCTTAAGATTGTAAAATTGATTATGTGTGAAAGGGATTTTTATATATGTTGCAAGTTGTTTGTTTAGCAAGTGAGAGAGTCGATGAAATGTGTCTGTGACCGTGTGACTCTTGCAAAGATTTTAATTTGTTTACTAATATCAGGGTAATATATGTGTTCAGAGGTGGTTTAACATTTTATCTTTCCATTAATAACTCATTTTGGTTTAAATCATTTGATCACAGTTATGTTGATGTCAGATTGGAAAGAAATCTTGTTTGGCCAAAGTATGTTACATTTTGGTAGTTGACAATTTTTATCTCTTTTTTTTTCTTGAATGATTGACAATTTTACTTATAAGAGGGATAACTAAGTGCCCACTGTGTAAGTGATAGCAGAGTCATTCAAACAATAGATTTTACTCTAGTGATGGATGTTGCTGTACCAGTGATTGAATAACAGATCATCACTTTTTAAAACCCAGTGCCTTTATGTATATGTATGGCTGTGTTTTCACATACCTGTAATTCTTACTGATGAATGAACATAAGCTCATATATGATGTGATTGTAGTTTCATTTTTATTCAGAGAAATGCCTTGAATTTAATTGTCCTTATTTCCCATGTGTAGCAGTTCAAGCCTGGGTGCTGAACATGGGTCTGTTGGAGTCACATTACTTGAGTTGCAATCTTAGCTGACGTAATGCTATTTTGTCCTTGTTACTATGGTCCATGTTATATTAAATATGTTTTAATGATTATATGGGTATGTAGCTCAAATCCTGATCTTATAACAGACCTCAGTTGTACTTCATGACATTCCATGTATTCCAGTGGTCTTGAAATGAGTATATTTTAACATTACAGGTGCTACTTCGTCAATTAAACATATTTAAATGCAAATATATAGAATAATAGATATATAAGATATATTCAACAAAGAGAGCTGTGAGTCTTGAGTTAGAGACAGCATAAATTGGTTCATTAACTAGATTTTATATATTATATATACCATTCTTTTAATTTTTTTATTGGACTGTCAAATGTGATGTTTAAATTGTCAACACAGTAGCAGGACTAACCAGAGTTTTAGCCTGATCACCCAGGAAAATGTCAGAATATTATAATTGTAATACCTCTGATGCAAGAGGCTGCGTTTGATAATCTCATGGAAGTATATGACCACTTTGTTCAGTTGATTGAAAACCTCTGTTTGAGCCTAACCAACAAGAGCCAGGGAAATTATGTTATGGATTTAACTTGCGTTCACTTGTGCCTTTAGATTAGCTGTACTCTACATGTCAGTAATCAAGGACTTTATGTAGTTAGGTGTTCTGTCATAGAGCTAATTTTATGTAAAATAATGATTTTAATTTATAATGTGAAAGAAGTGCTTTATGGGATATGGTGGTGAAAATGAGGAGTGGAAGTTTCTGTTTGCTGAACCAGATCTTCAAAAAGACAATAATTCAGAAAACACTGGGTCACCTACAGCTTTACTGTTATTCATGCAACCCAGGAAGACAGGGTACTCTGAAATTTATATACCTGATTTGTCAGTCAGCTACTGAGATCTATCCAATCAGATAATGCCAAACTATGTTGTGAACCAATTGGGTCAGACCAGACATTGGATGCAAATCTCATGCTGTATTTTGCATAAATGTGTAGAAAACTTACCCCAAAATTATCCAACAACGATCAATGTTTCAGTGACTTTATAAATTGAATCCTAGCTGTACTCTTGTACCTGTGTGAGACTGATTGACAAGAACCGTGTATACTGCAATCAAGTCCCTTTAAAAAGTATGCGAGGAAAAACTTGGCTAATTGTTTATAGTTACATGCAGCGACCTCTGTAACCTTAGCAAGAAATAATATTGATTCATTGCCGGATATTTGTACTTTGTATCGGTAGCTATCATATATAGAGTTCATGTGGGTCAGCTGTTTTAAGGTTAGAACACTATTTGGTTTGATTTGAGTAGGCTGTCTAATTTGCATATTTGTATGCTGCAGATAATTCAGACTTTTTATTTTACCCAAGTATCCAAATTTGTCAGTAAATCTGAAAAAATATAAATTTTGTAGGCAGGAAAGAAGGCGTAATTGACTAATCAGTACATATTTGAATATTTACGTGGGGATGTTAAAAAATGTTCAAGAGGTCTTTTGGCTATGGCTACAAAGTTACAGAGTTAACATTTAATATCTATATTTTTTAGCGTTAAATGCAGCTACTTTTATTGAGGCAACTGAACATCGTGACCGTTGTTAGTTTCCATTGGAATGCACAGGGCTTCCTTCACACAGTGAATATACCAGACGCCCACCGTCTGTTACATCTTGGACCCTGCTGTAGGTTGTGTCCCGACTGAATAAATATTGCACGGCATATCTGTGATTCGGTATTTAATATATGTAAGACGTTGATTGTTTAGCAGAATAAATCCTATATATCACAGTATTTGTTATATCATGATCATTATTGTATCCGCCAAAACAGAGCCACCTGCAACCATGTTTGCACAGTGTCCATCTGTTTGTCTGCCTTGGGTTAAAATCACTCATATCTCTGCAGTGACTTGACTAATTCACCTGAAATTCGGCATGCGTATACAATCTGGATAGCTTTTCTGATTTTATGACAGGTGGCGCCACCTACATTCACGTTTACGCAGCAGACATCCAAGCTCATATCTCGGGAACCGTTTGACCGATTGGGCCAAAATTTTGCATGTGTATAGATCTCACATAGCTCTTTATCATCCGCAAAACTGGTGGCGCCACCTGCAGCCATTTTTGCACAGCTCCTGCCTGTTTGTCTGCCATGGGATAAAATCACTCATATCTCGGCAGTGGTTTGACATATCTGGCTAAAATTTTGCAGGTTTATACATCCCCGACAGCTCTATTGATTTTATGACAGGTGGCGCCACCTGCATTCTTGTTTATGCAGCAGACATCCAAGCTCATATCTTGGGAACCGTTTGACTGATTGGGCCAAAGTTTTGCATGTGTATAGTTCTCACATAGCTCTTTATCATACGCAAAACTGGTGCCGTCACCTGCAACCATTTTTGCTCAGCGTCCATCTGTTTGTCTGCCACGGGCTAAAATCACTCGTATACATGTAGTGGTTTGACTTATCTGCCTTAAATTTTGCATATGTATACAACTTGGACGGCTTTCTGGATTTTGTGGTGGGGGGGGGGGGGGCAACCTACATACACAATTTGGCTGCAGACATCCATGCTAATATGCAACACTTCACTCTATTTCCCCTTGCCACTCAATCCATGCCTCACTTCACCCGTTTCACTCTGATTTAGGCGGATACACTTAGTCGCTTGTCGACTACCCGTATTCTAGTTTACATTGAACGTTCCATGAATGTTTCACAGGAAGATGACTGTGGCTGCCTTGGTTGCCTATGTTCATCAGATATAAAGCAGGGATGATCGGTTACCTGATGCATCAAATATCTGAGCCATCAAAGTTGGAGTTCGAAACATTGTTATTGAAGTTAAGCAAAACAAGTTTATTAATGAAACATAACATGTAAAAATTACTAACTAGGCCAGGGTTTTGTTTGAATATCACAATAATGATTTAATGCATACAACCATATTCAATGTGTAACCTATAAAATGTCCACTAAGTGCGATATACTTCTATAAGTACAGCCACGTTTATGAAGCATCAAATTCTGTAACTTGAATCAGTCGAACCACGGCACATTGCATGGTATAATTGTGCAAGGCCACAATATCACAAAAATAATTATTATACACGTTATAAGGCCTGTTCACATCAGCATTTATAATGAATAGTTACAAGTATTCAAGTTCAACTTGTACATGCTACAAACGGCTTTCAGATATCAGGGTGTCTTAATGTTTATGATTCTAGGTGTCGAAGAATGCTCTCCGGCTGTTAAAGTAGCCATGACATGGGCGCTGAGTAATAAACACGGTGCGCATGAAGCAGCCGCCTATGATCCCCGGCAATTTTTTTTTTGCAATCCACATTACTTATTATACGGACTGACATCATCTTTATTACCTCATAATTTAATTGTGCTGTAGTCGAATGACATGCAAACTTGCCCATCAGCGGCCAAAAACGACTGTGAGAGGAACTTGATCACAAGGTATCCATTCTCTGTCAGACAACTGGTTAAGGAAGCAAAGAGAGTTTCAAGAACCACGGTGTCGGTAAGCAGCATCTGCCCAAGACTCGATGAACATGCCGACGTAATTCCGACGTTCAACGCGACACTGAAGCAGCTTTGCTTACGCCAGGACTGTCCGTTTCTGGACAACAACGAAAATTTGACACTTCGTGATGGCACAGCGGATGATATTCCCTGTTACTAAGAGATGGTCTTCATTTATCTGCTAGAGGTGTAATACGCCTCATACAGAACTTAAAACTTACTGACCGAGTACGTTTTATGAGAAGATCAGCTGGACCCAGGCGCCAACAAAGCTACGCCACAGTCGCAAACCCGACATGAAGGTAGGCAGATGCATACCACCCAGACATCAAACCGAACTGACACGAGGCCAAGACCCTTTACTCCAGCATACAGGAGACGAGGAATACCATTAAAAAAGGGTCCACGCTGCTGGAACTGTGGTGAGCATGGACATGTTGACAAAGAATGTGGACATATGCTTCCTGTTACATGCTTCAGTTGTGGGCGACAAGTCCACAAATCTAAAGACTGCCCCTTCGTAAAACCATGGCAGGGTTAGGAAAGCGGCCTCACATGCAAGACCCAAACAACAGCTTCAGATGAGGCCTTAAGACTACAATACAACATCGCAAGCAATGAAACCGCTACGGACGACCCGAAACATCCACCGAGGTCTAGAGGGGATACGAAAACTGACTGCACGTTGATGAACTCAGTGAAAAATGATAGTGTTCATATTGTGCACCTGAATATACGTAGTATCCTTTTCTAAAAATTGAACAGCTCAAGGTATTAATGTATGATCTTAAATTTAATATTTATGCATAAATGAAACTTGGTTAAACACACTATTTGGGATGGGGAAATATCAGTAAATGGATTTAATATTTTCAGAAGGGATCGAAATAGAAATGGGGGCGGGGTGATGATATATATCAAGGAAAACATCTCAGCAACACGAGTTGCTGAGTTGGAAGAGCAAAATCTTGAAAACTTATGGGTTAACATTAAATTTCCAAGGATAGGCTCTATACTTATGGGTGCATTTTATAGACCACCAAATAAAACCAATGACTACATAAACCTCCTATGCACCAATATAGAAAATGCGCTGAGCAAAAATGAGAATATTATAATACTAGGCGATGTCAACATAAATATAAGGAAATCCGACATCTCTAAACCTATACAAGAAATCTGTAACCTATTTGCTCTTACTCAGTTGATTACGCAACCTACGAGAGTTACCGCCTCCACTGCGTCTACTATAGACCTAATTTAAACATCTATACCTGAACTTCATAAATCTTCAGGAATTTACCAATCCTCACTAAGCGATCACTCCCCATTTTCACTATTTTTAAACAAGTACATCAACATAATGGTCATAAGGAGAGAAAAAAGCGTTACTACGGGAAGTTTGACAAGTCAGCTTTTATAAATGACTTATCTGCATGCCACCCATCTCTTATTGATAAAATAGTCCATGCTACTAACGCCAAATCTGCTTGGGACATTTGGAGTAATATATTTATTCAAATCTGTGATAAGCACGCACCTGTTAGACTTGTAAGGGTGAAGAGTAAAGGTCAGCTTCACATAAACAGTGAAATACGAAATATAATGGCTCACCGGGATTTCATGCATAAGAAATGGACACTCACTAAACAACCTGCATATTATGATGTATACAGGAAATTAAGAAATGACGTTAACTACAAAATAAAAATTCTGAAAGGACAATTTTATCACAGCAAAATAAAAGAAGCAGGGGCAGACCAAAAGAAATTATGGCAGGTCATAAATAGGCTAATTGGCAAAACCCAAAGCAATAATGACCCCATGAAATGCAGCCTAGAAGAGGCGAATGATTACTTTTCCAATATAGGCAATAGATTGGCTGACAAATTACCAAAACCCTCAACTCTTCCTCAGTATCCTCTCTCGAGAAACACGTTTTCTTTCACTGATTTCAATGTAAACTTTATTTTTAATGAATTAATGAAATTACAAGGTGAATGTAAGTTAGATAATCTCGGATGTGACTCGTTCCTTCTAAGATTAAGCGCAGCTATCATATGTTCAAGCCTCTATTATCTATTTAACAGACCTGTGTATGATTGAAGGTATATTCCCTGATGAGAGGAAAATTGCATTGATAACCCCGATTTACAAAGGCAAAGGCCCAAGGGACGATGCCGAAAATTTCAGACCAATTTCAATATTACCACATATTCCCAAGATATTTGAAAGGATTATCCATGAACAAATAATGCAACATCTTATAAAGTATGACTTGATTTCCCGTGACTAATCTGCCTTCCTAGCTCACCATTCTACCCAAACTAGCATGCACAAAGTCGTCAATGCTTGGCAGGAAGGTATAGACATAAAAAAATACTCTGGTGCTTGTTTCTTCGATATAAGAAAATGTTTTGATACCGTTGATCATGATATATTGTTAGCTAAACTTCGTATGTTCGGAATAATCGATGGCGCTCATGACTTTCTAGCTAGTTATTTACAACGAAGAATGCAATCTGTCAGGAGTTGAAACAATACATCAGCGTTTAAATGCATAGTCATGGGCATCCCCCAGGGTTCCATACTAGGACCTCTCCTTTTTCTCATTTACGTGAACGACATGAACAAACACGTGGGAAACTGTCATTGTAATATATACGCGGATGACACCGTTATTTATTTCACTAGTGATGTTCCTCTAAAGGTTAAACACGAATTGCAAACGGGAGTAAATAACTTATCCGAATGGTTCATACAAAAACGGTTAACAGTAAATGTTGACAAACTTATTCACTACTTTTCAGATCGCGATAGATGTCTTATTTTCCATTGAATATTACACTTAACCAAACGGTCATAAAACAAAGTACTACGATGAAATATTTAGGCATTGTTTTAAATGACCATGTAAATTGGTCGGATCATATTGAACATTTGTCTCGTACATTATCATCGAAATTAGGCGCTCTGTTCAGAGCAAGCAGATTCTTACCAAAGGGAATCTTATTAAATATATACAAAGGTTTTATTCAGCCTCACGTAGACTATGGATGACTATCTGGGGTTACACTTCTAAAACCAATCTGATTAAAATAAAAAAACTACAGAATCGCGCAGTTAGAATAATTTGCAATATGTTCAATCATAAGAGAAGCAACAGTGATCTACGGACTGCTCTCGAAATCCAATCAGTAGCAGAGAGACGAGCTTACATAACTTTCATCTTGTTATATAAATGCATTAACAGCCAATGCCTATCTTATCTATTAGAGCGCTTGAGCTATGTCACAGACGTGCATGGATACGGGACACGGGCAAACGCAAATGGAGCATTGTTCATGCATGCCTAAAGCACGAACAGAATATTTGAGAAACTCAATCAGATATCATGGCCCCCTGCTATGGAACAGGTTACCAGCTGATGTTAAGAATAGCCCTTCTCTTTACAGTTTTTAAAAAAGCATAAAAACAATTTGTCATATCTTTTACAAAGGATTGATTTTGTTCTTATTTAATTTTAAAAGTTCACCAGTGTATATTGCATTACATTTTTTTAATATCAGGGCCTTGTGGAAGATCAGACATTGTCTGAACAAGTCACCCTGAATAAAGATTTCTTAATAAATAAATAAATGTTAACGGACCTACTTCACTGATGTGCTTAATTACATGCTCTACCTGCTCGAAGTGACGACCAGAAAGTGCTTTGCAGATACACTACATCTTAAAATCGAACAGGGTCTGGGAAAAGTCCCTTTGAAACCGAAATTAGGTCACGGTAGCTTCTATTTTGTGAATTACAGGGCAAAACATTTTGTGCAGTTGACTCCTCCCTAGTCAGGGCTTCTGAGCAAATATTTTGTGTCGATTCGTCTTATTTAGATAAAAACCTCTTGCACCTTTTTAATTGCTGGATTTCTTGAAAGTCGGACTAATATTCTCTGAGTTCTATGGCAATTGATTAAAATACATTGGGATATCGTGTTTATGCAAGCATACATGATATATTGTCTGTCAAAAACCAACATCTCGGGACTTAATTTTACAGAGATATTAATCATGTGGCTGCTTTCGTGTGGTGGTTAATGAGTATATGAAATGAATTATTTTCAAAAAGGAGCTTTAACTTTCGCTTTTGCGAATATTTTACGATTGTTTTTTTTTCGTAAATGCAATGTTCGTTATCAAATATTGATCATGTGATCTGTATATGTGTGCATTTATTTAGTTACTAGTGGCGCCACTTATTTTAATCAGATTTGTAGGAGCTATATCGGCATATTCCACTTTTTGCTACAATTCCTATCACGCGGTCGCTTTGCTGTCGCGTTGTGGATAAAGTCAAACGTAGGTTGTAATGATTAGGAGATCCGTATTATGCGATTGGAGTCACGGTGCTCTTGCGATAAAGCAAAACATATGATGTTCGAATCGAAAGAAGTTAGGACCTGCCGAACGCATTAGTTGGAAGGGTCTGGCAAACAACAACCATCAAAGCCTTCTATACAGGTATCAGCGGCGGAGGTCAAAATGTAGCAAAGAGGGTAATATAGTTCCTTCAAACATGTTGGATTAGAATTGTTTCAAGGCAAATCACATAAACACGGGTGTTTATTTGGTAAGAACTTCATAGCATACGCATGTGAATTATAAACAGAAGATTTTTTTCCCCGAGTATATTAAATGTAACAGATCTTGATTTTGAAGTTCGACAGTTTAAACAAGGAGTGCCGGCCGTCCACATTTTCGTTTCGAGTAAAAATGACCTTTGGCGTAAGGGTGACCCTCCGCCTAGACACTTCATAGTGACCACCCAGCATCGTCATCAGCCAAACATATGTTATTATGAAGGAACGATTCCTTTTATGCGGGTGCGGTACTGGTCCGACCCATCCTGACCTTTAGTATAGCGTGTCAGAGCCAGCTGAACATTATGACCCATGAAAGTGTTTTTCCCCCTTTAAGATATAAATTAAATAATCTCATGTGCAAATGCACAGTTACCATTTACTTTACATTTAAATGAAAGTGCAAGTGTGACAAATTGAAATGGAAATCTATGAGAAATCAGGAAACTACACGTCCTGAAAGGGTCCCATCGGAACGGAGGAAGCCAGTTTTGAAAGCTCCAGAGATCAGTCGGATTGTGGCAATTCAATGTTGCTGATTTCTTGAATGCATAATTATACTAATATTTTCTATTAGTGGAATACATGTAATTAATTATTAAAACCGTGTTCTCCTGTATGTAGATCATATTATGGTAACAATTCCCTCCGCACGCCTTTCACTTGCATCTGATGGAGAGACAAAGTGGTCTCCTGGTTCATTAATACAATATGAGCATGGTACCTCGGCGTCGGATCCATATCACATGAACTAACCCCTCACCCCTCTGCCGGGAACAAGCCTGAGTACGTGAGCTGGTTTGGGAAAAACCACTCGTGTCCACAGATTCTAATAAAATCAGTGAGGTTAATGGGCCAGATCTTAAATATTACATGAAGGAATGGACAAACGTGTCGACCATTTCCTCCAAGTCTTGGGAATTCGTCCAAATCAGAATCGTTGTAATTTGATACCTGAAATTGTGCAAACAATAAAGGATAAAAATTATTTTCATAACTGATAAAAAAATGTGCCCGGGTTTTTCCGAGAAACTGTGCAAAAACTCCGCTTTGCCTTGTAAACCTGTTGCAACTTTTCAAGAAAATACTGCCTGTTATCAAATCCACTTTATTTTATGAACCATTATACATAAATGTTCCTCTATTCATAGTTCGTGTGTAAATGTTACTAATTTGCTCTATGTTGTGTAATTTGTAGAAGTGGCGGACAAGAGAGCTAGAGAGTTTTATTAGCGAACCTGTGAACTTATGCGATGGTGTGCCGTCGTCCGTCCGTTAACCCATGCTCTCTCAAAAACGGCAGACGCCATCATCACCAAATTTATGCAAAAAATCAGTCATCTAAAAAACTGTGAGAGTTTACATATTTTTTGCTATCTGCAGTGACCTAAATTTAATAGGGAAAAGGATAAAAAACTTTAAAAATCTTCTCCGAAACTGTTCAGCCAAATTGCCCAATATTTCACAAAAACGATTCAAAAATAATCTCGCTCAAGTTTTTGCGATTGGTTCCAGTTCGGTGATTGTTTACTGAGTTACAGGAAGCTGAACTAAGTCCTTCGGCAAAAATGGCATACAAAAATTACAATCTCAGAAGTTGCTGGAGTTAACACCATATTTTATGCAAATGTTGGTCACATGAGTCATATTTGAAATTGAGGTATTACTAACATAAAAATCTAAGAAATGACGGGAGCTGGCATCACCAGGTTTTGTGCAAATATTGGTCACATGAGATATTTGAATTTGAGATTTTTGAGGCGACAAATTCAACGACCTGTTTTTTAAAGGCAAAAACCTCATAGTTTTAGCCCCTAGCAGCTTCCATATTAAAATGTGTCATGATGAAAATATCAAACCTAATTGATTAATTTGCACTAGAAATACCATAGGCTAGGTTTCTCTCAATTTTGTAAGAATAGAAAGAGTTAATTGATTTTGGTAGAGTCATAGAAAGCTGAAGTTTGTCTTGTGGCCAATAGTAAGGCTATTTAAAACTGAGGTCTGTAATAGTCTTGTTCTGCTAATCTGTTGTTTCAACCACATAACATTGCACAAAAATTATTCTTAGCCTTTGTTCAAGCTAACATAAATAATTTTGGCAGAATAATTGGACACTTAACAATGAAAAGACTTTGAAATACTTTGGTAAACAAAGCAATAGAATTATTTTATAAACAAACTGACCTCTTTGGGTTTATAAGTCGTGTTGTACAGGCAACATAAATAACTGGTAACCATATCCAGCTTATGTGTAAGATAAATCTATGAGTAAAACATATCTGTATTTTGTTTTTCTTTCAGTTAGCATCTGTGATGAATCTAAACATTTTGATAAAACATTTTATGAATATACAGCTTGAAAAAAAGCATTATAGCCAAAGTCTTTTAGTATGTATAAACAAATTTGGCAACATGCCATGATTTTGTCTGGAACTATGAATAACTTGGGAGACTGCATGCCAATTATTTTAGATTTGGCAACAAGCAAATTGTCAGTCTGGATCTTTTTATAGCTTTGGCAGGCTTCCAATTGTAACATACTTGCAACAGGTCAAGAGTTCACTCAGTGCAGTAGCTACACCTTGCACTTGGTAACCATTGACATTGAGAAAACTGCTTTCCTCAGCTGAGCTTGGTCAACATGTAAATATTCTTTCATAGAATATGTTAAGTTATTGCATATGTATATTTTATTCTGATTTGATTCTGATGTATTAACACTTCGTCATTAAGGGATTATATTTGTCTTAATGTACAATTTTCATTACAATGTAGTATTCAGTAGTTTCATAGGAATATGCATGTCCACCGTAGTGCTATGAATTATGTAATATTATGTTCTCATGAGAACTCGGTATGTACTTGAACCGTGAATGTTTTAAGCTATTTGAATTTACTCTTTGTGTATGCTTCCGGTGCAATGTATGTATTTTGTATGAAGCTGTACACTAATTTCTGCCTCCATTGTGACCCTATTCACACATCGTGCGGGTTAGATCTTGATTGTATAATATGTAAAGCGAAGCCGCCACGGTTAATTACCCCTCTGTCTGTACAAGTGTCAGCGGCCAAAGATACCCTAATTGAGGTGCCGCGCACTCACGTAATCACTGTAGTAATTTCACTTTGTGCATACGCTCTTAGGTTCTATTGTGTCTAATTGCGCTTAGGCCTTACACGGCCCCACATTGATTAATGTTACACTTGAACATTTCTTTTAATCTATATTATAATGAGCTTCCGTACAAGATCCTGATTGGACAACTCCTTGTATTTGATAGATGTATGTATGTACTGCGGGGAGGAGGCCAGAAGGAGACTGGGACTTGAACTGAGCGCAAGCGAGTTCAACCCAGCTCGAGATATATTAAATAAATCACGTATTGCTGTAACCCGCTGTTGTGTATTTCCTTGGGAACTTACAAGCTGAGTGGACCCACCTTGAGTGATTTTTGCAAGGTTCATGTCCCTGCTTATTTCTCAGAAGGGATTTGATATATCAGCATGGAATTGGGTATATGTATACATCTCGGATAGCTTCGTCGTATACAAGACTGGTGCCGCCACCTACAATATTTTGTTGCACAGTGCATGTCCCTGCTTATTTCTCAGGAATGATATGACATATCAGCCTGAATTTATGCAAGTCCAAACATTTCGGGTTGTTTGTTGTATACAAGACTTGTGGCGCAATGTACAATCGTTTTTGGGTTCCATTCATTCTGTGCATCTGTGCACATAGCTCAAGAGTGGTTTGATGTATCTGAAATGTTGCATGTCCACACATCTTCGATTGATTTTTTGTTGTTGTTTGAAGAAGACTAAATCAAATATTGTTTACATCAAATCTGTCCAGTGAAGAGGTGTGCTGGGAGTGCTATATTTCCGATTGGCGTGTTATGTAAGCTGCACCGGGGAGCCCGCCAGCTAGGATTCCCCCACCACAACCCCCCGATCAGTCCACAGGCTCCATAATAAACAAGATGAAAGTTATAAGTTCAATGTTAAATTTATATTTTTTTAGAACTTTAATACATTTTCCAATTTACAATTTTGAAAAGTTAGAGTGGTAAAAGTGCTGAAGACGTGTCCATAAGTGATGTATTAATCGCTTGAGAAGTAAGAATAATCACGTTGTGAGACGCCCAGGGGATTTAGGAAAAGAAGGGGGTCCAGCCCAGTAGGACACTAAAATAGCCTAAAAAAAGGTCCCCAGTTCCGAAAAGAGGGGGGGGGGCAGGCAGCAAAAGTTGTTTGAAACCCTTAAATAAATATTGCGGCTTCCAAAACCCCTTGTCCCCGCCCCCCCCCCCCCCCCCAGGATTCGCTTCTTGTACCCCTACTAAACCAGAGTTGAAAGTCCTTTTTGTTTTTTATTAAATGTGTCAAGTTTCAGTACTTAAATACAATTTGAGAAATCTTTAATAATTAGCATGATTATTTTTTATATGTAACTCAGCTAATCCTCAGCTGATAAGACGCTGACAATCACGGACCCGCCTCTGGACCGATGACAACTGTCAAACTGGACCTAACTTGCCCGCTGACCAAGGCTGAAGATTTTCCAACATCCACCGCTTATATACGTCTTCTTACGTCACACATCCTGACCGCCGTTTGGCCAATCGTCTTACCCCATTATGCTGCTTGTCATTTGTTGCATGAATACTAAAATGGACACGCCTCCAGAGCAAAGCATGGGGAAAAAATCAAATGAAAACCAGTTGACCCTCCAATGTACAAACGTATTTGAAACAATGGCTCAAGGAGTGAGATGCCTTATTTTCCCATTTTGTTGGAATTTTCTTTATTAGTCTCTGTATAAAATTTAAATTTCCTTTTAAATTCAATTTAATATGTTATGACTAAAAAGAATGATTAAATATATATGCATGTATTATTTGACAAGATATAATCCAAATTATTGAGAAATTATGATGCAATTAATTATTTTGAATCAATTTAATTTTTCAGGTGATTATTGTCATATTGCGAATTTATTATTTATCTTGTTTAAGGAGGCAAGTTTCAAGTTTCAAGTAAATTAAGAAAAAAAAAGAAATAATAGATTTCATCATAGTGTGTGTACCAAAGTTAAACTTAGGATTTTATTGGCTAACAATTTTTATACGTAATTAACATTTTTATTCATAAATATTAGTGTCTTTGAATTTTATATTAATGTTTAACGGAACTGCAGCCCGTCTCGCCCCGCTCAGAATTCCCCCCCCCCCCCCCGCTCCGCACATTCTAGAATTAAATCCGCCCCGCACAGAATTCTAGGCGGGGATCTGCAGGCTACGGGTCAAAGGGTCTCGGGTACTGAAGGGGGGGGGGGGGGCGAGGCGGTTTTGTGGCGCAAAGAACCCCTCGAAAAATGTTGCGGTGGCTGAAAATGGGGAGAAGGCATACTTCCAATCAAACTAGGATATCTTTTAAGAATCATAACATTTAAGTGGGTAGATGAAAATGAATTAAAAGCAGACGTTAAACTCAAATTAGGGTTGAGTGGGTCGTCTGAATTTTCTCAGCCTGTCTGTTAAAGTCAAAGCCACTTTTGGCCTATATTTGTTTCTGCTGAGCCAGGTTTTGGTGAAGACGCCGACGAATAATAATTGACACATTTATTAACAATATCTTTTAGCCATCTTCACCGCAGGGTCTTGTAGTGACTAGACAGTTAAAGTTGAACCCATCACCCTTTTATATGCTGATGATTTTATCCCTTTTTACAAACAACTAACTTTTAGTAACACACCATGCGGGCAATTGACACGCTATCTGTCCCGTTTGTTTGCTCGATTTCTTACCGCTGGGCATCGTCAGATAAATATTCAGTCACCTTTGTTGCATATCAAATACTGTAGCGTGCTCCGGATTTGGTTTCCACGACCAGGCAAGAGAGATTCAGCGTCAATGTCACCTCATGTATATAAAAAGGTGATTGTTTTACTGCGTGATCATATCCTGCATATAGAGAAGGTCATCTGTCGCCAGGTCATATTTGTCACAGGGACAGCGAGTAAATATAATCAGGCCCACGAGGGAAAGTGCAGATTTTTTTAACACGAAAAAAGATTGAGTTTACAAGACAAGTACTGTTTGAGTTGTGGGAGACCTTTGAAGAGGGTCATATTTAGGGAAATAGTGGCACCCAAATATATACAAATGATAATTTATATGAAAATGTTCGTATGGTTTTCTAGTTTAAGAATCTGTCTGATGCCAGTGTCAAAGGCGTGGGCGTTTTTGGTAAATCGCATCTAATAATTGGCATGTTTAGACACGGGAAGAGGCATCCGAACTATCACCGATAAGGGTGGGGTCACGTAAATGTCCCTAAATTACTTAATATTAAACGTATTCACTTCAATAATCTTCTACTAAATCTCCTTGAATAGGACGAAGAGACCGATTGATAACTTATGTATCTTTATTTGATTGGGTAATTCATGTGGGAGCTAATTGGTTTATAACGTAAACTGTGTTGCTGTGTTTTTAGACTCGTCTTATTTTTAATTCAGGTCCGATTAAGAATTTACATATAAACCTTGGGATTTCATTAAACATAAAGACAACATACAATTCAATAGATAAGCTGCAGATTATATTTCACTTCAGCCAGGTGTGAAATCAATATAATGTCGCATAGTAAATGTGGGTTAATGCTCTCTTTCATGATACTGTGTGTGGAGACACATTATTAATCTCCTAATATGTACGGCATAAATTAAATATATGTGCAGATCAACTCTAGTTCAATAAAAAAATAGTTGTAGAAAATGCAACAGATGTTTACATCCTTTAACTAGAGGGCACTCATTAGAGCGCATTCCTCTTCAATGCAAAACAACCCTTCTAGTTCCGTAATGCCCTTTATGTACCAATATTCAAGGATTCTTTTTTTTATATTTCATGCCCAGCACTCCACAAAGTTTCGTGAAAATCAGTACAGTCTGTTCTATGCATGTTCTGCTGATGAAGATACTAAGCAGAGGAACAGAAGCCGAGCGCTTACCCGGTGCATGTTTTCGGTGATTTACATCCTATAGATGATCTTTCTTGAAAATAATCGGCTTCGAGGGTAAAACGATGGTTATATTTGATAAATATCGAAAGTGTGATCTGTAGAGCGCGTACAGACAAGGAAACGGACAAAAATGATACAAACGTTTACGAAATTGAGTCAATTGAACCATATGCCTGCCGATTTCAAGAGTCCAGCAAGCAATACGCATAGAGAGCTATATTCCCGTCCTGATATGTTTTAAAGAATTTTGCAGCCCTGCTTTCAGAATAATAATGCATCATGATATTTAGTGCAAAATCTTTGATCTTGGATAGATTCACTTTTTTCATTAGGGGTGTGGCTTCACCTGGATTTTGGTTTCATTTTATCATGATTTGGAAACAAACACTCATTGAAATAACAATTTGTGCCGGGATGGAGTCATGAATATCATTTCTCATATACACCTGTATCCATATCTATGACACAATGCAAAGATAAAGTGTCAAACGTGTCATATCTTTGGGAATGTCCTGAACTCTTAACAGCAGCTTTGTTATCTTTCGAAATATCTTTTAAGTTTCCTTCAACAGAATTCTTTCGTTCTGCACATCATCGTTATTTTTGTCCTCTCAGAGGAGTTTGGATCTAAACGATCAGTTTATGCTGATCAGTTAAGCGACATGATTTTTGGAGCATGTTTTTTTTTATATTTGTACTATTTTTTAGTTATTGACAATCGAGATTGCCAAATAGGAATTTCCTCACAGTTTACGTTCAGCTATCAAATATTTTGCAATGAATCATGAAAAATGACGTTTAAATAAGATCAAGACAACCCTCTCTTTACAATATTTACCAAGAGTTGTTAAATTTCACTATGAACGGTCCACTTTTGGTAAAAGGCCTATTCATTATTAAACATGCTGTACTAAAATTATTGAACATATCCACCATTTTCAGTTATTCCTGGTCATTTCATATATGCATCAGATCACAAAACCGGAAAAGAAAATTTCAGTCAGAACCATTTCAGTATAATAAGTCCACCTTTAATAAAAAATCATACAAAACGATTTTTCAAACAATAGATCTTTAAACAATGGATTAACTTTAAACATCCTAGTTCAGTTTGAAAAACAAATCATCATTTCTTGAAATCGCAAAATAACTGCTAGCTAAAGCTTGTACATGCAAAAGACTGGTGATGCCACCTACTTCCATTTGTTCTTGCATTTCCTTGTTTTACATGCAATCATATATATTCACAATTATATGAGGAGAACAAAAAAAAATGTGTTGATATTATGATATAAAATAACTGTACAGTGCACTGTTTCTGTATCACGATGTAGAATTACGACCAATATGTAAACCTAATACCTACTGAAGTGATGTCTCATACACTCATGTGGATCATAGAATTTAAGTTTTTATATGATTCGAGAAGCTTGTAATTTGCTGTACACGAAAATGTCTTTCTTCGTTAACAGTTTCCTTATTGTCTAAAGCTTGTTTATGTTACAGGGTATCTCCATCAGTGGAGTTCAATGTCCATGTATATTCTTTTTTAGTAACTGCATCTGGAGAAAAAATAAATGACATTGTCGAACGCCACTATATGAACCATGGAGAATGCCTCGTATTAGTTATTATAGCTTGTTGTACAATCCATGTTAAATAAATAAAGTTTTGTTTATCATTACTGGTAGGTTTAAGTTAAACCTGTCGAGGGGGGTGGGGGGGGGGGGGGGTTGGTCAAATGTGATTTAGATAGAATAAATCCTGAGTTACGATACCAATTTTTTTAAGCACAATGTATACCTGAATAAAGAAGGTGAGTAACCGACAGGCAGCTACAGGCAGAAAGAACGTTGCCGGTTATTTGCAAATTGTAGCAGTCAAAACAATATGGAAACAACGAAACGTGTTAATGAGCTAGAGTAAAAATAATAATAATGATAATATTAATTGTTAAACATTTCTTCTGTAATGCCAAATTTCCGATAACCATATTAAAAGCGGCATCACACCATACACAAAGGAACCATTTATTCCTAAACCAGTCCTTACTACTTTCGCTAAGCACACCCTCCCCTCCCCCCCCTCTCGTATTTCACTAGTATATAGATTACAATGTTTACCTGAGGGATTCATGAAGTTAATTTCTCTGTAAAACAAAGTGGAACAGGATTTTTACCTTTAGACATGACTCATTAGTAGGCCCTATGCGCCCCTGTGAACTTTGTTGGTTTTGAGAGGAGGGGTTAGTTATCAAGATAGCACTTATTTAACATCATATAAATATGTTTTGTATAATGTCCTACAAAGGGGGCTTCATGAGCATCAGTTTTGGTATATCTTAAGTATATACATCGCTATTATTTGAAATCCACAATTTGAATTTACTTGTAACTAAGTCCTAAGAAGTTAAAAATATTCACTTGAACATTGGCAGGTTTAGGCCGCTCTGTACGAAAACGCCCGCAATTTTCAGCTTGTATGATGGCAAATAAATATATAAATTGGTGCAGGTGTATGGTTCCATATAGGTGGGCCTTTCTTCTACTGTATCTATAAAGAAGGGACAATACGACACGTGCTATATCGATGTCATGAACCAGCGGGAGTGCAGGGGAACACGGCAGGACCACCTCTGGCTGACAGGCTATCAACTAAGTACAGGATACATTTATCTATTTCACATTTTATATTCTCATCGGAAGAACCGACGGTGGACTTTTGTCACGAGACTCCTCTGATTTCTCGCCTCTGATCCATGTACGTGTTTTGTCTTGATCTGTCGACAGTGGAATAAAAAGTTTCCTAAAAGATTAAAATGTCTATCGCAGCGTCATCTGTCGGCAACTCCGACTGTGTATCAGAGCAGTTTTTTTTATTCTGAATCCGGGCCTGAGGCCATCCGCCACCCCCCTCCCCCCCACCCCCCCGCCGTTTCGATGAGTTGGTGATGCGGCTATTTTTGTACAGCCACTAGCAGTGCTTAGAGAGGAAAGACAGGTCTAGATAAGGTTTCCTTATTTGTCCAGATTTATGTGAAGATAACTCAATTTTCAATGCTGAAACATATATATATATATATATATATATATATATATATATATATATATATACACAGTAACTGCTGCATAAAACTTAGGGACTTTACATAATGTGTACTTACAATGAACGGAACTGACTGAAATATCGCTCAAGGATGCCGTCAATTTTTATGTTACTTTTGGGACAGTTTTCCTCAATCAATGTGACAAAGTCTTCAAGCTACCAGTATCTTTACATTTTCTGAGACGTGTATACTCATAGGCCTAAAAATAATTACAGTTGTACTAAGTGTATTCATAAATACAATATGAATTTATTGATAAAATATGTGGAAAGTGAGGTTTGAAAATTACCTTTAGTCTTCTCCATAGCTTATTTATAAATTTTCAAATTATATTTAATCATGCTATTAACATATAGCAACCGCTGCAACTAAATGTACACGTGTCACTTGTGTATACTTGAATTAATTATTAATATTAAAAAAGTTCAGCCAGTTTTTATCATATAAAAGCCTTGTCTGTCGTATTTGGAATGAAACTAAACTTGTTTTCAATTTCAAAATAATGAACGGGTTGGATAAGCTATTATAAATAATATTCTTTCGCCGTTTGTAATGATTCCTCAAGCGTTCCGGTTTCCTGGTTCCAATTCAATCAGCTGCGTGTCCTCTACTCGGGGATATTATTAGTCTTGGGAAAAAGCAGGAGTTCAGCATTGTAGCATGATTTTTTTGTCTGCTTGGGCCGATTTGTTCACGTTTTTAGACAAAAATCGCCTTCTACAAATTCTGGAAAACAAGGTGCCAGGCAACGCTGTAGACGTGTTTGCTTCTGTGACATACGACAGCCCTATATATATATACGCCTGCAGAGTGGCGTGATGAAGGCTTCATCGCCATACATGGGAGTATTAGCCAGGACTTCATCTGCTACAAGTTTTTTTTCTACACAATTATTTATTCTAGAGCCGGGCATATATTCATGGCATTTTATCTTATTCCACCAACACCAAGGGGATATGCTCTAAATCATTTGACTGCAGGAATAGAAATCGAAAAATATTTTCTTCACAGTTCTGCCATTGAGTCAAACTGATATGGCCAAAGTAATTTTAAAAAACGTCAATTAACAGGAAGAAAACAAATACAACACAGTTTTAAACTGAAAAGGCCAAAGTTACTTTAAAACTATCGACGAATATGACGAGAAAATAATCTTATTTACTTGACTTTATTAGCAATGTCAGGCACTGCCGGACAGATTCAAAATGTTACACATTAAGTTTAATTGCCGATCGCTTTGGTGCCACTATGCGAGTACAATGAAGATTTTAATAAATGAAAGATTACTGTGGAACCAAACCTTGTGGTACTGGTGCTTCTGATAGACCATTTGGACATACATATATGTGCAGAATGTGCGTTCCTCGCCCACATTAGCTTGCCATAAAATACACATGTCTGAACATAGCCAAACTCTGACCCCATTGGGATGTCTGACGACCGCAGTACATGAGGTGTGACGTGGCTGGTGTCCTTACTTTTGTACAAAGTGGGCGGTGTCCACCAAGATTAGATAATCATTCACTTTATTACTGCAGCCCTGTCTGGACTGTCTCTCAGGCTGTCCATGTTTGTCTGGTCCATTCCTCTTGTTGACTTGTCCATCCATGCTGACCCTCCCAGGAGCCTTCATTTTTTCATCGGGCTCACAGGCTGCCAAGCCGCGATAAGGAACGGTCATCGTGACTTGATGGCCAAACAATACACTACCATGAAGGCCCAACATTCTTATTATCTAAAACCTCGTGGATTTACCAAGAACATTTTCCCGAAAGGTCTTACGTTTATTCTGATGTCTGACAGGCGTTAAAAATGCCCTTGAATGTGAACATTTACGCAAACAGAGCGATTTTTACGCATTATTTCGTAAAGTGCTGCGAATTTATTGCAAAAACTGAAACTCCTCTCTAAATAACGTTAATCTATCCCCTTTTTTTGGCTTTGTATAAATGTATATCGCAGGTACACCAGTATAATTCACATTTTTTTGCATTTTCACACCGACTCCGCGCATGTTCGTTTTCACACAGTTTAGGATTGATTATTTACGTTTATTGGGTCCATAGATTTAGAATAAAGAGCACTAGGCATGAAATTAATTTTGAATTCGACTGGAATTTATATTCGGTGTATGTTTACTGTTCAACCTTAATTAACCCTCGGTAATCTATATGCATGAATTGTTTCCTAATTTACCACAGACTAAATGCTGTATCTGTCACGCGAGTTTATACATATGGGTAATGTGACAGGGCCCTGTGGGAGACCAGACGATCGTCTGATCCGGCTGACCTGTATGAATATTTCAATAAGTAATAACCTGAAATTCAGGGATTTCTGGTTTGACGTATCTAGGTCTTGCATGTTCCCTCCATTCTTAATTAATTATTATATCCCTGCTTCAATCAACAGATTCTTAATTTATCATTAACTGTGTCAGTATAAGATACATTTCTTATGGTGGATATCGGGCCTACCTGTTGTGCATGCTTAAAACAATCATCCCATTATAGTAGAAAGATAAAGATCACGAGACGATACGTATATAAGAAAATCCACTCATGATATGGTTCACAATACGATACAAGTACGGTATGTAACCACTTCGAATCAGAGTCATTGCTCCCGGTCTAGATTATTTCTGAACTTATCAATAAACATTATTATTTTGAATTAGAAATTTTGAAAGTCATGGCAATAATTTTGGGTCAAAATAAAAAAAATCTGATCAGTGACGTTTCACCTTTCATCCCTAGATCAGTAATTAACACTAAATGTTGGCCTTCGCGTGCTGTGTATCGGATTTTCCAATATCAACAACGTATCAATAAAACGGGATCTGACAATCGATACGAAGTTTCAGAGCATCGATGTGTTGTCATAGTCCGGTTGACCACCAGCCTCGTGTGTGAGAGTATAATACACTGTATGACCACCTGCCCCTTGAAGAGATTATTATACACTGTAAGTATGACCACCTGTCTCGTGTGAGAGTATAATACACTTTAAGAATGAGTATGAGTATGAGAGTATAATACACTAAAAGTATAAACACCTGCCTCTTGTGTGAGTATAATACACCGTATACGTAACTATGACCACCTGCCTCGGGTGTGAGAGTATAATACACTAACTATGACCACCTGCCTCGTGTGTGAGAGTATAATACACTGTAAGTATAAACACCCGCCTCTTGTGTGAGTATTATTCACCGTATACGTAGACAAGACCACCTGCCCCGGGTGTGAGAGTATTATCGCCGTAAGTATGACCACCTGCCTCGTGTGTAAGAATATGATACACTGTAAGAATAAACACCCGCCCCTGTGTGAGTATAATTCACCGTATACGTAGATAAGACCACCTGCCTCGTGTGTGAGAGTATTTTACACGGCAAGTATGACCACCCGCCTCGGGTGTGAGAGTATAATGCACTGTAAGTATTACAACCTGCCTCGTGTGTGTGAATATAATACATTGTAAGTATAAACACCCGCCTCTTGTGTGAGTATAATTCACCATATACGTAGATAAGACCACCTTCGTCGTGTGTGAGAGTATTTTACACGGTAAGTATGACCACCTGCCTCGTGTGTGAGAGTATAATACATTGTAAGTATGACCACCTGCCTCTTGTGTGAGAATATAAAACATTGTAAGTATAAACACCGGCCTCTTGTGTGAGTATAATTTACCGTATACGTAGATAAGACCACCTACCTCGTGTGTGAGAGTATTTTACACGGTAAGTATAACAATCTGCCTCGTGTGTGAGAGTATAATACATTGTTAGTATAAACACCCGCCTCTTGTGTGAGTAAAATTCACCGTATACGTAGATAAGACCACCTTCCTCGTGTGTGAGAGTATTATACACTGTAAGTATGACCACCTACCTCGTAAGTGAGAGTATAATACACTAAGTATGACCACCTGACTCGTTTGTGAGAGTATAATGCACTAAGTATGACCACCTGCCTCGTGTGTGAGAGTATAATACACTAAGTATGACCACCTGCCTCGTTTGTGAGAGTATAATACAGTTAGTATGACCACCCGGCTCTTGTGTGAGAATATAATACACTGTAAGTATGACCACCTGCCTCGTGTGTGAGAGTAATTCAGTGTAAGTATGACCACTTGTCTCGTGTGTGAGAGTATAATACACTAAGTATGACCACCCACCGCGTGTCTGACAGTATAATACACTAAGTATGACCACCTGCCTCGTGTGTGAGAGTATAATACGCTGTAAGTATGACCAGCCGCTCGTGTATATGAGTATAATACACTAAGTATGACCACCTGCCTCGTGAGTGACGGTATATTACACTGTAAGTATGACCACCTACCTCTTGTGTGAGAGTGTAATACACTAAGTATGACCACCTGCCTCGTGCGTGAGAGTATAATACACTGTTAGTATAACCACCTGCCTCGTGTGTGAGAGTGTAATACACTGTAGGTATGACCACCCGCCTCGTGTCTGAGAGTATAATACACTTTAAGTATGACCACTCGTCTCGAGAGTGACATTTTAATACACTGTAAGTATGACCACCCGCCTCGTGTCTGAGAGTATAATACACTTTAAGTATGACCACTCGTCTCGAGAGTGACATTTTAATACACTGTAAGTATGACCACCCGCCTCGTGTTTGAGAGTATAATATACTAAGTATGACCAACTGCCTCGTGTTTGAGAGTATAATACACAGTAAGTATAACCACCTGCCTCGTGTGTGAGAGTGTAATACACTGTAAGTATAACCACCTGCCTCGTGTGTGAGAGTGTAATACACTGTAAGTATAACCACCTGCCTCGTGTGTGAGAGTGTAATACACTGTAAGTATAATCACCTGCCTCGTGTGTGAGAGTATAATACACTGTAAGTATAACCACCTGCCTCGTGTGTGAGAGTGTAATACACTGTAAGTATAACCACCTGCCTCGTGTGTGAGAGTGTAATACACTGTAAGTATAACCACCTGCCTCGTGTGTGAGAGTGTAATACACTGTAAGTATAACCACCTGCCTCGTGTGTGAGAGTGTAATACACTGTAAGTATAACCACCTGCCTCGTGTGTGAGAGTGTAATACACTGTAAGTATAACCACCTGCCTCGTGTGTGAGAGTATAATACACTGTAAGTATAACCACCTGCCTCGTGTGTGAGAGTGTAATATACACTGTAAGTATAACCACCTGCCTCGTGTGTGAGAGTGTAATACACTGTAAGTATAATCACCTGCCTCGTGTGTGAGAGTATAATACACTGTAAGTATAACCACCTGCCTCGTGTGTGAGAGTGTAATACACTGTAAGTATAACCACCTGCCTCGTGTGTGAGAGTGTAATACACTGTAAGTATAACCACCTGCCTCGTGTGTGAGAGTGTAATACACTGTAAGTATGACCACCCGCCTCGTGTTTTAGAGTATAATATACTAAGTATGACCACCTGCCTCGTGTGTGAAAGTATAATACACTGTAAGTATGACCACCCGCCTCGAGTGTGAGATTTTAATACACTGTAAGTATGACCACCCGCATCGTGTTTGAGAGTATAATATACTAAGTATGACCACCTGCCTCGTGTGTGAAAGTATAATACACAGTAAGTATGACCACCTGCCTCGTGTGTGAGAGTATAATACACTGTAAGGATGACCACCTGCCTCGTGTGTGAGAGTATAATACACTGTAAGTATAACCACCTGCCTCGTGTGTGAGAATGTAATACACTTTAAGTATGACCACTCGTCTCGAGAGTGACATTTTAATACACTGTAAGTATGACCACCCGCCTCGTGTTTGAGAGTATAATATACTAAGTATGACCACCTGCCTCGTGTGTAAGAGTATAATACACTGTAAGTATGACCACCCGCCTCGTGTCTGAGAGTATAATACACTTTAAGTATGACCACTCGTCTCGAGAGTGACATTTTAATACACTGTAAGTATGACCACCCGCCTCGTGTGTAAGAGTATAATACACTGTAAGTATAACCACCTGCCTCGTGTGTGAGAGTGTAATACACTGTAAGTATAACCACCTGCCTCGTGTGTGAGAGTATAATATACTAAGTATGACCACCTGCCTCGTGTGTGAGAGTATTATACACTGTAAGTATGACCACCTGCCTCGTGTGTGAGAGTGTAATACACTGTAAGTATGACCACCCGCCTCGTGTTTGAGAGTATAATATACTAAGTATGACCACCTGCCTCGTGTGTGAGAGTATAATACACTGTAAGTATGACCACCCGCCTCGTGTCTGAGAGTATAATACACTTTAAGTATGACCACTCGTCTCGAGAGTGACATTTTATTACACTGTAAGTATGACCACCCGCCTCGTGTTTGTGAGTATAATACACTGTAAGTATAACCACCTGCCTCGTGTGTGAGAGTGTAATACACTGTAAGTATAACCACCTGCCTCGTGTGTGAGAGTGTAATACACTTTAAGTATGACCACTCGTCAAGAGAGTGACATTTTAATACACTGTAAGTATGACCACCCGCCTCGTGTTTGAGAGTATAATATACTAAGTATGACCACCTGCCTCGTGTGTGAGAGTATAATACACTGTAAGTATGACCACCCGCCTCGTGTCTGAGAGTATAATACACTTTAAGTATGACCACTCGTCTCGAGAGAGACATTTTAATACACTGTAAGTATGACCACCCGCCTCGTGTTTCAGAGTATAATATACTAAGTATGACCACCTGCCTCGTGTGTGAAAGTATAATACACAGTAAGTATGACCACCTGCCTCGTGTGTGAGAGTAAAATACACTGTAAGGATGACCACCTGCCTCGTGTGTGAGAGTATAATACACTGTAAGTATAACCACCTGCCTCGTGTGTGAGAGTGTAATACACTGTAAGTATGACCACCCGCCTCGTGTTTGAGAGTATAATATACTAAGTATGACCACCCGCCTCGTGTTTCAGAGTATAATATACTAAGTATGACCACCTGCCTCGTGTGTGAAAGTATAATACACAGTAAGTATGACCACCTGCCTCGTGTGTGAGAGTAAAATACACTGTAAGGATGACCACCTGCCTCGTGTGTGAGAGTATAATACACTTTAAGTATGACCACTCGTCTCGAGAGTGACATTTTAATACACTGTAAGTATGACCACCCGCCTCGTGTTTGAGAGTATAATATACTAAGTATGACCACCTGCCTCGTGTGTGAGAGTATAATACACTGTAAGTATGACCACCCGCCTCGTGTCTGAGAGTATAATACACTTTAAGTATGACCACTCGTCTCGAGAGTGACATTTTAATACACTGTAAGTATGACCACCCGCCTCGTGTGTAAGAGTATAATACACTGTAAGTATAACCACCTGCCTCGAGTGTGAGAGTGTAATACACTGTAAGTATAACCACCTGCCTCGTGTGTGAGAGTATAATATACTAAGTATGACCACCTGCCTCGTGTGTGAGAGTATTATACACTGTAAGTATGACCACCTGCCTCGTGTGTGAGAGTGTAATACACTGTAAGTATGACCACCCGCCTCGTGTTTGAGAGTATAATATACTAAGTATGACCACCTGCCTCGTGTGTGAGAGTATAATACACTGTAAGTATGACCACCCGCCTCGTGTCTGAGAGTATAATACACTTTAAGTATGGCCACTCGTCTCGAGAGTGACATTTTATTACACTGTAAGTATGACCACCCGCCTCGTGTGTGTGAGTATAATACACTGTAAGTATAACCACCTGCCTCGTGTGTGAGAGTGTAATACACTGTAAGTATAACCACCTGCCTCGTGTGTGAGAGTGTAATACATTTTAAGTATGACCACTCGTCTCGAGAGTGACATTTTAATACACTGTAAGTATGACCACCCGCCTCGTGTTTGAGAGTATAATATACTAAGTATGACCACCTGCCTCGTGTGTGAGAGTATAATACACTGTAAGTATGACCACCCGCCTCGTGTTTCAGAGTATAATATACTAAGTATGACCACCTGCCTCGTGTGTGAGAGTAAAATACACTGTAAGTATGACCACCCGCCTCGTGTCAGAGAATATAATTCACTTTAAGTATGACCACTCGTCTCGAGAGTGACATTTTAAAACACTGTAAGTATGACCACCCGCCTCGTGTTTGAGAGTATAATATACTAAGTATGACCACCTGCCTCGTATGTGAGAGTATAATACACTGTAAGTATGACCACCCGCCTCGTGTCTGAGAGTATAATACACTTTAAGTATGACCACTCGTCTCGAGAGTGACATTTTAATACACTGTAAGTATGACCACCCGCCTCGTGTTTGAGAGTGTAATATACTAAGTATGACCACCTGCCTCGTGTGTGAAAGTATAATACACTGTAAGTATGACCACTTGTCTCGAGTGTGACATTTTATTACACTGTAAGTATGACCACCCGCCTCGTGTTTGAGAGTATAATACACTGTAAGTATGACCACTTGTCCCGAGTGTGACATTTTAATACACTGTAAGTATGACCACCCGCCTCGTGTTTGAGAGTATAATATACTAAGTATGACCACCTGCCTCGTGTGTGAAAGTATAATACACTGTAAGTATGACCACTTGTCTCGAGTGTGACATTTTATTACACTGTAAGTATGACCACCTGCCTCGTGTGTGAGAGTATAATACTCTGTAAGTATGACCACCCGCCTCGTGTTTGAGAGTATAATACACTGTAGGTATGACCACCTGCCTCGTGTCTGAGAGTATAATACACTGTAAGTATGACCACTTGTCCCGAGTGTGACATTTTAATACACTGTAAGTATGACCACCCGCATCGTGTTTGAGAGTATAATATACTAAGTATGACCACTCGTCTCGAGAGTGACATTTTAATACACTGTAAGTATGACCACCCGCCTCGTGTCTGAGAGTATAATACACTTTAAGTATGACCACTCGTCTCGAGAGTGACATTTTAATACACTGTAAATATGACCACCCGCCTCGTGTTTGAGAGTATAATATACTAAGTATGACCACCTGCCTCGTGTGTGAAAGTATAATACACTGTAAGTATGACCACTTGTCTCGAGTGTGACATTTTATTACACGGTAAGTATGACCACCCGCCTCGTGTTTGAGAGTATAATACACTTTAAGTATGACCACTTGTCCCGAGTGTGACATTTTAATACACTGTAAGTATGATCACCCGCCTCTGTCTGAGAGTATAATGCACTGTAAGTATGACCACTTGTCCCGAGTGTGTCATTTTAATACACTGTAAGTATGACCACCCGCCTCGTGTTTGAGAGTATAATATACTAAGTATGACCACCTGCCTCGTGTGTGAAAGTATAATACACTGTAAGTATGACCACTTGTCTCGAGTGTGACATTTTATTACACTGTAAGTATGACCACCCGCCTCGTGTGTGAGAGTATAATACACTGTAAGCATGACCACTTGTCTCGAGTGTGACATTTTAATATACTGTAAGTATGACCACCCGCCTCGTGTTTGAGAGTATAATACACTGTAAGTATAACCACCTGCCTCGTGTGTGAGAGTGTAATACACTGTAGGTATGTCCACCCGCCTCGTGTCTGAGAGTATAATACACTGTAAGTATGACCACTTGTCTCGAGTGTGACATTTTATTACACTGTAAGTATGACCACCCGCCTCGTGTTTGAGAATATTATACACTGTAAGTATGACCACTTGTCCCGAGTGTGACATTTTAATACACTGTGAGAATGACCACCCGCCTCGTGTCTGAGAGTATAATACACTGTAAGTATGACCACTTGTCCCGAGTGTGACATTTTAATACACTGTAAGTATGACCACCCGCCTCGTGTTTGAGAGTATAATATACTAAGTATGACCACCTGCCTCGTGTGTGAGAGTATAATACACTGTAAGTATGACCACCCGCCTCGTGTCTGAGAGTATAATACACCTTAAGTATGACCACTCGTCTCGAGAGTGACATTTTAATACACTGTAAGTATGACCACCCGCCTCGTGTTTGAGAGTATAATATACTAAGTATGACCACCTGCCTCGTATGTGAGAGTATAATACACTGTAAGTATGACCACCCGCCTCGTGTCTGAGAGTATAATACACTTTAAGTATGACCACTCGTCTCGAGAGTGACATTTTAATACACTGTAAGTATGACAACCCGCCTCGTGTCTGAGAGTATAATACACTTTAAGTATGACCACTCGTCTCGAGAGTGACATTTTAATACACTGTAAGTATGACCACCCGCCTCGTGTTTGAGAGTATAATATACTAAGTATGACCACCTGCCTCGTGTGTGAAAGTATAATACACTGTAAGTATGACCACTTGTCTCGAGTGTGACATTTTATTACACTGTAAGTATGACCACCCGCCTCGTGTGTGAGAGTATAATACTCTGTAAGTATGACCACCCGCCTCGTGTTTGAGAGTATAATACACTGTAGGTATGACCACCTGCCTCGTGTCTGAGAGTATAATACACTGTAAGTATGACCACTTGTCCCGAGTGTGACATTTTAATACACTGTAAGTATGACCACCCGCATCGTGTTTGAGAGTATAATATACTAAGTATGACCACTCGTCTCGAGAGTGACATTTTAATACACTGTAAGTATGACCACCCGCCTCGTGTTTGAGAGTATAATATACTAAGTATGACCACCTGCCTCGTGTGTGAAAGTATAATACACTGTAAGTATGACCACTTGTCTCGAGTGTGACATTTTATTACACTGTAAGTATGACCAAAAGCCTCGTGTTTGAGAGTATAATACACTGTAAGTATGACCACTTGTCCCGAGTGTGACATTTTAATACACTGTAAGTATGACCACCCGCCTCGTGTTTGAGAGTATAATATACTAAGTATGACCACCTGCCTCGTGTGTGAAAGTATAATACACTGTAAGTATGACCACTTGTCTCGAGTGTGACATTTTATTACACGGTAAGTATGACCACCCGCCTCGTGTTTGAGAGTATAATACTCTGTAAGTATGACCACCCGCCTCGTGTTTGAGAGTATAATACACTGTAGGTATGACCACCTGCCTCGTGTCTGAGAGTATAATACACTGTAAGTATGACCACTTGTCCCGAGTGTGACATTTTAATACACTGTAAGTATGACCACCCGCCTCGTGTTTGAGAGTATAATATACTAAGTATGACCACCTGCCTCGTGTGTGAAAGTATAATACACTGTAAGTATGACCACTTGTCTCGAGTGTGACATTTTATTACACTGTAAGTATGACCACCCGCCTCGTGTTTGAGAGTATAATACACTGTAAGTATGACCACTTGTCCCGAGTGTGACATTTTAATACACTGTAAGTATGACCACCCGCCTCTGTCTGAGAGTATAATACACTGTAAGTATGACCACTTGTCCCGAGTGTGACATTTAATACACTGTAAGTATGACCACCCGCCTCGTGTTTGAGAGTATAATATACTAAGTATGACCACCTGCCTCGTGTGTGAAAGTATAATACACTGTAAGTATGACCACTTGTCTCGAGTGTGACATTTTATTACACTGTAAGTATGACCACCCGCCTCGTGTGTGAGAGTATAATACACTGTAAGCATGACCACTTGTCTCGAGTGTGACATTTTAATATACTGTAAGTATGACCACCCGCCTCGTGTTTGAGAGTATAATACACTGTAAGTATAACCACCTGCCTCGTGTGTGAGAGTGTAATACACTGTAGGTATGACCACCCGCCTCGTGTCTGAGAGTATAATACACTGTAAGTATGACCACTTGTCTCGAGTGTGACATTTTATTACACTGTAAGTATGACCACCCGCCTCGTGTTTGAGAATATAATACACTGTAAGTATGACCACTTGTCCCGAGTGTGACATTTTAATACACTGTGAGAATGACCACCCGCCTCGTGTCTGAGAGTATAATACACTGTAAGTATGACCACTTGTCCCGAGTGTGACATTTTAATACACTGTAAGTATGACCACCCGCCTCGTGTTTGAGAGTATAATATACTAAGTATGACCACCTGCCTCGTGTGTGAAAGTATAATACACTGTAAGTATGACCACTTGTCTCGATTGTGACATTTTATTACACTGTAAGTATAACCACCCGCCTCGTGTGTGAGAGTATAATACACTGTAAGTATGACCACTTGTCTCGAGTGTGACATTTTAATATACTGTAAGTATGACCACCCGCCTCGTGTTTGAGAGTATAATACACTGAAAGTATAACCAACTGCCTCGTGTGTGAGAGTGTAATACACTGTAGGTATGACCACCCGCCTCGTGTCTGAGAGTATAATACACTGTAAGTATGACCACTTGTCCCGAGTGTGACATTTTAATACACTGTAAGTATGACCACCCGCCTCGTGTTTGAGAGTATAATATACTAAGTATGACCACCTGCCTCGTGTGTGAAAGTATAATACACTGTAAGTATGACCACTTGTCTCGAGTGTGACATTTTATTACACTGTAAGTATGACCACCCGCCTCGTGTTTGAGAGTATAATACACTGTAAGTATGACCACTTGTCCCGAGTGTGACATTTTAATACACTGTAAGTATGACCACCCGCCTCGTGTTTGAGAGTATAATATACTAAGTATGACCACCTGCCTCGTGTGTGAAAGTATAATACACTGTAAGTATGACCACTTGTCTCGAGTGTGACATTTTATTACACTGTAAGTATGACCACCCTCCTCGTGTGTGAGAGTATAATACACTGTAAGTATGACCACTTGTCTCGAGTGTGACATTTTAATATACTGTAAGTATGACCACCCGCCGCGTTAGTGAGAGTATAATATACTAAGTATGACCACCTGCCGCGTGTGTGAGAGTATAATATACTTTAAGTATGACCACCTGCCTCCTGTGTGAGTATAATACAATGTAAGTATGACAACCCGCCTCCTCATGAGAGTATAATACTCTGTAATTATGACCACCCGCCTTCTCTGTGAGAGTATAATACAATGTAAGTATGACCACTTGCCTCGTGTGTGAGATTCTAATACACTAAGTTGTAACTGCCCGCCTGTCTCCACCCTGGGTTGAGTATCACCTTATCTGGGTGATCATTAACCTGGGTACTGTATGGCGGTCAGTGACCTTTTTCCCCTGCCGAACACACAGGTGGTGAAGGCGAGAGAGAACGGGTGCCAGTCGGGTTTCGACTTCCATCTGAGACAGAAGAGTTGGTTTGCTGATTCAAAGCACCATCTTCTGTACATCCAGGAGTCAGCCTTGGCAACCTTGGTATGTGCTTTATCCCTTGTACTTAAGACCATATGCAGTTTGATAATTGTTAAAGTTTTAGTTGTGTTTATAACCCTATATATTTGTTGTGGTTCTTTGAATTACCCAGTCAGATAGAAAGAAAAAAAAACGAAAATCCTGTCCTCAGAATTAGAACTCCCTTACAACTGGCGAGCATAAGCCTTTATGCGCATGTGAAATTTGCGCTAGGAAACGAACCCTGGTTGAGAAATTGCTTTGTTCAGGTTAATTCTGGATATCCAACATATATATTGTGTACACTAATAAGACAGCCATTCTGTCTATTGGTAATCTGAAGAACCACACACTTGATTTCATAGGCGATATATTTATTTAACAATTCTTTGTGCTTGTGCCATTCATTTGATCATCTATAATACAAACTATTAAAGAAGGAAAATAAATTTTGTAACATTAATAAATAGATAAAGGTTTTAATAAAATAAAAGAAGTTATAAAATTTACTTTTTTTGTCTCAAATTGAATTTTATATAGTTGCATAAAGGGAAAGTTCATTTCAGATTTGATTTCAGTAATTATACACTTATTTGCTCATACCTTTAATAATCATAAATATCATAAATATATATCATATTCATAAATTTACAAATTCATACTTAAAAGAAAAAAAATCTAGTTTACTTAAAGAATCATTACTATTGCACATTAAAAGAATATTCATCCCTATTAAACCAATATCCCTGTTAAATTACTATTTTTTTTAATAGCCCTGAGAGGGCTCATATAAAATCTTAACATCAGCACACAAGAACAAACAGATGCAGATGTCATACCACCATGCTGAACTGAACTTTGGACACCCAGCCCCTGCTGCCTCTTGGCTCAAAAGCCCACTCTTGATGTAAATCCCTCTGCACATGCTAGATAAAATTACCTTAGTCAACCGTGCTTAGTAGCGAACAGGCCCGTGCTATAAATGCCCTTGTGACCTTATATTTAACGGTCAGTGACTGACTTGTTATATATATCCATCCACTTGACTTAAATAATTGGTAAAAAAAAAAAAACAAAAAAAAAAACAAATGAATAAACAATACATAAAAAAATATAAATAATTAAATAAAAGATAAATAAATAAAAAATATCAAATAAATAAATAAATTAAAACAGACAAACATCCAACAAAATTTTAATTCACTTATCTTTATCTCCCATTAAATTTTCTTGTGAACAGCATTGCTTTTTACAAATTTATAGAGTATTATGGTTTAATTCACATGATTAGCTGAGAGTATTACACTTAACAGTTCTAGAGAGTTTCACTACCTGCAACTAGGTACAAGCCACTGTAAACAACAACATGTCTAATACACGTGAAGACCTTACTCGGGCCTTAAATAAGGTTAAAACCACCAGTACATTACTTGACCTTCAATTCAATCTTGATAGAACAATAGGCAGAATCGGCCATTGTGCTTGCAGTAATGCAGGACAAATCAGACATTATGCTGAACAAATAAAACAGGCTGCCATTGACTTAGACAATGATAACAATCTTGTCAAATCAGTGATTCGATCCACTTTAGTTGGCAAAGTCGCAAAGTCTGTTGAATGTTTTATGTTGAGAAAATCAACAACAGATGAAAAGGGAAAGCTTACGCAAAATGTAACTTGGCAGGAAGTTATCCAACATATTAAGTTCACTTTTCTGCCACCTAACGACATGGATCACCTCAAAAACAGACTGACCAAGCTCAGACAGAAATCACAAACAATGCTAGAGGAGCATAATGACACCTTCATACAATTGGTGGTAGAATTGTATGGAAATACCATCCCCGCTGACAAAAATAAAGAAATTGTAGAACACTATGCACGCAGTCTGAGTAGTACTGCTGCAGCAAGGGCAGCCCTCAAATGCAAGGATATAGATGAGGCCATGCAAACTGCCAGAAACCTGATGCATGATGACTTAGCTTTTCAGAAACTCGGAAGAGACCCTGAGGCTGACATGAAATACAAAACCCCTAGGGACAGAGATCTCATTAATAAGCATTTCCATCATCCTTTTGATACAAAAACAGCACAAAGAAAACAACAGCCTTACATGAGATATACACAGAATAACAGACCAGTCTGTTATTACGGCTCCACAGTAGGACATATTAGTAACCAGTCCTATACCCTGAATGGAAAAAATGCTCGGGGCCAATGGGCCCCTTGGGCCCAAGAGGGCCAAATGTGGACCAGTAAACCACCACAAACACACAAACAACAAGCATCACAACAAGTGAACAGAAGTCGAAAGGGTGTCACTGATCAACATAATCGGTATATTGAACCAATGGTCAGTCATGTTCAGAAATCTGGTCAACAAGTTCATGCTGTACAACCCATTGCACAAAAATTTGTCGACCCCCCTCAGGAAATTTCCCATGAGGGTTATACATATACTTTGAACAAACCCACCCACCGGCCTCACAGTCATTTAAACTGGTAAGGGCCGCATCACGACATCAACAGGGACGCCCATTCATTAAATTACACTATGCTGAAGTTAGCCTAGATGCTCTTATTGACACTGGGGCGGCTGTTTCGTTGATGCGGCATGATACTTTCATGAACCTTCACAGAAAGAATAATAACCTCACATTGGAGGAACCCCCCCATGGGCTCCAGTCCGTCACGGGCAATAAGCTTGTAGTGACTGGTATAACCTATGTGTTATTCTCAAATCTTGACACTAGGTTACGCCTATTCGTGGTACCAGACTTACCACATGATCTTATCTTAGGGAGTGACGTACTGAACAGTGGCTGTGCCGACCTTGACCTTGAACAAGATACCTTGACATGGTATCGTCGTGTGTTCAAGATTACACATGAATACGTGGGAACACCAACTAAAATCTTCATCACAAGGCCGTGTTATGCTGACGCAGATTTAGATCACGTCCTGAGACAGTTTAGTGATGTGTTCGCCTCATCAGAGGAGAAAATGTCCATTTCAAGTCTACCGCCATTAAAAGTTAGAACAAATGGGACAATCACATCACTCCCACCTTATAGGGTTCCCCTGACAAAGAAAAAGGTGCTTGACCAGGAAGTACAAAGACTACTAAAAGAAGGGATCATTAGACCAAGTAGGTCACCCTATAGTAGTCCTGTGTCCCTGGTAGACAAACCGGATGGTTCAGTTCGGCTAGTAGTCGACTACCGGAAGGTCAACCAGACAATCCAGGCAGACAAGTTCCCCCTCCCACGCTTGTCTGACATTTTTGATGATTTACAGGGTGCCACAATATTTTCCACCCTCGATTTGAAGTCAGGGTACCACCAGTTAGCAATGCATCCTGACAGCATACCTCTGACAGCAATGGCCACACCTAGCGGACTCTATGAGTTTGTCCGTTGCCCTTTTGGCCTTTCAGTGGCGCCCTCTGCATTCCAAAGAGCCATAAGTTGGGCCCTCAAAGAAGCTGTGTTAGACAATTGTGCCCGTGTCTACATAGATGACATTGTGGTTTTCAGTAAAAGCAGAGAGGAACATGTGCAACACTTGCAGAAGGTTTTTCGTTGTCTTCAACGGTATAACCTAAAACTCAAGGCCTCAAAATGCAATTTTGCTAAACCAGCAGTAAAACTTCTGGGCCACATTATATCAGCAGAAGGAAAACTGCCAGATCCAGAAAAGACTGAAGCCATAAGAAACATGGCAGCACCCACAAATGTAAAAGGTGTTCGCAGCCTGCTAGGCACCTGTGGGTTTTACAGGCAATTCGTTAAGAATTATGCCGAAATTGCAGCACCCCTGGTGGCATTAACAAAGAAACATGCTAAATTCCACTGGGGCCAAGACCACGAAGCGGCCTTCCAAAAATTGAAAGACCTACTTGTCTCACCTCAGGTGATGGCCTTTCCAGATCCCGAAAAGCCTTACCACCTGTACACTGATGCGTCAAATGTGGCAGTAGGCGCAGTGCTGGTCCAGCTGGATGACAATAACACAGAAAGAGTTATTGAGTATGTGTCACACACACTTAATCCAGCGCAGCGTAATTATTCTACAATCGAGCGTGAAGGCCTGGCTGTCATGGTTGCCCTTACAAAGCTAAGGCACTACCTCCTGGGTAGCCAGTTTACACTCTACACTGACCACAGACCCTTGCAGAGTCTGTTTACCTCAAAGATAAATAACACAAGGGTCCAGCGCTGGGCACTGACACTGGCAGAGTTCTCTCCTAAAATTGTGTATAGAAAGGGCTGCCTGAATGTCAAAGCTGATATGTTGTCCAGACTGCACAATTCAAAGCCGATTCCACCAGTGCCAGAGCCACCAGTCATAGCCTGTGTATCCCCGGGAGCAGTAGAAATGATAGACCTCATGGAAGACAGTGAAGCTGAGGATCTAATTCCTGTTACAGCACGACATGTGTATGATGACATCGATTTGGATGCCATTATCGAGGCACAAACATTACAGTTCCTAACACTGAAACGGAAAGCTCAGAAGGGCCATCCGTATCTCACACTGATCGATGGGGCACTCTATAATTTGCGGCCACCGTACAAGGGGGCGCCACAGTACCCTAGGCTTGTTATGCCACCTCCTTACCAAGAAAAAGTCATAAAAAATGCACATCTTCAGCTTGGCCATCTAGGAGTGATCAAAACAATGCATAGGGTGAATGAAGCGTACATGTTTCCGGGACTGAAAAGATCAGTACAACGGGTCATCCACAACTGCCCAAACTGCACCTTGCAGAGAACACCCAGGGACAGAGTGGCTATTCAGGAAATGCCTGTGCCATCACAGTGTTTCCAATTCATCTCCTGTGACCTAATAGGCCCATTTGTTGCCAGTGAGAACGACAACAAATACGTCCTCACAGTCATTGACCACCTAAGTTCATTCCTTGAGGTATTCCCTCTCCCTGACAAAACATGTAAGTCTGTATGGACAGCCCTACACCAGCAATATTTTGCTCGTTATGGCACTCCTAGGACTATCCTCACAGATAATGGCCTAGAATTTAATGCTACAGCTTGGGATAAATACCTTAAAGAACTGGGCATAGAACACAGAAGGTCTACAGCCTACCACCCGCAATCTAACGGGAAAATTGAGCGAGTAAATCGGACAGTAAAAGAACTACTGTCCAGAATACTTGCAAATAACCCTGACCAATGGGAGGCTGCCCTTAGTGATGTACAATGGGCTCATAACAGTTCCCGTAACGAGGCAACAGGCCAGTCCCCATATCTGGTTGTATTTGGGAGACACCCAAATGCTCCATTACGCCACATTGATCCCAATATGGCTTATACACTAAATGACAGAATACAGAGAATGCACAGCATCTGGCTTGAGACTCAAGCCCACATTCAAGCCAGCCGCGTACCTGACAGACTGAGATCTGAACGGCAGGCTAATGCGCCCATACTGGCGGACAATACGGCAGTCCTTTTAAAAGCTGAAAACCCTATGACATTTACTGCCAAATGTGACCCTCAGTGGGTGATTACAGAACAACGTAACACTACATGTCACATACAAAACCAGCACAGTGGGGCAACGAAGAAAGTTCATCGATCAAAAGTTGCTTCCGCTCCTACAAATGCTGATTGGACGCAGGTCAGGACAGACAGACCTACACACAAACGTCACTTACCTAACAGGACAAAACATGTCCATAGTAAGACAGCACAGACAGACTCGTTACCAAGAAAAGGCAGGCCCTCTGCGAAACGCCCAGATAACATGAGGTTCACAAATCCTTATGCCTGGAGTGGCGAAACGCCAAACTGCTATGAATGTGCAGAGCCTGGACATGTCGCCGATGACTGTGACGTAAGATTACATAGAGTAGCGAATGGGGATTTTGCGGGCATCCCCCCGAAATCACTTAATAAAATCAGGGCCCGGTTGAACAGAAATGGAAAAGAAAAATCTTCGCTAAGTAAGCTATGTCCATCAGGGAGAAAACAAACTCTCACACCACAAAACGACGAACCTGTAGCAGGGTCTTCAAATGATTATACACACAGGCCTAAGTCTACTCGACATAGCAGTAGAAATACAAGGAAACATAACTATGCAATTCTTAATGAATGGGGATATTCACAGTAAATATCATACAAGTCTTACTGTACATGTATATATGTATATAAACGTGCAAAAAAAAAAAAATAATAATAATAGTTTGATAAACTATTGTGTATATGTATTGTGTGTATATGTTTATATATTTGTGCGTGTATGTGTGTATGTATATGTATGGGTGTGTATGTGTGTGTATATATATGTATATGTATATATATATGAATATATATATATACATGTTTGTACCTTTGTTATAATATATGTTATTTCACTGTACTTCCTTCCCATTTGCAGAAAAGGCAGTAGAGAGCATCTGACCCCACTACCTCTCTTACACATATTTCATTCGGTTGTAGATGAACTGACGCATCAGCCATGCACCGCTGGCCATGGTCAAAGTTTTGTAAATACTACCCTTGTATTATAGGAGAAGGTACTGCTGTTGTTGTTTTCATTTCAGGGGGCCCAATCTGGTATGGACATCGATCCTGTCTCCTGATGACAATATCAGCCAGCAACAAATACAGTGACCCCGTGCTGCCAATTTAAGCCGTGCAGACAGAGTCATAGGATTAATATGGCTTAAAACATGGAACTTTCATGTAGAGAAACTGGACTGTATAGGATCATTAATGGACAGTTACATTAATTATAAACCATAGTCTAATGCATATCTTCATACTCTTGTGCATTTTATATTATCATCTGATGTCACTTGTGTATTATATGTATATCTAATAAAATAGATCTTCTCTAAACTCCCACAACAACTATCAGACTGCTATTCCCTAATTCTCAGTAGTACTGTGTAGGGAGAGAAAACTCCCTACCCGCTGTTCGGATCCCGCTCCCAGGGATACCGAGCACTGGATAAACCTACCTCCCCCCTCCCAACATGGGAGTTAGGGGTTGGGTAGCCGGCTCACAGCCTATACACAGACTGCAAAGGCCGAGTTTGGGCCAAATAATGAACAAAAACCAGTCCTCCCCTCCAAAAGGATAAGCAATATGACGGATAATGCAAAACAAACTACAACAAAAAATTTTCCACTATATAGTGCAAAATTTTTCCCGATAGGGGGGAAGGATGTAACTGCCCGCCTGTCTCCACCCTGGGTTGAGTATCACCTTATCTGGGTGATCATTAACCTGGGTACTGTATGGCGGTCAGTGACCTTTTTCCCCTGCCGAACACACAGGTGGTGAAGGCGAGAGAGAACGGGTGCCAGTCGGGTTTCGACTTCCATCTGAGACAGAAGAGTTGGTTTGCTGATTCAAAGCACCATCTTCTGTACATCCAGGAGTCAGCCTTGGCAACCTTGGTATGTGCTTTATCCCTTGTACTTAAGACCATATGCAGTTTGATAATTGTTAAAGTTTTAGTTGTGTTTATAACCCTTTATATTTGTTGTGGTTCTTTGAATTACCCAGTCAGATAGAAAGAAAAAAAAACGAAAATCCTGTCCTCAGAATTAGAACTCCCTTACAAAGTATTACAACCTGCCTCGTGTGTGAGGGTGTAATACACTGTGAGTATGACCACCCGCCTCGTATGTGCGTGTGTAATACATTGTTAGTATGAGCACCCGCCTCGTTTTTGAGAGTATAATACACTGTAAGTATAACCAACTGCCTCGTGTGTGAGAGTGTAATACACTGTAGGTATGACCACCCGCCTCGTGTCTGAGAGTATAATACACTGTAAGTATGACCACTTGTCCCGAGTGTGACATTTTAATACACTGTAAGTATGACCACCCGCCTCGTGTTTGAGAGTATAATATACTAAGTATGACCACCTGCCTCGTGTGTGAAAGTATAATACACTGTAAGTATGACCACTTGTCTCGAGTGTGACATTTTATTACACTGTAAGTATGACCACCCGCCTCGTGTTTGAGAGTATAATACACTGTAAGTATGACCACTTGTCCCGAGTGTGACATTTTAATACACTGTAAGTATGACCACCCGCCTCGTGTTTGAGAGTATAATATACTAAGTATGACCACCTGCCTCGTGTGTGAAAGTATAATACACTGTAAGTATGACCACTTGTCTCGAGTGTGACATTTTATTACACTGTAAGTATGACCACCCGCCTCGTGTGTGAGAGTATAATACACTGTAAGTATGACCACTTGTCTCGAGTGTGACATTTTAATATACTGTAAGTATGACCACCCGCCGCGTTAGTGAGAGTATAATATACTAAGTATGACCACCTGCCGCGTGTGGGAGAGTATAATATACTTTAAGTATGACCACCTGCCTCCTGTGTGAGTATAATACAATGTAAGTATGACAACCCGCCTCCTCATGAGAGTATAATACTCTGTAATTATGACCACCCGCCTTCTCTGTGAGAGTATAATACAATGTAAGTATGACCACTTGCCTCGTGTGTGAGATTCTAATACCCTAAGTATTACAACCTGCCTCGTGTGTGAGGGTGTAATACACTGTGAGTATGACCACCCGCCTCGTATGTGCGTGTGTAATACATTGTTAGTATGAGCACCCGCCTCGTTTTTGAGAGTATCATACACTAAGTATGACCACCTGCCTTGTGGGTGAGATTGTACTCCACTGTAAGAATGACCACCCGCCTCGTGAGTGAGTATATAAATCACTGTTAGTATGACCACCTGTCTCGTGTGTTAGTATAATACACTTTAAGTATGACCACCTGCGTCTTGTCTGAGTATAATACAATGTAAGTATGACCACCTGCCTCGTGTGTGAGAGTATAATACACTTTAAGTATGACCACCTGCCTCTTGTGTGAGTATAATACAATGTAAGTATGACCACCTGCCTCGTGTGTGAGAGTATAATACACTGTAAGTATGACCACCCGCCTCGTGTCTGAGAGTATAATACACTGTAAGTATGACCACCTGCCTCGTGTGTGAGAGTATAATACATTAAATATGACCACCCGCCTCGTCTGTGGGAGTATAATACAATGTAAGTATGACCTCTCGCCTCGTGTGTGAGATTCTAATACACTAAGTGTTACAACCTGCCTCATGTGTGAGAGTGTAATACACTGTAAGTTTGACCTGCCTCGTATTTGCGTGTGTAATACACTGTTAGTATAACCACCCGCCTTGTGTTTGAGAGTATCATACACTAAGTATGACCACCTGCCTCGTGTGTGAGAGTGTAACACAATGTAAGTATGACCACCCGCAGAAGCGGATCCAGGGGGGGGGGTCCAGGGGGTCCGGACCCCCCCCCCCCTTTTTTCACCCGAAGCAACCTTTTTTAAGGGATTTTAGACGTAATTTTGCGGCCTTGACCCCCCTTTTCCAGACGTGATGACCTTTTTTTTTAGGATTTTCATTAGTCCTCCTGGATTGGACCCCCCCCCCCTTTTCCTAAATCCTGGATCCGCCCCTGACCCGCCTTGTGTGTGAGAGTATAATATACTGTAATTATGACCACCTGCCTCGTGTGTGAGAGTATAATACACTGTATGACTACCTGCCGCGTGTGTGAGAGTATAATACACTTAGTATGACCACCTGCCTCGGGTGTGAGAGTATAATACACTGTAAGTATAAACACCCGCCTCTTGTGTGAGTATAATACACCGTATATGTAGATAAGACCACCTTCCTCGTGTGTGAGAGTATTATACACCGTAAGTATGACCACCTGCCTCGGGTGTTACAGTATAATACACTGTAAGTATAAACAACCGCCTCTTGTGTGAGTATAATACACCGTATACGTAGATAAGACCACCTTCCTCGGGTGTGAGAGTATTATACACCGTAAGTATGACCACTTGCTTCGTGGGTGAGAGTATAATACACTGTAAGTATTAACACCCGCCTCTTGTGTGAGTATAATACACCGTATACGTAGATTAGACCACCTGCCTCGTATGTGAGAGTATAATACACCGTAAATATGACCACCTGCCTCGTGTGTGGGAGTATAATACACTGTAAGTATAAACACCCGCCTCTTGTGTGAGAATATACTACACTATAAGTATGACCACCTGTCTCGTGTGAGAGTATAATACACTGTAAGTATGACCACCTGCCTCTTGTGTGAGAGTATAACATACTGTAGGTTGACCACCTGCCTCGTGTGAGAGTATTATACACTGTAAGTATGACAAAAAATGCCTCTTTTGAGAGTATTATACACTGTAAGTATGACCAACTGCCTCGTATGTGAGAGTAATTCAGTGTAAGTATGACCACCTCCATCATGTGTGAGAGTATAATAAACTAAGTATGACCACCCACCGCGAGTGTGACAGTATAATACACTAAGTATGACCACCTGCCTCGTGTGTGAGAGTATAATATACTGTAAGTATGAGCACCTGCCTCGTGTGAGAGCATAATACACTGTAAGTATGACCACCTGCCTCGTATGTGAGAGTAATTCAGTGTAAGATTGACCTATTGTCTCGTGTGTGAGAGTATAATACACTGTGAGTATGACCACCTGCATCGTGTGTGACAGTATAATACACTGTTAGTATGACCAGCTGCCTCGTGTGTGAGAGTATAATACACGTAGTATGACCACCCACCGCGTGTGTGACAGTATAATACGGCTCTAGGACAACTACCCCCCAGACAATTACCCCCCGGAAAATTACCCCCCGAAAATTACCCCCAGACAATTACCCCCCCCCCAGACAATTACCCCCCGGACAATTACCCCCCGAGACAATTACTCCCTTGGGCAAGTACCCCCCAGACAACTACCTCCCAGACAATTACCCCCCGGTACAATTACCCCCGGACAACTACCCCCTGGACGACTACCCCCATGGTATAACAACACATTTAAAGTACACTTAGTACAACCTAAAAGTTACACTTTCCGATTGTAAGTAAAACAAATACCTGAGATAATATATTTCAAACCAAGCATAGGTACATACATCATGTGTATTGTAAAAATAAATAAAAAAATCCATTACATCAGGTTTTTAGTAGCTGTTTACTAGTTCTAGGCAATGCCTTTCAGATGATTGTATTGTGTATTGTAAAAATAAATTGTAAATATATGGTAAAAAGTCCATTACATTAAATATGCTTTACATTGGCAAGTTGTAAAACAAAAGCTTTGTAAACATATGGTCCATATAACCACCCGTAAGCTTACAATATAATTCCATACGAATAGAGAAAACCGTTCATTCTGATCCATTCTTGCAAGTCTCTATAAGTAATATCATAATAAGTAATAGCATGATATTATTATCTAAAGTGATTTTCTTTTTATTTTTTTGTTTGCAATTAATTTTATTTATTTCTTTGGTTTTCTGTGCTACTCATTAGCAACACAGAAAATATTTAAATGTATAAGATGTACTTTAAATGTGCAATTTATGTTATGGGGGTAATTGTCCAGGGGGTAATTGTCCGGGGGATAATTGTACCGGGGGGTAATTGTCTGGGGGGTAGTTGTCTGGGGGGTAGTTGTCAAAGGGGGTAATTGTCCAGGGGGGTAATTGTCTGGGGGGTTATTGTCCTGGGGGTAATTGTCGGGGGGAAAATGTCCGAGGGTTAATTGTCCAGGGGGTAGTTGTCCTGTTGCCGTATAATACACTAAGTATGACCCTCTGCCTCGTGTGTGAGAGTATAATACACTGTAAGTATGACCACCGCCGCGTGAGTGAGAGTATAATACACTAAGTATGACCACCCCCGCGTGTGTGAGAGTATAAAACACTAAGTATGACCATCGCCGCGCGAGTGAGAGTATAATACACTAAGTATGACCACCCCCGCGTGTGTGAGAGTATAAAACACTAAGTATGACCATCGCCGTGTGAGTGAGAGTATAATACACTAAGTTTGACCACCCCCCGTGTGTGAGAGTATCATAAACTAAGTATGACCACCTGCCTCGTGTGTAAGAGTATAATACAATGTAAGTATGACCACCTGCCTCGTGTGTGAGAGTAAAATACACCGTAAGTATGACCACCTGCCTCGTGTGTGAGAGTATCATACTAGGTAATTATGATCACCTGTCTCGTATGTGAGAATATAATACACTGTGAGTATGACCACCCGCCTCGTTTGTGCGTGTGTAATACACTGTAAGTATGACCATCCGCCTCGTGTTTGAGACCATCATACACTAAGTATGACCACCTGCCTCGTGTGTGAGTTTGTATTACACAGTAAGAATGACCACCCGTCTCGTGAGTGAGAATATAAAACCCTGTTAGTATGACCACCTGCCTCTTGTGTGAGTAAAATGCAATGTGAGTATGACCACATGCCTCGTGTGTGAGAGTAAAATACAACGTAAGTATGACCACCTGCCTCGTGTGTGAGAGTGTAATACACTGTAGGTAAGACCACCCGCCTCGTGTGTGAGAGTATAGTATACTAAGTATGACCACCCGCCTCGTCTGTGAGAGTTTAATACAATGTAAGTATGACCACTCTCCTCGTGTGTGAGATTCTAATACACTAAGTATTACAACCTGCCTCGTGTGTGAGAGTGTAATACACTGTAAGTATGACCACCCGCTTCGTATGTGCGTGTGTAATACACTGTTAGTATGACCACCCGCCTCGTGTTTGAGAGTATCATATACTAAGTATGACCAACTGCCTCGTGTGTGAGATTGTATTACACTGTAAGAATGACCACCCGCCTCGTGAGTGAGAATATAAAACCCTGTTAGTATGACCACCCATCTCGTGTGTTATTATAATACACTTTAAGTATGACCACCTGCCTCTTGTGTGAGAGTGTAATACAATGTAAGTATGACCACGCGCCTTCTCTGGGAGAGCATAATACACTAAGTATGACCACCCGCCTCGTATGTGAGATTGTAATACAATGTTAGTATGACCACCTGCCTCCTGTGTGAAAGTAAAATACACCGTAATTATGACCAACTGCCTCGTGTGTGAGAGTATAATACACTGTAGGTATGACCACCTGCCTCGTGAGTGAGAGTTAAATACACTTAGTATTACAACCTGCCTCCTGATTGAGAATGTAATACACTGTGATCATGACCACCCGCCTCGTATGTGAGAGTATAATATACTAAGTATGACCACCTGCCTCGTGTGTGAGAGTGTAATACAATGTAAGTATGACCACGCGCCTTCTCCGGGAGAGCATAATACACTAAGTATGATCACCCGCCTCGTATGTGAGATTGTAATACACTGTAAGTATGACTACCCGCCTCGTGTGTGAGAATATAAAACCAGTTAGTATGACCACCTGTCTCGTGTGTTAGTATAATATACTTTAAGTATAACCACCTGCCTCTCGTGTGATTATAATACAATGTAAGTATTACAAACTGCCTCGTGTTTGAGAGTGTAATATACAGTAAGTATGACCACCCGACTCGTGTATGAGTATGTAATACACTGAAAGTATGACCACCCGCCTCGTGCATGAGAGTATAATACACTAAGTATGACCACCCGCCTCGTGTGTGAGAGTATAATACACTAAGAATGACAACCTGCCTCGTGTGTGAGAGTATAATACACTAAGTATGACCACCTGCCTCGTGTGTGAGAGTGTAATACAATGTAAGTATGATCACCCGCCTCGTGTGTGAGAGTATAATACACTAAGTATGACCAACCGCCTCGTCTGTGAGAGTGTAATACACTAAGTATGACCACCTGCCTTGTGTATTAGAGTATAATACACTTAGTATGACCACCTGCCTCGTGTGTGAGAGTGTAATACAATATAAGTATGACCACCTGCCTCGTGTGTGAGAGTATAATACACTTAGTATGACCACCTGTCTCGTGTGTGAGAGTGTAAAACACTGTAAGTATGACCACCCGCCTCGTGTGTGAGAGTATAATATACTGTAATTATGACCACCTGCCTCGTGTATTAGAGTATAATACACTGTATGACCACCTGCCGCGTGTGTGAGAGTATATTACACTTTAAGTATGACCACCTGCCTCTTGTGTGAGTATAATACAATGTAAGTATGACCACCCACCTCGTCTGTGAGAGTAAAATACACTGTTAATTTAAACAACCGCCTCTTGTGTGAGTGAAATACACTGTATACGTAAGTAAGACCACCCGCCTCATGTGTGAGAGTATAATACACCGTAAGTATGACCACCTGCCTCGTGTATGAGAGTATAATACACTGTAAGTATGACCACCTGCCTCGTGTGTGAGAGTATAATACACTAAGTATGACCACCTGCCTCGTGTGTAATTTTAAGCACAGCTGACTGAAAGTCATCTGAGCTATAGCGTTCACCCTTTGTCCGTTGTCCGTCCGGCCGTCTGTCCGGCCATCCGTTAACAGGGCACAAACGGTAACCATAAGACCTAGAAACGTCTTACTGTACATCTAGAGAGGTCTATAAAAAAATCTCCTTTGAAACCTGAAACTAGGTCTCTGTTGCCCATATTATACGAGCTATGGGGCTCCAAATCCCCCCCCCCCTAGAATAATGGAAAATTTGATACAAAAGCTCAAGTATCTGAACAACTAATGCATGATCCCCATGATTCTTTGCATGGATATTGATCATTGAGTGTTTCATCAGTTTCTGGAGACTTGTGGCGCCACCTGTATTTTTTCGATTTTTTACGGTTTTTTTCTCTATTTTTTAGACCTTAAAAGATGCGGTCATCTGTTTGCAGGGCACAAATCGTAACGACTGGACCTAGAATCTTCTTTCTTGACATGCAGGGAGGCCCTTAAATGAATTCTTGGAAATCCCAAAATTAGGTTTCTGTTACCAGAATCCTCTGAGCTATGGGGCTTTGAAGTACCCCCCTGAATAATGAAAAGTCTGATACTAAAGCTTCAGTATATGAATAACTAATGCATTGATTGCCATGATTCTTTCGCCTAATTGGGTGGTTTCATTAGTTCCTGCAAACTGGTCATGCCACCTGTATCTTTATGCTCCCCCCCCGCCCTTACAGGGGAGGCATATTGTTTTCAGTGCCATTGTCTGTCAATGTCGCCCTCATCTGTAGGATATCTTGTGAACACGAAAACTTTTGAGGGGCTGCATATTTTCCGCCAAAATTTGAAACACTTAATTTTTCATACCAAAATCTTAGAGGAGTTAAAAAAAACTGGTGACCTTGGCATTCATGTTTATGGTCAAATCTGGTGGAATTTCTGTGAGCCCCATAAGTTTTGAAGTATTCCTCATTTTGTCCTCAAATTTGGTACACTTATTGTTCCTTCCGAGTTCTAGGGTGATTTTGAAACCCGGTGTCCTTGACCAGGATCTTCAAGGTCAAATCAGTGGCCTATTATACTTATTGTGTTGAGAACGCAATAACTTTTGAAGTATTTCACATTTTGTCCTCAAATTAGGTATGAACACCAATTGTTCCTACAAAAATCTCAGAGGAGTTCAAAAGCCGGTGACCTTGACCATCATCTTCAAGGTCAAATCTGCCGAAATGTAAATTTTTTTAACCCCATAACTTTTGAAGTGTTTCACATTATGTCCTCAAATTTTGTACAACAATTGTTCCAACCAAAATCATGAATGAGCTTAAAAATTTGTGACCTTGACCTTTATGGTCAAATCTGCAGAAATGTGAAATTTTTGTGAACCCCATAACATTTAAAGTATTCCACATTTTGTCCTCAAGTTTGGTACACCTATTGTTCCTTCCAAGTTCTCAGGTGATTTCGAAACCCTGTGACCTTGACCGGGATCTTCAAGGTTAAATCAGCGTTATTATACCTATTGTGTTGTGAACGCGATAACTTTTGAAGTTTTTTTTCATTTTGTCCTCAAATTTGGTACACCAGTTGTTCCAACCAAAATCACGAAAGAGTTCGAAAATCTGTGACCTTGACCTTCATCTTCAAGATAAAATCTGCAGAAATGAGAAATTTTTGTGAACCCCATAACTTTTGAAGTATTCCACATTTTGTCCTCAAGTTTGGTTTACCGATTATCCCAACAAGTTCTCTGACAAGTTTAAAATCTAGTGACCTTGACCAGGAATATCAAGTTCAAATCAGCTGAATTATAGTTATTGTCTTGTGAACACGATAACTTTTGAAGTATTTCACATTTTGTCCTCAAATTTGGTATACCAATTGTTCCTACCAAGCTCTCGGATGACTTTGAAAGCTGGTGACCTTGACCAGGATCTTCGAGGTCAAATTAGCAGATTATTGTCTTGAGGATGAGATAAATTTTGAAGGGCTGCATATTTTATTCCAAAATTTGAAACACTCATTGTTCTTACCAAAATTTCATCGGGGTTTGAAACCTGCTGACCTTGACTTTTTCCTTCAAGGTCAAATCTGCTGAAATGTAACATTTTTGGGAACCCCATTAATTTTGTAGTATTTCCAATTTTGTCCTTAAATACAGTACATGAATCGTTACTACCAAGTTCTCAGACGAGTTTGAAACCTGGTGACCCTGATAAGGATCTTCAAGGTCAAATCAGCCGAATTATAGTTATTGTATTGTGGATAAGCTAACTTTGAAGGGCTGCAAATTTTCCTCTGAAATTTGAAACACTTATTGTTCTGCCAAAATCTTGGATGTGTTTGAAATTCTGTGACCTTGACCTTGATCTTCAAGGTCAAATTTATGCAATTCTAGGCTTATTGTTACCCCATAACTGAGGAAGTACTGAAGACTTTTTCTTCAAATTTGACACACCAGTTCTTTCTGCCAAAATGTCATCAGAGTTCGAAAAGTGGTGACCTTGACCTTCAATGTCTAATTTGCTGAAATGTAGATTCATTGTTTTGAGATATTGCATATTTAACCCCAAATGTTTTGAGATGGCTCATAGGGGGAGACATAGAACAGTTTTGCACTGCAGAGACAAAGCCATTCTAGTTTCAAAATTTTTACACATTTTATGTCTTTTTTTGAGAACTTCAAATGAAGCAGTTGTCCATTAACAGGGCACAAATCGTGAGTGTTGGACCTAGAATCTTCTAACTTGAAATCCTTGTAGTTCCATGAAAAATATCCTTGGAAACTTGAAACTTGGTCATGGTTAACTATATTTAGGGGAGAAAACATGATTTTTAAGCACCAAGTGGGTCAGATGGGGCAGAGATTTTATCCATTTGGCCTAAAATTCTCATACATGACTTTCAGGGAGGTCCCTAAAAATCTCCTTGGAAACCTAGTGTCACTCTGACCCATTTTCTGAAAGCTGTGTAAAAGAACTAATTTTTACACTTAATTAGTCTGGTAGGCACAAATGGTAACAGCTGCATGTAGAATAAGGTCACTGTTATATATGTCTAAGGGCTGTTGGCACAATGCATGATTTTGAGCACTCTGGGAGTCTTTTGCCCATTTTTCAAGGCTCCCTGAATTCAGCTGAACGTCATGGCCTATGGTCATGGCCCATGGGCCACTTGTCGCTTTTATGATGATAAGCAAATTGAAGCATTATGTATAGTAGGGACGAATATAACAGTTCATACGAACGTTAGATTCGATAGGTGAACACCAGATTGCTAAAAAATCACAGATAAAACGTAGACTAGATACAATTTTGTTAAAGGCTTTAACCAATCACGCCACAAGGTTTATATTGGGCTAAGTAGCAAATTTTTTACTCTCCTGGTAAATAGATCCCAAATTAGGAAATCAAGACGGTTTCCTGCACTCTATCACATGACCTACAGTGTAATCCATCACGGGCCTAGGCGCAAAATCCCGCGCCGCTGGTTGTGTTTGGAATCCCTGTGAGAGAAAATTTGCCGGGTCCTGTCAGTCCTCCCGTTGTTGTATATCATGCTACTCAAGTACTGAAAAATGTGCAATTTACCGCAGCCTGCTGGGAGAATACGCGCCGTGTGACAGACATTAATTAAAACCTGGATTTCATCAAGACAGCATATGAGACTATGCATGATTAATTAAAATTTTTTTGTATCATCAGCTTATTCTCTACACACTATGTACTTCTGATGTCAAATGAACATTATTAATATTGGCCCCTCGTACGTAGATGATGGATTCCGTCTCCGTGAAGCCCCTCATCGAATCAATCAAGTATACCGGATCCCGAGTGGTCCGCTAACAGCATTCAGTGACCGCCATTCTGGTCATTACAAACCGAAACAAAACAAAACCAAAGGCTGCCGTGATTGGTTTTATGGGCGTACCCAGAGAGGTGCCGCAGGGGGCCATGCCCCCCCCCCTCCCGTAAATCCTGGCTGCACTGCTGGGTTTAAGAAAATCCGGCACGAGAGTCCGGATGACCGGCCTTTACATTTTAAAAGCTTTCTGTCGTGTTACTCTATAAGGTGGTCTTTAGGGGTAAACCGTTGCTGGGCAATAAATGAGTTTTATCTGACAACCATGTGAACGGACTTTCAAAGTCCTCCGTCTTATTGCCCATGTGATTTCTAGCTCTTTTTGGAAACAGCGCCAGATATATATATTACACGGGAGGGGCTGTTTCACACTTTAAGTCTTTTTACATTGGTTGAAGACTCACTTTGTGAGGAATACACGTTAAAGAGGCGTTGGTCAGGTGGTTGTTCTCACTTATTTCCTTACTAAGTCAGAGAATACTCGCATGTAAGTCTTTACTGTAATACTGCCGTGATGGGCAGAAAAGGACTCCTTTAATTATAAACCTTCGAGGAATGTTTGTCCGGATAAGGATATAATTCCTACTAATTCTTCTGTTTGATAAATGAATGGGATATGCTTTGACGGCTTTTAGTATATAACCTTACTTGTCTTTCAGTGAGGGTTAGGCCTGACACAGGCGCCGAAGTCCTGACTCACGTGTGAGGCCCTGCGGATGCAGAACGACTGACGTGTTTTTGCGTAAAATCTTTTGAGAGAGGAGACATGGGCTTTGGTTGATGGAGAAACTCTGTAACTCTTCCTCTGTATTTATGTCTGTAACAGCTTTTAGTATATAACCTTACTTGTCTTTCAGTGAGGGTTAGGCCTGACACAGGCGCCGAAGTCCTGACTCACGTGTGAGGCCCTGCGGATGCAGAATGACTGACGTGTTCGTGCGTAAAATCTTTTTAGAGAGGAGACAGGGCTTTGGTTGATGGAGAAACTCTGTAACTCTTCCTCTGTATTTATGTCTGTTACATCGTAATCTACATTCTAGTACGACCCCCCCCCCCCCCCCCCGCTCTCAACCAACAACCTTTTTTTAGACCTGTCTTATGCATGACTGGGGGTTATGGGGGTTGAATCCCCCCTGCTCTTAACTAAAGACCCTTTTTTTAGACAATTTTATGCATGACACCCATTGACCTCTCCCTGCAAAAAATCCTGGATCGGCGTGTGGTTTGTGGCTTTCTCTTTCAGTTGTTTTTATTTTGCTCCTGTAGTTAATTTCTATTTCAAGAGAGATCAGTATTTTCTTGATTAACGTTGTTTAAGATATACAGCATCTCAGCTCAGTGGCGGGGATTATTATCAACGCGACATATGTTAGGGATCGGCTTTCTTATCATTATACATAATACCGTACCGCGTGAAGAGTAATCACGTACATGACATTTCAAGGCCATCCTCAGACTAAGGGTACCTACGTCACTGAAGTTTAAAATTTCCTTTGTATATCACGTCTGTTTCATTCAAGTAACATGGATCAATGAAAGCTATCAGCGGGGATAAATGAATAGGCCTATCACTGAAATCAAAGAGCAGAACGCATGCAGCATGTTATTACTCAATAAATAACTCTGGCGTGACAGGATGGTTCAAGGCCGGGAGGTCTGACCCTGCTAAAATGGCGTCATGGAGGGCTCTAGTTTGTCAACAACATTCTGGTGGTTCTAGCTTTATCTATCAAGGACGCCTAAAATGAAACCTTTAAACTGATCTCAGTATTGAGTGCCTGACCGAAACCTAGTCCAATACTAACCCGGATGGCCACATGATGGGCTGAGTAATCATACTCGGGATTTAAGCTTTATTCATTAAAGGTTGCAACTTTTCTGTTTGAAATTTTGGTAACATTCTGAGGCTTGCGGACTCCTTTAGTGTCGTTACTTTTGTTCCAGTTTATATGTTTGACTCTTTAGGGACTGTAATAAATCAACTGGAAAGAAGCATCCAATTTTCGTTTAAAACATTTATTTAAATTTCTTAATTTTTTTTACGAAGTATACATCATACATAGTACGATATATGTGCATTTATACGTTCAAAATTGATACCATGGATTGCAGGAAAAAAACAAGATTCAGGATATATGTAAAGGTGAATCGAGGGAAATGTACCTGGCTCAATTTATCCTGTACTGTACTATGTTACGGGGTGACATAAAAGCGGACAGAACTGTCTCGCTAGTAAAGCTTACTTTTCTAGCGAAGCGGTTGGAACGCCGGACATATGCGCCAACGACATGGGTTCGACTCCCGGATCGGCCCAGAATTTTTCCCTGAGCAATTTGTCTTCGTAACAAAATGGGGGCTCGTCCAACGGGACAGTAAACTTTGTGGCCCAGGGAATAAGCTCACCAAAGTTTGACTCCTGGGATAATTAGTCTTGTTCTGATAGCAGAACAATCTTAAGAGGGGGTGTGTTACGGGGTGAAATAAAAGCGGACCGAATTGTCTTGCTAGTGAAGCATGCTTTTCTAGCGAAGCGGTTGGAAAGCCGGGCATGTGCGCCACCGACATGGATTCGAATCCCGGATCGGCCCAGAATAATCTCCTGAGCGATTTGTCTTCGTAACAACTATTATAGTTCGCATTATACTACTATTCTTTAAGTAATAACCACTCAGTGGACATTAACAGCAGGTGATGTTAGCTTGCTCTTATTGAATCCTCTGAAAAATCCAAACTTCAAAATTTTAAGATAAACATTTATTCTGCTTATAACTAAAATACTTTTTATTTTCTTATAAATAAACTCAATGACAACTTGGGGATTATATTTGAGGTTAACACTAGTTATGGTCATAGCAATAGATAATTAGTGTAATACTAATATACAGATTCTGAAACCTCAGTAATAGTTAAATTATATCAAACTGTCCTTAAAACAAAATAATCATATTTTAAAATACATTTTAAATGTGTAAATCAATTGAAACGTAGAATGGTTAAAGTTTCAGTAATAATGTAATAGGTCTAATTTAAGGAGTATTTTATTTGCGAACAATTGAAATAAAATACACCACCAAATGTCCAAAAGGTATAAAGAAATAAAACTTCAAACATGTTACCTTACCAGGCGGGCAGATGACCTGCGTGGCGCACGAGGCTGGACCGTGTTTGCATTCACTAATTGGTCCAAATTTCATCCGTGTTCATCCGTGCACATTATTGAATATTCCTGGAAGTCCGTCCTGAATCCATTTCATGAACCGGAACAACACCAAAATCCAGTCGAATCTACATTGACCATTTCCTGAGGTTTCTTGAAAATTTCATGGCATTCTGTTCATGATTTCGTGAGTTATGTTGTGAACAAACACACACACACACGAACGGAAATGAAAGCATACACTCTTTGCGGTGGCAAATATCCCAAATCAGTAATTTCTTTCTTGGCTCAGCGCCCACTCTCACAAAAATCATTAAAAGCCATTACGTAGTTTCAAGATTTTTAGGATACAAGCAAGGTATCTTTGAACTTTTATGGGCACGGAGTTTATGATGTTTTCAAGGTGATGTTGCCAAGAGCTATTATTGTGAAGTGTAGGTCAGATAGGACATAAGACAGTGTGTTCAAAGGCAGCTCCAGACTCCCGAATGGCCGGAGACGCTATAAAGGGGCTCTACATAAACGAGGACTTAACGAAAGTCATGCTAAACATGTTCCGCTCGGCTTTGAGTATGAAAAAAGAAAACCTTGTGTCTGACTTTTGGACAGACGACGGGGTTGTGTGTGTTAGAGACCGGTAATGCAAAGTTCAAATACCCGGCGGAATTCTTTTCATGGGTTGAGGCAAAGGAACAAAATCCGCCTGAGGCAGGTAAATTCCAAATACCAGATATTTATCGTCGTGGAAACCGATAAATTTATTGAATGTTGACGTTAAGGTTTTAAGTAAAATACTAGTTGAATGATTAAAAAAGTCATTTCACAATAAATTGATAATGACCAGACAGCTTTTATTAAAGCTCGGGGAATATCAGATTCAAATCGGTTGATTAGGGATATTGTCGAATATTCTATAATTAAAAACAAAAGCGCCATTGTGTTAGCTGTCGATTTGGCCGCAGCATTTGATTCCACAGATCACAGTTTTTTATTTGCCACACTGGAAAAATTTGGTTTTGTCCAAAATTTTTTTCACATGGCCTGAAAGGTCATCAAGAGGGCATATAGTTGGGCTTTAATATAGTCTCGGTGTGACATGGTGTAAAAAAATTAGAGTTTTTTCGTCAATCCCTTTCAAGTTTCGGAATTTAGAAGCTGAAATCCTTACGTGTGCATGATATGAACATTAAATCAGCAGTGCTTCAGGGTAAAAAATGCCATGACCAAAGTTGGGCATCATTAAGGTACTGATTTATATTAATGCGAATAACATAACATTTGAAAAATGCAGATCTAACTTTCGGTATACGATTGAATCTTGATTAGGTGAAGTTATACCCATGAAAAAAAGTCTCTTGCTTCAGCAATTCTTATGTTAAGTGAGTAAATATTTTTCCTGATTTATTACAAGGTGCATTATGTTCGACCCATAACTTGAAAAAAAATTTCGCAATACTGACCTAAGTTTTAGTTTGTACATAGGAAATGAATGGAAGAATATGCATACTAAATATGATAAAAAACAGATCAGCAGTTTTGATATAAGGCAGACCTGAAATGTAACAATGGGGTTTTAATGGAAAATGCAGGTGTTTCCTTGACATATCCAAGGAACGAAGTCCTAGTGACCCAGTTTGTAAGAGATTTTGGGGACATCTAACTGTATGCTGAATTTTAGATTCGTAACGGTCCAACGGTTTCAAAACGTGCCAGTTTTACGGACGGACAGACGGACGGTACGAAAGACAGATGGACGGACGGACAACCGACGGAAAAAAGGCTTTCGACTATAGCTCAGAAAACTTAAAATCAGCTGAGATAAAAAGTCTGAAGCAGCTTATCTAAGTAGGAGGATTGCAAATTCAATTTATACATACGATATGAGTGGACCAATTTCCATACATATGCGATTAAGTTCTTAGGGATCTGGTATACATATTATGTTGATTTAAGCAGCCAATTGAACTTAGAACATGTATATAATAATATGAGGAATGTATTAAGTTTATGGAAGTCAAGGAATTTGACTAAACATGGGAGAAATAGCGTGTTAAAATGTATGTGTATCTCAAAGGTACTGTATTTTACGAATATCCTAGAACCGCCGAAAGATTTTGTCAAACAGGTTAAAAATTGCATGGTAGCTTTTATTTGGTATGGTAGAAAACCTTAGATTGAGTATGCGGATCTAATAAGCGGTACTGAAAACGGCGGTATAAAACTACTCGATATTGATTGTGTGTTAGAAAGCCAAAGGATTATGTGGATAATAAGGATGAAAACTGTACAAATTTCAAAATGTACGGTGATACCAAACTTCTATTTTAAAAATTTTCAAGTAATCTAATTATATCATAGCAACGGCTGATAGAACTGTTGCCAAGAGAATGTAATGTAAAGCTTATATAAAACACATTTTATTGAATGGTTGTTTGTTCACCAAGCTATACCTCAGAACTGGAAAAAAAAACTCACCAAATTAAAGAACCAGTTGATTTTTATGCCATCACCAGAGACCGGCATTGGGACAAAATGGGGTAGACATAAGAAACATTAATTTTAGATATATATATATATATATATATATATAAATATATGATGAAATGATTAAAAAAGAGAGTATGAGAACCTCTTTGTAAATCATATCATTTTAACCGTAAAGGCAAAGCTCTACATCTGGAGAACAGCTGACAACAACAGATGATCATATTGTATTGTAGAACGTGAATCGGTCATGCATTTGTTTTGTGAATGCTGAGTCAGCATAACGCTTTATTGTAAGATAAAAGAATGGGCCTGCAACTATGGATTTAATCTACCACTATTGAATATATGTATATTTCAATGCATGGGAAGTAGCATAGATGCCAAAATAAGGCTCTTATCGACACTTAATCGTTAATTTTTAAATTGGTGGTATTTTCTGACAGAGGAAAGTTTGATGCTCCATCTTTTAATAATTTGATGTTTGATGCTCCATCTTTTAATAATTTTCTTTAAAAAATAATGTGTATTGAACTAGGGTAGCAGAAAAAGAAAACAAACTCGATAAACATATACATCAATAGAAAATTATCCAACCAGGTTAAATGTGATCATACTGTAATGTTATATTGATTATAAAATTTAATGTGATTGTATGCAGATTATGTTTGGCTACGTTTAATATTAAACTTTCCTCAGGGGATTACGGTGATGAAATGAGCAATAATGGGGAAAAATGATGCTCAAAACAAAGGCCGAGAAAGAGAAAAAAAAGAAGTTCCATTTAGGATAAATTACCATGACGTCATAATTTATCCTCACGACAAACAAACAAAAAAGACGATTGTTTACATCATCCTGACGCTTCTGCTGGCGAGAACCTTAAATAAGCAAACTATCTCGACGCAAATATATGATAGTACAGGCAAATTGTGAAAACAGACGCAGGGGTGTAATAAGGGGTGCAAAATACTAAAGCTTCTATTTATCGGCCAGTCTCGCGTCCCCGCATACCCCCCCCCCCCCCCCCCCCCACTGCTCGGGCAGTTGTTCATGGCAGCTAAAAAAACAGCTACGTTGCTGAAGGACGGAGGTATTTAAATACATTTTACATATTCTCTTGGCATCAAATACCGGTATTTTATCTCTTGTCGATAATCGATAATAGAATTCTGCAGTTCACCAGTCCACACTTTGTAGCAATTAGTGCCAGGGCCGAAAATTGGTAAGAACTAAATAGTCGATATATATATATACATATATATATATATATATATATATATATATATATATATATATGTGTGTATCTTTAATCGGAAATGCTTGGTTTTTCACGGCCTATAGTTCGATTTTTTCCGTAGGAAGGACGATTCTTACAGGAAACTGGGAGATCAGTACAATCGTACAGATCTATGCGCAAGAGTAAACTAATATTACTAAATGAGCACGCCTTTTCAACCCCGTCAATATTGTAGTTAAAAATACTTTTAAAGCACTTACTCAGCGAGGACACGATGTGTCTTTTTATCAGGTTCTGTCTGGGAGACATGAGAAGCGTCACGGGAAAGGTTTTTACTCCAGGGCCGGAAGACGTCGAAATTGTGTGAATTAAAAGATGACATTTTAAACCAAGACTTTTACAGGACAGCCGGTGGCACTCCATTAGTAAGACCTTCGTCACGGACTGTTTCCAGTATCGTCTTCTTCTTTCTTCTAAAGGCTGATTTTTAAAGGTCCACAGTCGTCAGGGTCTGCAGTTTTTCTGTAGGTTTCAATTTTACCCAATATTTCCAAAACTGGTCTTGATAAATAACTCACTCCAAATAGAAATAAAGAGGATAACAGAGATCAGGACAAAAAAGTTCTTTTATATATTTTTTAGCAAGTCTTGCTAATGCGTACCTTCTTTTAAATATATTTCTTTTATCTATCCGTAGGCTCCATGCTCTTGAAGTTAAGCGTGTCATCATCATTCTGGTCCGAGGGATGAATGAGCCCACCTTGCCTCACCCGTCCCATAAATTAGTCCATCATATTTGTTTTCCTGTTGCTATATGCCTATACTTTTAAGGATTATTTAAACATTGAGTGAATTGGGATTCAAAAGTAGTTTCGAGAATTTATTTACGCTAAAACAACTGAAATAATTTGGCACCCACATTACAGGAAGGCGAAATTAAAATGACCATAAATCCAAAGCTTGCTTACAAGAACAACAAAGTAACATCTAATTGTTGCTTCCCCTAAGCAAATCAGATAAAATATAAGGTCAGTAGGAGTCAAAAGGTCATGAGTTTTTCGCCTCGGCCAAAATCTAGAAATAGCGACTCATTTCTCTGCATGCTGGATATTGATTAAATGAACAAATTTTATCCTGAAATGGGTTGAACACATATTCAGACACTTATGATACTTCTTGTTCACACATGTTAAAGGATTTCAAAAAAGAACATCCGCACATGTAGTGCCATGATAAGAATGTTGTGTTAAACATGGTATCAACCACTGGCGCAACACAGCATTCGCTGACTTTCCACCCCAAACGTGGCACTGCTATAAACACAGATTGCTTACTTTAGACTCGGTATTCCAGAAATAAAGCCACCTCTTGAACTAACTGTGTTATACGATCGGAATAAATATATGGCCCAGCTGATCACTCTTTGGCTGTTGTCTGCATGATCAGATGTAGATAGAACTGTTTTGAATTTCCTGCATACACTTGAATTCAAAGACGTCAATACATTAGAAGCAGACTGGACACACACACATCCGACTCCTCCACCATTACTCTCGATTTGGGTCTCCCTGTTGTCTCCCAGGGGGATTTTACGTCACAGCATTTATTGAACGAAGTATTTTCGAAGGCTGTTCCAAGTGACCGACAATGTATCGTTCTAATTCTTCGTGATATATATATATATATATATATATATATATATATATATATATATATACAAACACAAAAAAAAACGACTAATGCCGTGTTCCAGTCACACGTAAATATTTAGAAACCCTTTCATTTTTTGTTTGAAAACGTTTCAGTGCATCTCACTCTAATTTTACATTTCTATGATATATATTCCCAAATGTTTCATTATGAAAACAAGCATACCACGAAGTTCAGCATTGTCACGGATTTTGCAATTACATACTTATCCCAGAATTTTCTGCCGATGACCCATTTGAAGAAAAGTTAGAAATAATATATAGTGGAACAAGATAGTTAATGGTTTATTTATTCTCTGTCTATCTCAATTTAAACTAATTAAAATTACTGCGAGTGGCTTACATTTGGAACGAACTTACTTATACTGCCATCTTGAAAGTACATACAGATATCCGTCACACCCCCTTTCTGTATGATTCTCCACGTTATAATTTGTTAAGTTATTGGACTTACTGAGACACTGAAAACTTTTATTTATTGTCACTCCGCCGAAGTAATGGACATCCCAGGATCTTTAAACGGTGGACTAAACTTGGTGAAACTCGCACATACACTCAAAACATGAAAAAGACGGGTAAATAAGACAATTACAGTATTATCAAAGAAAACTTTCAATTCTCCGGAGTGGCGTTCCACGCTCAGGTCCCAATTTCAAAACCGTATTAATACACACTGTGAAACAGAGTCCACACACTGTACAGTTGACAGAAAGTTCGCATGACCCCTAGGCCGCTGGTCACAAGATCGTCACGCACAAGTTCACTTGGTTTACCACTGTACACACGCACGGGCGCCCCTTGCTTTAAAATCAATCAGGGTCTTAAAATCAATCAGGGTCTTCAAATCAATCAGGGTCTTAAAATCAATCAGGGTCTTCAAATCAATCAGGGTCTTAAAATCAATCAGGGTCTTCAAATCAATCAGGGTCTTCAAATCAATCAGGGTCTTCAAATCAATCAGGGTCTCTGCTCTTGAAAAATCACAGACAGTAGGATCTGTACCTGAATATGTCCCAGTACCCGACTCTGTTCGGTACCATTCAAAAGCGTTTCAGCGCATCAATTGTCCAGGTCTGCTTGCTGAGCATCACCACTGCAGCTTTACATCGGCTGTTTACAAGGCCGTCTGTAAACACAACTTGCGTATCTGTACACAACTCTCAAGTCTGTTAGAGAGATATACGTTGGTCGCCCGCAGACTCATCACACATCACACATCGAGGTATCGTCTCTTCGCTGAGCAGCTCAGCCAACCTCTGACCCTCCTCTAAATCGACAAACGGCCAGACTACATCAAGCGCTCCGACCTAGGAGTTTGTGTCCTTGCTTTCCTCTTTCCAGCTTATTTTCCGATGCTTACGTCACACCTTTCTACCATCATTATCCGTTCGCCCCACGATATTATGTGTCCTGTCGTTCAATTGCATGAATACAAAAAAAATTGACACGCCTCCAGAGACAAAAGTATGAGAAAAACCAAACATGCATGTGCGTTGCCTTTGAATTCTACAGTATTAATGTGCCACAGGAGCCGGTCTTAATATTACCACAGTTATGAAGGTTCTGAACCTAACCCAAACAAAACACTTGAGTTCCCTACACCTATTTTCCCACGCTTACATCAATAACTTGAAGAAACAATCAACTGGCTGTACTCTCCTTACTTAAATGTGCAATACCATGATACTAACATTAATAAGTCACAGCTCTCTGGTGACATTTATTCATTAATAAATAATACCAAGATTTAAAACAAAACACAGTTATATTAAAGAATGTACATACAGTGCTTACAGGAATTCGCTGTCCATGACCATTCCTTGCGTTATCCAAATTAATACGCATAATGATATCGAATATTACTGTTATAGATTTCATAACTTACCTCCTACAGTTCCTTGTTTTTACTGATAATTCTTCTCATACCAAATACACTGGATCCATTAAAGTATTTTATCATTCACAAAAAAAAAAAAATAATTTAATGCTAAATGTCAACTCTGCAAGTTTCAATCTAAGACATTTAAGAATGTGGTGGTCCCATCAAGGTTAATATGAAGTTTTCTTTACATTGCGATGGGGTCATTAAATTATACTTTTTCTTTATGATTCACTATATATTGTCAACATGTTGGTGACAATGTTGGGCTAATAGTGACTTATCAGTTCATCGACGAACAATTAACATTTGAAAAATCATTTAAAATTGTAGCAATGCCTCCATTGATTTCAAGTCTTTTAAAAAGAATGTGCTGTCATCGGCAAAGAGACATTGTTTAATTCAGTGCCGTTTATGACGATACCTTTGACCAAGTTGGATTGACGGACCATAATTGCCAATATTTCAATCACCAACAAAAATAAGTAAGGCGCCAACGGATCACCTTGTCTTGTTCCTCGCTCTAATTTAAAATACCCTGTGGTAAAACCGTTGATTATTATGCAGTTTTCTAATCCTTTATGTAATTATTTAATCCAATCAATAAATGTATTTCCAAATCCAAATTTACGTAATACAGTAAATAAAAATACATAATCAATTGAGTCGAACGCTGCCGCAAAATCAACAGAAAATAAGACAGATATCTCATCTTCTATATAAAAATAGTCTATTATATCGCTGATAAGACGAGTTGTATCAGATATCTTTCGCTCCTTCATAAAAGCAGTTTGATCCTCGCCTATTAGACTAGGTAATACTCTCCATTTTCCTCCTCGGTTCTCACTGCTTTGATATATTCTTTCATTCCTTTTATATAATTCTGATCCTGTAGGAGGGAGAGATTAAATTTCCAATGGGACGGTCCGTGTGTAGGGTTATTTATTGAACATATATCTGCGATAACAGCTGAATGATCCGTCAAGATAGCTGGAATAATTTGTACATCCTTTACAATGGTACTTAATTCAGAACTAACCAATAAAAGGTCCAATCTACGCTGGTTGAAGGGATTGAACGACCACCATGTATATTTTATTTTAAACATCTTTTACAAGGATAGCCTATATTAAGCACATTTGCTGGTTTTCAACAGGGTCCTGGATAAAATTAGAACATATAAAATGAATAAAATATACATCATACAGATTCAGATTAAACATGACATAGTGTTATATATATTAAATACATAGTTCAGCATATAGCGCGAACGATTAAAAGATGTTATGCAATAATGGAACATAGTCGTTACATAGAAGACATTGAAATAAAATAAAATAAAATACATATCAATCTCATGAAATTGATGAAAGGTAGATTTATGGTAATATACAAGTTAGAATAATATAAAATTAAGCTATCGTTGCATCAAACATGTATATAAACGCTTAAAATGGTCGTGATCTGAGGCATACTTTAAGGATAAAGGCAGTTGATTCCATAGATATGGACCTGCATAGCTAAAACTAGATTTAAAACGTTCACGCCTGGGCTTCGGTAAAATCAAATTATGGCTTTCAGAAGATGGTGTTTCATATAGCATCCATTGCAACCTGAGAACAGTTTTTAAATATTCAGGTATGTCTTCAGACAAACATTTATATACAATTGAACACAAAAGATACCGATACCTTTCTTCCACAGTCATCCACCTAGTTGTTTAATTAATGACGCAGGCGAAGTGTTAAAGTCAAATAGTACCGAATTCTGAAAAGGAATAATTGAATAAGAGAAAGCAATCTTATTTTTGTGTGCTGAATTCAAGGTTCAGATCGAATAACTCAATCTGAGAGAAGCCGAAAAGAATGTATTAAGAGAAACAAGGGGACAGGAAGACCGGCTCCTTCTATTTTTATATTTCAGATAAAGTTGGTTAAATAAGACATATTCAAGGTGAATTTACGCAGATCGTTATCTCTAAGTGAAAAATAAACTATCCAAAGTGAAATAATTAACCTATTAATGTTTTTTAACATATCTTTAACATTTATACAGATTGGTGATAAACAATCGAGGTCACCTGTGGACTCGCATTACCTTGGAGTAGACGTGAGTTGGGGTTGTACACTGGTGTGTTGGACATCCAGGGATTGAGCAAACGTAATGGGTGGATTACGTCTCAACTCCTCTAGCCAAGCATAACATTTTGTGCCGGCAAGTGAATCGCAGTACCTTTGATGAGCGAAAACAACACCATCCGTTGTCCAACAATCGTTAATGAGGTTGTAACGCTTCATGCTCAGAGCCGAACGGAGCATATTCCATCTAGTCTTTGTGAGATCCTAATTCACATAGAGGCCTTTACCCTGATCCCCGGCCACTCTGAGGCGAGCTTTGCCTTTCATGAAAGCCAGTTTTGTTTTGTCGGACAAAAACTTACCAAGAATAAGTCCCGGCTTGCCCCCTGGCAGGGGTCTACCTGTTCTATGGGACCGGTCAATATCGTCCTTACTGATATGAACATCCATCAGCTTCTTGGCCATGTCTGTAACTAGTTTGTCTGTGTCCACACCTCTATTTTCAGACCATGTATATGTTTTCCTAACAGATTTTCTCCTCGAGTACTGTTGTTGACTGTCAATTTCATCTTTCATTTCACAAACTGTGTTCTCCAATTCCATCACACGTGTTGTTAGTTGTTCAACTTTCAGTTTTTAGTCTTTCAACTTTTTTTCAATCGCTACATCCACGATAGTTTTCAATGAAGTTTTAATAACTTCAGATTTCAGAGCTGCCTCTAAATATTTTGTAAATTTATCATAGTCACTAATCACAATAGTCTGCTCACGTCCAGTTTGTTTTGGTTTTTGGCTCAAATAAGACAGAGGATATTCATCAGAGGATTGTTCCATATCACTCATATTGATATCTTTATTTGGACGTTTTTTATCTAGATGGAATGAATTACTACCAGAGGAGTCGCTATGAACTCGTTTCATATCTTGGTTACACCGGATAGTGGTTTCCATGAAGCTATTTCAATCCCTGATTACCTCATGCATTTTCCCATGCGACCTTGACCTCACAAATATCAGTTATATTGCAGCTACACCAAAACTGCTGATATTTTAATAACATTCAAGGATGCACTTATACACTTATTTGCAAAATGTAGACAAGCACCTTAAACAGTAATAATACCTGCACTTCTTTTACAACAAACACCTGTAAGTCTGTACAACTAAATTATTTACGGAGCCGGTCTTAACTGGTCTTACTAGAAAAACGCCATCTGGTGAAAGAATAAAAAACATGTATAATTAAGATTATTTGAACTTTTTTCAATAAACAGATGAGAAAAAAACTTGTTGCAAAATTAATTCATTTTGTTGGCTACCCGTCTTTATATCGAATCTCTCTTTCTTTCTTTTCTCTCTCTCTCTCTCTCTCTCTCTCTCTCTCTCTCTCTCTCTCCCGTTCTCTCTCTGTGTCTCTGCCTCTCTTTCGTGTTTCTCTCTGTGATGGCGCAGTAAACCATTAATCACTAGCCACATATACTTTGCAATAGCGTTTGGCGTGGAACGCAACTTAGTCACGTCATTCATCTAATCGTTTAATTTACAAGATATCCCTTTTACTGGCCATCCTTCTTTTAGAAGTACATGCTTCTTTGTCATTTACCTCTGCTACCTTAAACAGTTTCTGATCTCTGGCTTCCCTCACTACAATGTGTTACTAAGACAAATAAATGAGGGGAAAATCCTGGGCCGATTCGGCAGTCGAACCCAGGTCGGTGGCGCACAAATGAGAACAGTTTTAATAAATAATATAGCACTAAAAACAGTATATCACACCTAAGATACCCATTTAAAACCGACAAACCTACAAACAATGGGTCGTTGATGATCAATTACAATGTATAGTAAATAATATTTGTACAAAAAAGGGAAAATAAAAAAGTAAAAAAAAATTCCATATCAGCTAGATGGTATGATAGAACATTATGACTTTATAATAGAGAATCCGACTAGGATACGTCTAATTAAAAGGTAAAAACAGGACCAGTACAACTGACAAGCAATCGGCAGAAGCAGTCAGTTTGCACCACCCGTGACACTCTCATGTGGACATGATGATGTGCTTCTCCGAGTATATTGTTGAGCACATTTAACCTTGATCGAACAAAGTTATATACATTTATACTGGATTGAATACCAGGGATAATTAGTGCACTCTGGCCCACTGTTCCCATGTTGATTGTTAATAGCGGTTGGTTTAGAAGTAGGGGTCGTGAGCTGGTCTGTATATAATAAAGTATACTGTAACCCCGAGGGGTACCACGCACTTGGTTACCTTTCCGTTCCCAGATGGTTTATATGCTGAATGCAAAAACAAGACGACCAGAGGTCACGCGCTTGCCGGAATTCAGACAAACAGTGATACCAAGGTCAAGGTCAGTGAGGACAGGTTGACGAAAAATGAGGTGCAGTTTATGTGGCTGTGATTTTTTTCGACAAAGACGTGAAGGAAAATCTCTGACCCAAAGTAGCAGACAGATAACTAGATCATGTCAGAAAAAAGACAAATGGGAAGTGCCATAGTTTGTGAAGATAGGACCAATATGGACAAAGTTAAGAGGAAAATAGGATTTTGACCTGTTTTGATGACCTTGAAGCAGAACTTTGACCTTTTAAAAAATTATACATAAAACGTTCAAAAATCATACCGATATACGATACATGTGAAAGTTTCAAAGTGATTCCTGGTAAACTGTCGCCTGTAGAATGTTATATATCATACGCAAGAATCAGCAAGCAGGCGAAATTGAGGACAAGTGACAAACAGACAGACATACTGACAAAGTGACACAAAGTTGAGACTAGATGACTAGATACGATTATGGAAAAGACAAGGAGGGAGAAAATGGGCCAAATTATGTGAAGATATAACAAATATGGACAAAGTTATGGAAAAAAATAAGGTTGGGATGTGTTCTGATATACTTAAACTTGAATTTTGACCTATTAAAAAGTACACATACGGCTTCCAGAAATACTTCCGATATGTACAGGTTAAAAAGGGATTCCTGCTAAACTGTGGCCTGTAGAATTATATATGGCACAGGCAAGAACCAGCAAGCAGGCGAAATTAAGGACACCTGACAAACAGACAGACATACTGTTTAAGTTACACAAAATGGATACCAGTTGATTAGACTAAATTATGCAGAAGTCAAAGATGAAAAGAAGGACCAAAAGTTTGTGAAGATAGGACCAGGATTGACAAAGTTATGAGGATAATAACATTTTGAAATGTTTTGAAGTAACAGACATACTGACAAAGTGACATAAATTTGAGACCAGATGACTTGACTAAGTTATGAAGAAGACCCAGAGGAATAAAGTAAGTTATAGTTTATGTAATTTAGGTTTAACATTTAGGTTATAGTTTATGTAATTTAGGTTTAAAGTTTTGGATATATAGCCACAAAATTATATGTTGTGGTTGTTCGATTGCAGCGCCCCCTAGAGGTAATATCCCAAAAAATGAAAAATCACCTTCAAGATATTAGTGCATGTCATAAGATGTACCATTTTCAAAAGGATTCATGCAAAACTGTGGCCTGTAGAATGCTATATGTAAGATGCAATAACCAGCAAGCAGGTGAATTGAGAACAACTGACAAACAGACAGACATACCGGCAAGTGACACAAGGTTTAGAGGTGGTAAGCTGGTGCACCCAGGGAAAGAGGCATGCTTGTGAGCTCTCAAAATGTATCTTCAAAAACCCTTGCTTTAAAGGCAAGTACCTGTAAGATATTTTCACATTAACAAATTTAACAGCCTTACTTTTCTTTCTAAGTAAATTTCAGAGGCTAAAGTTTCATGGAATTCTTGTAATAATAACTTTTTTAAGATTCAATAGACTGCCATTCGCCAGTGTCTATTGTTCTTTTCATTGGGAGCCTTGACACACCTGTCAATGCCCAAAAGTCCACGAGTACTGAGTAGGAAAGGTTGTATTGACAACAGGAAATGCGCCCAATATCACCGAGATACACCAGCTAGCCTGTAAGTTTTGTAAGCTTTCTATACTTGTCTTATGTACATGATACAAGAGAAAACTACTCAAAAATGACACATATAATGTAAACCATCTATATGGGCCTTCTTTAATTCATAAGACTGTTGTCTGATAAAATATATTAAGGTTTTCATGATGACAGAAAAAGATTAAGTTCTACTTTATCGAGTACTTTAAGTATCTCTAGTACATCCCCACAAGGTTATCAACTTTCAATAAAAAACTAAATACAGTTTCATAACTGTTTCTGGTGACAGTGAAAAGTAAAAATAAAGAAATGGCAGAAGGGATGGTAACACATTAAGTCCTCAGTGACATGCTAGTACAACTGAAATTAGAGATAAGAAACGATTTCAGATCTGTCATAGATACATATATAGAGAGAATGGAATGCAGAGTATTTGAACTCGAAACCAAAAGAGATGCTCTAGAGAGAAAGATTGCCAGGTTAGAAAAAGAAAACTGTGACTTGAAAAAAGAATCACAAGAAAGTGAAGAGAAAGCACAGCAAGCGGAGGTACTAGCCACTAAGAACGAGCAGAACTCCACAGGCTGAATGTCAGAATCACTGGGGTTACAGAAAAGGCAACAGATGAAAACTGTCGAGAAACAGTTTATCGCCTACTAAATGGGAAAAAATGCACATAAACATGCCAACAAATGCCATAGATCCTGTACACAGGGTAGGTAAAAAAAGACAGGATAAACCAAGACCAATAATAGTGAGGTTTAAAATTTAGATGACAGAATAGCAGTACAAAAAGAGAGAGAACAACTAAAGAATACAAGGGTCATGATTGTTGATGACTTGTGTAAAGAAATGGTTGACATGTTCAACAGTTAGAAATGACCCTGAGGTATTAACTGCATAGACTTGGAATGGCAAAATATTTGCCAAAGATAAAGGTGATTTCAATCATATTGTAGAGGTGAAATATGGTGATAACCCTCGGGAGTTGTCCCTACATTAGTCATTATATTATAATACAGTAAGGGGACAAACAACCTAGTCTGAATAAGTGATGTATGTTTTGTTATATTCATTGTTATATGAAGATAACAATGAAAAGAAGCAGGTCAAAATATTCTTTTGGTTTATTTGTAAGTTCATGCTTGCTAATATACTTAACGTTAGTGTTTGTCAGATGCTTGTCTGTGTTAATATAGTTTATGTATCCTAAATTAGAGAATGTGATTATCAATATTAGAGAGGCCAGTCGTTATTTTTCAATAGAAAGAGACACTCGCCAAGGTGATCCTATGGCATATTATCTGTTTATGGTTGTACTGGAAGTTTTAGCCCAACAAATTCGTACTAATAGAAACATTAGAGGGATTACTATGTCATCCATAGAGCATAAAATGTGTTTGTTTGCCGATGATTCGAATTTCTTCCTTCAAGAGGAAAATTCTTTTAAAGATAAGTATAAGTTTTAAAGTGTTTTACACATTTTATTCACATAAAAATCAGAGGCGGCATGGCTTCGCAGGTATAAATATCATCAGAACAAGTCAATTATTGAAAAGGGTTAATTTGCATGCAAAGTTTATACGAATTTTAGGTATGTACTTTTTCTATGAATCTGATATGGTTATGAAAAAAAAATCACCAGACTTAAAGAAAAAAAATCCAAATTTTCAATTTATGGCAACAACGCTCATAGACAGTATATGGTAAAATTATGTGGTTCGGTCTCTCATTATATCAAATAGTTTATAAGTAACAAACATGTGTGAACCGACGGAAGGTTTTATTGAATATATATAAAGTGCAGTAAATAAATTTGTATGGAATGGTAAAAAAGCAAAGGTGAAGTATAACACTGCAGTAAGTCCATACAGTAAAGGGGGTCTGAATCTATCAGATGTTATCAGATGATAAAAGCTCAGCATGTTTTATGGATAAAATTACTCTTTCTTGAACAGGGAAATCCTTGGACCAAGTTGGAAACAAAGCATTTGGAAAAAAATGGAGTTGTTGCCTTCATATGAAAGAATTTTAATGTAAATATAATTCCAAAGTTAATACCAATGTTCACTTGTTTTGTCCTATACCACTGAATAAGCAGGTTTGTACTGACAAAGCTTGGAAACAAAATTCCCTATTACCATACCAGACACTCTTTTCTTATCTGTCTTTAACAGGTATGCCAGTGTAACACTAAAAATTCTGTTCTGTGTCGATACCATAGTATACTATAGGGAAAGTACATACATGACAATGTGAATTATTATTTTAAACGCTAGCATATATACATTAAAAAGATATAACTGTTACCAAGGTTTTACATATTCAGTCTATTCATAAGACGTGTACAGGATACTTGAACAGTTTCCTATCTTCATTAAACTTAACAGACAACGTAAAACACAAATAGATAAATAAATAAAATCACGATGGGAATGTATAAAACTTGCAATTTCTGCTTACATGTATGGGATGTTCAAAAGCATGATCCGTCCCTACATTACATATAAAACTATAGCTGTTGAACCCAAGCTACAGTGTACATCTTGTCACTGTCAACAGTAAGACTTATATTGGTAGAATAATATAACCTTGCCACACCGGTCAGCTATAAACTACTGATATTATCTTATTCGAAATTGTGTAACACGTTAATACACACAATAAAAGGTAAACTAAAAATATAAACATATATATATATATATATATATTCATACTAACAACCATGCAGTTAATGATTTCAAGATTATTTTGTAAAGAAGATATCTATCTATCTATCTATCTATATATATATATATATATATATATATATATATATATTTATATGTCTTTCCCATTTGACAAACATACTTCAGCGTACCAGCAATATAAACCAGAAAAAACATCCTGTTAATGGATCACATCATACTGTCACTTACTCAGTTTTATATGAGGAATCTTCTCAATAAAACTAAGATTTACCATTACAAGTGTTACTTTAAATGAGGAATCTGTGCAAGCTTTTTTTTTAGATACAACATGCATCCTAGCTTGCACCGCATGTTAAATTTATAACACTCCTGAGAGCTACAAGCTTTAAAAGGTGAAAATACTAGCTTACTCTATCAAAGTTAAACTTGTTACATAAATTTTGAAACATTCACACATTTGACTGCTATATTAATTTAACGTTAAGTATTCATATTAGATGTATATACAAAATACATATACAGTCTGTTAATACCATAAACCGTTAGTTATTTTGTACTGCCGGCTTGAAACAGCACCCTTGCTAATGATAGCTGTCAACACATGGGGTTTGTTTCCTCTGTGTTCTCTATGCAGCATAAGAGCAGCGGCGTCACTAACATCGAGTTGTTTTCGTGTAGAATGACATCAGTGACATCAGTCATTGCTTCTTTTCAGTGTCACATTGAAAATTTTTTGGATATATTTTTGAAGTTATTTTGTGAGGTTAGCAGGTTAGCTTCTATATTTGCCGGGATGGATCACAACATGTTTTCCCAGGACCAGCGCTATAGTACTGTAGCACTAACATTCTATATGACAACTTATTTCCGTATTTGTGTCAGGTATGCTTGTAAGGCATATTTGAACTTGCTGCAGTTGATTCCAGGTAAGAGGCACGCTCGCCAGTGTAGACATCATAAGCAGGATGCATGGCCACAAACGTGCAAGTCAATGAGTTGATGTATGAATTTCTTTAATTCAACTATATACAGCAGAGGGACTGCCAAGCCCATGCTCGGGGCTCGTTCCTCAGTTTCTAACTGACTCTCAACAAATAGCATGTATCCCAGCAAGTTCATAATACACGAAGTTACCAATAAGAGATTTTCTGATGTGTCACAATAGACAATTAAAAAAGGGTGTGCACAGGAGCTGAATGAAAGTGCAATTAGACTGAATACAGTTGCCATGTAATCAAGGCTAAGCAATTACAGTCATTATGTAAATACCTGGCAACTCAGCTTTGACACTTGAATATACAAATTCCCGATTAACTTAAAAAACCTGCACCTTATATGTTATTTAATCATGACGAAACACAGAGAGTGAGAATTTAAGTTAAATAGACTGGCCCTTAGTACATAACACTTTGACCTAAATTGGCAAAAATAATAAACTTCTAGCTTTTTTTTTATTTACAATCAACCCTGTAAGTTACAGATCGATTGCCACAACATTGTAGCCAGTAGAGTTATAGCCGTGACAAACACGACTCAGGACCCCCTACTGAGTCGTGACACAAGCCAAATTTTGAACCGCCCTGCAAGTCCACGCCACGCTTTATAACCGTATCTCCGCATTCAGTCAGCAGGCAGACCGCAGGCAGAAATCTCCCATACAAGCAGAACAATTACGAATATATTGGGTTATAACGGAATTATTCACACACATGGTAGGTGTCGTTGGAGAGATAAGACACTTATTTAAAGGTCTAGTGGGTTTATTTGAAGTGACACGATACTTGTAAGCAATGAGGCGTTGTCAAAAAAGACGAAAATATTTGCATCCTCATGGGGCCTTATAATGCGATCCTCAGAGTTAGATGTCCAGGCACTCTGGCAAGCCAGTGATCTGGCCATTATGTCAGAGGGCCGATCTGGTGCTAGTAGAGTTATGACAAATCAACAGACATACGCAACTGACCAACATGCTTGCATAAATGTTCGATTTCGACAAGCAGTTAACTGTACCTTGCCACTATACATAGTGGTCTGGATTGTTTCAGCCACGCGGACTTCTAAATTTGCCTGTTCAATGAAAAGGAGGAAGACGCAAAAGTAACTATAACTATTATAACAGAAACATTCCAGCAGAGACTACTTCGTTGTATATATTAATCTAGGAAAAGCCATAATAATTATAATAATAATACATATTTCAAAATTTAGGTTCTACCGGTGGATATCCGTTATACGTGTACCCGTTTTATGCACAATTTGTTTTCAATGACATTTTATAATCTTATATCGTAAATGATTACTCATCGCATAGCAGATACTGAGAAAAAACAAACCCGTAGCTTAATATATTCATGTATTAAGGGATATTCTTCGATATAGATTTAAAATCCCTAGAGAACTTGATATAAACTTCAAAAGCTGTCCGTTTTAATAATAAATGCCGACTTTACAGACTCACAGAAAAGGGTTCCTCAAAAAACCTATAATCACGACAAGAACTTGTAGGACACAAAGCGGAACAACAACACCAAAAACAGGTTTCGCAATTAACCAAGCTTGCTTATGAATATGAATAGATTCATTCGGTTCTGAACGAGAACTTCAACAAATATATTGTTCTTAGTGGGTAAAATGAATTACAATATAGGTAATCAAGTTAATCTGCCGTTGGCTTATTTTACTTGGTGTCTACCTCACTTCAACATTAATTCAGTTTCGTGACGTGCATCAAAACAGGAAATGATTGGTGCACGCTTCACTTCATGCCTGGCCTCTGTATTTTATGTTAAAGGATACGAATTATACTCCTGGTCAGAAAATGACACAACATATGTAGATCAGGCAGACGCCAGTCTGCAGGGATAGAAATACCTGTAGAAATATCAATTCTTCCAGTTGGCTAATATTTACCATTGCATTGAATTACAAATTTTCAATCATTATCAAACCGGATGCACACCTAGACCTTTAAATATCAGTCCTTCTGGCCACTGTTTCTGTTACATTGGATTTCTATCATTTAATTAAGAATTCAAGCGCTACTGGATCCCAAGTGCCTTAGTTAAATAGTCTCAATAACATTTAAATGTTTTGTGTAGCACGTTCGGGACGGGGGCAAGGAAAGGGGGCGTGCTCCCGTCCCCATGCCAGTTCCCTTTTGAAAGAGGCGGCCATGAACGGAGGTATGTGTCGCCTTGTTTACACGATTTAGAACAGAGTTTAAGCATAAACTTGGCGAAGGTACCACGTAGAGCTTGATGCATCAGGAATATGGAGTTATCCACAAAGAGATAAGGATTCAGTCATTCCGACATTCAAGATAATAATACTTGTTTCAGGACCGTGATTCCCAAGACTTGTATCTTATATTTGGAAGGGCCACTTATTATAATCCCAGAATTCAAATCTGGTCATATATTCATGTTCATAAAAATATAAATATAAATATGTAAAGCAAGATGAGCAAAACATCAAGACAAGAAGTGACAAGTGTGGCAACGATATAAAACAATCTTAACTGTATTTTAAATTGTCCTTGATTTGTGTCACATGGAAAACATTTTGCCAGAGCCTATCAAGACATGAAATTTGAACATACGGACACGTGAAACATGTAGCCTTTTAGGTTGGTTCATCAAGAAAATTTCTATTAAAACATATTGATAATATGATAATATATTTTTTTTAATGTTTGGACTATATATGCTTTATACTTTTTTCACCAGAATGTAAAAATAGTTATTATAATTAGTCTAAACACTCTTCATGGCTAAGGTGGTGTTTAGAATTGGAGGAAACCCGACAAAAACTACCTAAATCTGAAAGTGACCGCCTTGGTTCGAACCATTGTCACCAAGTGAAAGAACAGAGCGCTTTAGGGCCTGGCCACAGAGAACGCTGCACTGCAAATACTGTACTTCATACACGGCTGTGCATTTTTGCGGAGCTGCAAAGCAGAGATAGTTGAACTTTTTTTAAAGCCTTTGCAGCGCGGCGTTTGGTGTGGACACCCAAGTGAACTTGCATGTACCAAACAATTTCTGCGCAGGCGCGGATCCAAGGGGGGGGGGGGGGGGTCGACCCCTTTTAGACAATTTATATGCATGACACCCGTAGACCCCTCCCTGCAAAAAACCTGGATCCGTGCCTAGGAGCGCAGCGTTAGTTGTGGACGGGCCTTTGCTCCTCGACTGTCCAGGCCCAAGATATATATTATATAAACAAACTAACCAAGAGAAAACACAGGAGGTTTACAAATGATAAAAAAATAAATTTGCTTATCAACTTTTTTACTTTATTAGAGCAGTATCAGTCACAATTATATGATTTCTATGGCTTGTAATCTTTATTATTCTAGTTCTGTCGTAATAATTACAATTATATGATTTCAAGGCCCTTCGCCTCTGTTTACATGTCGACAAACACATGGGATTTCTCTGTTTCTGGACTTAAGTCTCCACGGTGATCAGATGAAATCAAGATGACAACCATGTGTTAAATACGACGATCTTCCTACAACTATTTATAATAATAATGATTATATATATTTATATATATAAATATATATATATATATATATACCGTATTTATTTGTCTTGATGGGAGAATACTCAATGGTAAATCCAGAGCATTTGTAGATTATATTTATGCATATCAATTTCATTCTGGGCACGCATCACACTAATTTATATAACTTATATAACTTACACACACACTTTATATATTTATATATTTATTTATATATATATATGCCCTATAAACTTTATAGTTCACGATATGACAATAAAAACTACACTCCATATGGGCATTTAGATGGCTTCATAAAACCTCTACACAGCAGAGGCTTTAAATCAGTTTCCTGACCATGTGAACTACAGTTAGTCCTTATCAGAGTGACAAGCGGAGACTGTTGATCGAGCTGACTTGCAAGGTCTTGAAATTGCGGCTTCCGAGAGTTTTATGGCCTCGGGTCATGTTATAATGGTTTCGTCACCTGCTTGTGCAGGATAACACGTCCTTAAGCCAGAAAATTTCACCCGAAGATTAAAGGGCCAGGTAACGTGGGGATTAGCGAAAGTGCCAGAAGCCCTAGCGATCCTTTTTAATCCATTTCGTCCCTCCTCCAGTGGAGAAAGTGACGGTGGGCGCGGCATTGATCCCCCGGCATTATTCACTGAGTAAGAGAGAATAAGAGAATCTGTGGCATTAGCAACTTCTGCTTATTGGTACCCAGGGCTGAGGTGTGGCCAGACGAGCGTGAGCCTGTCGTCTGCTACGCGCCTGTCGTCTGCTATCTGATTGTCTTCTGCTGTCCGCCTCATATGTAATCTATGGCTCAGCCTGTTAAATGTTACCGGAGATCGCGGCATTGATAAAATATATACCACCGGAGTACTGCCTGCTTGTATGTAGGGTAGGATCTTCTGTCGGGCGTATTTCATTATTGTTCAGGGAAGTCAATCGGTAAACTGGTCCGTTGTTTGCCGCCCTACGGAACGCTTCACGTAATTCCGGGCGGAAAAACGTTTCCATTGTCTACATTTTATACTCTTAACCGATAAAAAGTCGCTCTGGGACGGCTCTATTGCCTCAGGAATTCATGTCACTTTCATGAAAAAAAATCCTGAAACGGCGCACAATTGACTAAGCTCTCCAACATTGACACATGGCATATTGGTTGCATTGAGTCAGGGAACGTCGGCCGCGTTAAGCTTATGTCATGGATATGTCAACTGTTTCTTCCATAAACCAGACAGGTGTCGGTGATGGGTTTAAGACACCGTTGTACCTTACAGTACTTGTACCGGTCTGCCTTCTCCTTGTGTTTCTTGCTGGCGTTATCGGCAACACTTTGGTCATTTTGGTTGTCATCCGCGCCAGGGAAATGCGGACCTCTACAAACATTTACCTGGCCAACCTGAGCGTGGCGGACATGCTTGTGCTCCTCATCTGTCTGCCGTCCGCGCTCCTGCAGTTCCATTCGCAAGAGGTGTGGCGTTTAGGTGACGTCATGTGTAAGTATATATATATATATATTATGATTTTAATCAAATCAGTTTAACAAGGTCAACTAGCTCAGTAATCAGACATACAGGATTTAAGGTAGTGATCTGAACTGAGGCTAAATTGGGACAACAAGAATAAGTAAATCGTTTTACTTTTGTGTTCCAAACTTATTAGCTTATTAGTATAAATTTTGTTTTGAAAAATCACTTATGTTTATTGACAGTTTCTCTGTGTTACAAAATAAGTCCGGCCACTCCATACTCCTTCTCGTCTAATCTGTGCCACACAGTTGAATGTTTAAACAGGTAAAGAAATTATTCATAAAGAGGCGTTTAGGTTAGAAGATAAATTTTGATCAGCTTTATATTGCGAATTAGGTAATTTGCGTGCCCGTTTTACACAAATGTACAAAATGTGTAGCTTGAATAAACCCATATATGTGTAAATTGCATTTTATAATTACCTAACATCAAACTCTGCCGTTCGATTTAAATTCATTTGATCGCATTTTGAACTCGAACTATATAGACCAAGGCCCAATACAAACAAATTCAGATCATTCTTATACGTTTTAACAAATATAAAATTTTATACCTTGAACAAAGGAGGCTTGAACGTTAACAGGTATATGCCAGTCGTTACTTACGTTACATATATTATTCAGAGGAAACAGGAAACATGGTGAAGTAAACAGAACATGTGCATGAATATTTGAAATCCTTGTGTAAAATTTGATAATATTTTATATGTTGAGAAAATAATTTACTGTACAAACTTTTTCTTAATCAAGTAAATAGATGTAGTAATATCAAATTCTGATTTATAAGTATTCCTTAATTTAACACCTTAAAAACGGATAAGCAAAACTTAAATAAATGAAAATCTGTTCATTGGCATAACCCGTGTGATACTCAGATCAGTTACATATATTTTGGTTATTATGGTTACTATTGCACATTATGTGAATATAATCCAAAGAACAAGAAAATGTTTACTTTAATTCTGATGTATTAACATTCTAACGTTTTCAACAATGTTTACACAACTGTGTTGAAATACTTCATCACATATCACAAATCCAATCGATGTAAATATGATGTAATCATACAGAAATATGGTCAGATATATGCTGTGTATAATTTTATAGTCTTTCGGATTAAAATGCCAACAACATGTTAATCAAGATAATCAAACGTAAAACCCTTGAAGGCTTTTTAATCACTGAATATATGGTGCATATCTGTGAAGTTTATTTTTTTCAGTTCATTCAGAACTACATACGTATATATACGCCCAAGTACTGCAGAGAGACAGATGCTCTTTTATTTTGCTTATTTACGGTATTTTATGCAGTCATCACGCAAATTGTTTATTGCTCTGTGTCTGCTATTTTACAGTTTTATTTGCATATCTAAGAAATATCACCTTTTGTATAAATTGACGCCAGAGGTGGACAAGTACAAAAAATATCCAAACAAATATGCTATGCCTCCTTTGTTGATTGCAAGTGCATATCAAAATACATGGTTTCCGTAACCCTGTTATTTTCCACAAAATAATGACAGAAAAAAAGGTCCCTGTTACCGCAAGACCATAGTTAACAAAAAGCCAGGTCTCAGAAAATATTAAGGTGACATTTGGCGATTTCTCGAACACTTCCAAGTGACATTTGCCCAAGTATGCAGAGGAAAAAAATGTAATTGGTGTTTGGCACGAAACTAAAAAAGTGTACTGGGTCGTATTGTTAAAGTAACGGACATGTCCAATTTACCAAGGAGATATTTCATGGGGCACGAGACCCTATATTTACAGAAGCCCTATTAACGTCATACCTTTTCAAAGGTTCCGAGGCAAACGATATCGGTATCCCAGCAGGCACAGCGAGACCATATAATTAGCCAAAACTGTCCATACTGGTCCAGGAAGTTGCTGGTGCATACGTGGTATTACCAGATGAAATAAAAAATAGAAACGCAATAACTTGATAATATTGACATAATTTTTTTTTTATAAATTAAAAAAAATGTAAAATCTTTTCGAATATATACATGGGTGGTATTTGATACATATAGAGTTCATCAATGCATCTCAATTCACTGGACGTGGCATTAATTTATGTTCGGTCTATACATAAAAATGGCTGAGCATGCTCATATTTGGTTGTTTATTTTACGCCCCCTGATCCCTCATTGGTCAATTACGCGTGGGTTGTTGCTTTATAATGACCTCTACTGAATACTAACAAGGCGATTCCATGAATTCTGTCCATGAAGGACGGGAGTGAAATTCAGGAGTACAGAACACTCCGAGGATTAAACGTATTGACAAGAAGCAATAGAAATAGGAGGAAAGGGTTTTGCTGGGGGTTTTTTTTTCACGAATTAATGGGTATACAACTTATTGTTTAAAAATTAATGTATTTTCTGGAGAGGCTGTGTCACCGTTTGTTCGTAAAGAGAGGTTGCGGCGGTCGTTCAGATTCACGTAGAGAATATGTTGACCACTCTCCAGAATTCGTAAAGGCAGGGTTTTTAATCAGACATTATATCTGTTACAAGTCAACACCGGTCCTATTTCTTCTTTTTGGAATCTGTCATGTTTTAGATATACAAATACAATGACCTTTACTATACAAAATGGATATTATGCTTAAATATGTACTTTTACATAATGTACTGTTTGTTTTCTGTGGCTAGTAGCCAGCAATTAATATGCACATAGAGACACGTAAAAATCTATGATTATATTTATATTCACAAAATAGAAACCTAAGGAATTTAACCATAGTGATTTAAATGATTGCATATTTTAGCCTGTTCTACAATGCATACACGATAGTGTGTTTTCACGCATTATACAATATTACTAGTTTTTACCCTTGTTAATGATTTTAGTATATAAAAGTTGATGTTACGGATTGAACACTGGTTACATTGGAGTTTTTTCACGAGTTTAGCATTTTAATGTTGATAATGCTATACTTTTAATTAAATAGATCCTGTAAACTGTTAAAGTGAAATCCTCCGGTAGCAGATAAATGAGTAAAAAGATAAAGACTGCCTTGGCTAATAATGGCTTATTTTGAACCCCATGATATACATAGCGTCATTATTGTAATTTTCCCCTTAATTCCTTATAAATTGCACACGCAGTGTACAATTAATATATACCAAAAAGAGATCTCAATAAATTAAGCAATTCAATTGACTATACTAATTACACATCGTATAAGGAAAAGTGATACAGAGTGAACCCCCCTAAAAACAACATTTATACCATTATGACTGTAACCCTAATTGTTCCAAAGCTTTTTTTCCTCATTTGGGCAGTTTCATGATAGAACACAAGCTCATGGATGACTTTCAGTGTTATGTCGGTTATCCTAACACCAGCTATAAATGTGGCATGTATGGGCACTTCATAACATCGACGAAAAGGAAGGGGGGTAGGAAACATACAACTTGAAACAAGGTCTGATAATGCCTCGGGTAACCGAGACATTTAAAAGGTGTCTGTCGCTTCCGGCAAGACATGATATATTGGGAATCCCTACCATTACGTCTGAGCTTAAGTAACTCACGATCTCTGGTTTTTAAGCTTGGCATAGGACGGACTCGCTAACTTGGGCTTGGACCCTCTTAATACGATCAGACGTCAATGGATTTTGGTAAAAAAAAGTTACGATGACCTTTACTGGGGTCCGATTACTCAAAGTCTGAATGATTTTCTTCTGTTAAAGCTTTTTCTTCCGTCTGCTGAATTTTGACATTTAACTGGATCGCGGATGCGATGGAGTGAAGTGCGGCGGGAATTAGTCCTATGTCCTAATGTACAGGGATTAACATCAACCAATCATTTGTGAGTCTGGTGATGTTATCACTCTAGGTGCATGCGCCTTCGATATATCCCATGGTCGGACATAAATCATGAAATAATAATATTAATACAGAAAAAAAATAAATATTTTATGTCACACACACACACATATTTATATATTTTCTTGACCCGTTCAGCAGAAAATGAATAAACAACTTAATCAGTCGTGAAGAATATCATTTTGCAAGACGGGGGTAATATAAGGAGATAAATATGAAATATGTCAATCTGAACCAAAGAAATATCAAATGGAGAACTGATGTATAGTTTATGTACGTAGAAAGCTACTGGTTGAGCAATATATGGACAATTTTGATGATTAGTGAAAAATAAATCTAATAAAACTGAATAAATAAAAAATTATGACCAAGCATAAACATTAGTTAACATGCTTTATGGAGCGTAGTATATATTGATATGTAGGGACATGAGCTACAAACACACATAAATAAAGCAATTTGCCGAAAGAATACAAATAATAAATATAATACATCAGTAATTCTCGCACGATTCTTCTTCTTCCACGAAAAATAGACTTGGTAAGTTATCTTGGGGATAATCCCTGCGTCACTAATGTTGCCATTTATCTTGAAGATATCAATAAGTTTAATAATATACATAAAAACGGTATTTATGAACATGCGGAAAGCAGTTCAGATTAATAAACGGTTGCACTGTTTTGGCACACTGGTTTCGTAATTTGTACATTGATTATTAAAAATTAGACTTCGCACACGTCACGTGTTACCTGAGCGAGCTTCCCTTCACTCCCAGTCCCTGGTAAGCTTTTCTTTGGCATTATCTTTAAGTTTTTTGTTATTGCATAATCGAAATAATGTAAATTGAATTCTCTCCCTATTAGCTGGTAGACGGAACAGGTTGATAATCAAACTTAATCTTACCAAACCACATTCAACCACTATTTCTTTCACAGTAATACTATTGACTGTTCTTCAGTTTAATTAAATTTGATTAGATTCATACGGTGACTCTGGCGGCGAGGAGCGGACTTTGGTAGCACAAAGAGTTCCACATTAAATTAGATTATTAAGTTCCGAGATAACGGTCAGTCGTCTTGCTGGTGGTTAAAATGTAAAGGATATGAAATGTAGCTGTCTCTGTTATATACAAAACACATGCCTGTAAAATTATACATAGAGGAGGTAAAGCAGATAATAAGCTAGGGGAAAACCCTGGTTAGTATAGTTCTTTTTCCGGGTAAGTAAAAATCTTTCTTTTCCCGGCTATTAAATTTTTCTTTCCGGGTTAGTATAAACCTTTCCTTTCCGCGTTAGTAAAATAATTTTTTTTTCGAGTTAGTAAAAACGTTTCTTTCCGGCTTAGAATAAACCTTTCTTTCGCAAGATAGTCAAAAAATTCTTTCACGAGATAGTAAAATGTTTTCTATCCGGGTAAGTATAAACCTTTCTTTCCCGAGTTAGTTATAAGTTTTCTTTTACGAGTTAGTAAAAAGTTTTCTTTTCCGAATTAGTCAAATGTTTTTTAACGAGTTAGTATAAATCTTTCTTTCCCTGATTTGGTTAAAATATTGCAGATTGCACTGGCGTATCAAGTAAAACAAAAATATCCGAGCGGCTGTTACTTCTTGGCTCATTATATCAGTCGGCGTGAGCTCCGTTATATCGTATACTCCAATACATCAGAGGACTCCTGCATTACAGGAATGACAAACGAAGGTTCCCTAATTAAGTTATAACATTTCTAGTCTAGTGGTGGGGCATTCTGGTTGATACATGGTATATCTAACCCATCATCGGTAAACGAAACAGGCGGGACCGCGGTGACGGGCGTTGCTGAAATTCAATCCTTATTTGCGGCAGAAAATGCCCGGTGGCAAAGCTGTGTCATTGTCAATACGATGGCGGGGCCGGTAATAGTCGGACATCAGTAAACCACGGGTGCTGATGATCTGTCAGTTCACCGACAGACTGATCTCTGTTTGTTGCAGTAGTACAGTATATATTTCATGTATAATTTGGATGCGACTGGCATCTTAATAGGATTGTAACGAGATATTGAAAAAAAATGGATAAGAAATACTAGTGTCGGGCTCATAAACCAACAAGCAATAGAAAAAAATAAAGCACAAATTTAATCATTTGGATTCAACCAGATTCTTTTTTTTTCAGCGGCGTTGTACATATAGACGTGGCAGCAACAGGCAAAATACCAGCTTTTCCTCGATACATAATAGGAAGACAAGTAAAATTAACCAGGCAACCAAATTAAAATAACGTATTTTTTTCTGTCAGATTTTATTAGATACAGTATATCCTTTTCATTATATCTTGTGCAAGTAATTGATTTTTTATTCAAAATGACCAGGGCATTTCCTTTTATTTGACGCTGTTAGTGTAACTGGATGGAGATAAAAATATTCCACTGGGTTTTCTGTTATTGTGAAATCTTCTAGATTTAAAGTTGTTTTACATTTTTTTTTAACATCGCAGCAGTTTTGATAAAATCAGAAGGGAAAACCCCACTAGTAACCGTGAACCCTAACAGTAACTGAGAACCCTACCAGGAACCGTGACCCCTAACAGTAACCGAGAACCTACCAGTAACGTATCAGTAACTTGACTGGAAACCCGGGTCGTTCAGCGCTTCGGAAATTTGATGGGATTAATATCTGTAGACGTAGATACGATACGAAAATTTTTTTCTGTCATGCAGTTTTCACACTGCATATGCTGCTCCGACATGACGCGGTGTACGGCACGTTTAACTTGTAACCAAATCACAACATTTGCATGTTTGCGCTCAGAATCAGCTTAAAATAATCCCTGCGATAAACTTGGACTTGATTTGAAGTATCATGGAATAGGGATATGCCACTTCTTCCACATGTACTTTCATGCCAGGCCTGCAGCTTACTGGGCTGCCGTAAGAATGAATTAAAACGTGTCCAAGCTAATGTAGACATTTATGCGGCATTCGTCTGATGTGATAGCCATCACGTCAAACATCGTCAACGCTGACTTGTTTGATTATGATCACGGCATATTGCATTTACCTCAGCGCTACGTCCCTCGCCGTATTAACGAAAGGTTAATCAAAGTTGTGCCGAGGCCCAACTCCAACGAGATCGACACAGACGTAACTTGGGAAGCCGAGCGGGACCTCTGGCGGAGATTGCTCATTTATGTCGCTTATATCTTGTATAAAACCCTTATGGGGTAAAGGACCGCCTTCACTCTATTTCAATGGGGGGGGGGGGGGGGGGGGAGAATTGCAAGAAGCTGTCGTGGCTTTTTCTGGCGAGACCCAACCAAGGTGCACGGAAGAATTCTCTTCATAAGTATCAGTTTTTCGTACAGGGCCTGTAATAACATAGTTTATTTAAAGGGCTGCCGCGACATATTGATATTTAGAAAAACAAATATGATTGCAGAATCGGATCCAGATTCTACCTATTCCATGGTAGGGGGAGGGGTCCGGGACCTCCTCTTTTCAGCCGTTGTAACCTTCCTTATGGGTTTCAAACCAATTTTTGCGGCCTAGACGCCCCCCCCCCCCCCTTCCGGACCTGGGGACCTGTTTGTAGGCTTTTTCATTAGTCCTCCTGGGGTGAACCCCTCCTTTTCCTTAATCCTTGATCCGCCCCTGGATTATTAATGGCTCTGACAAGAGTCATGGTAAAAATAAATAAAATTTTATTTAAAAAAACTGGTACAGCCGAGCTGGATTATTAATGGCTCTGACAAGAGTCATGGTAAAGATAAATAAAATTTTATTTAAAAAAACTGGTACAGCCGAGCTAACAACTTTTTTTTAGAGTCTACCCAGACAACGATGATGTTTTGAGTCTCTAAAATATTCAAAGGTTCATTAAAGTCAATATACTACAATTAACAATAATATATTGTCAATAAAATGCTGTTTATGTCTTCACTGATAGCTTAACACGCTGGTTATGGGAGGAACGACAGAGTGCTTTTTTCACTTAAATCACTTTCAAGGGGGCGAATTCCAGTTTACGTGAGCGCTAAGTATCGATTTCGATATTGCGCGCACTAGTTGGGGGTCCGGTTGGACAGGGAATTCTCTTATTCCACAAGCATTTTCATGACAGCATTCAAGGTAACCGTAACATCTAAAAATTGCCGTGAATCGTGCCACATCCATTGATGACCGCCATGCGATTTTATGGGATCCGACCACCATTTAATAAAATAGTAGGACATCGTGTCCTATTGGCATTGAATTATTCATCGTGATCAAGACCACATACGCTAACCACTGGGCTGCATACCTCTGCGTAATAACACAGGGTTAATCAAGGTCATGCTAGAGCCAAAAGAAAAAGCGTGATAAGGGCGACAGAGACGCAAGTAGCGGAGCGGAGCACGACCTCTGGTGGAGATCGTTCCCACGAGTCGCTTGTATCATTTATCAAACCTCGAGACGTATTCTCCGGGTACAGATTCGCTGTCACTTTTTAAAGGAACAAGGAAATTTACGAAGCTGGTGTGATTTTTTTTTTGTGCGTGACTCAAAACAACCGCACAACAAAAACCTCAGCTGATGAAGAAACGGCTTTATGATCGTGGCTTGTTCTTGTATCCTTTATCACCGGAGGATGACAAAATAGCTGCACTGATCCACAAAGCCGTGTAGATTTTAGTTTTACTGACGGTTAGGGAGAAAAATCATACATCGCATATAGTATATATCGCCAATATTATTACAATATTGATAAATCAATAAAAGAGGTTGGCAGATTGACAGTGTTGCAGCACCCTGTCTATGATATATACAAATGTTCTAGAGAAGGGACAGGTGTAAATGGGGGGGGGGGGGGGGGGGGTTGGCTAATTAATCACCTCTACTGGGAGATATTTGCTCAATTGCGGTATCTTTGTCATTTACATATATATATATATATATATATATATATATATAAGCTAAACCCCGCTTATTCCTGCTGATTTTAAGTAAAGGTACCTCGCTGTTACAACAATCACCCTTCCCGCTCTGTAATTCAGGATCCGTCATTGTATTATAATGTCGGTACACAACGGCTGCTTCCATCTAAATCCCTTTTTATTTTAAAGGTAAAACCACACAAACAATAGAGTAAATTTACGCTTATTCAGTGTATGTACTTAGATAGTTCCACAAATACCTAAATAGATGGATTTATACCGCCCTTTGACATGTGACACATGTTTGATTTTCAAATTTGCCTTTTATTAATATCGTTTCCGGTAGATGGGAACGCGGAATCCAGTCAAATTGTAAAATCGTGTCAGAAACTGTTGTGTTATTTGTATCATCTATCAAACCTTGACATGTTTTTCGAGTCATAGGCCCAGGGCGCGGCACGTCAAACGCTATGTATAGATACGACAGGCTTGTAAAGAAAAATCTGACTGGAACACTGCGATACCGCGACATGATTTTACAAAAAGGTTACATAGATATTTGGAACTCGCCTCCTCACTGAATGTGGATGATGATTATCATAAGGAAAATAGATGTTATGTCATTCGCAAAAGCTTTAATTTCCAGATTTTGGTTACGTGCGGATAAAAAAGAATCCATATATCATATATATCAGGGAGACTGAACGATTCGTATGACTATAAATGTCAAGATAGCCACAAAGGTGTTATAAATAATGCTTTAAGATTGGATCTAAATATATGTATTGATTTATTGAGCTACCGAGTGCCACTCTAGTTTAAAATAGGACACAAATTAACATAAATTAACATAAATTGACATAAATTAACGCAAGTCACTTTGAATAACATTTTTGCATATACAGAAAAGCCAAACTTCATATTTTGTACTGAGCTGTTATTATGATACCGAATATATTAATCGGCTTACTCTTAAAAACTGCCTTGCTGTTGATGCACACAACTATAACGCATAATAGAGCGCAACAAAAGCTTACTCCTGTGAAAAAGCACAAGTGCAGTGATTTTTTACATAACATCCCTTTTAAATTATTAACATATATATAGTGTGCCTATAATTACAATGAACAGTTATGGCTTTCCTAAACTGTTTTCCTGAAAAGCTTTCCCTTAAAAAGTTTTGATTATCACAGTTCATCATTTAAGTACAATAAAAAAAACTTGGAATATTCAATGGAACTGTCACAAGAGCAGCCCAAGTGTCGACACTGAGACAGACAGGTTTAGACCTTTCGTTTCCACCATTGTGACATTAGGAGTTTATGCACTGAATTGTTGAAGTATAGGCCCTAAGGCCGAAACCGATATGTATAGAGTACTAGAGTGGAAAATATATCATTAGTCGTGTAATCAGAAGTTCAGACGAAACTGCTCGTCCTTCACCCTAACGCTCTGCAAAATTTCTAAACACGAGTTCTTCAGCTTCTAAAATCAATACCTTGCAACTTAATATAGGATAGCTCTCCCCTCGGGGACGCCTATAACATGACGGCGTATATATGTCTTGTCTGGAGACAACGATTCCCATGTTACACCTGATGTGGGCGCCATATCCCCAGCCCCACCGCACACAATCCAACGATCTGGTTTCCCTTTTGTGATTCAACCAGTCTATTGTGTCCTGTTTTTGTGCACACGCCACAAAGTTCTCTGTTGTTCATCATTCCGGTGTAAAAATGTCACAAACGAGATAAGAATAGTTATAAGCCGGTGGCTACCTAATCAGATACCAAGAGGTTGATTGAAGGGAATATACAAAATCGGCTTTAAGGTGCTGTGTTAGTTAATCACTGCTTAGTCTTCCAGCATTCAAAGCCCGAAACATCCACAAGTTTTCCTCGAGTATAATAAGAAATTAAGAATTAAAGGGCACTGGTCCCTTCACAGAAAGAACCGACAAGCACGCTAATTAAACCACCGGAAAGTGCAAGTCAAGTGGAATCATTAAACAAGTTACGTTATCGCATTTGAAAATTATCTGAACGCCAGGATAAAAAAATACAATTTGATTGCCAGGATTTAAACCAGAGACAAATTATCAGCAGATTGCCGATTTTGTCTTTAAATTCGTTTCTGGGTTGAAATAAATTTTTTTACAGTATGCAGTCAGAGACGGCCTTTTAGTAATTTCCAATTATACCGCCATAACATGAATAATTATTTAATGTATTGAAATAAATGAATATTCAAATGTACAAATGATCGAAATATAAAATGTTTGATATGCTTATATTAGATTTTGTGGGTGTTCTGATGAAAATACAACATACAGAATGGTAGGGAATATATATGGCTGCGGGTTGTGTTTTTATCTTAGTCGGACCTTTTGTTGGTCTTCCACAAATGCTTATCACTGAACCGGAGGTATTGGTTGTCCTTCCATGACTTCTTGCTTTCTTGACAGGTCACGGTTTAAGTAGGTTGTTACCTGCATTAGATTGGTTCATTAAATAGGTTTTATACACTGTTTTATTGGTTAAGTTGATATAGAGCATCACCTGAAATTGACTATATAAAGAAGTTTGATGTCTGGTTATGCTACGCAGGCATTCAAACTCGAGGACAGCACGGCCCTCAACCGTATATGTTTTAAACTGCCTCTCGATCAGTTTTTCGATTAGTATTTAAGAGGGAGTCTGAGTCCTGCTTAATAATTCATTTAGTATCGGTAGTTCAGATCTCGAGGCATTAGGAATAACAGATAAGTTTATCTATCCATTCTTGGGTGTATAGAATGAAAGTGCCAGATATGATCAGTGTCTGATGGATTAGGATATAATATGGAATATTACTTCGGAGCTGAGCAAACAGTGTTTATTAGAATATACTGAATATGACACCTGCATAACAACGGTTGAACTTCTTTAAAGGCCTTATTCTGAGTACGCTTTTGTCTTTACGAATCATGTACAAAATAGTAGGCCCACCGGAAAGCAAGAGCGTGTAGGTTCTTGTGACATTGTTAAATGCCGACAACAAGATGAAAGACGGACAACCTGGAAGATGTGATACGAAACGGGTGACATATTAGAAGCAGACCTTTTCTTCATTTGTTTAAATCTTATTGGCTTAGGTGTAGGTTTTTGCACCCTTTGTATAACATTTTAATTTGAAGAAGTGTATAAGAGTTTTCTGTCGATCTATCATCTCCCCTATACGTTCATCTATCTCACAAAAAATCGGAATGAATAAGCTTGACGGAACAGAAAAATACCGTACGCTAACGTACATCTCATATACCAAACAGTATCAAGGAGAAAGTTTATCTAAGACACCTTCGTTACCGTGTTTCGTCGTCCTCTTTTCTAATTAAAAAAACCTTTGTTCTGTTTCATTTCTTTTAAACGTATTGCGACAAAACCGTAATGCATTCGACTATTGGTGTTGAAAATATTACTTGGCGGGTTTTATGCAAAACATTCTCCGTGTTATGATAAAAGGTAAAGCTATTTAAGAAAAGCAAACTGAGAACAAAAAGGTGAACATGTTTATTATCACGTGACAGGCCATTCATGGCTGTCAGGTTGCCACCGCAAGTCTAATTTATAAATTCCGGCCTGCCATTGATAGCAGTGTTGAGCTGACCTCATGTCACGAGTCATGATGTAATGAATGAAATACGGCCCGGTCACGTGACAGAAACCTGCTGGGAATTATACGGTATTTTCCCCATGAGTGAACCCTTCTCAGCAGGGACGGCACAAGTGTAACTTTCAGAGAAATGATGGTTTTCAATAACTAACGGGATAACGATATTTGTCAAGAAACATTTACACCGTCCACCACTCCCTTCCCTGCGGGGCAGCTCTCATGCGTAATTTCTGCAAAGGTAAAAAGTCTTCAGCGCTGCATAATAGCATAAAAATAACCTGATACACAGCCACAGCACCACGAGCAGCATGTCAAAGCTTTTACTGAGCAAACGTATTTAAAATCTACCAATGCTAATATTCACCTCTTGTCATCAAATGGTATCACCTTGGACGTGTGAATATACTTTAATATACGTTTTTGCTGACTGATATTCCAATGTACAATCTACGAAAATTCTGATGCTGGTATACTTTTGTTCTGCTATGAAGCTTAGTTCATATAAAACCTCCCACGAGACAAGAAAACCATGGCAAAAGCATGGAATCATGGTTTTCAGCAATACTATATTTTGTCTAGAATTTTGGCCCAAGTGAAGGGAGGTTAAAATGCCACAGCATGCAAGTCGTTTAACCAAGCCTTCAACTACAGTTGGCACAAGGGAAAATGTACCATGCCCACAGTGCTATTTTTGTTTGAATATATAAAGCTCATTAGCATCATATATTGGCAGCAGTCCGCAGTGACACCTGGCACTCGTTCTCTCCAACAATGAAAGGTGGAGGAATTATTTATAAAGGAATAAAATTTACGCCTACAGCGGCTAATGAATATAAGAACTCCTCACAAAAGAAAGTGTTCCATTGAGCCTTAGGTTTTTTTTTGTTTATTTAAATTGGAAATGAATGTGTATACAGCTACTCGGAGTGAAGGGGAAAATCACACACAGACACAATAACACACAGACACAACCATATATATATATATACATGCACCGGAAAAGGGGATACGATAAAAAAACCTTCATATGATTGTTCAGATTCTTGGTCAGTGTTCAATCGCAAATGAGTTTATATATATATATATATATATATATATATATATATATTTATATATATATATATATATGTGTGTGTACTCAGAAGATTGAGAAAAAGGAAGACTTTTTTTAATGAATAAAAATATTTCCATAACCGTTGGCACTGGCTGGTGGAGGGACCAGATATATATATAACCACCACAGACCATCTTTATGCAGTGATAAATGCAAATTTATATTGAACGGAGAAGAGGAAATAACCATTGCGAGACGTAAAGACGTTAATATTTGTCAAGTCACCTTGGCAGGCTCGATTTATATATCCAACCCTGTCATTGATAGTTGCGGAGAACTGACCCGACGTCATGGATCGTGGAGTAATGAATGAAATACGGCCTGGTCCCCTGACAGAAACCTGCCGAGGAGTTTACTCTGCAGTCCCAGGGTGGTGAACCTTCACCGCAGCGAACGGCACCAATGTGACCTCCAAAGAACCCCGGGTTTAAAGTAGCATTCCCGTGGTGATAATGGTATCTGATTGGGGAACATTTATTCCGTTACATGATTTTATAGTCCCGCACTACCATTACTGCGAAACTGCTGTTCTTTAATTCTACGAAGTGTTAATGGACTTTTCTGATGTTGTGAAAGCAGTGAAATCAGATCAAACACAGCCATTGGAAATTATAAAATATCCCCTTACAATCGTGTATCGACTTAAAACCTGTCCTAGCCATTCTGTAGGCTACCTACCTCCTAGAGAAGATGCCTTAAGGTTTAAAAAATAACTTGGAGCACCTGTTCTAATCACATTGACAAAAGCCTGGCGTTAATTGATGAAGGGACGACTTTAAAGCCTGCCTCTGATGTTGCGTCAGCGTAGAATGTACAGAAGAATAATTGCGTTAACATGAATTGATAATTTTTTTTTTCTCTTGAGGCGTGAGTGCGCTCACTGCCTTGTATTCAAATCGCCAGGCTCATTTGTCTGAGGGCAGCGTTTGTACACTTAGTCTACCATGCACACTGTCCCCTTTATTGTCTGGAAATATGCATTCAAGACAAGCATCATGTTGTCCGCTGTCTGTGTTTTCACCTGAGGCGACGGTCCAACAACAAAACACAACAATAACCAGCCAAGCCCCGATCACCCTCCCCTGGCTTGCGTCCAGGCCATCTTATGACACATTGATATGATTTGTAATTTTTATCTAGCTCGTCATCCTACATAAAAGCATAATAAGCGTCGTTAATTAACATATCACATACCACAGTCACTCTGTATTCTTTGATGTATAAACAATTTCTCGTTGATTCAAATGTTTTCCGTCCCATGTATATCTTAATATTTTTTTCAGAAATGTTTTGTCTAAGGTTCAAGACTGAAATGGTACAGTTTGATACATATTAAGTTTAATTGTATTCAAGTTTATATATAACTACCCATTGAATACTGGCCGACGAAGATTGAAGGAGATGGCCGACGGTTAACGAGATTTCGTGGTTACATCCATTTTGGTTGCATTCTATAATTTGATCAGTATTCAACCAGTCTGACCGTCATTGTTGATTGAGCAAGATCTACTGGTTATCAGAATAATACGTAACAGTCAGGACAAGCTTCTGATAAGTAAAATTAGCAAAAATGTCTATTTTTTATTTTAAATCCCTTGAATTAGTAATAATTAATGTCAATTTATATTCAAGATATAAAAATATTTTGCACGCAAATAATTTTGAACTATATATTCACTATGTCCTAGCTTGTAATTTTTTATGCATCATCTGACATTAAAAATTGAAAGAGGCATTTAGCTAATTTTCGCCCAATTTGTTGAATGCATGTAAAATTCAAATATACCGACCGATGAATATACAAAACAGTCACATAAATATACATATATATATATATATATGTATATATATATATATATATATATAAATGAACAAAGATTTATATATCAGGCTAGAGGGGAGAGATACTTCACGGGGTTATTATGCATTGTCTCAAAGGACCACATTAATGTGTGCATGGTAATATAAAATGTTCTAACATTGTCCTAAGGCCACAGGGGGGAAATGTGCCAGCGGAGTACATACACGTTGCGATAAGAAGCCAAGAAGCCAGGGTCGTATCGAATCCTGCTTCCTATCCCAGCGTATCCAAATTTCGTAACGTGTATGCAGGGCTTAACACAAATAACCTACGATTTTGATTGTCGTGTGAATTCAGCAGGGCTACGACAGACGTAATCGTCGTAGGTTTGGGAGAGTTTTAATAAGATCGTGGAAGCGTTCACATATAAAGTGTATGTTGTTCGATGGTCGTGAGAAAAACTGGTCAGGGATGTATCGTAAATACCCAAGATCTGTGTCGTATTTCTATGTACATTCTACGAATGTCCTGCAAAAGAGGAGAGATCGTAGAAGATCGTAGGACGTCGTATCGGATCTCAACATACACGTTGCAATAAGAAGCCAAGAAGCTAGGATTCCGTGTCGTATCCTGATTCCTATCCCATTGTATCCAAATTTCGTAAAGTGTATTCTTAAGTCTAATCGTACGCTCTTCCTACGACAGCCGTAAGACAGAATTATAGTCCTAAGACGAACCCACAGCGGTCGCAGGAATAACCTACAATGGTAGAACATTCTTTGGACCGTCATAGGTAGAACGTGCGGAAATCGTTGGGCTGTCATATGAAGTCCTACGATTCTTAAGGCCATTTTGGATTTTTGCAAATTAAGAACTGTTCCATTCATAACACTTTGGTAGACTGGTTGTATGTTTATCCAGGGATATTTTCGAGATGAATGACGAAAGAATTAAATTCTGTTGCAATTTGTGGTGGGTCCGGCCATTTTTTAAAATAAATTTACTGGACTTCTGGGCCCTCACATCATATAGAAGTCGTGATCGCTTACTACGCACATCGGTCACCGTGGCAGGTTCTAATTTAGTAAGGAGTTTTAATATTTATTCCTTGTATTTGAACATGCTTTAAACGCCGTTGGTATTCATGACACTGCCAGTATCAACTTGCCAACCCACTAGCTCTTGATCGTTTATAAATACCAGTGCGATCATTAAAACCATGTTATCACCATTGGTATAGCCTAGATTGTTTTGTTAAATTGTAAACCAGTAAACAGTACAGCGGAAATGGATATGCATAATGGAATTATGGTTAAACTTTAGTTTCGTAAGTGTTCATGAAGATTATGAACAGGAATGGAACAAAGAATATCCCGCATATGAGTGGCGCATTCCATGATTCCCTGCACTGTCGTCCTGGTTTTCTTTTTGTCGGTTTATTTGGTTATTCGTTTACAAGCCACAACAAAAAGATTGTTCGGTTAATTCAAAGACAATTTGGGAAGATGCGAGTCTTGAATGACCCTGATGTAAATGTGCTAAAAATGTCTAAATGTTTAAATAGGATTGATTTACAGAATGATGATGATGATAATGGTGAAATTTGTTATGGCAGATAAGAAACTGGCTTGTCCAAAGGATTACCTGATGCAATAAAAATGTCATGTCTGGTTATACAGAACAACAGCAACAAATATGGTACCTTGGTATTATTATTAGTTATTTCTGCTGTAACATAGATCATGGTCCATTTTAGCGCCCCGGACGAGTCTACAACAAGCATATTAGCGTCTAGTGGCTTACCACCCAGTATTAATGCCTACTGAGTCATGTGTTTGCGGCTATTTCCATGTACACCAATAAATCCTACATGATTTATTCACTTGTGAATATGTAAGTCTTATATTTTGGCGATATTTAATCTAACCAACAGGGTCGCTATTTTGCAGGACTCGCTTCAGTCTTAGTCATTAAAACATGTCTTGAGCTACAATGCGTTAACGTATGTAACGCAAAGCCATTTTTTGGGAGATTTTGATAAAACTACGGGATGTTGGTCATGAGGCAAGGAGGGGTTTACTTAGTTTTGAGGCTGGTTCCGTTTCAGAGTATGGACCCTTATAGTGCTGTCTAGTTTCCTATAGTATATTTTTTTTATATTTACCAGTGACATGTTTTATTGGTTGTATTGATTTGGTTACATATTTATTGAATCCGGTCTGTGTCATTTTGTGTAAAGATGGATCACGCAGCGGACATAATAGTACCACAAACTGCAATCATTTATTTTAATCAGGGATGTGACGGCACATTTGAGCGTCAGAGATTCCGTTTTTTACACCTATTTACTGCGGCGGCAAAACGAATGTTATATACCCGTCACATAATGTCATTTTATGACTCTAAAAATACCAACACTGCGTCACATTTATTCAACACAACAGGAATAATTATGATATATAGACCGATTGCTGCTGAAAAATCTGATTGCAGTCAGATGAGTAAGTTTAGCTTTACTGATAAAAGCTTTTCTATAAAACAGTTCATGCAAATACACGCCGTCTTCCTAACACGTCTTCATTATGACGCCTCACGGAGCTAGCTTCATCCCGGCACCTCTGGTTGCCCTCTGTTTATTCTGATCACTGAGGGACAAACAGCGGCTGTTTTTTTTTAACTCCGACAGAATAACCTGTTTATATTCAGTATTACCAGTCATAGGGACTCATTATTTCGACCGCTACCATGATGCATTCACTTTTTACCTCAGTGTTCTTCATTGTACTTTTTCTCGATGAATATCTATGTTGTTATTCCCTTCAGTTTCGCTTGTTTTTAAGTTTTGTATGACACTAACTCCAAACATCTATGCTGTTCTTTGGTTTGTAACCTAACATTCCATTCCATTATAAAAAATAGCCCATATAAAAGAATATATACTCACAATTCATAGATTTTACGATATGAGTGGAAATTGATGGCCAACGACCACACTTTAACCGCTAATGGCGAACATTACCGATCCAAAGGCGTAAAACAGATAACCCCTAAAATGTTTCACTAATGGGTTTAAAACTATATTATGTTCCTGAAAATATACAAGCTACAACATGCGGATATTGTAATATTTACCACATTAATGTTTTATTACAGCCTGTTTTAAGGTTGTATAGTTGATCATGAATTTAATTTGATTTATTTGGTTAAAGTCGCAAAGTCGCATCTGTTAACTGGTGTTTTGAATATACGGATCATCAGTCTCGAAGATTCATGTTATTTAACAGATTTTTAGATGCTTTTATGGCTCGTATCTGAAAAGTTAATTTTATAAGGTGAAAATAACGTAGTGTAGTAGCTTAGAAACATGTTTTAAACTTGTTAGGAAGACACCCATTCTCCAGTTATCCTGGTTGAAAGACTTTTTATGCCCTCGCCACAAAGTGGCCGGGGTATTTAGTTTTACCCATGTCCGTCATTCCGTCCTTCCGTCATCCGTCCTTCCGTCATTCCGAAATCAAACAGTTCTACGACCTTTTTTTCGCAATGCCTACAGATATTGGCTTGATTTTTGGTGTGTTTGCAGATATAGACCAGTAACAGATCGAGTTCGCGTTTCGTCCCGGTTGACCTACTTTTGACCGTTTTACGGCTCCTGAACATAGAAAATTTCATGAAAAATGTGTACTTTCATGACAAATACACATGTACGGACTTTTTTCGCAACGCCTGTAGATATTGGCTTGATTTTTGGTGTGTTTGCAGATATAGACCAGTAACAGATCGAGTTCGCGTTTCGTTCCGGTTGACCTAATTTTGAACGTTTTACGCCTACTTAACTTAGAAAATTTAATAAAAAAATAGAAATTTTCATGACAAATACACATGTACGGACTTTTTTTCGCAGTGCCTGCAGATATTGGCCGGATTTTTGGTGTAATGGCAGATAATGACCAGTAACAGATCGAGTTCGCGTTTCGTCCCGGTTGACCTACTTTTGAACGTTTTACGTCTCCTTAACTTAGAAAATTTCATGAAAAAATAGAAATTTTTATAACAAATACACATGTACGGACTTTTTTTCGCAACGCCTGCAGATATTGGCTTGATTTTTGGTGTGTTTGCAGATATAGACCAGTAACAGATCGAGTTCGCGTTTCGTCCCGGTTGACCTACTTTTGACCGTTTTACGGCTCCTGAACATAGAAAATTTCATGAAAAATGTGTACTTTCATGACAAATACACATGTACGAACTTTTTTTCGCAATGCCTGCAGATATTGGCTTGATTTTTGATGTGTGGGCAGATATTGACCAGTTACAGATTGAGTTTGTGTTTCGTCCCAGTTGACCTACTTTTGACCGTTTTATGGCTCCTGAACATAGAAAGTTTCATGAAAAATAGAAATTTTCATAACAAATGCATATGTACGGAATTTTTTCCTCAATGCCTGCCGATACCACCCTGATTTTTTATGTGTTGGCAGATGATGACCAGTTACAGATCGAGTTCGCGTTTCGTCCCGGTTGACCTACTTTTGATTGTTTTACGGCTCCTAAACATAGAAAATTTCATGAACGATAGAAATTTTTATGGAAAATGCACATGTATGGACTTTTTTTTCACAAGGCCTGCAGATACTGGCCTGATTTTTGGTGCGTTGCTTGATAATGACCCGTAACAGATCGAGTTTACCCTTGTTGACCTTATTTTGACCATACAACACCTCCTGAAATTAAAATTTTTTTCAAAATTTAACAAATGTTTCTTATTTGCCCCAGGCGGGGGCATTAGTGTCGTTCCGACACATCTAGTTTTTACATATACTTTATTAGGCTACAACAAATTACAAAAAAGGGACATACATACGACAAAACACGCTTACATATAAAACAGTATACATAAACAAACAGACAAAATCCTAGACACCAGATCACATGAAACACACTAAACTGACTTAGTAATATGTGCCTTATTCCTTTTGGTTGAAAGACTTCATTATAATGTGAAAAATGAGACAGCTCTACGTGTTCTGGAAAATTCCAAGCCTGCATATTCTGACGGCCCGAGACCCAGAGGGTCACGTGACACTTCATACGACCTCAATAGGTTACCCAGATCATCATCCAATAGACAGTGTAAATATCAGGCAGGTTTCAACCTGCTAAAATTATATAATGAAACAGACTGTACCCGAGCACAGTCTGGAAGGACTGTCAAGCTAATTCACCGGATTTGCCGCCGGGCATTATGGGATTGCATGACTTTCTGGCGGCTGGGCGTCATCCTTTTCCATTAAAGTGTGCCTTTCGCCTGGATTTCGTTTTATTTAGGTTAATTAAATCGTAGAAAGCAATAGATAACACGTGTGGAAAATAATCTTTGAAATGTGTTTTAAAAGAAACCCGGAGAATTTGATCAAGTACAAAAAACTGGCTTACTCAAATTGAAATATTGAACATACTTTTTCAGGTCTACGGGACTTTGTTATATATGGTTGCAATGGAGCCGTTAAAAGCTTCCCAAGTAATATTATGGGGATTCAGAGTAAATCATATATTTTTCCATACATTCTTCATAGATATCATATGTATAATCAGTGTAAATCAGGTTAGCACAGACACGTATAGGACGTTATGTCCCATTTCACGGAGTCAACAGGAGAGATATGTTGACACAATTCGTCCCAACTAGTTGCAGTGGCAGGATCCAGAGGGAGGCGCCCACAGCACGCTCCCCCCCCCCCCCGTTGAGTTGAAACATCTTTCATTTTATTTATATATTTTTCCCATTTATTCTTAATTAATTTCCATTTTCTTATTTATTTTCTGTTCCCAAGCAATTAGATCATAAATTATTATTTTATTACTTACCAATTCATAAGGGGGGGGGGGGGGGCGCTGGACCAGATCAGGGTCTGTTTGGGTTTCCTTTGTGGTCCTCGGTGATCACAGACATCTGGTTTAAGAATTTTAGCCAACTCTCCATGAAGATTGCATATGTTATAATTGTATAGTTTCTACGTCATAATACTCTTATTAGGATTCTAATAAAAATATCTTTATTACAAGTCGGAATCCATGTTCACAGAGTACTTTTGAATGTACTTACTGCACTGAAAGTTCAGAACATATATGCTTCATGAGCCTATGTTTGTAGATAGTCAACTTTGCCACATTGATTAAGTGCCCTATAGTTTTATCAATGGCCCTACCTAAATAGATTCATTAAGGTGGTGTCGAGAATATAATATATACGTTTAAGTTGGAAAGTAATAATGTTTTCATTACGTTTAAATTTTTATGTAAAACGTGTTAAAATATTTCATGAAGAGTGAAATAGTGTGAAACTGAAGAGGGTTCTTTAGCTCCCCTTACCTTGGTTTTAGTACAACCAATTTCTTTCTTGCGAGATCAAAGAGTTTAAACTCACGAAATACATGATAACAAAAAGGATTACATTACTTGTTCAAAGTCATTATTAACTGTATACAAATAACTTCAAATAATTATAAATAATAAATTTACATTAGGAAACTACATAGGAAGTGCACACATTGACATGACTTTACCACGTAAAAAATAGATATTATTATTATGAATTATTTCACGTTAGAGTGGATGGAATTGAGATCGCATCAGTACAATACACAAATGATGTTATCGAAAGACTAAGGTTTGTGAAAATCTATGATGGTGATTTACCTATAACATTATATCATTCTAGAAAATAATGGTAACAGGTAAATTTTCAATAATTACATTAAATGTAAGAGGTTTGGGTAGAAAAAAGAAAAGACTGGAATAGTTGGCTGTCGAATAGAGGTGGGTCTGAGAGTATAATATTCCTACAAGAGGCCCATTGTAGAACACATGTAGAGGAATGTTGGAAAAAATAATGGTCTGGTTCTATTTATTTTCCTCATGGAACTAATATAGCTAGGGGTGTTGTAATTATAGTGGGTGATAAGTTACAGTTTAGTTAATTGTATCAGCTTTCCGATTCTAATGGTCGATTTTTATTTTGAAAGCTGTGGTATTCAGGGTATTCATTATATTCTAATTAACACGCATGCTCCTATAACAATGGAACAGAACCTGTATCGTTCTAAATTGATTTTTTAAAACTTACTAAAAATCCTAAACATGGATTCTGAAACACAGATAATTTAGGCAGGTGATCTAAACTTATGTTTGTCAAAATTTGACACAGACACTGGGAATGTCAAAATGTCACTAACTTCATCAAACATGCTAAGACCTATACTGTGCGAGTATGATTTAGTTGACTGTGGAGGTTCCGAAACTCGGATATATAGCAATATACACAGCGATCGAAAAATCCAGTTAGTCGACTTGATTATATATGTGTCGCAGGTTCTCTGAATGCCCATATAAAAGATATAGAAATTATACGTACGATTCAAACTGAGCATTTTGCTGTTAAATGCAGTTAATACTATACTGAATTAAGAACATGGTCCTTCATATTTGAAGTTTAATATTTCTCTGCTAAAAGATAATGGAATATAAATCATGAATAATATAAATTATTAATCAATTAAAAATAGCACGTAAAGGTCAAAATGATAAAAAGGCTTGGTGGGAGTACCTTAAACTTAAATTCTATGAGATCTCTATTCGCTTCTCAAAGCAAAAACGATACAAAGACCGTTAAATTATCCAAAATATGGAGAAAGAACTTGCACAGGTGGCACAAAATTTATTTTCAATGAAGCCAGTCAACATGGAAAAATATGACAAAATAAAGATTGAACTTGAACAGTATTATGAACATTTAGCACAAGGTCAGATTGTACGATCCAGTTTTCAATGGTTTGAGGAAGGTGAAAGAACCTCAATTTTTTTTTCTTAACATAGAGAAGAGAAACAAATCAAGATCAGATCAACAATATACAAATTAATCAGTGACGAAAAAGAATAGACAGACCCAAAAGAGATTACGTCTAACATAAAATTCTCATATGAAGGAAAACATAACAGGAAATTGGTTCTGATACTGACTATAATAAATTTTTGTTCTAGTATATTTTTCCTTCTTTATCTTAGACAGATATCTGCACCTGTAAAGGTAAAATAAGTACAGATGAGATATTAAGAGTTTTAAAGGATTGAAAAATAATAGAACACCAGGGAATGATGGCTTACCAAAAGAATTCTACCTGACCCTTTTATATTTTGTGTGGTGATCTTGTCCTATGCTTAAATAAGTGTTTGAACGACAAGTCAGCGACGAGCTGTCATAACACTTATCGAAAAGCCTGGTAAAGATACCAGATACTAATCGTCGTGGAGAACAACAAGTGTATTGAATCTTGACGTTAAAGTTTTAAGTAAAATACTAGTTGAAAAATTAAAAAATGTCATTTCACAGTTAATTGATAATGACCAGACAGCTTAAATTGAAGGTCGGCGAATATCAGATTCAAATCGATTGATTAGGGATATTATAGAATATTCTAAAATTGAAAACAAAAGCGACATTATGTTAGCAGTAGATTTTGCCGTTGTTTTTGATTCCATAGATCACAGTTTTCTTTTTGCCACACTGGAAAAATTTGGATTTGGCCAAAGTTTTTTCACATGGATTAAATGGCTACACAATAATCTTGAAAGCTATCTTATTACTAACGAATACACTACAGGATATTAAAAATTGGAAAGGGGATCAAGGCAGTGAGATCCTTTGGCAAAGTATTTACTCCTGCTTATCTTATTTGTTCGTCTGTCAGAACTCGTCTCTGGAATTATAATAAATGACACAGTGTCTCTTCGCTGAAGATACATTTTTTTTTCCTGAAGGACCTCGCTTTTATGTAAGAAATTAAAGATATACTTGACAAGTTTGCTAAAGCTTCGTCAATTGTAATTAATTCGAATAAGTGTGAAGCAGCTTATATCGGAAGGAGGACTGCAAGTCCAATTTATACAAGTGATTTTAAATGGGCCAATTTACATAAAGATGCAATTAAGATCTTAGGGCCCTGGTATACATGTAATGTTGATTTAAGCAAACAATGGAACTTAAAAAATATATATAATATATGAGGACTGTATTAATTCTTTGAAAGTCTGGAAATTTGACTATTTGTTGGAGAAATACCGTGTTAAAATTTTTATATATCTCAAAGGTACTGAATGTTATGAATATCCCAGAACCGTCGTAAGATTCTGTCAAACAGGTTAAAAATTGCATGGCGCATTTTATTTGGTATGGTAGAAAGCCTTAGATTAAGTATGATGTTCTTATATGCGGTACTGAAAACGGCAGAATAAAACTGCCAGATATAGATTGTGTGTTAGAAAGCCAGAGGATTATATGGATAATAAGGATGAAAACTGTACCAAATTTAAAATGTACGGTGATACCAAACGTCTATTTTAAAAAAATATTGGTGGAATTGAAAATATCCATGCAAATTTTGAAAAACGCACATTATTGAAAAAGCTACCAGGATTTTATATACATTGTCTCGAATCATGGGCAACATTTACCTCAAGTATACCTGCCAGCGCCTTGAGTGTAGGGTTGCAAACAATATGGAATAACAGACATATATTAGTTGGGGAGAAGACAATCTTAAATAAATACTTGCATAACCTTGGAATAAATTATGTATTTCAATTATATCATAGCAACGGGTGTAAGAACGGTCTGATAGAACTGTTGCAGGAGAATGTTAAGCTTATAAAACACAATTTATTCACTGGTTGTCTATTCAACAAGTTATACCTCAGAACTGGAAAAGTATACTCACCGGTAAAAAAGAACCAGTTGATTTTTATGCCATCACCAGAGACCGTATAGTTATACCACTGGGAGAAAATTGGGTAGACATAAGAAACATTAAGTTAAGATATATATATGATAAAATGATAAAAAAGAAAGTATGTGAACCTCTTTCTAAATCATATCTCCAAAGTGTACTTGGGAATAGTTTTTCTTGGGATGAAGCAGCTGCGCATATTTACACAACAACGATGGATGTTTTTGCGCCAGTTCCAGTACAGAATTCGGCATAACATTTTAACTGTAAAGGCAAAACTCTACATCTGGAGAATAGCTGACAACAACAGATGTTCTTATTGTTTTGTAGAACGTGAATCGGTCATGCATTTTTTTGTGAATGTATGGTCAGCATAAATTTTTATCGTAAGATAAAAGAATTGGCCTGTAACTATGGATTGGATCTACCACTATTGATTACATGTATACCTCATATGGGAAGGAGCAAAGATTCCCATCAGAAGGCTTTTATCGACACTTTATTGTTAATTTTTAATTTGGTGGTATTTTCTGATAGCGAAAAGTTTGCTGCTCCATCTTTTAATATTTTTTTTCTGAATGTAAAGTGTATTGAACTGTTGAAAAGAAGGATAACAGAAAAAAGAATCAAACTCGATAAACATGTACAAAAATGAAAAATTATCCAAAGGGCTTAATGTGAATATGCTGTAATGTTATAACAGTTATTAGATTTAACGTGATTATTTGTAGATTCTGTTTGAATACGTTTTATATAAAACTTTTCTCGTAGGATGTCGATGATGAAATGAGCAATGATGGGAAAAAAATGATGCTCTGGGAGAAACCCCAAAATAAAACAAAAAATTATTATAATGAATTAGCGTCTGTTAACCTAAAATATCAAGTTTTAAAAGTATAGATTTTCATATAAATTAATCTAATGGCTTATCCCATAAAATATTTCATGATAGGTGTTTTTGTTTTCTTATAAGACTTACTGATGCTCATCGTTAGAATTTACAAACCTCAAGCTCAGGGGACTCCTGCTTTCAAAGCAAAGCCAATTTTAGAACCAACCCAATTTTCTCCCTTATTTAAGACATGCGTTTCAATTCCATTATTTGTTTTGCCTGTTCATTATAAATCCCCTTTTAACACTTAAAAACCAATTATCTCCACATTCTAAACACCTCTCTTAGCGACATGTCCAGGCACCAGCCCGAGGCAACTATTCACAGGACAGGGTCTTTTCGAGCTTTTATCAAATACGTAACTCCATCTGATGCGCTTCGTTTTACTTTAGTAAACAAAAGTTATACTGGTAGATTCCATTAAATTGATTTGCTCCAATTACAAAAGCATAGCTCATCTGAATGTCTTCGGAGCTCTTGCAACCAAGCAACCATTGCCATATCTCCACAAAGTGAATGTCCTTTAAAATAAAAACCTTATACTTCAACTGAATACCGGGACTTCCGACCAAGGACTTCTCGCAAAAAAATATTTTTTTTAAATATTAAACAGCTTTTGTATTTTATTCCCAATTAAAGCCTTTGTCACCTTTTATGTTTAATATATGACCCGTTTCTTAACACCTTTGCTATAGTTGGAGGTTTTTCTGAGTTGTTGGTTTTCATGGATTTCAAATATGCACCATATAGCGAAACATTTTAATTAGTTTATTGGAAACTAAAGTCAATGGTATGATTTTCATTCATACATTCAGCTATCATTGAAAGAAAGCTTCAGTGCTTTAAATGTCTGAGCAAACATTTCACTTAGAGCCTTACCTCTTGATAAGAAATGAAAGTGTAAACTCTCCTGTCGAAGTTGACCTCCGTTCTTCTATGGATACCGCATTAACATTAAGTCAAGCCCCATAACTGAGTGTCATAACCCATTGGTTACATGTTAACAATCAGCACCGTGAGGAACAGTTTTTTTTTTTTTTTTTGTTTTTTTTTTGGAGGGGGGGGGTCGATATAATAAGCTTTAGAGGACCCCTTCCCAAATCGTCGTTTTAGCATGTCTTATCTTTAATAGACAAAAACGCCTTAAATAGATTGTTCAAACATTTCGTTGGACCCATAAAAGAGAAAGGTATAAAACCTGACATCTTTTCACCAGAGGTCGTGCCAATACTTAGTCTTGAACGTAGATAATCTCTTAAATATTCAAAAAATCTCATAAATATTCAAATATTAAACACACTAAGCGTGGTAATGAAGATGTCTGCAGAAACGCTGGGACGTGTAATTTCATTAGCATAACGAAGACAACTTAAAAGCCGGTCCGGTGTTTAGATTACATTGATTGTGTCAAGTGGCCGTGTTGTGAACACAATGTTTTGTTGTTTTTTTCTAAACTGAACAATCATCTAATTATCATCTTATTTTTTGATCTGAAGACATCAAACGAGCCATTTTTTACGTCTCTAGTTACTTTTCTTTAAGTTAATAAAATACTTATTAAATACAAATATGTTAAACATTTGTATTACTTAAGGGATAAAAATATTTTTCTTTCTTTTCATTGTAGGTCGCACGGTGATATTCCTTGAGAACCTGGTTACAAGTGCGTCAGTATTGACCATCATAGCGGTCAGTGTTGACCGTTACGTGGCCGTGTGTTCCCCTCTTAAAGCCCAGTACACGTGCACGACGGGGCGTGCCTTCAGAAGCATCCTTGCTGTATGGATCCTCTCTGGTTTGGCTACGTCACCGTTTTTCGTCATTTCCGGTACGGAAGAAGTTGTGTATTATGATGGCATCGACCGGACCATCTGTACCTCGCCAATTGATACAACATGGAAGCGAATTTTCGTTGGCACTCTGACTATTTTATTTTACTGTTTACCAATTGGTGTATTAATAATCGTATATGGACTTATCGGTAAGCGCCTGTACACGGATACTTTAAACGCCAACCCGCATGACTCTAGATCGCAGAGTGTTGTCAGAACGAGGCGACAGGCCATTATAATGCTGGCGGCAGTAATTATTTTATTTTTTGTATGCATGTCGCCAATTCGTGTGGTGATATTGATGACGAGTTTCTGCTCCGTGGAAACCCTTGGTAAACTCAGCCTTGAAGGGTATCTACTTCTAAGTGAGGTGTCTCGGTTACTGTTTTATATCAACAGTGCTGGGAACCCTGTACTGTACTGTATCATATCAAGCAAGTACCGCAAGGCCTTCCGCAGGGCTGCCCTCCTGCTGCACAGGAGAAACTCGTCGTTTCGTTACAGCAGCGAGGCCGTGATGCGGAGAAGATTCACTAAAAGAACGCAAGAGGATAATATTGATTAACCTCCAGGGACTGCGGTTATTACCGCACGGATAAAAGAATGAACCACTGTTATTACACTGGCACAATTAACTCTGTTGAAAATCATACCTGTAGCGCTGTGTCACGTCTAACACGAACAATCTTCGTCTTATAAATGGCAGTTAATTTTTTTTGGGAGATTTTGCAAAAACAGGAGTAGAGTCACTTTGACTTTGAGGGTTCGAGTGTTTGATAGTTAAAGTTGAAGCCTTACATTAAACTTTGCAATGCTGAATCTGATAATACCTTCTGTAATAATAATAATAATAATAATAATAATAATAATAGTAATAGTAAAAATAATAATAATTTGGGTTTTAAATGACGAAGGGTTTCATACAGGCAACAGGATAAATACCCCGGACAATTACGGCGGGTGCGGGGGGGGACGTAAATGTCCTGGGGGTAATTGTCTCAGGGTAATTGTCGAGGGGGTAACTATCGGGAGGCAGTTTTCCTATACCCTTTCATACTCTATTATAAGTGTAGAAATATGTGTATATAGTTTGAACCGGTTTGACCGGCTTTTCGCCATCATTTGTTCACCTGTGTTTTTAGGTTCATTTATTAAATTACGTTATAAAGGTAAACAAACCTTATGATCAAAAAGAAGAAAATTGTTGAAAGATATTGAAATAAAATTGTTTAAAAAAGTAAATTTAATTTAGTATTTATTTGTTGACCAAAATATTAGCTAACTTTAAAGTCATCCAGAAGGCGGCGGAGGACAATGGTGAAACGCAAAATATACCTTTATCAGACACTTGGTCGCCTTTTGTAAGGACCTTGTAGATGGCCACTCATGTATAAGGTCAGATATAAAAAATAAAGAAAATATATATTATCAATATCCTGGCTTCGAATACACATCTTATATTGTATTATATAATACTTTGTGTTCTTCCGTAGAGGATTACGCTTGACAAACACGGGTGACAGGTGCATTAGGGCATGCGACCCCAATACCAGTGAATGCCTCTGGTACTCACTAAGACACGATAACAAGTGACCCAGGGATCATGATGCTCAGCTGATTGGGAACACAATATTGCCTAATAAGGGGCCAGGGAGGGATTAGCTTTGACTGCTGTCATTCAACAGTCTCAAATACAGATGAAATGCATGAAAAACAGAACAAAATTAATGTAGGGGCATCAGTCCTTAGAAATTGATCAATGAATTCATAATCAATAGGCACACTTGGGTTCAGGAGACTTTATAAAACAACCGCTAAAAAAACTGATTCTTATGCAAAATGAAAAATGCAGGTGGCGCAACCAGTCATCAGGAAGTGATGGAAAAAGTGATGATCAATTATCATAAAAACCAGGTTTCAGGACACAAGAGGAAACAGCTTAGAAATGAGTCGAATGACTCATTAATTGATCTCTAAACCGAGGAAAAAATAGAAGAAAATACCAGCCAAGGCAAGATTAATGGCAATCTGTGCATTAATTACTGAGATACAGGAAGAGATGTTTCACATTTTACATTATTTGTGGGGTACCCAAACATGCGCCATAGCTCACAGTGACCTTATGGCAGGTTTCCACTGAGATTTTTCATAGATCTCGCTTGATGTAAAGTATGAAGTTTCCAGGTCTACTAAATAAATTACTATTTGTGCCCTGTTAACGACCGGACGTACGACGAACAAAGGGTGATCACTATAGGTCATATGAATTGGACTCAGCTGTGCCAAGCAAATTTAATATCAATTTCAGGCAACCTGTATTTAGAACAGTCTAGCATGCCTATCTTAAGATATCTGGCCATTTTCATGTATTTAATTAATAAACAGAGTTTTGCGGATACAATGTTTTCAGTCGGACGCCGCCGCCGCCGCAGAGGTTTCCGGAGAACCCTTCCGTAACCACTAGGCAGAATTTTTTTTTACATGTGAGCTGCTGCACCCTTATTTTTGATAGACCTTTGACCTTTCCTCTCTGCCCAGCGTCCATTTGTGCGTCTATTTTCACAAATAAACCAACATATCTCGCAACCGTTTGACCGATCAGGCTAAAAATTTTGCGCAAATGTAGCCCTTGGATAGCTTTATAAGATTAATTAAAAATGGTGGCGCCACCTGCAACCATTTTTGCACAGCGTCCATCTGTTCATCTGCCTTGCGATTAAATCACTCATATCTCTGCATTGGATGCACTTATCCACCTGAAATTTTGCATGTGTATACATCCTGGACAGCTTTCTTGATGTTATTAAAGCTGGCGCCACCTACATTCACGTTTACGCTGCACACATCTAAGCTCATATCTCGGGAACTGTTTGACCGATTGGGCCAAAATTTTGCATGTGTATAGATCTCATATGGCTCTTTATTATACGCAAACTGGTGGCGCCACCTGCAACAATTTTTGCACACTGTCCATCTGTTCATCTGCCTTGGGATAAAATCACTCATATCTCGGCAGTGGTTTGACATATCTACCTAAAATTTTGCAGGTTTATACATCTTGGATAGCTTCCTGGATTTTGTGGCAGGTGGCGCCACCTACATTTATGTTTACGCTGCAGACATCCAGGCTTATATCTCAGGACTCTTTGCTGTATCCTCCAGAAATTTTACATGTGTATAGTGTAACGGAACCTAATATAAACAGATCACGTATGCGTGATGAACACAAATTTTGTAATGGAGATAAAAAAATAGATTCTGTAACACTAGGCAGCGTGAAATGTCTAGGTGAATGAATAAAGAAGTCAGTGGTTTTTTTGTTGACAAATAACTATAATTTATTCTTAAAACAACCCTAACAATACAATACACTAAATCAATACAATCATACAGTAAAACAGCGGTAAAGCAACAAGTCAATACAATCACACAGAAAATAATGTGCACAGTACCTGGTTAACAACATTGTCACCTCGATAAGTCCTTTAAATGTAAACTCTCGGAGAATAACAGTCCAGTGGAAAGTTCTTGCAACAACCCATAAAGTAAACTGAAGTCCAAATGCATAAAATCCAGGAGAAAGTCTTTGAAAATCTATAATTGCCGTATTTATCTCTCTCTCTCTGCCTGGTTCTAAAACACAGCCCCTTTATATACCTTCACACCTCAAGCCGAGAATTTTTTCACTTCTCAAACAGTCCTAATGATACTACACAAAACAGTAAGCACGCGTTTCAGGAATTCTCTAGAAAAACAGCGCTGTGTATCTCTACATACCAGGCTGATCACGTGACCTCGGCCAGGCGTGAAAACCCAAGGCTAACATGACAACGAGAGTTCAACCAGTACGGATTAAACATAGAATGTAATACGCGGCCAGACACGAGTGCCACAACAGGAGTTACGCCCGTATCACATAATAAAAAGAGCACCTGTAACAATAGATCTCACATAGCTCTTTATCATATACACAACTGGAGGGGCCACCTGCAACCAATTTTGCACAGCGTCCGTCTGTTTGTCTGCCGTGGGATAAAATCATTTATATCTCGGCAGTGGTTTGACATATCTACCTAAAATTTTGCAGGTTTATACATCTTGGATATCTTTCTTGATTTTGTGGCAGGTGGCGCCACCTACAGTTATGTTTCCAATGCAGACATTCAGGCTTATATCTCAGGACTGGTTTGACATACCCCCTGAAATTTTGCATGTGTATAGATCTCACATAGCTCTTAATCATACACAAACTTGGTGGCGCCACCTGCCACCATTTTTGCACAGCGTCTGTCTATTTGTCTGCTGTGGGATAAAATCACTTATATACAAGTAGTGGTTTGATTTATCTGCCTAAAATTTTGCATATGTGTACAACTTGGACAGCTTTCTGGAATTTGTGGTGGCGCAAACTACATACACGTTTCGGCTGCAGGCATCCATGCTAATATGCAACACACGCCACTCAATCCATGCCTCACTTCACCCGTCCCACTCTGATTTCGGCGGATACACGTAGTCGCTTGTCCACTACCCGTATTTTAGTTATTTTCTGGGGTCCCATATCATTCACGTTGACTCAGGATTCCATTCGAGATCTTTTTATAACCTCCGAGACTATAAACGTGCATGATCCTAACCTTACAGTTTGTGTCCTACCAATGTTTGCCGGGTGCGGTAGGCGTTTTAAACGGCATGAAAACTAAAATAGGATCATAAGTGACGCCATACATTTTTGGTAAAGAAAAAAAAATACCAAAAGTCACACTAACCTAATATCAGGTCGCAAGGAGGTCACATAATTTCATGTCCGCTAGACGATCTTTTTATAACATCTGAGAAAGCATATTTTTCTGAACCTAAGATAGTTTGTCTCCCGCAAACAGAAGGACGACGGACAAAGGGTGTTCGCTATAGCTCAGCTTAGATGAAAGTCAGCTGAGCTAAAGATGTCAAGATGGTAATAAATCATTGAATTAAATATCTTTATTGTGATTTAGACAACTCTAATACTTTGACGGTAAGTGTCTTAGGCGCATGTTTGTTACCCCTTCACAAAATTTAATAAAAATCTTTTCAAAGCCTTTTTGGCGTAAAATTGCAAACAAACAACCCAACCAAACAAGGGGAAAATAATACCTCCTAGAAGAGGTTTAATATAATATAATATCATATAATACAATATGATCAAAATATTTATGTAATACAACTATAGAATTGTGAATTGTCAGTAAACTTTCAGGTAAGGTCGGTAATTTCTTTATAAGGATTAATTTAAACAAATGTGTTTTATCAGTCTCCTGAATACAAGAGAAAACAGGAGGGTATGGGTTTTTGGAACAAAGACAGACAATTTACGGTGATTGGCTGCCTTAAGCGGTCCCCGTGCTCATCCGCGAAGTACAGACTGTCTGATTGATTCCGTGTCGATACCCGCATGGTCTGAGCCAGGGCGAATTTAGATTGATGAACAAAATCCTCATCGTCGTCAAACAGGCAACACATAAAGAAAAACAAAATGTCCTTACGTGACACAAATTACATCGTTGTCAGTTTTAACTGCACCTTTTTAATAAATGACGGTTCACTAATTCGTTGTCACACAACTCTGAAATGCCTGTGGTGTTTTTAATGAGTAGTCGGGAACGCTGCCAAGTGTGTCTTAAGGGGGCCAGATGCAACCATAGATCCGGAGGAATCTGACGTTATTTGGTAAATTTTGCTAAGGGTCTATGGTCACAAATATTTACAAAATGAAAAAAAATCTCATCACGATTGATGGAAAGGGATGACCATGATCGGATGGTCCTTCTATTATCTTGAAGTTTGTGTTTGTCTGGGATTGTTCAGGTTTCATTCTATTCCAGGGAAGTCAAGGGAAAAACTGCATGCCCGACGCTGTCGCATGACAAGGACATCTTTGCTGCCATCAAGTATACACCCATTGTCATTGTAATATATAAAAAAATGCCTGTAACGTTTTCAAAATAAAGTTTTATTAAAGGTATCGACAAAAGGAGTATTTCCTGTCCTATTTTCTAGGTCGTTACTGGGGTCTCACGTATGGGATATGCCGGTTGTCTTTATTCCGGCCAGAATTGTAAAATTCAAAAACATTCAGTAGCCATCCTGGTCCAGCAAATCCCTTAAAATCCCCCCCCCGCCTTTTTTTAATCAGCCCGCATCCCCCCCCCCCCCCCCCCCCCCCATCTTGTTTGTAAGATCGACCCAAAATCAACACAGAATAAAAGTAAATGTTTTTCAAGGATTTTTTTTTCTAACAGCTTCGGCAGTTGTAGCATTCTAACCCTAACTCCTTGCTGTTGCTTTCGTTGTCGGTGAGAATTCAAGATTTTAGGTGGAGCGAGGTGGGTTTCAAATGGGTATATTGGCCCTCAGGGAATGAAATGACTATTGGGTCTAATTAGGGTGACGGGCTTTCCACAATACACTATATATGGACTGACAGTAAGAGTAAGAGTTGCTGACATCCGCATCTGTCGAGACCCCATTTATCTAGTTCGATTCCTGAAATAATCAGGCATTGGCCCGTGTAGGTCTGTTGGGTCTAATTCAAAAGCCTCCTTAGAGTCGTAATAGCCAGGTTAATGTAGTCTTGATGCGAGTCCACACTTTGTTCATTATGACTTCATTACCTGGTAAAAGTTTCACAAGAGAATGTCATCCTCCATAGGTATTTGGAGATTAACGTTATGATAGCACATAAAAAGTGTAACCCGAGCTAATGGTGTAGTACTTGGGCATAAATGGTTGGTGCAAGGCCAGAATGGCGTGACAGTCCAGATTCAGCTCCGGTCAGTGCGCTAAGTGATATCCGTACGTATGTTGAAACCCTATACAATATTGAATTAAAGGTAAAAGCGCCCTGGGTGGGTTCCTGGACTTATCTTACCCGACACAACACTCTGTCTGTCTGCTGTGATGGACCTATATCAGCTTTAGTCAGTAAGATGGGAGAACAGAGCCCAGGGTCCCATGACAGGTTCTAGGGATCAATTGCAAATTACCAGCACTCCTTGTCAGTTGTACCTTGGCCTGGGGGTATCAGCATTTATACTAGGACGCAAACCAAAAGTCTGTCTCAGTCATTCTCCTAAAGTCTTTTACTTAACCACAGCCACTCTCCATAGAATAAATCAGACATCCACTGTGACAGTTTACAGAAAAATAAAAATGAATGGTCCATAATGGGTCTTGATGCTGATCTGCTCGTGATACATGACACAGTCGGACGTGCTTAAAACGCAAACTGTTCCTCTGTAAATTGTCTTATTTTGTGGACATTGCGGTTACCTAATTGGACTGCTATAAGACTTGGAATCCCGGCAAAGAAGTGAGGTTTATAGTATTATTTAGCTTTTATCTTATTTGTTTCACGTCACCTTTGATATTCGGCTCGAGTGGAGGTGTTTATTCTCTGACATATTGCTTTCCACCCTAACATAGAAAAAAGTCAAATTATCAAGTTGTATTTTCAGATATGATTGTGTCCATAATAGGACGTACTGACTGTAAAGCTTTGCAGCTGTATCTGGCAACAAAACATAGCAGTTTTAGGAGCTATAATAATCTTGAGGTTCTCGGGGAGACAACTGTTCTGGAAGAGCGAGGACCATATTTAATGAAATTCAAATTGATTTAATGAACAAATCCAAAATTCCATAATAGATATAGCGTTGTCACAATTCACTTGTCTTCAGCAGTCAGCGGGGATTCTTCTGTAGAGTACGGCAAATACATGATTGGTGCATCTGCTTAGTCTGATAAAAAAAACAGTCTCTCTCTCTTAGGTCGTCGGTCTAGGCAAGGTCCGTATCTAATGTTGTGCACCAGGTGACCAATCAATCAATGCCAGGCTCAGGAAGTAAGATTAAAGAACGGCTTCCTGTCTCAGGACCTTGAGCTTTTCTTACTTTAACAAAAAATTCCCTCCATTTTAATGTCGGTTACAATGGTAGCCACCAGGGGTGACTAAAATATGTCAGTTTGGTCTGATGATACATATTAGCAACAGTTGACCCATCTCAGGTCATCAGACGTTTCGTCGATTTTTACTCGGCTATTACAATGGTTACAAAAGTATCTACTGTAATGTACTGCAGCCAAACTCAAACCTTCAATCATCGTCAAATGTTTTGTACTGCATAACATGTAAAAAAAAAGCCCGGATATTAAAAATTTATGACAAAAAATAAATAAATTTCTACTGAGATTATTGGCTACAGCCAACTAGAGCTGACAAGTGGCCCATGGGCCATGACGCTAGCTAAATGTGACTGGGTGTTCAATTCTTTTATTAAAGCGACAAAATCAGGAGCCCTATTATGACTACTCTTCAACTCTATTGGTTTACTTTTGCTTTAAATATAAGTTTCCCAGCAAAAGCATCCCAGCACAAAGTCTCAGTACCTCGCATACAGCTGTTTAACATCTTGTTCTAGCTCTGCGTGTTGATAAACACAGTCCACGTGTATCTCTTTACCATAACAAGGCCGCGCGACCAGATTGTGAGCAGCCAAACACGATGTTTTAGCCAGCGGAACAAGTATTGCATTTTTTTTTTTGCCAGGTCAGTCGGGGCATCTCCTGATTGACAAGTGATGCGGGCCGCCGATTCACGCGCTGTGTTTATGTTTACACCTGTGTTCGCGCCGTGTCATTTGATTTTAACACTCGTTTACAGGAGTAAGCAAACGGTTTCAGGGCAATATTTTGCAGGTACAAATTTATTTTAAAGGGCTAAAGCTATTGTTCGTGTTATTTTAACATGCTTATTAGTTGATTGGGCCCCTTTTATGTTATATATTGTCTGTAAGAAATGCCTATCTGACATTCAAGGTCCTCATATGATTTCCCTGCAGACTGTAGAATATAGGTCACAGTGACCTAATTTCATGTTTCCAAGGCATTTGCTTGAGACCTCCCAGGATGTTATATGTTAGAATTTTTTAGGCTTAATAAATACAATTTGTGCCCCTTTTTTCTCTGTGCTCAAAATCATTTTTTCTGCCTAAGTTGCAAAATATAGGTCACCATGACCTAATTTCAGGTTTCAAAAGAGATTTGCCTAGAACCTCCCTGGCTTTTGTGTTAGAAGATTCTGGACATAACATACACGATTTGTGCTCATCTGACATTCATGGTGCTCATAAGACATGTTTTCCTATAGGTTGCAGAATATAGGTCACCATGATCTCATTTTAGGTTTCCAAGAACATCTGCCTAGGAATTCCCTTAATTTTATATTAGAAGGTTCTAGGCCTAATGGATAAAATTTGTACCACATCTGACTGTCTGGGTGCAGAAAATAATGATTTCAGTTTAAAGGTGCAAAATATAGGTCATGGTGACTTAATTTCAGTTTTTCAAGGACATTTGCCAAGGAAACCCCAGAATGTTACATAAGAAGATTCTAGACTTAACAGATACAATTTGTGCCTGTCTGACCGTCTGGCTGTTCAAAATCATGTTTTCGGCCAGTAGGTAACAAAATATAGGACACCATGACCTAATTTCATATTTCCAAGGATATTTGACCAGAAATTCCCAGGATATAGTGTTAGAAGGTTCTAGACCAAACAGATACAGTTTGTCCCCCTTCATTCAGGGTGCTCATATGACATCAGGTCGCAGAATATAGGTCACAGTGACCTAATTTCAGGTTTCCAAGGACATTTGCCTGGGACCTCCCTTAATGTCACGTTAGAGGATTCTAGGGAAATGGATACAATTTATGCACCGTCTAAATGTCTTGGAGCTCAAAATCACATTTTCGGCCGGTAGGTCACAAAATATAGGTCACCATGACCTAATTGCAGTTTCAAGGAGATCTGCCTAGGAACTCCCTGGATAAACACTTAGAAGTTTCAGGGTCTAACGGTTACGATTTGTGCCCTGTTAACGGACGGACGGCCGAACAAATGGACGGACAAAGGTTGATTGCTATAGCTCAGATGACTTACAGTTAGCTGAGCTAACAAAACCATTTACTGCTTTACAGTTGTGACCGCCTCTTGAATATTGATAGAGGTTAATATCCCCGAGAGAACATAAGCCATTTAAGGAGCGAAACCAACACGCCGTGTGCCGATCACTTAAACCGCTTTACTCCGTGTTCATTTGGCATGTTCATCACTGCCTGTCCGACAAGATTACCTTTCACACAGCTGAAGTAAAGGGCAAGCCCGGAAATGGCACTTAAAACGTCACTTTGATCAGACACCGACACAGTCACTCACTTTCCCCGCACTTCCAGGGCTGCCTCTGAATCGGATTTACCTAAATTCCTGAGGCCCAGACAGTGGTTTCATCCAGCCAAACCCTATACTTGTACATTTGAATCTCATTTTTCTCAGAAACTTGCAGATGTTAGGGGCTCGTTTTGCTTCTGGAAGTTTAATTGGATTATTTGAGAGACTCAGCTCTACTTAGTGCATGTGTGTCGGGTGACATAAGCCTCATTTACACACGGTTTTCTGGAGCGCTCTTCACCGTTTAGCGCGCACCAAGTCCCCAAACGCGCCAGATTTCGAGGATTTTTGGCTTAGAGCGCTGCATTTTGACTACCGGTTTGAGTTTGTTCTACATTCTGGCGCGCGCCAAACGCGCGCGCTCTGTGTTGCTACCTACACAGAGCGCTCCAGCAAGACTCGGCTGTCATGTGACTAGGATTTAGCCATGCGCACAAGGGGGAATCCAATCTAGACCGCGCTAGATTGCAGTATTTATCTGCGTGTAAACGCAATATAGATTCTAGTCCGGGCCAAGTGTAATGCGGCCTAACTTGACAAGGTAGCGCGCTCTACATGGTCACGTGGTCCGGCACAGTGTGAACGCAAGTTAAAATGTAGCCAGCTCCACATTTTCTGTACCGGTCTAGCGCGCCATAGGGCTGTAGTTTTAGTTTTTGGTAGTGAAGTGGTATGAAAGCAGTCCCGGATTACAACGACTGAAGGCCCAGTGCCATAAGACATCGCCAAGACCTAAATTTATATTTGTTCACTAGAACATGGAGTCTTCCAATGATCCTAAGTTATAACGTATGTTTCTTGGAAGCAAGGTCAAGGGAGGAAGGAGGGCGGGCAGGCATTGCGACTGAACGTGTTCTGCGCTCGATGTAGGACCATTGATGTATTCATGTCCAAAGGGCCGGAAATCGTATTTCCTACGTGTTTATTATGACCTTGAGACTGGGAATGAATAGCTAGTAATATTAAGGCTGCATTTAAACATTGGCACCTTAGCTGAAAAGGAATAAGTGATAGTAATCTTGCCAGCACACGAAGTAAAAGTCTCCAAGAATACACAGATGGTGGCGATGGTTTGACACGTGCTACACACGATTTAAATGTCTTCCCAGGGAGACCAGGATAGCCCATCTTGTCCATCTGGTATACTTGGAGAGAGTGTCCCTTTTAGTTTCCAGGTCGGACATAGCGGGTGTCCCACCAGAGATCATGTTTGCCGCCCGTCACTCAAACTCTTTCGCACTCTTTATCCTGCAGATACTGCCATGTGTTTTTTTTTGTCGGACCGTTGGTTCTCGGACGAATTGGACGAGCCACATTATGTTTTTTTTTATTTCGTTAGAATCAATAATTTTTTTCAAAAGAGACCTTGACAACCTCTCTACAAAAAGAGACTTGCACACAGCATGACAAAACCCGTCTCACATGCACTTCCATTCAGTAACCGAATTATCTTTACCCAAGCAGGGGTAAACGAATAAATATTAAACACTTGAAAGATGACTATTTTATAGCATGGACGCCTTAAAGGAACGGAGGAAGTTGGCTTGGTTACCAAAACGTCAGTCGCCGAAGGTTGAGTGGCCACTAGAAATTGGCCGAAGGACACAGAATACGGCGTTAACGCCTGGCCGCTTCATATCTGGTTTCGCCTTCGAGGTTTTGACAAATAGTATTAATTTAAATATAGAAATAAAGTCAGATAATTAACCCAATACGTCTGAGCATCTTATATACACACGTGCTGATTGATGGGAGAAACAAGAGTTACCGACATTAAAACGTAGGGGAATGTATTTAAGATTTAAAAATAACTCAAGGTCCTTGGACAGGAAGCCGTTCTGGGAATTAAGTGTACATACTTCCTAAGCCTGGCATTGATTCAATGGTCACCTGGTGAACATCTAAGGACACGGACCCTGCCTAGACCGACGACCTAAGACAGAGAGATTTGTTGTTTATTTCACACAAAGCAGATGCACCAATCATGTATTTGCCGAACTCTACCGGGGAAACCCCGCTGACTGCCGAAGACAAGTGAATCCTGACAACGCAGTCTCATGAATTTAACATCATGCTTTAGTCAGTCCGAAACATTGACAGCTCAGCCAAGAGTAATGACCCTTATACTTATCCTTAACTGTAAACCTATGCCCGTGTTGATCTGTGGTGTATATTCAGGGGTACTAAAAGATTTCTTCCTCATCGAGTTTCAAATTAATAAAAGAACAGCCAAATAATATTTATGTGTATCAATATCATTCTGAGATCCCTAATTAAGTTAACAATGTTTTCTTCTAAATCCTGTCTCGAATTGAATAAAATGCAATATACTTGATTAAACTGAGCTGTAATATAATCTAGCTTCATAAGGGCCATTAAATAAAGTTAAATAAAGAAAATACGAATCTCATGAAAATTACATACAGAGCAAATTAAATTAAGAAAATGCTTCACTAAGTACAAACATAGAAAAATTCCAGAATATAAATATCTTTTTGGTCATTTCTCCCTATTCATATCAGTCAATTAAGGAAGTACAGAAGCTCAGGTTGAAAGGAACTGAGATATTTGACTGACGTTTAATCTTAATCCTTTTCCAATGAATTATAAGCAACAACTGATGGTTGTGGATGAAACTAAGTTGTGGCTTATAATCAGAGCGCGAGATTCAGATGATTATCCTGGTGTTAGAAACACGGGCTTTGTGGATGGAGTCGTCTTTTGATTTCTATCTGGCCATCAGATAGCACCATAGAAAAAGTCAAGTGATTAGACGGACAGGGACCAAAGACCACGTGGTCCAGACAGTTATAAAGAGGAAACTGCCACAGCTGCAGAATAACTGACAGCCGCCTCCTGAAGTGGCCGACTTATGTAGGAGAGAGAACATGGACAAAGGGAAAGACAAGAACAGAGTGTCTCGACTACATCACGGACTGCAGACGCTAATCAGACTGGCCAGGTAGACCTGGATTAACTGGTATAGGAGTTCTGAGGTAAATTATCGACTGGTGGTCCCGCTTTACCATATATACATATACATGTTTCATTGTTTAATTATATTTCAATTTCGGATGTTTTTAAATTACCTACTTCTCTCTGATAGCTCTGACTGTCGATAAGGACAGTATTACCTGGTGTGTAAATTGCATGTTGCACGAAACTATGAGGTAGTTAAAATGTCTGCCCAAATTTGATTCCTGTATATTTGTATAACTACACAGCTCTCATTCAATAACATAGATCACTCTGGCAGTTGTCTCTTCTAGAAAATAATAGATTGAAAGTTCTAAATATATCTATAATACAATAAACCATACAAGGAATACAATAAACCATATATACATTATATATATTTATGTATATTAATTTACTGTTTATTTGCAATAAACCACTGCTATAAGGCTGTATGAATTCTCTGTATTTGTATAATTAATGGGTTATTGTAGCCCTATCAATAAAATATCTCATGTAAATCAACCCGTCTTCACGATTTAATCATACACACCCCATAAGCGGGCAAGACACTTTACATGTGGTTTGAAAAGAAAAATAATGACGACTGTCTGGAACAAAAAAAAATAGTTCTCAAAATTCCACCCTCCTGGGTTTAAATGTCAGTTCTCGTTGTCAGGTCATGGCACAAGGATTTTGATGAATCACTGCTGTGAGAAAAAGTTTTTATTATACTCCCTGGCGTCGTGACGACGCCCTAAGGGCCTTGGAGAGACTATACACGTATTATGGTGTAAAACAATAAGACCTAAATAACAAATTTGTGGTATATCCGTTTTTTACTTATATTGGTGGGCATAAGTCTATTCTCTCAAAAATAAAATTTGGCTGAATCGATTAAAAAAATATTAACATATATTTCTTTATCATTGATTTACTACTATATATATGTATATATACTATATATATTTATATATTATATTTACTTTTTTTCATGATGATCCTCTGGTTAGGGATGTGTTTATCTAAAAAGGAAATTATCGGAAAAAATTGTTTAAGATTTTGTTTTGTTTTTCTCTTTACCAGTAATTAAATTCGACGTAATCAGATATGAGTAAATTGACAATTTTTTATTTGGTAAATAAAATTCTTTTTCCCATGGGAGTTACCATTTGATCTTGTAATCTGATGAATATCTTATTGCATTTTAGTGTGGATAGGGTGCACATTGGTGAAATTTCATTGTGGCCAAGAACCACATACATGTAGGCATACAGCCACTTAGTGGCCTCCGTGAGGAGATAAAGCCTCCATCCACATGCATGTGTGTGTGTTCGTGTGTTTGTTTAGATATTAACACACGCATCCTTAGGCGGATTCTCATGAAATGTTCAGGGCATTTCGGAAATGGGCGAATGAAGAATGGATGAGGTTTTGGTGTGGATACGGCACATGATCCAGATTCTGGAATTTTCACGAATGTACAGTCACTTATGCACGGTATGAATCTCGGTGGGCGTTAGTGTGCAAACACGAATTTGGTAGCATCCCCCCCCCCCCCCCCCCCGGGACCATCTCATGGCGCAGGCTTGCATTTTTAAGAATGCAGATTTCTAGTTTAACTTTTATTTTATTTACATTCGGAAATGCACTGTAACAATAACACCATTACACGACAGTAACTTCCGTCTTGGATTAATTTACTTGTCTATCTCAAGGCCAGTCCACACCGAACGCTGCGCCGCAGTGGCAAACAAATGTTGAGTAGGCCTACATGTTGTCGTGATCACGAGCAGACGAGTTGATATTCACCTGCAGACATTCGCGGAGCCAGTCTCGATCATGATACAGGACAAGCCTACAGGCAAATACGCTCGAGTGTCCACATAAACGCTGGAAAAAAAGTTCAACCTCCGCTTAGTAGCACCGCAAAAATGCCTAGCCATTTATTAAGTGCAGTATTTGCAGCGCTGCGTGTACAGCGTTCGGTGTGGCCGGGCCTTTCAAAATCACTATTCTGTCTGTTAAAAATGAGGAATGTTTTTTATTGATCCTGCAGTGCCTGACCATAAAATGTGTACAAGTTGATGTATACATCATTTTCTGTGTGTGTATATATATTTGTGCACTTTTTAATTCTTTATATTTGAATGTTTAGATCTAGATAGGCCTATGTATATATTATCATATGTCCTATTAGTATGCAATGCGATTTCATTTGCGCATTATTTGTGAAAGGGTGGTCAAGTTATATACATAATGACTGATGTGCTAAGATTTAATGTGTTATAGAGAAATATGTGTTACGGCGCTGTCCCACTTACACGACTCTACAGTCGACTACATGCGATCAGGTTGTCGCCTCATGGTCGGACAGGACCTCAGCTACGACAATAGTCTACCACAAGCTACAAATGGATGGCGACTGTCTGACGACAAGCTACGACAAGCTGCCTACAATCGGCGATACAATCGCGTCGATAAAAGGACAATCACCTACGACAACCTACGACCATATCTACGACAACTTACGACTATATAGGCGACAACCTACGACGCCAGAATTCATGCTACGTCCACCCGCGACAAGTTTCGACGAGTGATTATGGGGCTGTCTCACTTGGGCGACTCTACAGGCAACCAGGCTGTCGCCTCATGGTCGGACAGGACCTCAGCTACGACAATAGTCTACGACAAGCTACAAATGGATGGCGACTGTCTGACGACAAGCTACGACAAGCTGCCTACAATCGGCGATACAATCGCGTCGATAAAAGGACAATCACCTACGACAACCTACGACCATATCTACGACAACTTACGACTATATAGGCGACAACCTACGACGCCAGAATTCATGCTACGTCCACCCGCGACATGTTTCGACGAGTGATTATGGGGCTGTCTCACTTGGGCGACTCTACAGGCGACTACAGGCGACCAGGCTGTCGCCTCATGGTCGCTGAAAAACAGGCGACAGGACCTCCGCTATGACAAAAGTCTACGACAAGCTACCGACAACCGGCGACACAATCGCCGCGACAAACAACCTACGACACCAGAATTCATGCTACGTCTTCCCACGACAATCTTAGACGAGTCTCTGTCCTGTGCCATGTGAGGAACCGGAGACAAAATTGGGCCTTTATCAAGTACACCAGCCAAAGACAGGACTTACGACAACCCACGTCACCTGGCGACAGCTTATGACAGCATCTAAGACAACCCACGTCACCTGGTGACAGGCAACAACAGCACCTAAGACAAGCTAAGCTCACTGGCGTAAAAAAGCTGTCGCCTGAGAATTTTGAACATGTTGAAAATCCAGCGGCGACAGGTTAGAGGCCACGGGACTTCGGGCGACTACAGGCGACTATACAGGCGACTATACAGGCGACCCCGTGGTCCTATTTTTTACATGACCTGGGGTCACAAAGCCCTGAACCTGAAGGTGAGTAGTGAATGGTTTGGCTTTCTCTGGTTGGCTCTAGCCATCATGAGGTGGAGCATCAAAAACACCCCATTGTTTGATTTTAAGCATGTTAAGCAAAAATTTCCAATAAAATCGACAGTATTGGTCAATTTTTAAATAATCTGTGGCCAATCAAGGAGGTTTTGTCCAAATGCTTGTTTGGGACTGCTTGGTGGGGTATTTTGGGCTTCACTGCATTCGGGCCCGGATGGTTAAAAAATGAGATACACAAGCCCCCTTTTTCTTGGTCTAGTTTGACTAAAGAAACAACAAATTCTCAGGTTAAAAAAGTTTAATATCAGAATTTATTTTGAAAATTATTTAAAAGAGGCCCAAACCTCAGGTGTTTTATAGAAGTTATATAGGGAAAATAAATACAGCCACGTGTCCTGTTGAGTCGCCTAAGTGGGACAGCCTCATAATTACCCTGTGCAATGTGAGGAGCCGGAGACAAGGATGGGCACTGTATAAAATACAGGACCTACGACAACCCGCGTTACCTGGCGACAGCCTACGACAGGACTACGACAACCCGCGTCACCTTGCGACAACCTACGACAGCACCTACGCTACCATTACAGGCGTCAAAAAAGCTGTCGCCTGAAAATTTGAACATGTTAAATATCCAGCGGCGACAGTTAAGAGGCCACGCGACTTTCGGCGACTTCGGGCGATCACATGCGACCATACAGACGGCCCCCCGGCGACCATGAGGCGACAGCCTGGTCGGTCGCCTGTAGTCGCATGTAGAGTCGCCAAAGTGGGACAGCCCCATCAGAGCACCTCAGACCCCCACTTGGAGGAGGCTTGCATTCCTTAGAATGCTGATTTCTAGTTTGTGACCCCCCCCCCCCCCCCCAACACACGCACACACAAAATAAAGGGCCCTTATTGTTTTGGAGCAACCGAAATATCTTCTGGTTGCATTTGTTAGTTATGATCTTTCGTTGGTGCAAGTCGCCTACAGATCACACATTTTATCGAGCGTCATATATAAACGATGCCACAACCAATACAAAAACTTTGAGATACCAGTGTATATGGGGTGGGGATGGGGGCGGGTGAAGATTTCTACAACAGATCGATATAGGTGTTACGTATAAATAAATGAAAAAAAAAACAAAGAAAAACAGCTTAAAACTAAAACTCGTATATAAACCTGGGTTCAGAATTTAATTATAAAAAGAAATTAAAGGAATAATAATAAACGGAACGTTTTAAATTAGAATTTGAATAAAACTTATTTGAATTGAGTCGTAAATGATATTTAGTGGTAACACATTGAATGAATTGAAAACGCAAATTTATAGAATGTTATTCACTTATAATTTAAATGGAATGAAAAAAATCTGAATTGACTCAAGGTCATGGTAGTGTATTTATTTTGACATTGAATTTGTTAATCCCTGATGAGAGTGAGGACATGGCTCGGCAGTCTTGATGTCGACTGTTGATTCTTATTAATTCACGGTCCTCAGGAGAGTCTGACCGAGAGATGAACAGACGCTCCTACACCGGACCTGCCCGTAAATCATATTGTTTTTATTCAAACCTCGTTGTTTATGGTAATTTTGGGCATAGACCATAATCGCGGGATCCATGCTGCATTCGGCCAAGTTTTTCTTGAGGAACCCGCCCTGGTTCAGACAAGAGTCCCCCGCTGTTACAGACTCAATAAACAAAATCTTCAGAATTCTCTGTCCAAAAAGCGTCTTTTGATTGACTCGGGCAGGAGTCTGATGGTACGAATCTGAGTTTTATTTAAGCTATGTTACCTGATACTGGACGGTCCGCATACGTACTTAAACACATACATACATGCAGGCACACATGCATATATATCATATATCACCACTTCTAATTACATATATATATACATATATACATTGAATAGATCTAGATTTGTTTCCCCTGCCATTATAAGACTTTTTTTAACTGCGATCTGGAAAGGTGTGGCGCCTGAATATCTAGAACCCTCATTTAACTGAAATCGCCCACTAGCTCTGTGTGATTCTTGCAATATTTTGTGAACTTATTATTAAGTACCTCCCGTTGTGCCGAATCTTCTTGTACCTGTATTGTTCTGGTGGGCCATTACAAATCCACATACCGAAAGCTTACAAGGGCATATTTACTTTTATAGATACATTTAATGAAATTCCTGACTATCATAGCCTGGACTGCAGAGCTTTGACGATCAAACGTGGCTCAACATCAGGAGTCGAGAGTTCCTCCTCCGCTTCTTTCATTAAAATTAACGTAAAGCAAATGTAATTCCATGTTTCTTGTCATCTTAAATTTCATCATTTATTTACCGTTAGTATGAATACATTTGTTTGGTTTCCTGTTATGTATATTGGTCACAGTCTGTCTGTGATATAATCAGCATACAAACCGATGATCCAGGAGCGAGCTTTCTTATCAGGCAGGTGCCCCATCCAGCATATCCCTGGTAATGCTTCACTTTTTAAATTGTTTATGTTTTAATATCTTGAATACTGGCTTTACCATATTACATTGGTTCTTGGCTCTGCATGAATGTATTAGTCAATACAGATGACAGCTGTTATGTCTATATTTCTTTATATTATTTATTATAATTAAAAAAAAACAGATATTCATCTGTCTTTAGACTGCTTTTTACAATTAAATGTTGAACGTCACCATGTATTCGACATGATGGTGTGGCTTTGTGAAATGTTGCTAAAACATTTGTTCAATGTAAAAACGGTCTGGCAAATTCAGGATTCATTAATCAGACCGGGACTGGTAATATGCCGATTGTGAAAGCTAATTTTCCTACTGTATACAGAGGCACACTTTGGCCATCAAAGACACATTTCCCCGGTTCCTATCGCGTCTGCAGTTTGAACATCCAAACATTTCTTTATATTTAATTCGGATTTAACCAATGAAGTCATTATCTCATCAGGCAAGGCCGTCACAGACACAGCCAGGACAGCGCTGGGCCATTGTCTGCCCCGGAATCTATTTCATTTATGTCTATTCTCAGCCCTAAGAAATAAATCTTTATATTTCTTTAGATGCATTCTACCCACAGAGACAGACAGACTGACAAACACACCGACAGACGAGAGAATCTTAAAGACAGGTTTACATGATTTCCGTTCAAACTTCGTTGGGTAGAAATTAAACGGCTGTCTGATCTGGTTTCAGATGTCCTTTGAACCTTTCACTCAAAGAAAACCACTGAAATATTCTCTGCATGACAGATCCAATTAGAGATTGACTTTTTTTCCTACCTTTCATTCCTGAAGACAATCAACCTTTCTATAAATTAGCTGTTCAAACTAAAAATTACTCAGTGCTCTTTTAAGCGCTCTCTTTCACTCCTGGAATGACACCATTCATTAGATGCGAGGAGAAAATCTGCATCTTTCACTTTGGTTGCTAGTGGCCTCATTTAACCTGACGTTAGATAAAAAACAGATGGCAATTTAGAATAAAGTGTAATGAAGAAGAATCAATGTTAATTAACTAAAATCAGTTATAATCAGAATTGAACAGCATGCAAGTGTCAGGTGCTATTATTATTGTCTCAGTAATTATTACGTAAAGTTTTGGCCAAATGCCGGGCCTGTAACTGAAGGAAAGAATACTGGTCCTAAATACGTGGGCCTGCTTGAAAATCTGTCAGAGAACAGTTTTACACTGTTACGCCCACATCACATGAATTAACCCAGGAAGTGCGATACGTGGTTTTCTATGAACTGCGTGAAGTTTGGTTTGACTTATTAAATAAGGCTATGAATTGGCTGTTCAAACTGAACTCTCTCTAGTCAACGCTAGCAGAAACATTTTTAATATCTCAGGAAAGACAGTGAGGTGCCGGTCACCCGCCTAAATTCCTCATGATGATGTAAAGAAGTGATTACTGGATTCATAACATGTGCTTTGAGAAACCAATATGTAAAAGGCAAAATTATTTTCATTATGTTGGTAAGTATTGCCACATTATCAATGTGTTAGACGTGTCTTGTTGTCTAGGTGTCTAAGTATTTGGTAATATGTTGTAGGCTTTATAGTACTTCAGCCAGACCCCAAAATTTGGATCATCGGTACCATTTTAGTGACAAATTTTCACCATGTGTGCTTGATAGGTATACATGTGTAGATAATAAAAATGCCTGATAGCAGAATGAAAATGGTAGCTTTCAGTGAATAAATGGATGTTAAATGTCGGATGACGTATATATTTTTTCATTTCAAGGACACCAACTTCAGAGTGGATATAAGCCCCATACTACTTAATATGCAAAACATATCAGTCAAATTTGGTCTCAAATGATAGCTTAAACCATACGCTTCAGTATGACATGCTATTTATGACACTGGGTGTATCCTGCTTAAGTAATACCTTCTTATGGTTACACTCTCCCCTAGGGAAAAACGACAATGGAGTGGTTATATAAATTTATTTCATACAACTTTATATGCCACACATATCTAGCAAAATAATTTTTTCAATGATGTTATATTTATGATCAATAGGTGTATGCACCTATATATACAGTTATACTTTCTTTTGCCCTCGCAGGGGGGGATCCAGGATTTAAGAAAAGAGGGGTTGGCGCCAGGACTAATGGCTAACCTATAAAAAGGTCCCCAGGTCCGGAAAGGATAGGGGGTGTTCCAGGACATAAAACGTAGTCTGAAACCCTTTAAAAAATTGTGGCGATTGGAAAAAGGGGGTCCGGACCTTCTGGATACCCCCCCCCCCCCCCGATCCCTCTTCTGCCTCACTCAGAAAAATACTCCATATATAGAATACGTCAACAGATATAACGTTATGTAGGTAACCGAATACAGCAGGAACTGCCGCAAAAATATAACTCTTTTCATTCCATGGCCTATTCATTGGAGATGATCAAAACATGACTTAATAAGTATGAGGTATGCTGATTTATTATAAGATTTGTCTTTACTTTACACAATTGTTTGTATTCATAATGTTATGACCTGTACCCAGCATATTTATCCCATGACTGGTGTGTCAGTGTTAGTATCGCCACCTATGTTGACCTGAGTAAAAATTATCTTTTTCAGTTCTTCCTACTGAAGTCGGGAAATAAAAAAATAGCTCATATGTGTAACCTTAGCGTAGTTAAACTTCTATTAGCTTATTGTTGTATTTGATATTTGGTTTTACCTACTATTTGTAATGTGCTTTACCAGTCATTGGTCGTGTGACTTTTACGGGTATAAACTACAGATTGCACCATTTATGTTTACCCATCTTTTTCAAGCAAAACCGGTACATTTCCAGTTTTTTTTCGGAATGGTAAGAAAATTTAATCTGAAGGATGCTTACCGATTATGATTGCCTCGAGCTGAAATGGTATTTCTTAATTTCACTCTTTATTGTTCCATCATTATTCACGATTATCAACAATGCAAAAAGATAATGTAAGATTTCTAAGTTTATTTTGTGAATGACAGACTGCAATTATTAGGGTGATATATATATGAAGGTGCAACACGTAATCGCTAGACCTTGGAAGTTCAGACTCTGTGTATATTCAAGTTCTCTCAAACTTCTTTGATAGATAAAAATTAGATCACTGACCAATATGGATTCAGCTGAGCATAATGCCCAGTGGGGCACATAGTAAAGTGAAACATTTAAAATCAACAGAAGAGGTAACAGATTATAATGTATTTAAGGTATAGATTTTGTTTACTTATGTAAAGTTTCACTGTTCAGCGTGAATGTTCGCTGTGTGATAAAGACTCCTTCAAGCATTGTTTGTTACACTGATTATTTAACAACTAGGCCCTTGCGTATTTTGCACTTTCATATTCCAAAATATAACTAAGTAATATTCAATGTTAGGTTTATAGGGAGAATAAGCAATATCAGTTCATAATCATATAAATATCGAATTATTTCTGACAGAAAAACATCAGATCTGATAAGTTTTATATTGCATGGTTGGAAAGATAACACCGAGTGGAATATGAAAATCATTTCGTCTTTTTTATTTTGTATTATCACCGGGTCTTTTATTAGTCTATCATATCTTTTAGTTATATAAGCCTGGCTACCTTGCCAATTAAATCAAGCAATAAGAAAGTTAGCAGTTGCAAGGATTTAAAATAGAAATCACAAGAAAAATGACAAATCAGTTATTTTCATGTTTATTTTCAGACAATTGTTTGAATAACAGAAAATAATTTGAAAACTAAAAAATTTCAGAATGTATCTCCATTTTGTGATCTAACAGTAACAATTATATCTTACTAAGCGTGAGATGATATTTTCTTATAATCTTAAGGACAAAACCATAAACCCCATTGAAATTATAATTGTTCAGCCAGGACAACAGTCAGTGATTAACATGATGTCCCTGAAACCTGGGGAATGACAGGGACACTACTTGCATAGGCCTTTTAGTGAAAAATTGCATATTAAAGATTAAAACAAAATGATCTTAATGGCACTCTATGGTGCAAGTACGTTGCCCAAGGCGAACCATGTATGTCTTCCAATCCGGTAAAGTTAGTTGACACTGGACTGCCAGGGTTTTGTTTGAGACATAATCCCTGAATACGTAAGGCAAAGCAGGTTAGAATAAGATTAGATTTGTTCAACAACTGATTTTATTAATTTGAGCTTATCACTATAATTTACCAGACTTTTTATTAACATAAAACCGGAACTGGATGAGTAATTGCACCAATTGGCAATATAGCTAACTGGTATATATTCATGTTAAAACTGTTTGCCCGACGGTTCAAATAAAAACATCTAGTTTCCATCACAGAAAGTTGTATCTTTTTAGAAATCTCTCTCTTGTTAGAAATGTTAACAGTATAAACAGAGGCAACTCAGAATGAATAACTTACAGTTCTGCTTCATAGTTAGTCCTGACATAAAGGCAAACTGCAATATCTATCATTTATTTATGGTGCAACCAAATTAAGCAAAATGTTGTAGATACATTTAATGCTCTTGCCTTATTTTATATGTTAATTTTGTAGGAAATATTGGCATGGAAATATTTCAGCAGACAACACAGCCCTCTCTCAGCCGAAGGCTCTTTTATATTTTGTGCAGGAAAGCCCATTTGGCAAGAAGTGCAGATACAGAGGCCTAGTTTGTATGATATCACAAGTGACTTAGGCACCAATATAACAAGAAAAATGCAAATAAAAATAAACTGCTTAAAATGACTGGTCACCGTTTTCCTTTTTCCGACTGGAGACACGGGGAAAAAACATATTTTACAAACTAGCCGGGTACCCATGCCTGCATGCATGTCATATGTGACATTCGGCATGCAACATCCGAGTTTTAGTCCTTATATTGGCCCTGATAGCAGCCATGTGGAATAATTGGGAGGATTAACCAATCAGGGTTCGATAAGTGGATGGGCATACGACACAAAAGTACTCAAAATATCAACCAGGCATTAATTTTTTCTGCGGACAGTTGGTGGCAATCGGACATGTATCGGCTTAAGTTAGAACGGAATAACACTTTTCTGTGACCACGCTCAAATCCTCAAATAGTAGTTGGGTGCCAGACATGTTTTTTTTTTCAGCTAAAAGACTTCAGACTTCATTAATCACTTCATAAAACCAATCTGGTCACGGTTCGTCTTATCAGAAATACATTTTGTATTTTTTTAACAAATTTGCTAAAATTATACAAATTGCTATGATCAGGGTGATGAAAAGTATTCATATCTTTGGAATTTGGAAAGCTATATACATAAATAACACATCAGATGAAAGCTATAAATGTCTACTTTCAACTGGCATCAAACTTTAAAACAGAGTTTTTATAAGATGTTACAGCTAAAAATGTATATATATACAGTATATACCGCAAAATTGCAATTTCGGTGCAAGTACATTACAAAACAGGCTAATATTTTACAGACCAAATTTGACTGATTTGTTTTGCATATTAAGTAGTATGGGGCTTATAACCACTCTGAAGTTGGTGTCCTTGAAAAAAAAAAATATATACGTCATCCAACATTTAACATCCATTTATTCACTGAAAGCTACCACTTTCATACTGGTATCAGGCATTTTTATTATCTACTCACAGACACCTTTAAAAAAACATTGAAAGCAATTGTCACCTGTTTAGTACCGGTGAACCCTTTGGCTGATGTACTATTACAGATCATGGCCTTTTCAGCACAATACCAGCCAAGCATTAAAAAGGAAAAGTTATATTTCGGCCTGATAAACGCTGCAGAAACTATATGAAAGACTAGCTAACCACGAAAGAAGCACTGTCCCCCAGCTCTTCACGTGTCTTAATTACTTTGTAAATAGAAACGTGGGTTATGGTAGGTTATAATCTGTTGGTGCAGGCAGTACCCTTTGTGTGTGTGTGCCCGGACTTAATTCGTTGTGTTTAAACTGTCTGAATACATCTCCTCATTGATACTTCCTTAAAATTTGGTGCTTCCTGTTTTTAGTGACGTATAATTTTTTGTTCCGTGGGATGTTTCTTCGGCTGCATGTCACGGTAACACATGAACACTGCACGCGGAAGCCCCGACAGCCCTGTTACAAACAATTTGCACAAACCCTAGATTCCTTTGGGAGAAACGAGGAAAGCTGTCCCTGTCCGGAAATTGTGCCGGCCACTTAGGTATGAATTTACACCCAAATGTCATTTGATAAAATAATGGGAATTGAAATGCAACCGTCGAAGCTTTGTCTTGCCGTTGAAGTGCATGCTGACAGGATGTCAATCTAACACGCTGCAGCCTTGGCTGTATCAGTGATCACATTATTAATTAAACATCCGACACCTTTCCCTGAAGGACTCCACTATATATTACTGGATTATCTTAGGATTATGTATATAGCATAGTTACAATGGTTTTGCGTTATGTATTGTACAGCCTTGAGCCATGCTGTCATTATGGGGAAATTTCCGTATCATATATATGATATTGACATAAGACACCTGAGAATTTGTTAAACAATTTTAAATGACGGCGTAAACCTGATGAAGGCTGTAAGCTGGAACTGAACAGAAGTGTACACACATTGATCGAATAAAATATGATAAATTCAGTGGAAAGGGATATAATATTTCTCACAATATTCCGGTCATGATCGTATCCAGGATACACAGGGAGGGTATTTTAGTATAGACAATTAATCCATATATATATATATATATATATATATATATATATATATATATATATATGTATGTATGTATTTAATATCCCGTCAAGAAATATCACTTTCATGGCATAAATAAAACAAATTACATGAATAAATGTACAAGCTCCTGCTTTCACATTGAAGCTTCACCAGACTTGCAAATATTAAGTATCAATAAATGTTATGTTTTAGATAATTAATTATTATATTATTAATATACCCGGAGCCCCTAGACTTTCACCCCTCTGAATGTTTTTTCCATTGTTTTCCGTGCAGTTTAGAATAATATTTCCCGTAGCACCAAAAAAGAGGACGTAACTTATGTAGCACATCGTGAGGCATATAAACGTTGCGCTTGCAGACCTAACAAGCTGTGTGCCAAAACGTTTTAGGAAGTCTGTGTGGGCAAAAAGTTATTTCTTGCAAGAACCATGGACCGGTTAAAAAATGTGTGTTAAGCTGTTCCTAACCAATTTTTTAACATATTTATTTTACAAGTGAGAAGATACTGTTTTGAAGTTATATGAAAATTAATATTAATAGCTAAGAGAAGTTAAGCAAATACATCTCACTCTGATTTAGTGAGTTTACTAAAATAAAGCCAGCCAAGAGTGTTGCTGTTCGAATAGTTGGGTATTTCTGTAAAAAGCGACCCACTCTCGTTCTTCCTAAGGACAGAACTGCTGATTTGAGACCTTTTTTGGTATGGTATTTTTCTATATGTCAGTCTGACAAGATTTTTAATAAAAAAGATCCCTTCTTAAGATCTTGTCCTTCCTATGATCATGTATAAGGAAGACAAACAAAATAAAAAAGGATTATATCCTAGAATCAAATGTAAGGCTTCTACCGATAATTTACTTGACAGTTTATTGGACCGTTTGTCCTCCAGTGTAGCGTAGACTTAAACATCGTAGATTAACACTGAGACATTGCTCAATTTATTGTACAATTATTTATTGAATTTTTTTCAGACCTTCACGTTCAGTGTTGTACCATGCAGGAGTTCACACCTCACTGAGAGATGGCCTGGGTGGGTTTTCGGGGTATTAATTTTTTCGAAAGGGAGGAATGCACATCTAAACGAACCCCCCCCCCCCCCCCCGATACGGAAATGCATGTTCCATCTACTTACTTTTAATAGATAAATAGCAATTTTGCAGTTCGTGTGATTCTGTGACCCAAAACGTTTCGGAATTCTGGTTATATAGGCCTACTGCTAGAACACTTCAAACGGAGCTAGTGACATATTGATTTAATTATAGAAAAAATTCCAGGCATATTTTAAGATCCATTGACTTCTACAAATAGCAGTCTCGAAGTTCGAGAGAATATCTGGAAAAGTCGGTAGACCAAAACAAAAGAAAACTGGCCAACTTTAACCTGAGGGTTTAACATGTGTACGTTTGATTAAAACAGGGCCTGCAGCGCGGCGTATATCTAAGGTGTCCTGCTGTCTGAAAACTAGCAGACGCCAGTCTTCATTTGAGACGCAGGTGTCGTTCTTATTCAGAGAGAATAACGAATGCAGGCCGGATGCTAGGAATTGTTTGAAAATAATATTCAAGGCATGAAGGAAAAAAGGAGTTATCCCCTTCAGTAGTGTGGCTCATCTTCCCAGTGAATCAAGTTAAATAATTGAACACATATTGTGGATCATTATGAACAAATAATACACCATGAACTACACATGGTCTGCGCATGCTCGAAGGAGAAAGCCGTGCATTCATATCGCTTACCATTGATAGGACTTTATATTGTTATTTTACCTGCAAGAAACCATATTTTTGGGACAAAGAGGACGTGGAATACTAGAACGTATTGAGTGAGTGTTTTTTCTTTCTGACTGTGAATAACATTTATATTAGGCCTGATTCATAGGATCGGCCGACTATGTACCGACGGGGGTACATTGTCGTGTAGTGTGACACCCCAAGCGACGCGATTTTGTCGGCGTGAAAAATCGCCGTCGCAAAGAGTCTGGCACTGTCAAAGAAAATCGGCCGATTTTGTCGGGCGATTACCGAAATCGTGTAGTGCGCCAATGATGGCGACAAAGTCGGCCGATTTTGTGTATTTATGTATATGGTCAGAGTTCACGTTCTGTACGTGGTCACAATTAGTTATTATTAGTGTATATTGTATAATGACATATTTCTGTATTTTAAAAAGAATTAAAGACCTATTTTTATAAAGATTCAAATTTCATGTACTTCTATAAGACGACCTGCAATTTATTAATCATTATAAAGGAGTATCCATTCATATAATTACAATATGCGAACGTTTCTGTAAACATAAGACTGAACGAACAGGCCTATGTTTGCAAACGCCTATTTATCGCTGGGCTGTTGAGCATTACATCCAATTGTTTGACGAGCTACCTTGAACAACAAACTCAAGCTTATGAGAATAAATTAACACAATTCAATACTTACAACTCATGGATTGCATTAATCAACTGTATATCTACTTGTAATCTCTGACCATCATTATAAAGTTCTTTCCTTTAGATAGTTTTTTGTCCTATCACAGGTTTTAGTCCTATCACAGGTTCTCCTTAAAGTAAGTAAAAACAAAGGTGCCAAAGAAGAAAGTGTATAAATAAAAATTTAAGCCCAAAGTAATTTGGAATGAGAGAAGACATGCATGAAGGAATAGCCGAAAACTTTTGAGTGATGCAATATATCCAGTCCAGTGCACGCAGCAATACCTGGTGTTTACAGGTAACCCAATAGGCAAAAGCGTTCATGTGAACGGTACCTCTGGTATCTCTGGTACACTTTTTTCCATTGAGTCAGCGGCATTGTTGGCGATGCTGTACTTTAATACGTTTTAATATATTTAATCTGACAGATAACAGAGAGTCACCAGATATATAACTGATCATTACTTGCTACGGAAATAAATAATTAAAATTTAAACCTAATCACGCAACATATCTGCTGCTGTTAGCGTTTGTTGTGTGTAGCAGTGAAATTAAAAAGGATTATAAATTGTTTGCTGGTTAATACAGGACAGAAGAATGCATATCTCTTCTTTGAATTTCTAGAAAGATTTTTCCTAGAAATCACACAAACATGCAATAGAATGCAGAAGCGGTTCCAGGGGGGGGGGGAGTCGAGAGGTCCGGACCCCCCCCCCCCCCCCACGTTTTCATCAGAAACGTTTTTTTAAGGGCTTCAGACAAAATTTTGCGATTTGGACCCCCTCCCCCCCTTTTTCCAGAACTGGGGACCTTTTTTTAGGGTTTTCATTAGTCCTTCTGGGTTGGACTCCCCCTTTTCCTAAATCCTGGATCCGCCCCTGGAATGTCATTTTCTAATTTAGAGTTCGTGTCTGGTGAAATAGCCCTTCTGAATGTAGTATCATGATGCTGGATATTCGGTTTTACCAAATCCTGCAGATCAGCCGCCGCAGTCGTTTAAAGGGTTTGAGACCAATCCTTTCAGACATTTTCCGGACCTGGGGACCCTTCTTTAGGTTTTAATATTAGTGCTCCTGGGTAGGACCCCTCTTTTCTTAAATCCTGGACCAGCCCCTGAGATATGCGTAGAAAACCATTAAATTGATGAAGGATGGTTCAAACCTCATGTCTCAGTTCGCATACAAGTGTATTGTTCATATGTTCATATTGTTCCTCTCCTCTCTCAAGCCAAGGTTTAACCGACAGGTCACTCTTCCGACACGGTATATCTCTCTGGATAAGCCACAAAGCGAACACATATTTCCTTTAGTTTTTCTCCTAGAAAGCTCAGTATCAGATCGCCATAATGAGACAGACTCCTCTCGCCGATAATCGACAGATGGGAACACGCGCGTCGGTATATGAGACGCTAAAAATCGGCAAACTAAATAGAGCCGATTTTAAGTCGATTTTGAGCAAATCTACCCAAAAAATCGCCCGACAATGTCGCTTGATAAAATCGGGTAGTGAGCACCCGGCTTCAGACAGATTACTGTAGAACTCACAACGGGGGTAAGCCGACACCTGTCAGAACTAAATCCCCCCGAGAGATCTTGATGAAATTTGCCAACTTCCACGCAAAGCGGAGACTGCTCGGAGCGCGCAAGCTCTGTCTGAATATCGGTGGCGAACTCAAGGTGTTTCTCAATGGGGATTTGACCAGACAGCAGTCGTCAGTTGAATTTGAGGCTAGAAAACTGAAAAGGTCTTGAGTAATTAGGAACACCTGGACATCAGACGGCAATATCTGCCTATGGCTCACTGACATGAGCTTTAAAACAGTTACTTAAATAACAGACTTAAGGGATTTTCTTAATAATATTTCAGGCGAATCAGAGTTATGACATTTGCAACAGCGGTGCTTTTTTCCGGGTTTTTTTTTCATTTTACAGGTACACATGAACATTAACTCTTCAGTCATTCATCACAGTATAGTTGCTCAACTGACGTGCAACAGGGGTCAATTTATTCCGGTAAAGCCGTTTATCCATAGTGCGCATTATATGACTAGCGACACAAGGGTAGTGCGACGGTTTACTTTATGTCCATGTGGATCGCTGCATCCGCTGTTTATTTATGATTCCATAATATCTTTCTTCATTTTTAGAATATCTTGTCTATTGCTTTAATATGAATAACTTTAACGCTGTGATAATATCATTGGGCAGGGCGATTGTTCATATATTTGTGACACCATGCATGTTGAGCTTTTCTTAAAGAGCATGGCTTCTGCCTATAAGCCAAGAGCTGCGACTTCGGGTTCAGATAAGTTAGACTATTTCTTCCTTTTTTTCTTTTCACTATAACCATAAACAGATATAACTTAACGGTTACCCTCATGTACATATTACCAATATTTATTGGAATTTTGGAAGGAATTTAGAACAAACATGTCAGGCGATATATCGTGGTGTTTTGTTGGGCATTTCGTGAACACTTGCATGGAGTTAGGCATGCATTCTACCCTATTCTTTTTCAACATTCTTCATGTTATTTCATATTGATTTTCTGTTTGTCTGTGTTCTACCTCTTTCATGTGGTGTATATGTACTTTTGTGTCTTATGTTTACTGTTTATTGCAGGCCTTTCTATTTTCAAATGTTTACTTCGTAGTGATATTACAATGTTACATCAAGGATGGTAAACTGAATAATACACTTGCTTTTTGGTTGTACACAACGAACAAAAGACTTTGCCGCTGAAACTGCTTGTACCAGAATAAGAAGGAAGTGGTCAAACATTCAAGAATACACTATTTCATGAACCATTAACGGGAATTTTATTAGCACAGTATCGTTTTACTATTTGTTCAATTATTTCTACAGTGAGGGGTCGTAGAATACGTTCATATACTAAAGAATTAATGGCCTTTTACAGTTCGTGGACCTCGCGTCAACATTGTAAACAGATCATTGACATTTTTCAATCCCTATGTCCTGAGATACATCCCAGCCCTGTCAACTGTTTCAGCTGGAAGACAATCCTCACGATTTATGTTTTGTCATGTTAAAGGGGCCCAATTATCTATGAAGCATGTTGAGTTAACACGAAAAATAGCTTCTTCCCTTTAAAATAAATCTGTACCTGCCAAAATACTGCCTTGAAACCGCTTGCTTACTCCTATAAACGAGTGTTACAAACAGTGAACCGGATGCGATCGCAGGTGTCAACATAAACACAGTGCGTCGGGCCGTGTGCTGCACGGAGCCACAATACGTGCCAATCAGGAGATGCCCTGACTGACTTGGCCCAAAAATTGTAATACATGTTCCCGCTGGCTGAAACACCGCGTGTTGACCCTCTTAACTGGACCTCGCTGGTCACGCTGCTTTGTTATGGTAAACAGATTGAGTTTACCAACACGCAGGGCTATAACAAGGTGTTAAACAGTTGTATGCGAGTAAATGAGACTGTGTGCTGGGATGGGTTTGCTGGGAAACTTTTGTATACAACTGAACTGATAGTGTGAAAGAATAGAAAAAGTATTAGGAATAATAATACTCCTGATTATGTCCCTTTAATATTTGCAGTATCTTAGCGGAAAGAAAAATTGATGAACTACATGAGTTAAGTGTCACGAAATGGGTCGTGTCATTTTGTTTTATTGTCATTTCTCGGGTTAACTGTACCGAATTAGGTTTACATTGGTATTTGTTGAGCGAGAAGTGACACGCCGGTCAGAGCATTGTTTGATAAAACAACAACATTTTCAATGACTATTTGTTGAGTGCAGTACAGGCCTTTGTTAAATCGCTTCAGGGATCTAGATTTGCCTTTTGTTTAAAGCTTTAAAATTACTGTGTTTTGTTCCCAGCCTATTTAGTATTCAGCGTGCTTATCAATATACAGATGGGCCATGGTAGGAAAAGAAGGTGATTCATTGTATTAGTTTATGATTTTAAATAAGCATCCAGGGTAGAAGGGTTCTTAAGGACGTGCAGACGATTATTTAGGGGTCAGACACCGGTGACCAATGAGGTGCTGTTCAGTGAGATGCCGCTGCCCAGTGACCAGCAAGGTGCTGTCGCCGAGTGACCAGAGAAGTGTCTAGTGAGGTTCCGCCGCCCAGGCGCCAGTGAGGTGCTTTCCAGTGAGGTGCCGTTGCCGAGTGACCAGTTGAGATGCTGTCCAGCGAGGTGCTGTCCAGTGAGATACTGTCCAGTGAGGTACTGTCCAGTGAGGTACTCTCCAGCGAGGCGGAGAGTGTGGGGCCGTCCGGCGAGGTGCTGTTTTGCGAGGTGCTGTCTGTTGAGGTGCTCCCCGGCGAGGTGCTGTCCAGTGTTGTGCTGTCCAGTGAGGTACTGTTCTAGTGAGGTGCTTTCAGCGGGTGTCAAGTGAGGTGTTGCCAGCGGCAGTCAAGTTACTTGCTGTCAGGAGGTGTCCAGTGAGGTGCTGCCAGTGTGTGATCAGGGAGGTGCATTGAGGTCCTGCCAGCCGGGGTCCAGAATCACTAGTCCAAAAGACCTAGAGACTAGGAGACTGTGCTTTTACTTAAGTTTATATTAAGTTGACACTGAGTTATTATTTAGTTGATACCCGTGTATCTAGTGAAACGTAACAGGCTGGAAACCGTTCTGTTAGGTGATTTTGAACTCTGTCTCTGTTATGATCTTTTAATAGACTCTTTTTGTTTAAAATGCTGACTTGTGATTAGTTGTCTGCCTGAGTACTGATACGTTGAGTGCGTCATCAAAACCACACAATCTCTACTTTCTATGTCGAACCAAAGGCAGCCCGGTCCGTCATTTGGTAAGGGCAACCTTTTCCCTCGGCCATCAGAAAGGGGTAACTTTTATCGAGTGACATTAAGTTACCAAATATATTGATATTTCAGTAGTAACAGAAACTAGGGTTGAATCATGTGTTGATGACAAATTAATTTGTATTAATGGCTTTAATCCGCCGGCTTGCAAAGACAGAAACCTTAGAGGTGGCGGTGTGGCTGTTTGTGTCAATAATACCCTACCCTCCACAAGAAGAGTTGACTTAGAACTTATTCATTATTTATAACAGCTGACTTAAATGATAGGTGTACTACCTGGGACTCAGCACATCTGAATAGTTACCTTGGTAACAAATTGGTTGAGCTCGTCTCGTCTCAGGGCTTATATCAGATACTAGATCAACCAACCAGAATAACCGAATACACTCATTCCCTGTTGGACATGGTTATTACGGATTCACCTGCTAGAGTACAAAACTTAGACATATTGAGTCCTTTCTCTAGTTGTGATCACTGTACTTTATCATGGTCGGTATCTCTTAAAAAGTGTAAACCGGAGTCATATAAACGGACTGTATACTACTATGATCGTGCGGATTTGGAGGGTTTTAGGTAGTAATTGAGAACTGCTCCTTAGGATGTCTGCTACGGTATTTGTGATGATGTTGCAGATATTTTCAAATACAATGAAAATATTATTATTAAATTCGTAAATGAATACGTTCGTAATAATGAAGTTTTGATCAAACTAAAAGATAAACCCTGGATGAAAAATAGTTTGAAACAACTGTTTAGGAAAAGAAATAGAGCTTGGAAAAGGTTCCGACGGTCTAAAGAACATGAACACTATTTAGCCTATAAATGGATTAGAAATACTGTCGTCCTGGAAAATCGTAAAGAATACAAAAAGTATATGTTTAATATTAACCAGAAACTGTACGATCCTGCCACATCAAGCAGGTATTGGTGGAAAATATGTCGGTCTGTCTTTCAAGATAAACATGTTCAATTTGCCCCTCCTTTTGTTACTGAAGAAAAAAATATATCATACAATATTAATAAGGCAGATTACTTCAATGATTATGTTTCGTTCTTTAATAATATTTAGGATGCAGATTCAGTTTAGCCTAATATGGAAACAATAACAACCTCAGCCAATTCTTGTAGTAATGATGTCAGAATTGTGAGAAAGTTTAATGTTAGAAAGGCAACAGGTCATGGAGAAATAAATTATATTATTCTAAAGAATACACATGATGTTCTTTGCAAACCACTTTCTATATTATTCAATTATTTATTAAAATTGGCAAATTTCCTGATGTATGGAAACGGGCACGTCATACCAGTTTATAATAAAGGAGCCAGAAACAAGGTTGAAAATTACAGACCAGCGTCGCTTTTAAATAATGTTCAAAAAATATTAGGACTTATCATAGGAAAGAAATTGTACTTATATTTCGATAATAACAAGCTTCTGTCTGACCGAAACTCTGGGTATAAAAAAGATGACTCGTCTATTTATCTAGTGATTAAATTATGTCATGATATCTATACAGGTTTTGAAAATGGCTGCGAAACCAGATTGGTATGCATGCCCAGATGCTTCAGGGTTTTTACAGTGTGTGGCATAGGGGGTTTCTGTATGAGCTTGAGGTCATAGGTGTCAGGGGTGTTCTGCTCTTTTTTTATACGAAGCTATTAAAGTAACTGGGGACAGTGTGTTATCAGAAGCGGATCCAGGAGAGGCCCCACCCCTTTTCAGCAGCCGCGAGCTCTTTTTAAGTGTTTCAGACCAATTTTTCTGTTTGCCCCCCCCCCCCACCCCACCCCACCCCCTTTTCTGGACCTTGTACCCTTTCTTAGGCTTTGTCATCAGTCCTGCTGGGTTAGACCCCTCCTTTTCCTAAATCCTAGAACCGCCCCTGCGGCCAAATCACAACATGCAAAAATACGATCTGGAGTTCCACAAGGCTCGGTATTAGGTTCCTTGTTATTCCTTGTATATGTTAATGACATTTATTATAATTTAGAAAACAACATAAGATTATATGTTGATGACACGTGTTTATATTCAGTGACTAATGATCCAGACCGTGCAGGCGCATCCCTTAATCGTGATTTGGCACGCTTATATACATTGGCCAATAACTGGTTTCTTATATTTAATGCAAACACAAACTCAAACTTTATATTTCTCTAACCATAAAGACAAATTTTATCATCCATTGGATTTTAATGGGGTTCAGTTCCAAGAAGTTTTAAGCCTTAAACACTTGGGTATTACGCTCACTCATAATTTACCGTGGTCAGAACATATAAACAGAGTTTATCTGAAGGCCACGAAGCGGCTTGGTTTATTAAAATATTATCTTTAAACACTGTCTAAAAAGGTTCTTGAGAGATAATATGAGTCTATGGTTCTGCCTTAAATCGAATATAAGTGCCAGATATTTAATAACTGTACTGCCAAAATTTACAATCAGCTGGAGTGCATTCACAGAAGAGCAGCCGTGATCTGCAGTGGGGCATCGTTGACTACAGGGACGCAGAAACTTTTAAATGAATAAGGTGGGACCCCACTCCAAACACGCAGAGAGTTCATGATCTTGTGTACTTTTTAGCGTATGACTTTTGGATTTTGATCATCCTACCTTATTAGTTTAATGTCTAATCTTCATGAAAATCAAGAGATTATGAAACTGAAATCATCAGCTAAAATAAGAGTACCTGTTTTCAGAAAGCTATCGGGTATAAATTCTTTTTTTTTCATGCGCCTTTGACTTTGGAATAATTTACCTTTGGCCATATCTGGTCGTGATAATTTTAATACTTTTAAGAATGATCTAAGGATTATGATGCTTTCAGGTCAGAATAAAGATAGAAGTTATGATTTTAGATCAAGGTTCAAAGAAATTACAATTACAAGACTTAAACTTGGTGCTTGTATGCTGAATGGCTATCTATTTGTTATCGGTAGGATAGATAATGCCGCCTGCAAATGTAATACCGGTGATGAAAGTGTTGAGCATTTCTTTCCATCATGTGCACTTTATAAAGACCAGAGACGGTACTTGCTGGAAAACATAAGGAAAAACCGAATAAAAAGTGAAGACTTTCTGTTAAATGAAGATGACGTCCCTATGGTAACCAGTCATCTTCATGACCTTGTACAAAGTACATCGTACAAACAAAGCGTTTCAATAAAATTTAAAGTCGTTTAAAAATGCTGAAAAAAAACAAATAAAATACCATATGCCATAATGTATGTATTATCATTAAATCTTGCCATTAAATATTTACTTGTATTTTCATATCATGTTAAATGTAATATTGTTTGTAGGTAAGTGATGCCTGTATATAAAAAAGGTGACTGTATGTCTATTACTTATCACAGAAATCCATCATTATTACCTATTTTTTTAACGTCTTGGAAAAACTGATGTATAAAGGACTATTGCAGTTCATTGAAATGGATAATATTTTGTACATTCACCAGTTTGGATTCAGAAAAAAAATCAGGGTACCAGTCTAGATCTCATAACATTTGTCGATAAGATAATGAATTATCTCCAGGATGGTGATCTTGTAATAGGTGTCATTTTAGATTTTCAAAGGCTTTTGATACTGTGTGTCATTATATTCTATTGTAAAAACTGAGAAAATAAGATATTAGAGGAATTTGATATGCTTGTTTTAGCGAGTCTTTGAGCTTATGCGATGGTGTGGCGTCGTCCGTCGTCTGTACGTTAACCCATACTATCTTAAAAATGGCAGGAGTTAGTATCACCAAATTTTATGCAAAAAAATATTCATCTAAAGAAACTCTATCGGATTTTGCTTTTTTTTTGGCTAAATGCATTTTCTTAAATTTTGTAGGGAAAAAGCTAAAAAACCCTTTAAAAATCTTCTTCTCCGAAACTGTTCAGCCAAATTGTCAAATATTTCACAGAAACGATTCCTTGAACAATATTTCTCATTTTTGTTCGAATGGTCTCTGTTTAGTGCTTTTTGGCCAAGTTATGGAGAGCTGAATTTAGTCATATGCCAAAACAGCCAATTCTGGCTCGGTGGCTTAAAATATCTTCTTAAAATCCACTGGACCAAATCCTTAAATCTCACACATTGATTATCCTCAGATGTTGCAAGTTCAAATTTGTTTAAATGGTTTTGGTTCAGTGTTTTTTTGGCTGAGTTACGGGAAGCTGAACTTAGCTAGTATGCTGTATCTTCCTATATAAGTTATAAACCTGCAAAAGGTGTTTCTACTGACGCCACAGAAGCCAATTTGAAAAATATTTTACAAGAATAATCCCCACAATAATTCTTATAATAATTGTGTTTAATGGTTCCACATGAATGAATTTTTTTTCTGAATTATGGAGATTGAATTGAGTCTTTTTACCATATATGTAAGCTGTGTGAAGCAGTTACAGTTAGTCTGGCACCATTTTATCAGCATCTATGACATCATGCCACTAGACATTTAGATTTCAGGTTAAATAGCTTGGCAGAATACTCTTTTTGTTATACTCTTTTTGTTAATGATATGGTTAGTATTCCACCAGTTATTGTTTCCAATAGTATTTGCAGAGGATACAAATATATTGATCAATGGAAATGGCTTAACTAATATAGCAAACATTTTAAACAATGAATAATCTAAATTGGTTGTGTAGCTTAAAGTCAAGAAGTTATCTTTGAACATTGCGTAAACACATTTTTATAGTATTTAAGAAATCTAGAAAAAAAGCTGGAGTGACAAGGGAACATTAAAATAGTGATTAACAATCTACCATTTCAACATGTGTCAAAAACTAGATTTTGGGTGTTATTTTGGATGATAAATTAAACTGGCATGATCATATTATAAGTTACGCAACAAAATCTCCAGAGGATTAGGAGTTATATAAATTAGCTCGTAAAGTGTTAACTATTTCGTGTAACTCCAGCTTTTGGAGTGTCGCTAACAAAGAAAGATTGGAAAGAACGAGGAAAACTGCAGAACGTATTATTGGTGTAAACTTAGAAAACTTTGAAAGCATGTATATTGTTTAAAGGTACTGAGTAAGTTTAAAACCGTGATGAGAAGTCAGCATCCATTGAGTGGAGCAATCAAATGGTCGAAATCTGGAAGACGTATACAGTCCATCATGTGCAAAACAAATCGTTTCAGGGACTCATTCATGCCCAGTGCAGTGCGTTTGTTCAATAAGCATTTGTAAAGCATTTAAATGTTTTCTAGACGTTAATCATGTGCTTTTTACACAGTATTATTATTACTATTATTATTATAATTAATAGTATTATTATTTTCTTAGTTGTGCCACATATCAGTTGCTTGACACCTAAATTCCATATTGGCAATAAATGATATCTTGTGCATTATCTTATCTTATGTCTTATTTTTCATTGTATAAAAGCTTTATATATTCATACATATTGTATTGAAGTTTGGGGATCTGCTAAAACACACGATATTGATATGTTAATTAGACTTTAAAAATGGCTGTAAGAATAATCACTTTAGCATCTTATCGAGTACAATCTGGTATATTATTTCAGTCATTGAAAATGTTTGAGTTACCGATGGTATATGTTAATTGTGTGCTTCTTTTCATGTACAAGTTTAATAAAGATCTCCTACCGTCTCTTATAAATAATCTATTCTCAGTTAATACTTATGTTTATAATACTAGACAATGTAAACAATTATATATAACAGTGCAGCAATATATAGCACTGTCCGCTGTAAAAGTGTTAATTTATGGAATGCTTACGTCCATCTACTTGTTAAAGAAAAAGCTTAAACAGTATTTAATGTCTTAAAATATGAATAATTTATTCAATATAGAAAATGGCGTTCAACTATTCATGCACATTTTTCACATTTTAATAATGGTTTGAAGCATTTTTTGCTACTTTTATTTTGCCTTGGTCAATAAAGTTCAAAGGCGTTCTTCTCGGCGGATATCCACACAGTTAGGGGGAAAGGCGCTCAAGGAAACCCAGATTGATGGAAAATAAAATATGCTATGACGACGGCTGGGGGGGGGGGGGGGGGGGGGGGCGTCCATATTATGCTGCTGATTGTATTACCCAGCCAGTTAAAACATTGTGTCAATTGCTTGTAGAACAGACAGTAATTCTATTTCAACTACTGGTCCACATGTTTTTCATCTTTCTGTTGTTCATTCTGTCGGTTTCATGTTTTTTTTACCGATTGCTGCAGACCTTTTTAAGTCATGTACAAGAATGTAGACAATAGTCGATGCTTATTCAATGTTTTAGGTTCCTAGCTGATTCTCATGCAACAGTCGATTCTTATGTTCTTTAAATATTGTGATTTTTATTGTAATAAATGTTTATTTTGATATGTGCTTGTTGATTTTTTTGTTCTGTTTAATACTCTTTTGTGTGAACGATAATTCATGTCGATGGTTATATTAACGCTATATATGTATTAAGGACACTCTTTTTCCCCTTCTTTATTATAAATCTGATATATTGAAGAACACTCAACCAAATCAATTCAGGAACGTGGCAGAAGCAAGCCGCTGTAGTCGGTCACACCTCACTGGGTGACTGAAGTATAACGACTCAGCTTCCGGTATTGTCGTTTCTCATTCGCACGGTTGGGTGCTCCTCGCCATGGCGACGGACGGAAACGGATGGAATCGGAATGTTTGTTGAATTTGTTCTTTTGTTTTGTGTTTATGGTGACTAGTTTCTGGGCAATGCATAAGTAGCCCTGGTCCAATGAGGTCATGGCATTTATATTGGGCTGGTATGCCAGTTTGCTGGTCGTAGAATCTCTAAAGCAAAAAAAAATAAAAGGTATGGCACTGCCCGCGTCAATTTTTACCCCCCCCCCCCCCCCCCCCCCGGCGTCATTTTTTTTTTTTTTTGTTTTCAAGTAGGTAAAATAATACAACCTTTACAAAGTTTTCTTTTGTTATGAAGTGCTTTTACCTGTTTAGAAAAAAAATTATGTTATTATCATGCTTTTGCTTCTCTTTGAACATATGACATTTTTATCGAAACATACTAAGAAGATAATAAAAGAAACCTGCCTGGCCCCACTGATTTCTGGTAAAAAGAGCCTGAGAACCATACCTTTTTTTGGCCTAATATAAGAGGGACGAATCGGCGCCAGCGTTTGACTGGCTGATTATGGACTAGGTGATGGCAAATCTTTGTTGCTCGTCTTTTAGGGTCCATCCATGTTTTGTTTGAGTGGTTCCTATGTCTTAAATATCTGTTGTGGTTGTAATACCGTTGTTTAAAGGAACCTCCAGACATGTAAATATACGTAATTTCCGAACCGTCCCTGTGTCCTTGGCAGACAATGGATGTGGCTAAAGTTCCATTGAGAGAGCAGTCAAATTTGACACGACATAATCTTTGTTGCGTAGATTTGTTTTGTTGCCTTTGAGATAATATTCTTCTGTAGCGGCTTATTGATTTCAAGTTCTACTTACAATTGTAGCTGATTTTCACGTTATTTCTATTGGATATTTTGTTGAAGATGTGATTTTTTTTTGTTTCGTGTTTCAATATTTTGGTCAACCCATAAAGAAATGTCGACTTCATACATAATTCTATGTCACGTCTTGCTGGCCTCACTGTCCGCTTATACCGTCTGAAAGTCAGCTGAGCTATAGCGATCACTCTTTGTCCGGCGTCCGTCCGGCCGTCCGTTAACAGGGCACAAATCATAACCGCAGGACCTGGAATCTTCTAATTTGACAGCAAGGGAGGTCCCTGAAAGGTCTGGAAACCTGAAATTAGGTCTCTGTTACCGATATATTTTCTGAGCAATGGGTCTCGAAAGTGCCCCCCAGAATAATAAAAAAATTGTCACAAAAGCTTCAGTATCTGAATAACTACTGCATTTATCATCATGATTCTTTGCATGAATATTGATCATGAAGTGTTCCATCAGTTCTTGTAAACTGGTGGCCCCACCTGTATTTTTCTCATATTTACGAATTTATTTCTTAATTTTCGATATTTTTAAAGAAGCTGTCATCTGGTAACAGGGCACAATCATTACCGCTGGACCTGGAATCTTCTTATTTGACAGCAAGGGAGGTCCATGAAATGTCTCTATGAAAACTTGAAATTAGGTCTCTGTTACCTATATCCTCTGAACTATGTTGTTCATTATTTTCCCTCAGAATATTTAAAAATTTGATACAAAAGCTCGAGTGTCTGAATAACTACTGCATTGATCACCATGATTCTTTGCATGATAATAGATAATGAAGTGTTCGATCAGTTTCTGTAAACTGGTGGCGCCACCTGTATTTTTCTCATATTTACGGATTTATTTCTCAAATTTTTATATTTTCAAGGAAGCTGTAATCTGTTAACAGGACACAAATCATAACCGCTGGACCTGGAACCTTTTAACCTGACATCAAGGGCGGTCCATGAAACATCTCTGTGGAAACCTGCAATTAATTCCCTGTTACCCATATTTTGTGAGCTTTGGAGCTCATAACTACCCCTCAGATTAAATAAAAATTTGACACAAAAAACTTGACACAAAACTACTGCATTAATCACCATGATTCATTGCATGAATACTGTTCATGGAGTGTTCCATCAGTTCTTGCAACTGTTGTGCCCCTTGTGTTTTTCTAATTTTTTTCAAAATTTTTTCCTCTGTTTTTGATACTTTCAAAGTTGTCATCTATTAACAGTGGACAAATCATAACTGCTGGACCTGGAATCTTCTAACTCGACATCAAGGGAGGTCCATGAAAAACATGAAATTAAGGGCTCTCTGAACTATGGTGTTCGTAATTATCCTTCAGAATAATTAAAAATTTGAAACAAAAACTTGATTATCTGAATAACTACTGCATTGATGACCATGATTCTTTGATTGAATATTAGTCATGGAGTGTTCGATCAGTTCTTGCAAACTTGCGGCGCCACCGGTTATTTTTTTTTTTTTTAAGAATTTTTTTCTCTATTTTTGATATTTTCAAAGAAGCTGTCATCTGTTTACAGGGCACAAAATGTAACTGCTGGACCTGGAATCATCTAACTTGACATCAAGGGAGGTCAGTAAAAAGTCTCTGCAGAAACTTGGAATAAGGTCTCTCTTACCCATATCCTCTCTTACATAAGTACCCCTCAGAATAATTAAAAATTTGATACAAAAGCTCAAGTATCTGAATAACTACTGCATTGATCACCATGATTCTTTGGATATATATTGATCATGGAGTGTTTCATTAGTTACTTCAGACTGATGGCACTATACTACCGGTATTTTTTCAAATTTTTTATGCATTTTTCTTCTATTTCAAAAGAATTGGTCGTCTGTCGAAAAGCCCACTGAAACCCATTTCTTAGGACACAAAATTCATGATTTTTTGGCATTCTGGCAGTCATTTTGCTCATTGTTCATCATTACTTGAATTCAGCTGAGCTTCATGGCCCATGGGCCACTAGTTATTTCTTGTTTCCTATCGACTGTGATTTTACCAGTTAAACTTTAGGGCGGTTAATGTTTTATAAGACATATGTCATGTCATGGAATAGATTTTACAAAACTTATGTTTTTTTATTATCGGATATTTTTGGTTTTTTATTTATTTTTTCGATCAGTGCCTATTAAGCGATTCTATCGAATTGTTTAAGCTAGCAGAGAGGTATTATGCATTGTTCCCACAGAGTTGGTCATGCAACTGTCAGCTGCAGACAGAGGCGTGGCTAGTCCATGTTCTTATGTCCAGGAACATGCTGTCAGGCTGTCTGCCGATGGCGTGTTGATCGGATGAATTAAAACAGGGGCTAATAAAATTAGGAAATTTTCTGTAGATTTTTTTTTATGCATGATTAGTAATTGATGCAGCAGTTTCCAGTCGGTAGAAAACTGAAAAAAAATAAACAGGTCAGTCGATTTTAGATAACTGTTTGTCCTTGCATATGTGTAAGGTATAGCAAAGATCACTTCGAGAGTTCGACTAACGACAGAATACCGTCTTAAGACTGGTCAGTGTGTGTGGGCTGTAAACTAGCAATAAAATGTGCTCACTTCAGGCGGGAACGTTTCCAAGTGGACGCTAACACAGGCACAGTTGTGTATACGCCCGACTGGATTTATACGAAAACAAGAACTTTATGTCAACTTGAGAGAAGTGAGAAAATTTGTTCTGGGATTGTACAATCACTGAACTATGAGTGACAAAAGTTTTTTTCTTATATTTCAGATTAATACCTGCTTTACCGAACTACTGGTGCATACTTTTATTTCGGATTATTTGTTGTGATTAAATTTAGATACCTGCAGTTAGACAGGAATCCAGGTACCTGGTAAGTTTATATCTTTGTATGTTCATGTTGAATGATTTAAATACGGCCTGTTTTAATATGTTGAATGTAATATTCGGTCTTTTGCTTGTCTGTTTGTGGCTGGGTTCACAACAAACTATGAGTAAAGAACGATAATATCATGATAAATTGTTGGCCTTAGGCCTGGGGTAAAACATCAATTTGTGGCAATTATTGCTTTTAGGCTTTTCTGAGTAAATTTTTATTGAATAATTCACAAGTCGTTTGAAATTAACGGTAGTCCCCGCTCCCTGTCCCGCCCCCGATCCTCGCCCGGATATGTTATTTAAATGATCAAAAAGTGCAATGAAGCATGAATTTGTTTGTAATCATCAAGGTAGATATGCATCTTTCAGAACTAGAAGAAATTAAAAAATTCTCTTTCGACAATATTCCATGACATTTAAGTTCATACGATCATAAAAGATACTTATATTTCGCTGAAATCCTGTTGACGTAAGTGCTTTTGTCAACCTTGCAAAGTAGGAGCACAATAGGTGGGCGTTTAAAATAAGAGGACTTACCAAACCTGAAACGGCTTTGTGTCTCTAATGATTGGAAGTAAAATGTCAAAGGCAAGCTAATGTGGCGACGCTTTTACGTCAGTTAATGTAAATATCAAATGTCAAGTTTCCAATAACACAACAACGGGGGGCCCCTTTGAAATACGTTCTGGAAATAACCAATTCCAGAGCTCATGTGGCAACCACACCACATTTCACCAGAAATAAAACAGATTAAGTTTTCTTTACGCCGAGTGCTCTGGTATCCAAACACCGGTAATGACGAACAAAATTAAAGAAGCGCTAACTCAATTTCTTCACCCGTATAACACGTATTGCAGTTAGGTTAACACGCTTCAATGACAAATATTTGAGATTGATAGCTTAACGAACACATTCAACAATACAGTTGCAGTCGTTCGGTTTAATGTTACCACGGATACGGTTAATACAGGAGAACCTACATTTATTTATTATCGGAAAGGTTACATACGGCAATGTGTTCAGAACCCTTAAAATTGCTAAATTGATATGAGATTACACTGAAAAACATTGATATTTTGATATTGACAGCAGTCTGAAGCTTAATATGTTTGACCTCATGTAAGCGTGTTTAAGTATTTAATTCTAGATTTTACTTACGCTAAAAGAATGAGTAGATATTCAGGTTTTATAGTTTATGTCCCTTATAATGCATCCCTTGAGTGGTTTGCTAATTGCTCTGTTTCACTTTTTCTTTCCCCGGAGAAAGAGATAACATGTGTTTGTTAGCCCTCCTAATGGTCTGGTAGGAATCTAAAATCAATTGCATATACAGTGCATACTGATACCTGGTGGTGATATTGATTTTGGTATAGGGAAGCGGATGCCAGACGGGTATTATAACTGCTGTAAGAAATCCACATGTCTGCTAGAAAGAGTATTCTACTACTGTAGATCTGCTGACTTCGATTTTATGTCTTCATTCCCCTCTTTAAATGGTCGTTTCTCCTGTTTATTCTACTAATTACAGCATTATATTCCTTTACCTGATCATTCAAAAGGAAAATGAAGCATTTTTGTTTTATATCCTTTAGATCCGACAGTTAAAATATATCGGAAATCGCAAGATCGGAGTGAAATCGATTTTGAACATCGATCCGTCATGGGGAGTTACCTTATTTATAATAAAAAACAGGACTTCTTTACGCCTAGTGCCCAATCAGGTGTACACTTTTGTTTTATAAACTGTTATACTATTATCAACAATTATCTGTTGGCCATGACATCAAAATCAGTATTTCTATCACTTCAATATATATAGTTAATCTGAAATATCGAAAACCAGACCTGAATATATCAAATGAAAAAAAGTTATGATATTTTCAATGTGTCAAATGTAGCTTGTTTACTGTGTTATATTGTTGCCAGTGGATTTCTTATTTTTGTAAAAAAAATACCCCTGTACAAAATGATACCTGTGACTGGGGATGTCTGTCATCATTGATGTATTTTATGAAATATGCAAATTCCTTTAAGAATAAAACTAGAACGTGCTAGGCAAGAATTAAAAAAAAATGTACCACACTTCAGCTGATATGCCTGATGTTATGCAGAGTGACATTTACACTATATGTTTTTTTAATGAGGACAACCAAACTAGGTAATGGTCTAAGTTTCATTTTGTTTCTTCCCTATGCACTACATTTAAGCATACTGTTAAAATCAGGCCAAACAGTTTACCCAGGCAAGTCCTGATACAATAAATCTGCTTTCAGGGATTGTTGTAAATTTTCCGCAAGATTGCGTAGTGTCCGTAGACACTATCTCTCTGCTATTACAAATGTAATTATCCTCAGTTCTTAATTGTCTTTAGAAATTGTAACAGTCACTGTTTAGAAAAATCTAAAAATCATTTTCAAGTTTTATCCCATATCCCATGATATACAGATAGGCAAACATGAACAAATGTAGTGTCCGTAGACATGTAGTGTCCGTTGACAAAGCTGATTTAAGAACAGCTATATTGTCTCCATCTACAGTGAAAACAAACTATTTATAAGCCAAATTTTCAAAAAATTATCGTGGTATCAAAAAAATAAAATTTAAAAGTTAATAAATAAAGCTCAGTTTTTCGTTGCCATTATTAGAAGACCATAACATACAAGTTTTTATGAGCAAAGCACCCTGTAATATATTCAAGTACCTGATTCCCATTACACATAGTTTAAATACATGTTCTTCAGAAACAGTTTCTTTAGAAATTATAGATATGATATACAGATGGACCAACATATACAAATGTAGTGTCTGTAGACATGTAGTGTCTGTAGACAAAGCTGATCTTAAAACAACTATTGTCTCTATGTACAGTAAAAAAAATATTCATAGCCAAAATTGTCAGTAAATTGCCCAGGAATCAATAAATAAAATGCAAAAATTAGTAAATATATCCAAGTTTTTCTTTGGCACCATCAGTGGATCAGTAAAGTTTTTGTACCATGTAATATATTAAACAAAGTATTTAATGCCCATAACACATGGTAGTTTTAATACAATCATACATTATTGATTTACTGTATAAAAAAGAAAGAGAACTTCATTTGTCTTGATCATTTTGCGTATCTTTACCATTATCACATGTTCCTTATTTTGAAACTTAACAACAGACAAGGGGAGCTATCAACATTTTGAGAAGTACCAAGATGAAAAGCAGCCATTATTGATTCTGAATCGGCAAGGTCAACAGTGGTCAGTCTGAACCAGTCACGAAACTACTAGTATCACATTTCCAAAGAGTCTGTGACACTTATAAGAATAGACAGCATTTGATAATACTGCATTTTAATTACATTTCTCATTCTGAACTGTGAATCTTTATCAAGTTTTTTTGGGGAAGGGGTGTTTTGTAAATCATAGTTTCTAGAGACAGTTGAAAAACCCCTATATGCTTAAGAGTTAACACACATTTGATTATAATGCATTTTAATTTTTTATTAAACTTTGAACAATGGTCATAAAGGTTAATTTTTATAAAGTTTATAAAGGATTGGTTATTTGAAAGGATATGGATTGACTCTAAATGAAGAACATTCTTTCAATCTGATAGGTAGAGGTAGGTTTTATATTAACCCAGATCAAAAGATATGATGCACAGTGTCCGTATACATTAAAGAGATATGGTTTATAATTTTACATTGTTAAATCATATTATTCAAATAGAATTGGAATTATTAGAATAAGTATCAGATACAATCAGATCAAAAGGACATTAATAAATTCATATGATGCTTCTTCTAAGTGTTAAAGTTTCACATTTGATACTTCTTTCAGATAAAATAATATACTGTTTAGGACTTGCTGCACTACCATATATATATATATATATATATATATATATAGCTTATAAATAAATCATTATGGCTGATGTTTATTTCTGAAGTCTGGACTTTCATTACTTTAACATTTGTGTAACAGTGACTCTTATGTGTTAGATTACTTTTATTGTGATATAATCATAGATTATACCTACTCTGTGGTTCATGTAGTGTCCGTAGACAAAAATAAATGCCAGTTTAACGACCTGTTAAACTTGTTTTCCCTGTAAATTTACTTTTCGAAGGCAAGTGTTAGGTTTTACATGCTTGATTGTTCATTGTATTTTAGAAGTTAAAACTCTCCAGCCTAACAGAGGAGATTCACAGAAATTGTTTCTGAGTAAATTTACCAAAAATAAAGTTTTCATATTTATCACATATTTGCAGGACAAAGAGCAAAATATGAAAATACTCATTCCATAAATGAATTGTTTTTGTTGGTTGTGTCAGTGAACAGAATCACTGAGTATACCATTCACACAATTAAAGTGTTTTACAGGTACCCAATCAGAGTTTTTAATATCTTCAGTTAAACATGTGGTGTCTGTAGACAGAACTTTGCCATCAATATTCATCATCTGGGTAAACCAAAACGGCTTAAGTTTGTGCTCTGATATTTTTTTCCTGAATCCTCCAGGGGGAGGCTGTGTTAGCAACAGAGACTCTCAAATGTACAATGATTTTGAAAATTTCACCTAACTGCAACATAAAGTGTACACCTGATTGTGAACTAGGCGTTAAGGAAGGGTGGCTCCTTTGACAATATCTAATTTGAAGAGAGGTTTGTTACTGGGAATTAGGCGGACATGCACGTGGAGAAATTTGAAGGATACGTATGAAATAGGTCTCTATACCTGTACCTGTGATATTTAAAAGAAATATGCGTGTTTTATACTTAAATGACTGAGTTCACCTGAGCTCTAATCTACTTAAACAGGAAACCATTTACTCAAACAGAAACTCAAATACTTTTACAGTAACACAAATACTCAACCCGCAAGACAGATACCCAAACAGGAACACATACTCAAACAGGATTACATATACTCAACCCGGAAGAAACACCCGGAACACATCTAACAGGAACACAGAAACTCAAACATGAACACATAGTCCATGGGCCAGTAGGGGTATAGCTCCTCCCACCCCGGGGAAATTTTTTGTTCCTAATTTTCTTTTACCAAGAGGTCCCTATTTTGTGAAAATGAATGTTGGCTCTTGAAACAAGGCTGATTTTTCGAGAAATGGCCCTTATTTTATCAAAGTGCCAAGTTTGCGACTGACGGAAATCGGATAGGGCGATATGGTCACAAAATCGGCTGTAACCTCTTTAATAAGACACTCCAAAACCAATCCCAACCAAGGTAAGTATGAGAGCAATCACTGACCCAAATGTGAATAAAATCTGATAATAATTAGGAAAGTTATCGTACGGAAACGAAACCTGACGGACGGACGGACGGATAGACAGACAGAGGGACAGACAGACAAACCCAAATCAATGCCCCCCCCCCCCCCCCCCCCGAGGAAGCGTGGGGACAATATGCATGTTACTCATCCAAACACATGCACATTCATATCTAACTTCATAATGTTACGAAGACAAATTGTTCAGGGGAAATACTGGGCCGATCCGGGATACGAACCAATGTCGGTGGCGCACATGTCCGGCGTTCAAAAAAGCATGCTTCACTAGCGAGACAGTTCGGCCCGCTTTTATGTCACCCCGTAACACATCCCCTCTTAGAGCGTTCTGCTATCAAAACAAGACTAATTATCCCAGGAATCACACTTTGGTGAACTTATTCCCTGTGTTACGACCCATAATGTAATAACTGGCCCATAATGTAATAACGGCCCATATTGTAATAAAAACGACCCATAATGTAATAATAGCCCATAATGTAATAAAAAACGGCCCATATTGTAATAACTATACCCTGCCCATATTGTAATAAAATCGCAAGTGGGTAAAACGGCCCATATTGCAATAAAATCGAAGGTGGGTAAAACGGCCAATAATTTCATAAATCAAAGTTCATGCAAATTAACTTAGACAATTCAAATATTGACTTCTCGTGACACGAATGTGTAAGTGAACATACAAGTATGAAAAACCACTGGATTACATAATGACTATTTGTTTAAAACGGTGACCAAGCTAATATGAGCGAAATATGGCCATGATTCATGATTATCCTTTTATTGAATCAGTGTTTAAATAGGGTGATAAAGTATTTAAACAAGATAATATATATATATATATATATATATATATATATTTATATATATATATGTATCGCCAAAATGTAAATATTTTGTCAATTTTAACAGATAAAATATACAAAACTCTCATTATCGATACATTTTAATGTATTTTAATTCTTTTTTAAAATATAAATGAAAGTTTAAATTTCAGTGCGTTTTGCTCAATGTATCATAGAGAAGATTTTATATGATCTCTCGAAACTTCCCGAGATTTGGAAATTATAAATGGAGGTACTGCTGGAATTTTTTGGTGCCTATATATGTATTGGTTAAGATGTCTTAGGTTAACATGTATAACACGTCGCATAGATAAAGAGCTTTCAACGCACGTATTTGAAGTTAAAACCTGGATGCGTCATTCATGCGATTCAAGAGTTTACAATTTAATTTTTATAAATAATTAGCCCAAACAACAAAACAACAATTTGAAGATGCCGGTTTCTGTGTTCTAGAGGTAGAGCATAGGGCGCAGAGCGGGGAGATTCAGGGGCGTAACCAGGTTTGAGGGAGGGCAGGGGGCCATGATTAGTGGCGGATCTAGAAATTCGAAAGGGGGGGGGGGGCGCTAATATGCATACATGGGTACTATGAAAACTGTTATATATACGTGTATATATATATATGTATATATATATATATTATTATTATTATTAAAATAATAATTATTATTATTATTATTATATTATTATTATTATTATTATTATACGTTATATGTTAGTGTATGAAAAAAGGATTTTTTAATCAATTGTGAACCTTGGTTTCATTAAGGTTAGTAACAGGTTCATGGAGAGGGTATGGGAGGGGGCAGGATATTATGTAAATGACACTAAGCGTGTGCCCTGTCATTCTTGAGCTTAAACAAATGTTATTACAATATAAATATGTTATTACAATATGGGTCGTTTTTCCCACTTCCTGTTTTATTACAATATGGGTAGGGTGTGATTATTACAATACGGGTCGTTTTTATTACAATATGGACCGTTATTACAATATGGGCCGTTTTTTATTACATTATGGGCCGTTATTACAGTATGGGCCAGTTTTATTACAATATGGGCAGGGTATGATTATTACATTATGGGTCGTTGTTATTACAATATGGGCCGTTATTACATTATGGGCCGGTTATTACATTATGGGTTGTAACACCCTGGTCAACATGTTAACCGTCACGTTGGACGAAGACAATTTTTTCAGGGGAAAATACTGGGCCGATCCGGGATTCGAAACCATGATGGTTGCGCACATGTCCGGCGTTCCAACCGCTTCGCTAGAAAAGAAAGCTTCACTAAGGAGACAGTTCAGTCCGCTTTTATGTCACCCCGTAACAATAAGCAATAAGAGAAGAGTAAAATTGTGTTTATTTCACTACCATAAGACTAGTATTAAAGAAGTTTCAGTCTATTCTGTGACCATACCCGTTACCGATGGCACTTTGACGCGGTATTATAAAAGGCCCATTTCTCAAAAAATTGACCAAAACATTCATTATTTCAATTTAGGGACCATAGAAAACAATAATCAGATTATGAAGAAAATCTATATGATCTATTGTGTCAAAGCTTTTGGTAAAAAAAATGCGCACACAACCAAAAAAAATTCAAAATTATTTTTTGAAAAGGATATCACTCTACTTAATTAGCAAGTAACACATTTAAATACAAATACAGTTATATCTATCCTGTTTAGCAATAAAAGGGGAGTAAAGTGGTATTTATTTTACCACCATAGGGCTATAATATTAAGGAAGATACAGTCGATTTGTGACCATACCCCCTTAACCTATTCCCGTCAGTCGCAAACTTGGCTTTTTGACTGACGCGTTTTGATAAAAAAAAGGGCAATTTCTCGAAAAAGCCGCCTTGTTTCAAGTGCCAACTTTCATTTTCACAGACTAAGGTATAAGAAAATAAGGGTCTAGTAAATTCCCCCTGAGGGGGAGGGGGTATACAACTTCTGGCCCATGGTCTAACAGATACTCAAATATATAACAGATACTCAGACAGGAACACAGAAAAACAAGAACACAGATACTCAAACAGAAACACAAATGCTCAACCCGGATGACATATACTCAAACAGGAACACAGATACTCAAACAGGAACACAGATACTCAAACAGGAACACAGATACTCAAACAGGAACACAGATACTCAAACAGGAACACAGATATTCAAATGTGTAAAATAATTATCCAGATGTCTCATAACTATGTAATATTTAACTCTAAGCGTCATTCAGACTTCCGATTTTATATCTAAATATTGGAGATACAGGTAAGATTACTTCAGCCTTTAAAATCAAACAATGTAGATTGATATATCTCGGTAATCGGTAAATGTCAGACATGATTAGGGATGACTCTGATAAGAATCACAACCGTACGATTTTCGGTGGCTCTGGCAGGAAACGATAAGATTACCAATGGCCGTGATATGAATCTATCCATTCGAAAAAACGATAGTTATAATAGGAAATGCTAAAAAAATATCAACAGCTCTGAGAAGAATAGATATCAAAATAAATACTTACTTCATGAACTGGCAAACATATATTGAATCGCCAAAGTCTATTTGAGACAGCCTATTTCTTGAGGTCGACAACATCGCGGTACTTTTACTGTTTTCCATAAATTGGAGCTGTGTTTCTCTGAGGCGTCTTTATAGTATTGTAATATAAATCTTACAGACGGTGTCCACATAAAAATCGATATCATATCGAGGATAGATGGCCTGATATGGGTCTATTAGAGAAAGTCATGTTTCTCGGGATAAAGATATAATTAACTGTAAATTATAATCACAAAACAAAAATATGTATTGGTCTGTTTGTGTGACAAAGATCTATAAATTTATCAAACAAAAGCAGTAAAATAATCAGTTATACAAACTGAATCAATCTTATATTACAAAATGCCCTTCAAGATTCAGCAAAAAAACAGGGTATTTTATTCTTGTGGATACATTTTCATCATTTTACTCCTGCGAAAGTGCTCTTGAGAAAGCTCGCTCTTGAACAGTTGTGTCAATGTGATGTTCTTGCAATTATCTTGCTTAAGAGAACAAAGCAGTCGACTAATTGATGAGAAGAAAAAAAAACCTTTAGTCAAATAAAAAATAATAATATACAGAGAACACAGTTCCATTTTATCTCTGGTAATATTATGGAGTAAGTATATGATGTTGATAAGGGTTTCGTAAGTATTTTTAAAATAAACGGCGGGTCAAGGATGTGAGGGAGGGGTTACCATATAAAAGTAGGAACTTAATAGAGGTTAGCCGTAAAACTATAACCGAACTGTTCTAAAAGGGTAGATTTTCTCTGTAAGCGGGGTGGGGGGTTAAACCTGAACCCCACCCATCCCCGGGATCCGCCCCTAAAATGCATCTAGCAAAAGAAAGAAGAGCATGTCTGTCCTCCCCGGAAACACAAGTGTCACAGGGTGAAGAACCAAAGGTCAGGACCCTCAGGACCTGTTTTATCACAGAAAGTTAAATATACAAAATATCCTTCTTCTATATATATTCAGTTTGTTTCTTATCTCAAACGTCAACTTTTCATGTATGGAAACAAAACTAGACCTTAACAACATTTATTACATGGAAAAACATATTGTACCTAACTGAAAGGCCTGAACTGTTCTGCGTGTTTTAAAGCTATAAAAGGCGTTTGGAAAAGTAAAATAGAAGTCATATAAAGTATCCATCACTTCATGAGCTTTTCTTCAATGAAGAGTAAATTATAAGGGGAAAATCGCAACTTAAAGCAAAAAAAAAAAAATAAACATAAAATGTTTCGCAAAAGATATCTCATACTTCAAAAGCAAAAAGGTTTCGGTTATAATTATTCAACCAAGAGCAAAATTGAATTCTGTCTCCGAAGCAAAAGACATGAAGAAACGGTAACCTAATCCGGGTATTGAGTGGAAATCTTGGCTTTCATGTTCGTGGTTAATTGGAACTTGAATAAACAACAAACTGGGTCAAGAGACCCCCATTTGTGAGATAAAGGTCAATATAGGATTAACCATAATTCATCTGGGGGACCAACTTGTAGATGATGTGTCTTGCGTCAAACTATTCCCTGGGTTGAGATATTATTATTCATGATGTTCACAGAACACAACCTGATAGACTGGGACTTTGATGGTGATAGGTTTTTGCGCTGTGTAATTAATGGGACACACAGAAAAAGCACACGCCAATCAGAGCCGTGAAATTGTTGTTTTAACTCTGCATGAACGTCTGACACCTCAATGCTGATGTGGGCGTTAGTTCAGCTTCGTCAGGTACCTGCGCATGAACGACATCATCACGACACCGTGACAAGCTTCCGTATTTGTTTCAGCTTAACTTTGAGTGACGCTGAACTATAATGACCGATCTTTCTCCTCTTTCCCACTGATCTTTTCAGGAGTCAAAAGGATCGTAACACCTAGAAAGTTATAACATTGTGTTCAGGTAGGGTAATATCTTCTCTAGACCATGAAATATGGTCGAAATACCTATATATATTCTGAGAGCCACGGAGCGAAGAGACGAATTTTAGCAGTCGAGGTTCCTATAAGTCTTGCTAGACAAACATTTTACATTTGGTCATGTTATTAAAAAAATGAGAAAATCTATCATCATGCCTCTTTAAATTTCAAAGTGTTAACAACATTAGTTAAGTGACTGACATCTGTGACTTTTCGTATTCATCATTGATTGAGTAACGCTTGGAATGCCTTGAAATACCGTGGTCGGCTTCATATTCGCGAGGTTAAATAGTCTCGATTTTCGCTTCTTTTGTGTTTCGCGAGCGTTTCATTTTCGCGACTTACCATACAGTAACGTGAACAATGCACATAACAATCATAATATCAGTTACCTAAAGTGTACGCAAACAACTTCATGCGGAGCTGAGGGAAACTTCGAACAGGTGGAAATTAATCATGCAATAGAGGCAGATGTACAAACGCATTGGTATAATTTATATTATCAATCTTTGAATCACTGGTAACATAAATATATATGGTAATATTGATGTTACAGGCGAAATAGGCCTATACATGAGACACCATGCATTTAGGCTTTTGAATAAATCACTGTTCACCCGTGAAGATGTAGCGTCTTTATTCACAAAGGATCCATTTTGCGATAATTTTCCTCCCCGTATTTGAACCCCCTTGCAGTCAGAAAGACAACCGCAGCATATCATCCATGTTGATTTGTTCGTTAACTAGTACAACCGCAGCATATCATCTATGTTGATTTGTTCGTTAACTAGTACAACCGCAGCATATCATCCATGTTAATTTGTTCGTTAACTAGTACAACCGCTGCATATCATCCATAGTGATTTGTCCGTTAACTAGTACAACCACAGCATATCATCAATGTTGATTTGTTCGTTAACTAGTACAACCGCTGCATATCATCAATGTTGATTTGTTCGTTAACTAGTACAACCGCTGCATATCATCAATGTTGATTTGTTCGTTAACTAGTACAACCGCTGCATATCATCCATGTTGATTTGTGCGTTAACTAGTACAACCGCACCATTTCATCAATGTTGATTTGTTCGTTAACTAGTACAACCGCAGCATATCATCCATGTTGATTTGTTCGTTAACTAGTACAACCGCTGCATATCATCAATCTTGATTTGTTCGTTAACTAGTACAACCGCAGCATATCATCCATGTTGATTTGTTCGTTAACTAGTACAACCGCTGCATATCATCAATTTTGATTTGTTCGTTAACTAGTACAACCGCTGCATATCATCCATGTTAATTTGTTCGTTAACTAGTACAACCGCAGCATATCATCCATGTTGATTTGTTCGTTAACTAGTACAACCGCTGCATATCATCAATGTTGATTTGTTCGTTAACTAGTACAACCGCGCTGCATATCATCCATGTTGATTTGTTCGTTAACTAGTACAACCGCAACATATCATCCATGTTCATTTTCCGTTAACTAGTACAACCGCTGCATATCATCCATGTTGATTTGTTCGTTAACTAGTACAACCGCTGCATATCATCCATGTTGATTTGTTCGTTAACTAGTGCAACCGCAGCATATCATCCATGTTGATTTGTTCGTTAACTAGTGCAACCGCAGCATATCATCAATGTTGATTTATTCGTTAACTAGTACAACCGCAGCATATCATCTATGTTGATTTGTTCGTTAACTAGTACAACCGCTGCATATCATCCATGTTGATTTGTTCGTTAACTAGTACAATCGCTGCATATCATCCATGTTAATTTGTTTGTTAACTAGTACAACCGCAGCATATCATCCATGTTGATTTGTTCGTTAACTAGTACGCCCGCAGCATACCATCCATGTTGATTTGTTCGTTAACTAGTGCAACCACAGCATATCATCAATGTTGATTTATTCGTTAACTAGTACAACCGCAGCATAATACTTTGTTGATTTGTTCGTTAACTAGTACAACCGCTGCATATCATCCATGTTGATTTGTTCGTTAACTAGTACAATCGCTGCATATCATCCATGTTAATTTGTTTGTAAACTAGTACAACCGCAGCATATCATCCATGTTGATTTGTTCGTTAACTAGTACAACCGCAGCATACCATCCATGTTCATTTGCCGTTAACTAGTACAACTGCTGCATATCATCCATGTTGATTTGTTCGTTAACTAGTACAACCGCTGCATATCATCAATGTTGATTTGTTCGTTAACTAGTACAACCGCAGCATATCATCCATGTTGATTTGTTCGTTAACTAGTACAACCGCAATATATCATCCATGTTGATTTGTTCGTTAACTAGTACAACCGCAGCATATCATCCATGTTCATTTGCCGTTAACTAGTACAACCGCTGCATATCATCCATGTTGATTTGTTCGTTAACTAGTACAACCACTGCATATCATCCATGTTGATTTGTTCGTTAACTAGTGCAACCGCTGCATATCATCAATGTTGATTTGTTCGTTAACCTGTACAACCAGAGCATATCATCCATATTGATTTGTTCGTTAACTAGTGCAACCGCAGAATATCATCTATGTTGATTTGTACGTTAACTAGTACAACCACTGCATATCATCCATGTTGATTTGTTCGTTAACTAGTACAACCGCTGCATATCATCTATGTTGATTTGTTCGTTAACTAGTACAACCGCAGCATATCATCCATGTTGATTTGTTCGTTAACTAGTACAACCGCTGCATATCATCAATGTTGATTTGCTCGTTAACCAGTACAACCATAGCATATCATCCATATTGATTTGTTCGTTAACTAGTGCAACCGCAGCATATCATCTATGTTGATTTGTTCGTTAACTAGTACAACCGCTGCATATCATCCATGTTGATTTGTTCGTTAACTAGTGCAACCGCAGCATATCATCCATGTTAATTTGTTCGTTAACTAGTACAACCGCTGCATATCATCCATAGTGATTTGTCCGTTAACTAGTACAACCACAGCATATCATCAATGTTGATTTGTTCGTTAACTAGTACAACCGCTGCATATCATCAATGTTGATTTGTTCGTTAAATAGTACAACCGGAGCATATCATCCATGTTCATTTGTACGTTAACTAGTACAACCGCTGCATATCATCCATGTTGATTTGTTCGTTAACTAGTACAACCGCAGCATATTATCCATGTTCATTTGCCGTTAACTAGTACAACCGCAGCATATCATCCATCTTGATTTGCCGTTAACTAGTGCAACTGCAGCATATTATCTATGTTGATGTCCGTTAACTAGTGCAACCGCAGTATATCATCCATGTTGATTTGTTCCTTAACTAGTACAACCGCAGCATATCATCTATGTTGATTTGTTCCTTAACTAGTACAACCGCTGCATATCATCGATGTTAATTTGTTCCTTAACTAGTACAACCGCTGCATATCATCGATGTTAATTTGTTCCTTAACTAGTACAACCGCTGCATATCATCAATGTTGATTTGTTTGTTAACTAGTGCATCCGCTGCATATCACCCATGTTGATTTTGTCGTTAACTAGTACAACCACAGCATATCATCCATATTGATTTGTTCGTTAACTAGTACAACCGCAGCATATCATCCATGTTGATTTGTTCGTTAACTAGTGCAACCGCAGCATATCATCCATGTTGATTTGTTCGTTAACTAGTACAACCGCAGCATATCATCCATGTTGATTTGTTCCTTAACTAGAACAACCGCAGCATATAATCTATGTTGATTTGTTCGATAAGTAGTACAACCACGGCATATTATCCATGTTGATTTGTTCGTTAACTAGTACAATCGCTGCATATCATCCATGTTGATTTGTTCGATAAGTAGTACAACAACGGCATATTATCTATGTTGATTTGTTCCTTAACTAGAACAACCGCAGCATATCATCTATGTTGATTTGTTCGATAAGTAGTACAACCGCAGCATATCATCCATGTTGATTTGTTCATTAACTAGAACAACCGCAGCATATTATCTATGTTGATTTGTTCGATAAGTAGTACAACCACGGCATATTATCCATGTTGATTTGTTCCTTAACTAGAACAACCGCAGCATATGATCTATTTTGATTTGTTCGATAAGTAGTACAACCGCAGCATATGATCCATGTTGATTTGTTCGTTAACCAGAACAACCGCAGCATATCATCTATGTTGATTTGTTCGATAAGTAGTACAACTGCAGCATATCATCCATGTTGATTTGTTCGTTAACTAGAACAACCGCAGCATATCATCTATGTTGATTTGTTCGATAAGTAGTACAACCATGGCATATCATCCATGTTGGTTTGTTCATTAACTAGAACAACCGCAGCATATAATTTATGTTGATTTGTTCGATAAGTAGTACAACCACGGCATATTATCCATGTTGATTTGTTCCTTAACTAGATCAACCGCAGCATATCATCTATGTTGATTTGTTCGATAAGTAGTACAACCGCAGCATATCATCCATGTTGATTTGTTAGTTGACTAGAACAATCGCAGCATATCATCTTTGTTGATTTGTTCGATAAGTAGTACAACCGCAGCATATCATCTATGTTGATTTGTTCGATAAGTAGTACAACCACGGCATATTATCCATGTTGATTTGTTCCTTAACTAGAACAACCGCAGCATATCATCTATGTTGATTTGTTCGATATGTAGTACAACCACGGCATATCATCCATGTTGATTTGTTCATTAACTAGAACAACCGCAGCATATCATCTATGTTGATTTTTTAGATAAGTAGTACAACCGCAGCATATTATCCATGTTGATTTGTTCGTTAACTAGAACAACCGCAGCATATCATCTATGTTGATTTGTTCGATAAGTTGTACGACCACGGCATATTATCCATGTTGATTTGTTCCTTAACTAGAACAACCGCAGCATATCATCTATGTTGATTTGTTCGATATGTAGTACAACCGCAGCATATCATCCATGTTGATTTGTTCGTTAACTAGTGCAATCGCTGCATATCATCCATGTTGATTTTGTCGTTAACTAGTACAACCACAGCATATCATCCATGTTGATTTGTTCGTTAACTAATGCAACCGCAGCATATCATCTATGTTGATTTGCCGTTAACTAGTGCAACCGCAGCATATCATCCATGTTGATTTGTTCGTTAACTAGTACAACCGCAGCATATCATCCATGTTGATTTGTTCGTTAACTAGTACAACCGCAGCATATCATCCATGTTGATTTGTTCCTTAACTAGTACAACCGCAGCATATCATCTATGTTGATTTGTTCGTTAACTAGTGCAACCGCAGCATATTATCCATGTTGATTTGTTCGTTAACTAGTACAACCGCAGCATATCATCCATGTTGATTTGTTCGTTAACTAGTACAACCGCTGCATATCATCTGTGTTGATTTGCCGTTAACCAGTGTTACCGCTGCATATCATCTATGTTGATTTGCCGTTAACTAGTGCAACCGCAGCATATCATCCATGTTGATTTGTTCCTAAACTAGTGCAACCGCAGCATATCATCTATGTTGATTTGCCGTTAACTAGTACAACCGCTGCATATCATCCATGTTGATTTGTTCGTTAACTAATGCAACCGCAGCATATCATCTATGTTGATTTGCCGTTAACTAGTGCAACCGCAGCGTATCATCCATGTTGATTTGTTCGTTAACTAGTACAACCGCAGCATATCATCCATGTTGATTTGTTCGTTAACTAGTACAACCGCAGCATATCATCCATGTTGATTTGTTCCTTAACTAGTACAACCGCAGCATATCATCTATGTTGATTTGTTCGTTAACTAGTGCAACCGCAGCATATCATCCATGTTGATTTGTTCGTTAACTAGTACAACCGCAGCATATCATCCATTTTGATTTGTTCGTTAACTAGTACAACCGCTGCATATCATCTGTGTTGATTTGCCGTTAACCAGTGTTACCGCTGCATATCATCTATGTTGATTTGCCGTTAACTAGTGCAACCGCAGCATATCATCCATGTTGATTTGTTCCTAAACTAGTGCAACCGCAGCATATCATCTATGTTGATTTGCCGTTAACTAGTACAACCGCTGCATATCATCCATGTTGATTTTTTCGTTAACTAGTACAACCACAGCATATGACCCATGTTAATTTGTTCGTTAACTAGTACAATTCCAGCATATGACCCTTGTTGATTTGTCCGTTAACTAGTGCAACCGCAGCATATCATCCATGTTGATTTGTTCCTTAACTAGTACAACCGCTGCATATCATTGATGTTAAGTTGTTCGTTAACTAGTACAACCGCTGCATATCATCCATGTTGATTTGTTCGTTAACTAGTACAACCACAGCATATGACCCATGTTATTTGTTCGTTAACTAGTACAATTGCAGCATATGACCCTTGTTGATTTGTCCGTTAACTAGTGCAACCGCAGCATATCATCCATATTGATTTGTTCGTTAGCTAGTACAACCGCAGCATATCATCCATGTTGATTTGTTCGTTAACTAGTGCAACCGCAGCATATCATCCATGTTGATTTGTTCGTTAACTAGTACAATCGCAGCATATCATCCATGTTGATTTGTTCCTTAACTAGAACAACTGCAGCATATCATCTATGTTGATTTGTTCGATAAGTAGTACAACCACGGCATATTATCCATGTTGATTTGTTCGTTAACTAGTACAATCGGTGCATATCATCCATGTTGATTTGTTCGATAAGTAGTACAACCACGGCATATTATCCATGTTGATTTGTTCGTTAACTAGAACAACCGCAGCATATCATCAATGTTGATTTGTTCGATAAGTAGTACAACCGCAGCATATCATCCATGTTGATTTGTTCCTTAACTAGAACAACCGCAGCATATCATCTATGTTGATTTGTTCGATAAGTAGTACAACCACGGCATATTATCTATGTTGATTTGTTCCTTAACTAGAACAACCGCAGCATATCATCTATGTTGATTTGTTCGATAAGTAGTACAACCGCGGCATATCATCCATGTTAATTTGTTCGTTAACTAGAACAACCGCAGCATATTATCTATGTTGATTTGTTCGATAAGTAGTACAACCACGGCATATTGTCCATGTTGATTTGTTCCTTAACTAGAACAACCGCAGCATATCATCTATTTTGATTTGTTCGATAAGTAGTACAACCGCAGCATACCATCCATGTTGATTTGTTCGTTAACTGGAACAACCGCAGCATATCATCTATGTTGATTTGTTCGATAAGTAGTACAACCACGGCATATGATCCATGTTGATTTGTTCGTTAACTAGTACAACCGCAGCATATCATCTATGTTGATTTGTTCGATAAGAAGTACAACCACGGCATATTATCCATGTTGATTTGTTCGTTAACTAGTACAATCGCTGCATATCATCCATGTTAATTTGTTCGTTAACTAGTACAACCGCTGCATATCATCCATGTTGATTTGTTCGTTAACTAGTACAACCGCTGCATATCATCAATGTTGATTTGTTCGTTAACTAGTACAACCGCTGCATATCATCCATGTTGATTTGTTCGTTAACTAGTACAACCGCAACATATCATCCATGTTCATTTGCCGGTAACTAGTACAACCGCTGCATATCATCCATGTTGATTTGTTCGTTAACTAGTACAACCGCTGCATATCATCTATGTTGATTTGTTCGTTAACTAGTGCAACCGCAGCATATCATCCATGTTGATTTGTTCGTTAACTAGTGCAACCGCAGCATATCATCAATGTTGATTTATTTGTTAACTAGTACAACCGCAGCATATCATCTATGTTGATTTGTTCGTTAACTAATACAACCGCTGCATATCATCCATGTTGATTTGTTCCTTAACTAGAACAACCGCAGCATATCATCTATGTTGATTTGTTCGATAAGTAGTACAACCGCAGCATATCATCCATGTTGATTTGTTCGTTAACTAGAACAACTGCAGCATATCATCTATGTTGATTTGTTCGATAAGTAGTACAACCACGGCATATTATCCATGTTGATTTGTTCCTTAACTAGAACAACCGCAGCATATCATCCATGTTGATTTGTTCGTTAACTAGTGCAATCGCTGCATATCATCCATGTTGATTTTGTCGTTAACTAGTACAACCACAGCATATCATCCATGTTGATTTGTTCGTTAACTAATGCAACCGCAGCATATCATCTATGTTGATTTGCCGTTAACTAGTGCAACCGCAGCATATCATCCATGTTGATTTGTTCGTTAACTAGTACAACCGCAGCATATCATCCATGTTGATTTGTTCGTTAACTAGTACAACCGCAGCATATCATCCATGTTGATTTGTTCCTTAACTAGTACAACCGCAGCATATCATCTATGTTGATTTGTTCGTTAACTAGTGCAACCGCAGCATATCATCCATGTTGATTTGTTCATTAACTAGTACAACCGCAGCATATCATCCATTTTGATTTGTTCGTTAACTAGTACAACCGCTGCATATCATCTGTGTTGATTTGCCGTTAACCAGTGTTACCGCTGCATATCATCTATGTTGATTTGCCGTTAACTAGTGCAACCGCTGCATATCATCTATGTTGATTTGCCGTTAACTAGTACAACCGCTGCATATCATCCATGTTGATTTGTTCGTTAACTAGTACAACCACAGCATATGACCCATGTTAATTTGTTCGTTAACTAGTACAATTCCAGCATATGACCCTTGTTGATTTGTCCGTTAACTAGTGCAACCGCAGCGTATCATCCATGTTGATTTGTTCCTTAACTAGTATAACCGCTGCATATCATTGATGTTAATTTGTTCGTTAACTAGTACAACCGCTGCATATCATCCATGTTGATTTGTTCGTTAACTAGTGCAACCGCAGCATATCATCAATGTTGATTTATTTGTTAACTAGTACAACCGCAGCATATCATCCATGTTGATTTGCCGTTAACTAGTACAACCGCTGCATATCATCCATGTTGATTTTTTCGTTAACTAGTACAACCACAGCATATGACCCATGTTAATTTGTTCGTTAACTAGTACAACCGCTGCATATCATCCATGTTGATTTGTTCGTGAACTAGTACAACCACAGCATATGACCCATGTTATTTATTCGTTAACTAGTACAATTGCAGCATATGACCCTTGTTGATTTGTCCGTTAACTAGTGCAACCGCAGCATATCATCCATGTTGATTTGTTCGTTAACTAGTGCAACCGCAGCATATCATCCATGTTGATTTGTTCGTTAACTAGTGCAACCGCAGCATATCATCAATGTTGATTTGTTCGTTAACCTGTACAAACACAGCATATCATCCATATTGATTTGTTCGTTAACTAGTGCAACCGCAGAATATCATCTATATTGATTTGTTCGTTAACTAGTACAACCGCTGCATATCATCATGTTGATTTGTTCGTTAACTAGTGCAACCGCAGCATATCATCCATGTTGATTTGTTCGTTAACTAGTGCAACCGCAGCATATCATCAATGTTGATTTGTTCGTTAACCTGTACAAACACAGCATATCATCCATATTGATTTGTTCGTTAACTAGTGCAACCGCAGAATATCATCTATATTGATTTGTTCGTTAACTAGTACAACCGCTGCATATCATCATGTTGATTTGTTCGTTAACTAGTGCAACCGCTGCATATCATCCATGTTGATTTGTTCCTTAACTAGAACAACCGCAGCATATCATCTATGTTGATTTGTTCGATAAGTAGTACAACCGCAGCATATCATCCATGTTGATTTGTTCGTTAACTAGAACAACTGCAGCATATCATCTATGTTGATTTGTTCGATAAGTAGTACAACCACGGCATATTATCCATGTTGATTTGTTCCTTAACTAGAACAACCGCAGCATATCATCCATGTTGATTTGTTCGTTAACTAGTGCAATCGCTGCATATCATCCATGTTGATTTTGTCGTTAACTAGTACAACCACAGCATATCATCCATGTTGATTTGTTCGTTAACTAATGCAACCGCAGCATATCATCTATGTTGATTTGCCGTTAACTAGTGCAACCGCTGCATATCATCTATGTTGATTTGCCGTTAACTAGTACAACCGCTGCATATCATCCATGTTGATTTGTTCGTTAACTAGTACAACCGCAGCATATCATCCATGTTGATTTGTTCCTTAACTAGTACAACCGCAGCATATCATCTATGTTGATTTGTTCGTTAACTAGTGCAACCGCAGCATATCATCCATGTTGATTTGTTCGTTAACTAGTACAACCGCAGCATATCATCCATTTTGATTTGTTCGTTAACTAGTACAACCGCTGCATATCATCTGTGTTGATTTGCCGTTAACCAGTGTTACCGCTGCATATCATCTATGTTGATTTGCCGTTAACTAGTGCAACCGCTGCATATCATCTATGTTGATTTGCCGTTAACTAGTACAACCGCTGCATATCATCCATGTTGATTTGTTCGTTAACTAGTACAACCACAGCATATGACCCATGTTAATTTGTTCGTTAACTAGTACAATTCCAGCATATGACCCTTGTTGATTTGTCCGTTAACTAGTGCAACCGCAGCGTATCATCCATGTTGATTTGTTCCTTAACTAGTATAACCGCTGCATATCATTGATGTTAATTTGTTCGTTAACTAGTACAACCGCTGCATATCATCCGTGTTGATTTGTTCGTTAACTAGTACAACCACAGCATATGACCCATGTTATTTATTCGTTAACTAGTACAATTGCAGCATATGACCCTTGTTGATTTGTCCGTTAACTAGTGCAACCGCAGCATATCATCCATGTTGATTTGTTCGTTAAATAGTGCAACCGCAGCATATCATCAATGTTGATTTGTTCGTTAACTTGTACAACCACAGCATATCATCCATATTGATTTGTTCGTTAACTAGTGCAACCCCAGAATATCATCTATGTTGATTTGTTCGTTAACTAGTACAACCGCTGCATATCATCCATGTTGATTTGTTCGTGAACTAGTACAACCACAGCATATGACCCATGTTATTTATTCGTTAACTAGTACAATTGCAGCATATGACCCTTGTTGATTTGTCCGTTAACTAGTGCAACCGCAGCATATCATCCATGTTGATTTGTTCGTTAACTAGTGCAACCGCAGCATATCATCCATGTTGATTTGTTCGTTAACTAGTGCAACCGCAGCATATCATCAATGTTGATTTGTTCGTTAACCTGTACAAACACAGCATATCATCCATATTGATTTGTTCGTTAACTAGTGCAACCGCAGAATATCATCTATATTGATTTGTTCGTTAACTAGTACAACCGCTGCATATCATCATGTTGATTTGTTCGTTAACTAGTGCAACCGCAGCATATCATCAATGTTGATTTGTTCGTTAACCAGTACAACCGCAGCATATCATCCATGTTCATTTGCCGTTAACTAGTACAACCGCTGCATATCATCCATGTTGATTTGTTCGTTAACTAGTACAACCGCAGCATATCATCAATGTTGATTTGTTCGTTAACCTGTACAACCACAGCATATCATCCATATTGATTTGTTCGTTAACTAGTGCAACCGCAGAATATCATCTATGTTGATTTGTTCGTTAACTAGTACAACCGCTGCATATCATCCATGTTAATTTGTTCGTTAACTAGTACAACCGCTGCATATCATCCATGTTGATTTGTTCGTTAACTAGTGCAACCGCAGCATATCATCAATGTTGATTTGTTCGTTAACCTGTACAAACACAGCATATCATCCATATTGATTTGTTCGTTAACTAGTGCAACCGCAGAATATCATCTATATTGATTTGTTCGTTAACTAGTACAACCGCTGCATATCATCATGTTGATTTGTTCGTTAACTAGTGCAACCGCTGCATATCATCCATGTTGATTTGTTCCTTTACTAGAACAACCGCAGCATATCATCTATGTTGATTTGTTCGATAAGTAGTACAACCGCAGCATATCATCCATGTTGATTTGTTCGTTAACTAGAACAACTGCAGCATATCATCTATGTTGATTTGTTCGATAAGTAGTACAACCACGGCATATTATCCATGTTGATTTGTTCCTTAACTAGAACAACCGCAGCATATCATCCATGTTGATTTGTTCGTTAACTAGTGCAATCGCTGCATATCATCCATGTTGATTTTGTCGTTAACTAGTACAACCACAGCATATCATCCATGTCGATTTGTTCGTTAACTAATGCAACCGCAGCATATCATCTATGTTGATTTGCCGTTAACTAGTGCAACCGCAGCATATCATCCATGTTGATTTGTTCGTTAACTAGTACAACCGCAGCATATCATCCATGTTGATTTGTTCGTTAACTAGTACAACCGCAGCATATCATCCATGTTGATTTGTTCCTTAACTAGTACAACCGCAGCATATCATCTATGTTGATTTGTTCGTTAACTAGTGCAACCGCAGCATATCATCCATGTTGATTTGTTCGTTAACTAGTACAACCGCAGCATATCATCCATTTTGATTTGTTCGTTAACTAGTACAACCGCTGCATATCATCTGTGTTGATTTGCCGTTAACCAGTGTTACCGCTGCATATCATCTATGTTGATTTGCCGTTAACTAGTGCAACCGCTGCATATCATCTATGTTGATTTGCCGTTAACTAGTACAACCGCTGCATATCATCCATGTTGATTTGTTCGTTAACTAGTACAACCACAGCATATGACCCATGTTAATTTGTTCGTTAACTAGTACAATTCCAGCATATGACCCTTGTTGATTTGTCCGTTAACTAGTGCAACCGCAGCGTATCATCCATGTTGATTTGTTCCTTAACTAGTATAACCGCTGCATATCATTGATGTTAATTTGTTCGTTAACTAGTACAACCGCTGCATATCATCCGTGTTGATTTGTTCGTTAACTAGTACAACCACAGCATATGACCCATGTTATTTATTCGTTAACTAGTACAATTGCAGCATATGACCCTTGTTGATTTGTCCGTTAACTAGTGCAACCGCAGCATATCATCCATGTTGATTTGTTCGTTAAATAGTGCAACCGCAGCATATCATCAATGTTGATTTGTTCGTTAACTTGTACAACCACAGCATATCATCCATATTGATTTGTTCGTTAACTAGTGCAACCGCAGAATATCATCTATGTTGATTTGTTCGTTAACTAGTACAACCGCTGCATATCATCCATGTTGATTTGTTCGTGAACTAGTACAACCACAGCATATGACCCATGTTATTTATTCGTTAACTAGTACAATTGCAGCATATGACCCTTGTTGATTTGTCCGTTAACTAGTGCAACCGCAGCATATCATCCATGTTGATTTGTTCGTTAACTAGTGCAACCGCAGCATATCATCCATGTTGATTTGTTCGTTAACTAGTGCAACCGCAGCATATCATCAATGTTGATTTGTTCGTTAACCTGTACAAACACAGCATATCATCCATATTGATTTGTTCGTTAACTAGTGCAACCGCAGAATATCATCTATATTGATTTGTTCGTTAACTAGTACAACCGCTGCATATCATCATGTTGATTTGTTCGTTAACTAGTGCAACCGCAGCATATCATCAATGTTGATTTGTTCGTTAACCAGTACAACCGCAGCATATCATCCATGTTCATTTGCCGTTAACTAGTACAACCGCTGCATATCATCCATGTTGATTTGTTCGTTAACTAGTACAACCGCAGCATATCATCAATGTTGATTTGTTCGTTAACCTGTACAACCACAGCATATCATCCATATTGATTTGTTCGTTAACTAGTGCAACCGCAGAATATCATCTATGTTGATTTGTTCGTTAACTAGTACAACCGCTGCATATCATCCATGTTAATTTGTTCGTTAACTAGTACAACCGCTGCATATCATCAATGTTGATTTGTTCGATAAGTAGTACAACCACGGCATATTAACCATGTTGATTTGTTCGTTAACTAGTACAACCGCAGCATATCATCCATGTTGATTTGTTCCTTAACTAGAACAACCGCTGCATATCATCTATGTTGATTTGTTCGATAAGTAGTACAACCACGGCATATTATCCATGTTGATTTGTTCGTTAACTAGCCCAGTCGGGAATTTGACATCACGGTGATCTCACAATGGCATCACATATTATATCACATGACCTCATCGTCTGACCTCACTGTGACATGAAATCTGTAACCTAACACTGGTATCACAGTGATGTCACACACTTAGGTCACATGGTGATCATACTGTGATTTCATCCTGATATCTCTCTCTTGATGTCACAGAGATGTCACAAGCTGATGTCACCACGACATCACAGATTAGCTCACACAGACCTCATGCTGTGACCTCACTGTGACATGAATTTTGTAACCTCACACTGGTGACACAGTGATGTCACATGCTTAGGTCACATGGTGATCATACTGTGACTTCACCATGATCTGTCTATCTCGATGTCACAGTGATGTCACATGCTGATGTCACCACAACATAACAGATTAGCTCACACAGACCTCATGCTGTGACCTCACTGTGACATGAATTTTGTAACCTCACACTGGTGACACAGTGATGCCACACGCTTAGGTCACATGGTGATCATACTGTGAGTTCACCATGATCTGTCTATCTCGATGTCACAGTGATGTCACATGCTGATGTCACCACAACATAACAGATTAGCTCACACAGACCTCATGCTGTGACCTCACTATGACATGAATTTTGTAACCTCACACTGGTGACACAGTGATGTCACATGCTTAGGTCACATGGTGATCATACTGTGACTTCACCATGATCTGTCTATCTCGATGTCACAGAGATGTGACATGCTGATGTAACCAAGACATCACAGATTAGCTCACACAGACCTCATGCTGTGACCTCACTGTGACATAAATTTTGTAACCTCACACTGGTGACACAGTGATGTCACATGCTTAGGTCACATGGTGATCATACTGTGACTTCACCATGATCGGTCTATCTCGATGTCACAGTGATGTCACATGCTGATGTCACCACAACATAACAGATTAGCTCACACAGACCTCATGCTGTGACCTCACTGTGACATGAATTTTGTAACCTCACACTGGTGACACAGTGATGTCACATGCTTAGATCACATGGTGATCATACTGTGACTTCACCATGATCTGTCTATCTCGATGTCACAGAGATGTCACATGCTGATGTCACCACGACATCACAGATTAGCTCACACAGACCTCATGCTATGACCTCACTGTGACATGGATTTTGTAACCTCACACTGGTGACTCAGTGATGTCACATGCTTAGGTCACATGGTGATACTGTAATTTCACCTTGATCGCACTCTCTTCATGTCACAGAGATGTCACATGCTGAGGTCACATGGTGATCATTTTATGATATCACCATGACACCTCTTTCTCTCTGTCTGTCTGTCTGTCTGTCTCTCTCTCCCTCACACACACACCTAATATGCAAAACATCCAAATCAGAAAAGACACATAAATTTATAAAGTTTATTTCTAATGTTTCACAGTATGTCAGGTTGCACTGAATGTTACACACGACATATATGATATCGGAATACTTCTCCTTTCACTTATTTGCTGCCCGCCTCAATCCCGTATTCGCATTGGCCAAAAAGACCTCTTTTTGTCTGGACACTTCTGATAGGACAGATGTGAGAAACATCCTCTCTGGCTCTTCTTGGCGTTATTCGATCTTCTTTGTTAAAAGTCTTCAGACAAGCTAAAACAAAACAGCCTTAATTTGGTTTTGTGAAAATTATTTACACATGATAAAAGAATAAATTCAGTAGTATGGCTTTGTTTAAGATATAAATGTCTCCAATCCCAATCGGCCTCCCCCAAATGTTTAAGAAAATATCTCCAAAGTTTGGGGGTTACATGCAATCATCCTAGATTTCTGTAGATTAGATCTTGAATATCAAGGTCACAAGTCACAAGTTTTCAAACAGTTCTAACACTTGAAGTGTGTCAAATCTGAGGAAAAATCTTCAGTAGCTCATATGTGACAGGAGTAACTTAACATAGATTTCCTCAGAATTAACCTCGTTCAGGAAATGGATAAATTATACTTGAGGGGGGAAATGCAATACTTGTTTATGATAAATTTATCTTGTTAACAAGAAAATCTACTGATGACTGATGGCGGGACTATAAAACAAGGGACCCATGTGTCACGGTGCTCATCTGAAGTTGACCAGGAAGATAAAAATCTATAATAATAACAAAAAGCGATGTCTTGGAGGAAGACGAAACATAGGCCATGGTTGGTTGACATGCTAGGTTTATATTGATGAGTAAGGAATAAGAGTGATCAAACAAAGAGTGATCGCTATAGCTCAGATGACTTATAGTCAGCTGAGCTGATAAAGGGTTCTAAGTGGAACCCATTTTGGTTCTTTGGCTTGTCACATATTTGGCACCCATCTTGGTTCCCTGAGGAACCCTGAATGTAGGTTCCTTCTGGAACCCTCAAAATGGGTTCCCTGAGGAACCTTTCAGGTTCTGTAAATACATTTTCGGTTCCTTGAGGAACCTTGTATGGTGCTAATTACTTCCGCTGGGTCTTTGCAAAACCATTATTAAGGTCCTTTTTAAAAATAACCAGGAATGGTTCTACAGACATTAACTGGGTTCCTTGACTTATTTGTTCCGACAGGAACTTTGACAGTTTATACATATTCTGGGTGAACCTATTAAACCAAACCAGACAGGACCAATTCAAATTCACTGCAGGGCGAGATAAAGGAACAGATCTAGCACGATTCCTTTTCCTTGGCGGAGGTATGCCCTCAACTGGCATGTCATTCCACTTGGATATTATGACACTTTAATGGGGGACTTTTTTTTATCAAATGGATAGTAACTGTTAAAAAAAACCAAGAATAAAATATGGGGGTAAACATACTTTATTTTACTTTAAACGAAGCAATTCATATACTACATATGTGCAGTTCAGAACAAGCAAATGATTGGATGTAGCATTCAGGATTTCTCTCTTAGAATGGTGACACAGGGTACTACAGAAATCCTAAAATTGGTATTACCTTTTATATGTGTGCTTCAAAGTTTATGCTGCAGTAACTTTATAGAATAGGTTTTCTGTTTCCCTTTACACATTTAACTGTAAAAATCCTGATTAGTTGGTCCTTCTTGGGCCAGTTGAGGCTTATAATGCAATATACGCAGCCATCAATTTCATATTCGTTTACACGTGGCTCTGCATCCACTTTCTCCATGAATACTATCAGCAAAGATGAAAGCAAGACATGATTCTTCTGCTATCGATTCTATAACACCAGCATCATTGTTGATTTGGCAGCATATGGCAGGACATCGTAGGTTAATATCAACCAACTGCATAATAGCCTGTCAACGAGACAATTTAAATTTTCAATTGTAAGCAAAGCAATTAGATGAATTTGACTTGACATTTTTACTGTAATATTATTCTCTTTTGAATTATTGAATGGGACATTCTCAAATTTAAAGCCAAGCAGTTTTATAAAGTTCTTTTGAATAAAGTGTAATTGATGTAAAAATAATAAAATTGTTTCAAATGAGAAAACTCAAAGTAGGTGAAGTGTTCTTATTAACATTATTAAACACATTTCTAAATAAAGAAATAAATATATTAACAAATTCTATAATGAGTTTAGCCATACGCAATGTGTGTGACTACCTTCATTCACTATCAGATAAAAAACAGCAAATGTGGCTGGCTTCACACTCGATGTGAATGTGCCTACCATCACTCCCTATTAGATATCAGGTGAAATGTGGTTATCTTCAATCAGTATGTGCCTGCCTTCACTCGCAGCTGAATATCAAAAGCAAATGTGGCTGGCTTCACACTCGATGTGAATGCGCCTACCTTCACTCCCTCTTAGATATCAAGAGGAAATTTGGTTGCTTTCACTCAGTATGTGCCTGCCTTCACTTCCTGTTAGACATTAACAGTTAATGCGCTGGCCTCATACACACAAAATGCATGTGCCAAACTTCATTTAATGACAAAGCTCAGATGACTTCAAGAAGATAATAAAGCTGGTCATATCGGTCTAGGACAAATTAAACGTGTTATAGACAATCATAAAATATATAATAAATGTATAGTTTATGACAATCTGCTCAGAGCTGGTTTTCTTGTTGCTGGGACTTTTGTTGTTATTTTAAATGCTGCATGCGTTTTTGCGCTTGGCAAGATAATTTGCTTTGATACTACCACCATGACAAATTTCAACATTTCGTCTTCAGCTCTTCATACTTCATAATTGGTCTTTTGTTTAGCGAAGAGTCTTCACTCACCCTGAAAATATAGAACAATATTTATTTAGATTGAGCGGATGTGAATTGTGACATTTTTTTTTTATTTAAATCAATGGAGTTACCTACGAATCAGTGTGTTCATTTACATGTATATCATGCCTTAATGACATAGAAATATGTGACCTATTGTCATAACGCTCCACATTATATATATTAGAGTCTATCATTTACACAATTGTTTGTAACATTTTTGGAGAAATGTATTGCAAATTTCAGGAATTTATAAATATAGGTCTGCATAAACCTTTATTCAATTTCATACTTATACCCAAAAAAAAATGAAAAAAAAAATTGTTGGCTATTTCAATTAAAACTCTGCATGATGACAGAAAAAGAAAGCACGACTTCATTTTCCAAGGCAAAATGCTGAATGATGAGCCAATGAAGCCTGTAAGTATTAAAAAAATTAAAGTTTAAGATGGCACCATTTAAAATCAAACAATGGATAAATATGAGATCAAAATGAATTGCAAACCCGAGCATGATTTTGTTGGGAAATTAATGGTTTATTTTTGTACAAATTTGAAGCAACTTTGTAAAATGTTAAACTATTACACCATATTCTTTGAGATCTCCGGCCAAGCCATTTAGCAAGTTAAAAAGAATAAATGTGTGAAAATGGCAAAAAAAAAAAATTGTATAAACATTCATATAATATATTTTGTAATCATTAATATTTATTTATTATTTATTTGTTCATAACATGAGACTCAAGGGGGAGGGGGTCCTAATAATATCCGTAATATTTATGGTACTGTATAAATTTCCCATAATATTTGAGACAGCATTTTTAGGTAAAAATAAATAGTACTACTTTGAATAAAGGCCCATTTTCTACTGTGTTTATATCTTAAAATTGGTCACTTATTGTAACCACATTTTCTTCGATAAATATTTCTATTGCATTTCAAACAAATTATGTTCTGCTCATAATGAAATTTGGTCACATCATGTTCTTCTGTAAGAAAGGCAGCTGGTCAATCATGGTGGAAAAGTCAAAAGTGAATGTTGTCTGCATGGGAGGGTATTCTAAAGGTAATCGCTGTACAGCAGGCCAAGCTGGGTCTTCATTGAAACAAAATGTATACACAGCAATGTCATAGTCATACATACAGTCCAACAATAAACATGTCCGACCTCCTGAATCTTCACACTACTGGTGGGCCGTATATTTATCCCTCCAGCAGGAAACCTGCCATCTTGTCATTTCGGGTCTATTAAGGTCACCGATGGCCAGGACTGACCAGTACAAAAGATAGACAATTAAAGCCAGTCAATCAGATAAACCTGCTGATAATAAATATTACAGTCGGGTCTGCTTCCAACAATTTATAAATCAAGATCAAATAGTTTCTGTTAGTTAAAAAGTCTTATACTTATCTGATTTTCAAATATTCTTCAGTACATGTGCCCTTTCCACATTCAGCTTCTTTTAGCAAAGAAAACACGGGTATCGTGTATCGTGCGCAAAAGGTCACATGACTCCGTCTGAGGAACCCTTCACGTGGCTGTGGAACCTGCTTTATTGAAAAGAATGCTGTCGCTTGCACAGAACCATTTTAACGCATACAGAACCACCAAGTTTCCACCTGAAACTACAGAGTTCCCCAGGGATGCCCATGGAACCCTTATTTCTAAGAGTGTGTTACATAACCTGTCATGACTGGTGCTGGCATGGCCTTGCTATACACAACATAGGTTTCAATGGTCACATTATATTATGTAAACCTTTGTTTTTATTGTAAAGGTTGATATGAATTCATACAATTGATGTTTTTATTTCAGTTAATAAATATTTAACATGCCCATCTTAAATTCATTATTTATTGTATAATTTACTGGGTGTTCTGATCCATGTATTTTAATGATCTTATACATGTATTAAACAAGGGACCCATGGGTCACTGTGCTCAGCTGAAGTTGACCTTGAAGGTAAAAATCTAAAATAATATCAAATGGAGATAAAGTGTAAGAGGAAGAGGTAATATAGGCTATGGTTGGTTTATATGATTTGTTTGTATTGATGAGCAAGAAATTGTTGCAAATAATATTATGTGACCTAACCATGTGTTTCCTAATGTTGAAACTGAAGCATGTGAGCAGTTTGTGAACAAATGATCTGTACTATTACCATGATCATTAGTTGGCGTTTTGATTAACTGTTGCCATTTCAGTAGTTTACACATTTGTTTAATTGAATCTATTTTTTTGCATAATATATATTATTTAATATATATGTATTTTTTTTATTTTATGAAATGTATACAGTTGAAACATATCTAATTAACAACATAAATAAAGGGTAAATAAAGGCTGATCTCCAATTCTGCTGATGCAGGAAAATAATGAACAAATGTTTGTATTAGATCCTCATTTTTTTATCACATCAAATTTTTTTATTATAAGTTTACATTTCTATACATTTCCAATATAACATATATAACTGAATATAAAAGTTGATTCATAATTTTCAATTGCATTTTCATAAATCTCAATCTTGTCAGTTAACACCACATCATGCATACAAATGTTTATTTATTTTTTACCACAAAAATTAATCTTTAAATCTGCAAAACAACTAGATATTTCTTGGCACCGCAGGTGTCATAGGATCCCCAGACAATTAATCCCCCCCCCCTCTTTATGAATAGGCCCCCCATCTTCAGCAACAATTAATATCAGACCACACTCATAGAAAAGGTTACTCTCATAGAAAAGGTCATGACCCCAATTTATATATACATCATCCCAAACCCATGTCTCTGTATATGCATAATATGAAAGAAATGTGTCCATTAGTTTTTGACTAATGCTCACAGTACTGTTAAGTGGCAATGATGGGGTATTAAACGGCACGAAAACAAGTAAAAGAATAAAATGTGGAGCCGCCTGTTTCCGGTACATGACAATACTATCCAAGATCTTCGATCAAGTTGATTTTTGGACCAATCCATGCATCCCTTATTGAGATATTAATGGATTTTGTGTAATTTTCACCATATATGGCAATATTCAAGGTCAAGACCACTCTTATAGGAAAGGTCATGACCCCAATTTATATATACATCATCCCATAACCCATGTCTATGTACATGCATAATATGAAAGAAATCTGTCTGATAGTTTTTGACTTATAATGCCCACAGTACTGTTAAGTGGCAATTATGGGAGTATTAAACGGCACAAAAAACAAGTAAACGAATAATAGGTGGCGCCACCTGTTTCCGGTACATGACATTACTATCCTAGATCTTCGGTCAAGTTGATTTTTGGGCCAATCCATGCATCCCTTATTGAGATATTAATGATTTTGTGTGATTTTCACCATATATGGCAATATTAAAGGTCAAGGCCACTCATAGGAAAGGTCATGATCCCAATTTAAATAAACATCATCCCATAACCCATATTTATGTATATGCATAATATAAAAGAAATCTGTCCATTAGTTTTTGACTTATAATGCTCACAGTACTGTCAAGTACCAATTTTGGGGGTATTAAACGGCATGAAAACAAGTAAAGAATAATAGGTGACGCCACCAGTTTCTCGAACATGACAACCCTATCCATGATCTTCCATCAACTTGATTTTGGGATCAATCCATGCAAGATTTCTTGAGATATTTAAGAATTTGTGTGATTTTCCCCAAAATTAGACATATTCAAGGTCAAGGACACTCTCCTTGTCAAGGTCATGACCTCATTTTAAATAGGTGTCGTCCTCTCACCCATATCTATACATATATAAAGTTTGGTAAAGATCCGTGGAATATTTTTTGAGTTATCACGCCAACAAGATTTATATGCGGCGGCGGCGGCGGTGGCGGCGGGACCGGTATGAAAACATAGTACTTGATTTATATTTCACAATTTTAAATTGTGTCTTTATTTATCCATAATGTGCTTCATATTTTATAAATTTAAGCATACTGATGGGTTAAATCATATTTGTTATAATCATTTAAAAGAAAATTGAACACAACATGGCATCTTCTGGATTACATCTTTTTAAGGAAAGGTTTTTGTATATTGGAGTGGAAACAGCATTACAATTTAGGAGATACAGTGAAAACAATAACAATTACTGCATAACACTTGGTGGGTTGGGTTTGCGGGGGGGGGGGGGGGGGGGGGGATTGGGGTGGTGATATGAAAATAACAGTACACCTGTCACAGCAGGGGATCTCCCCCAGTGACTGTAACAAATCAGAAACCCTTGCATAGCTGAATTCCAGTGACCTGGAGTGGGACCCTGCATCTTTAATCTGTTATCAAAGCAAATGACTACAATAGAGCCTCAAGCAAAAATAAGCTTTTTTCAAATTTCAGATTCAAACAAACTAAATACTTATGTTTACATGCTGTGAAAATTAAATCAATGGTACTTACAGGAAAAAAAGTGCCATGGTCAAAGTTGGGCAAAATTTAAGTCACTCATTTTATTTTTATGCTAATAACTTTAAAAAAATACAAAATTCAGATCTAATTTTTGGTAAACAATTAAATCTGAATTAAACATAGTAATATACTTGGGAAAATAGACTTTATTTTCAAAATTTGTCATGTTAAGTGAGTAAATATTTTTCCTGATTTTTTTTAAAGTCTATTATTTTTGGGCCCATAACTTTAAAAAAAATTATACTTAATAGACTTAATTTCTTGCATGTACACAGGAACTATATAGAGGAATATTCATGTTAAATATGAGGAAAAACAGATGAGTGGTTTTGATATTAGGCATTTTTTCCTTAATTTCTCAAAGGAACGAAGTCGCAAAGACCCAGTTTTCGGCTTGGTAGGAGATCTTGGGGACATCTAACATTATGCCGAATTTTGGATTCCTAGGTCTAAACGTGCAAGATCTACGGAGGGACGGAGGGACGGACGAACGACGAACAATGGACCACGGTATAGTTCATGCAGATGAGTTACAAGAATGTAAAACAAAGAACCTGTGGGTCACGGCACGGATTCTATGACCTTGGCTTTTGGCCTCTTGACCCCTAAATAAAAAGGGTTCTTACTTTAGTGATGGGCCACACAATATTTCAGTCCTTTGATCTCATGACCCCAAAATCAATCAGATTGATTTTCTATTTGCACGTCACCTATATTTGCTAGATGGAAGGTTTGGGGTGAAATGTTTTGCTTAAAATGCACCAAAAATCTTTATAAATAGGTGGGTCCTCTGTGTTTAATCTTTGACCTCGTGACCCAAAAATCAACAGAGTTCTTGCTATAGAGGTGGGCCATATATTACTAAGTTTGAAATTGACATGTCAAAACTTGAGTTATCATCACGAAACAAATTTAAACGGACATACAGAAAAACGAACAAATGGACAAACGGACGGATGGACAAGGTGATTACTATAGGGCATCCACTTGTTCTATTGGGTCCCAAATAACACATGGTTTCATGACACTAGATAAAATCACATTTGCAAATCTGATAGTTTCAATATAATGTGGTAGTCTCAAAATAAAAATCATAAAAAAAAGAAAAAAATACAGGTGGCGCCACCGGTCTTCAGGATATCTAGAAACCAGTCATAATCAATAAACACACCAGGTTTTTGGACACTAGATGAAACCACAGTTGAGAAAAAGTTATAATTGCTGTCATTTAACGGTCTCAAAAACAGTAAAAAAATCGTAAAAATGAGAAAAAAAGTGACGCCACCAGTTTTCGGGAACTGACAAACCTTGTCATGGTCATCTTCAAGGCAAGATTCAGGGCAATTCATGTATTAGTTATCAAGGTTTTGAATCAAATTTTCGATTATTCGGGCGGGGGGGGGGGGGGCGTATTTACCAGCCCCATAGCTCGGAGTGACCTAATTTCAGATTCCAATGCGACTTTTTATTGACTTCCCTGGATCTAGCTGACCACTTTAATGAGAGCTGAGTAGCAATGAATCACATCCTTAAGTATTTTCTGTTATTTTTGTAAAATGCACAGTGAAAATTATGATTTGTTAAATAATAATTTTTTTATCATTTATATTTTATTAATTAATTCATACCCCTTTAAATCACTACCTGTAATTTACATAAAATTATTGAAACAGTTTTTAAACAAATTTCCCCAAATTTTTCTTTTTACATTGGTCCGATTTTCTTTTTTCACTTAAAACTGCTTACTCTTATTTTTACAAATGGTATCTTAAGATTGTTTTACAAATATATTTATAAAAGTATCTATATATACAATACAACTCCCGCGTACAGCCACACTTAAATGCAACAATATCCTATATCAATGCTAGATTTCCCGGCCCCATTTGATTCCTAACCCTGCATGCTCACTGCTGTATTATAAGGCCTCTCCCTTTTTCCCCTTTTTTATCACATTTTTTAGTCCCAGTGGCGGCCTGTATAAAGGAGTGTATATATATATATATATATATATATATATATATATATATATATATATATATATTATGTGTGTGTGTGTTTGTGTGTGTGTGTGTATAATAATTCAACCTGAAATATAAATTAAGGAAAGAATTGATACATGTTAAATTTGATTTTTAAATAAGGACCATATCGTTTAAAATTTGTCGTTCACAAGTGACTGCACCTTAATGTAATACATACAGTACGTTCAGTACATCAAAATTAGTTTTACCTAATACTTTTTTTATTCATTTTATTTTAATATTCAATTTTGCCATTTTTGGTTTTTTTACTCAAGTTCAATGTTATTTAGAAATAGGCCTATATGAATGTGATTAGAATGTTATGTTCGTGTGCGTCATTAATGTCATTATAAAGTAGATATTGAAGACGAAATAAGAGGGGAGGGCAACATGCTATTTGTCAGGATATAGTAAGGCTTCAGTGAATAAGGGCATTAGATGACAGCCTAAGCACTGTAATGGCTCAAGTTTATAAATGAAGTGAGGTAGAAAGAGAGAGGGAGGAGGTGGTGTAATATGGTCTGTGTATAGGGCATGTTAATCTAAGGAATGCAGCAGGTTCAGTCTAGGTCAGACAATTATGGCATTGGCTTCCTTGCTTGTGGAGTTCGCGTAATGCCCCCTGACATGCAGCTCCTCAGGATCCAGTCACACTGATATGTCACACTTTTATGATCAACTACTTGTATAGAAAACTTAGTATATAATCTCACACACAGACACACACAGACACATTTGAATACATATATACACAAATACCGGTTATTACAAAACACTTACACACACACACTATATATATATATATATATATATATATATATATATTCAAATATAAATATATATGGATTTATTAAATTAACCTTATAACTACATTTCAGACCATCTTTTTTGTATATACAGTAGGTCAAGATACTATTGAATCTGACTGGCTAGCTGGCCAGGAAACCTCCCCGTTTACTTTTACCAAGGAAACGGCTAATTTTTATGCAACCCGCACAATTAGTCTTTTTAAAATTATATACCAATTTTTTTTATCATATAGCTTTGTAGGTATTAAAGCAGGAAGGAATGAAGAACAAAGATATACTCACAATGCTTGAACAGGTGTCTCGGTGGTTTCGGCTGCAATGCTTAGTTCCCCGCCAGAATGTTGGCATCACAATGACACAGAAAATAAAGACGACCCCAGTGCCAGGGGGCGAGGGGTTACCGGTACAAGCAGATCATTTGACAAGTGACATATGACAGTTGATGTGAGAGGGCCGCAGTGCTCACAGAATGAGCTTGCTATCATGTACAGTCCAACAATTAATGGTTCCTTGTTAAATTGCAAGTTTGGAAATGATAGCAGTCTATACCAGATTCTTGATTGATAGCAGTTTATATATACATCAGAAAGGAATGTATGTGCATTTGTTGATGCATGTATATAACATTATATAACATATCTTTATTCCCCTTTCAGCTTAATCTATTATACAGGATATATATATATTTATATATATATATATATATATATATATATATATATATATATTTCAATTAAATATTGACTCTCCTTGTATGTATCAGATTTTGAAATGTTCATAAATATTAACAATATATTTATGGCAGGTTTAATATTCATCAGACAAATAAGCACAATGTACGGTCATACTAATAATAATAATAATAATAATAATAATAATAATAATAATAATAATAATAATTATATATATATATATATATATATATATATATATATATATATCAAGGGCAACGGGTTGTTAGGTCATTGCTGATCAGTACTGCAAGCAGCTAAACTAATCCCTCCCCCCCCCCCCTTTAACGTATATCATTCTGTCTTGAATACACTATTTTTTGGAACACTCAGCAATTTCTTTGTTGTTTGAGAACACGTCCATTGCAGGACTGGTGGTCTCATTTAAACAAGCAATTAAGGGTCTGGGTATAGTCATTTTTAGCGCAATTGTACTTTCACTGAAAGTGAATTATGATTTATTGACAATTGTATTACCATAAACAAATATTAACAGCTGCTTCTATGACTGTAAAATTCATGTAGAGCAATAAAATTACAAGCATATTCAAAGGTGATGTGCAGGGTTAAGAACATCCACATTGACAATCGTAATATAAATTAAATATAAAATGTTGAATAGTACTGTTTACTATGTTTGCTATATATATGATATAAATTTTTCACTATATGTGTGTATAGGTTGGGGGGGGGGGGGGCTTAATGATATAGAGAAAGGTATAATATGGATGAATTAATTTCATATATAAGAAGGAACATTTCATCATAATAACCTTAAAACATTTTAAAAGCATCATATAGAAATATTCTATTTGATTAAATTTAATTTCTACCTTTAAAGACAATATATATTCATTACCATATATAAGAAAATTTATATTCAATTTAGCTGGTTGTATATAGAATGTAACTTTTATGATTCAAACATTTTCCCATTAAAGCCATTTTTTTTATTAAAAACTGTTTAGGGCATAATTCTGAAAGGGTTACATCATTTGTTTCCTGTAAAACATTCTTATTTTTTAATATATTACGAAAGTCTTTTGTTGAAATGTTTTAAAAGTATTTGATGTGCTACATAGTCAACACCTACAACAAGACAAAATCAACAACGCCATACTTTAGCATAACGTTGGTGTAATAGGGTAAGAGGGAACAAATTCATATCCCACCGATATATACCAAATATTTTACCGAGTTTTGATGTTTATAGCGGTAACTGCATGCTGCCTCTAGCTGCCATTTATTTCAAGGCCCGTTGTTATACTCTTACAAATATATCTACTTTCATATTGCAGAAATTTATTATTTTAATACTTTCTTACAACCATGCAGATAATTTACATGATTATATGCATGGACATTACCACTGTGATGATCACACATATTAAAACAAACATTTCATGCATTTTTTTTTAATCTGCATTAGTTTTTTTACTATTATTTTTATAATCTTTTAAGCATATATTTATATGTTTTTATGTAACTAACTACGGACATGATTATAATGTAATGTATGATTGTCTAAAATAAAATAATAATAAAAATGATGATATTTTAAAATAATAATATCTGTTTACACTTTTTATTTTTTTGTGTTTTAAGGTTTTATTAAAACTCAAATTACAAATTTAATGAGACTACTTAATAATGCATTTGTTATAACCTGTATGCAAACATGACCTCGGTCTGTCTCCATGTCTGTGCCTTTTAGAAATTATATCATGTTTTTTTACATGCTTCCATCATGCATTTCCCGATGTTAGCTACCCAAAGTTTGTTCTCAGCCTCATTTGTTGATCCCATATCTTATGCCCATGCAGTTTTTATATAGTCATGCGTAAACCAACCCGCCAAAACTCCTAATGGTTTATACCCAATTATTTCTTATTAAAATTGGAACTAAGCCGGCTCGGTTGGTTTCCCCCTTCTCATATGGGTCTGAATTAATAAAAGTACAATAAAATGCACTATTAACATTTTTTTTGTTCCCTGAATTTACATAAACTTCTACCAGGAAAACAAAGCTTCTAAATTTTTTAATGTATTTTATTGCTGGGTATAATAGTGCCGTCACTTCATCAAAATGTTGATATAGTACGTCTTTAATTTAAGCAATTTAATAACAGCAATACACAAGTATTTGACCTTCACAATGATTTCTGACATTGTATGTATTGCATATCATTTGAAACACACTTCATGCCCTTGTATCATTAAAAAATATTAAAGGCCAAATAAAAATGATTCCCCTAAAAAGCATGCATGCAATCTTATACCTAAAAAATTTGACATCTAAAACTTGACCGATTCGATGTCATATGAACATCAATTAGATTGACGAATATTAATATATATATATATATATATATATATATATATATATATATATATGTTACGCCCTAGATGTGATATTGCACATTAAATGGGCCATGCATGAAACGGACATTTATTTTGCCCATTACGTGAAATGGGCAAAATCACTAAATTCTGCTTGGCCATTTCATGAAATGAGCAACTTACTAATCGGCAATATATTTCTCAGTTCTGTAAGTATTAAGGAATACTATAATTGAATGTATAATGTGCATGGAACACCTTTCCCTATTTTGATTGAGTTAATCGTAATTGATAAAGTGAAAAAAGACATATTTGCAGCTAACATTTTATAGGTATATAGTTATATGTATATATTGATATAAATCTAGTTTTCAATTATTAATATATTAATGTACATAATTATTAATAAGCTATATTTTACATTATTTATTTATTACCAATTACATTAAATTATCTTAGAAACATGAAATATGAGTAACTGATATTGGTAAGTTTCATCAATCTCATAGCTCTATGGCCTGATAATCACTTAACTAATGAATCCTTTAAAGTACTAGCTTGTATGTACTCATTAACTGACCACACTGAGTTGGTACTGAGTTCATGCTTTGTAGGTTATTTGTTTCAACTGCTAAATTAAAAATGGTCTTGGTGAATCATAGGATTGTTACTAACTGTTGGTCTATATAGTGACATCTGAGTCAGAAGTATACTTTGCTTGCCCAGTTATTTTCAAATGATTAGCCAATTGGTATTTTGGTGACATTCAAAGCATATATTAATATATTATTAAAATTCCAGGAAAGGGTGTAGATGCACATTTGTGAATTTCAGACCTAAAAGCTGTTTGAACATATATTACATGATGAGCTTAGATAAATATTACATATTGAGAGAATATATATTTCCTCAACTTGTAGATATATCAAATTAAACATGTAACTGAGCTATATTTGATTTTGATTTTAATAGCCCTCATAATCTGAAAATATTAAAGACACTACTGAAAGCAGCATCTCATTTACATGATTATGAATACCTGTACTAGAAATCAGACTTAATGTTTTCCACAAAGCAACAGATCAAACTCAATTAAAGTGCATGAACCAATTATTTTATATAGCAATCATTTTAACATTATTAAGATGAAATAATTATTGAAACCTGCCGTTAAATAAGTGTTTCAATATGTTTTCTCTGAGATGTGAGAAAATAAACAATATTATAGTATAAACTGGTAAAGTATAATATATAAGTATATATAGATCTTAAAAGTTTCAAATTAAAAACCTTAAACATTCCTGCTGAAACCCATTCAAGTATTTTAATACATCAAATATTGAAAACCCTGAAAGGAAACCATATTTTCACTTGTGCTACGTTAACAATTTACTTTGATCATCAAACAGCCATTGAAGAACCTGAAATATTTAAATGTTTCATATGATGATTAACATTAGATTGGGAACCCCACGATTACTACTAAAAATATCAAAACATATTTACTGAAATATAGTGAAATGTAACATTGTCATTGGAGCTAAATATTATTATATTTACTTATACGGTCAAGCTGATTTGTATGATATAATACGTGTTTATAATAAAAATAAAGTGTAGAGAATTATTCAAATGTTTTGTTTTCATCTGACACAAAACAGGGTTTTTATAACATATATGCCTTATCTAATATTAGCTAGAATGGGTAATCAGAATCCATTAGAGATGTAAAGGTTTAAAAGGTGCGCATTTCATGAAATGGGCAACAGTTTTCTTGCTCATTTCATTAACTGGGCAAGCAGCATTTAGTGAATTTGCCCATTTCATTCGGCAAAGTGGTTGCCCATTTCACGAAATGGTCAGTTAAATGGTAAATAACTGCCCATTTCATGATGTGGGCAATTCCACGTTTTTGAGTGTAACATGTACATCATATTTCCTTTTAAAATCGATTTCCTAATTTTCTTATTCTACTTCTAGAGAAAATACCATCAAAAAAAATCTGAAATGACATTGAAATGCACGAACTCATTCCATGCTATCACTATGAGCTCACAGTGTGAATTCACTGCGGTGCCATTTCCTCCAGTGATATAACCGTGAACTCACTGTGGTGTAACATGCTTGAGCTCACTGCTATATACTATCACTATTAGTCTACGGCCGTAAATTAACCGCAGTGTCACATTTTGACGTCATCCTGAGATATCACTCTGAACTAACTGTTGTGTAACAGACATGACCTCATGTCATGCTTTCACTGTGAGCTCACAATTGTGAATTCGATGTGGTATCACACTTTTTATGTCATCCTGTGATATCATTGTGAACTCGCTGTTGTGTTACAGACATGAACTCATGCCATGTCATCACTGTGAGCTCACGGTTGTGATTTTACCACGATGTCACATTTTTGACGTCATCCTGTGATAACACTGTTAACTCACTTTTGTGTAACAGAAAGGAACTCATGCCTTGATATCACACAGAACTCTCGGTTGTGAATTCTCTGAGGTGTCACATTATGACGTCATTCTCTGCTATTACTGTGAACACACTCTTTTGTAACGGACATCAACCCAAGCAATGCCTTCACTGTGAACTCACGGTTGTGTTTTCATCACGGTGTCACATTTTTAACGTCATCCTGAGATATCACGTACTGTAATCTCACTGTTGTGTAACATACATGAACTCATGCCACGACATCACTGTGACCTCATCGTTGTGTAACATAGATGAGCTCACTGCTATACCGTCACTGTGCGCTCACGGTTGTGAATTCTCCGCGGTGTCATATTTGTATATCATCCTGAGATATCATTATGGACTCACTATTGTGTAATTTACATGAACTCCATGCCATGTCATCACTGTGAGCTCACGGTTGTGAATTCAAGATGATGGCACATTTTTGACGTCATCCTGTAATATCAGTGTGAGCTCGCTGATGTGCAACAGACATGAGCTCATGCAAAGATATCACTGTAAGCTCCCGGTTGTGAATTAACCATGGTGTCACATTTTGACGTCATCCTGTGATATCATTGTGAATTCACTCTGGTATAACATACATGAGCTCACTGTTATGCTATTACTGTGAGCTCACGGTTGTGAATTCCCCGTGTTTTCACATTTTGACGTCATCCTGTGATATCACGGTGGGCTCGCTGATGAGTAACAAACATGAACTCATGCCCTGATATCACTGTGAGCTCATTTTTGATGTCATCCCGTGATATCACTGTGAACTTGCTGTTGTGTAACAGACATGAACTCATGCCATGATATTACTGTGAGCTCATGTTGTGAATTCACCGTGGTGTCACATTTTAAAGTCATCCTGGGATATCACTCTGACCTAACTGATGTGTAACAGACATGACCTCATGTCATGCTATCACTGTGACCTAACAGTTGTGAATTCATTGTAGTGTCACATTTTTTACGTTTTCCTGTGATATCATTTTGAACTGATTGTTGCATAGCATACATGAGCTCAATTCTATGCTATCACTGTGAGCTCAAGGTTGTGAATTCACCGCGGTGTCAAAATTTGACGTCATCCTTTGATATCACTGTGAACTCACTGTTGTGTAACAGACATGAACTCATGCCATGATATCACTGTGAACTCGGTTGTGAATTCACCGTGGTGTCACATTTTTGAATTCATCCTGTGATATCAATGTGAACTCACTGTTGTGTACCAGACATGAACTCATGCCATGATATCACTGTGAGTTCACAGCCGTAAATTCACCGTGCTGTCACATTTTTGATGTCATCCTGAGATATCACTCTGAACCAACTGTTGTGAATTACACATGACCTCATGTCATGCTTTCACTGTGAGCTCACAGTTGTGAATTCATTGTGGTATCACATTTTTTATGTCATCCTGTTATATCATTGTGAACTCACTGTTGGATAACACACATAAGCTCACTGCTATGCTATCACTGTGAGCTCACGGTTGTGAATTCACCGGTGCGTCTCATTATGACGTCATCCTATGATATTACTGTGAACTCACTGTTGTGTTACAGACATGAACTCATGCCATGATATTACTGTGAGCTCACGGTTATGAATTCACCGTGGTGTCACATTTTTGATGTCATCCTGTGATATCACTGTGAGCTCACTGTTGTGTAACAGACATGAGCTCACTGCTATGCTATTACTGTGAGCTCACGGTTGTGAATTCACCGCGGAGTCTGATTTTGAGACGTGAGCTCACATGCTATTATATCATTTTGAGTTCACTGTTGTGAATTCACCGTTGTGTCACATTTTTGCCTCATCCTGGGAAATCACTGTGAACTCAATGTTGTGTAACAGAAATGAACTCAAGCAATGCCATCATTGTGAAGTCATGGTCATGAATTCACTGTGGTGTTACATTTATAACGTCACCCTGAGATATCACTGTGAACTCACTTTTGTGTAACAGACATGAACTCATCCCATGATATCACTGTGAGCAAACGGTTGTGAATTCACCGTGGTGTCACATTTTTGATGTCATCCAGTGATATCACTGTGAACTCGCTGTTGTGTAACAGACATGAACTCATACCATGATATTACTGTGAGCTCACGGTTGTGAATTCACCGTGGTGTCACATTTTGACGTCATCCTGTGATATCACGGTGGGCTCGCTGATGAGTAACATACATGAACTCGTGCTATGATATCATTTTGAGCTCACTCTTGTGAATTGACAGTGGTGTCACATTTTTTTACCTCATCCTGGGATATCACTGTGAACCCAATGTTGTCTAACAGAAATGAACTCAAGCAATGCCATCATTGTGAACTCATGGTTATGAATTCACTGTGGTGTTACAATTATTACGTCATCCTGAGATATCACTGTGAACTCACTTTTGTGTAACAGACATGAACTCATGCCATGATATCACTGTGAACTCGGTTGTGAATTCACCGTGGTGTCACATTTTTGAATTCATCCTGTGATATCAATGTGAACTCACTGTTGTGTACCAGACATGAACTCATGCCATGATATCACTGTGAGTTCACAGCCGTAAATTCACCGTGCTGTCACATGTTGAAGTCATCCTGAGATATCACTCTGAACCAACTGTTGTGAATTACACATGACCTCATGTCATGCTTTCACTGTGAGCTCACAGTTGTGAATTCATTGTGGTATCACATTTTTTATGTCATCCTGTTATATCATTGTGAACTCACTGTTGGATAACATACATAAGCTCACTGCTATGCTATCACTGTGAGCTCACGGTTGTGAATTCACCGGTGCGTCTCATTATGACGTCTTCCTATGATATTACTGTGAACTCACTGTTGTGTTACAGACATGAACTCATGCCATGATATTACTGTGAGCTCACGGTTATGAATTCACCGTGGTGTCACATTTTTGATGTCATCCTGTGATATCACTGTGAGCTCACTGTTGTGTAACAGACATGAGCTCACTGCTATGCTATTACTGTGAGCTCACGGTTGTGAATTCACCGCGGAGTCTGATTTTGAGACGTGAGCTCACATGCTATTATATCATTTTGAGTTCACTGTTGTGAATTCACCGTTGTGTCACATTTTTTGCCTCATCCTGGGAAATCACTGTGAACTCAATGTTGTGTAACAGAAATGAACTCAAGCAATGCCATCATTGTGAAGTCATGGTTATGAATTCACTGTGGTGTTACATTTATAACGTCACCCTGAGATATCACTGTGAACTCACTTTTGTGTAACAGACATGAACTCATCCCATGATATCACTGTGAGCAAACGGTTGTGAATTCACCGTGGTGTCACATTTTTGATGTCATCCAGTGATATCACTGTGAACTCGCTGTTGTGTAACAGACATGAACTCATGCCATGATATTACTGTGAGCTCACGGTTGTGAATTCACCGTGGTGTCACATTTTGACGTCATCCTGTGATATCACGGTGGGCTCGCTGATGAGTAACATACATGAACTCGTGCTATGATATCATTTTGAGCTCACTCTTGTGAACTGACAGTGGTGTCACTTTTTTTACCTCGTCCTGGGATATCACTGTGAACCCAATGTTGTCTAACAGAAATGAACTCAAGCAATGCCATCATTGTGAACTCATGGTTATGAATTCACTGTGGTGTTACGTCATCCTGAGATATCACTGTGAACTCACTTTTGTGTAACAGACATGAACTCATCCCATGATATCACTGTGAGCAAACGGTTGTGAATTCACCGTGGTGTCACATTTTTTATTTCATCCAGTGATATCACTGTGAACTCGCTGTTGTGTAACAGACATGAACTCATGCCATGATATTACTGTGAGCTCACGGTTGTGAATTCACCGTGGTGTCACATTTTGACGTCATCCTGTGATATCACGGTGGGCTCGCTGATGAGTAACATACATGAACTCGTGCTTTGATATCATTTTGAGCTCACTCCTGTGAATTGACAGTGGTGTCACATTTTTACCTCATCCTGGGATATCACTGTGAACCCAATGTTGTGTAACAGAAATGAACTCAAGCAATGCCATCATTGTGAACTCATGGTTATGAATTCACTGTGGTGTTACATTTATAACGTCATCCTGAGATATCATTGTGAACTCACTGTTGGGTAACAGACATGAACTCATCCCATGATATCACTGTGAGCAAACGGTTGTGAATTCACCGTGGTGTCACATTTTTTATGTCATCCTGTGATATAACTGTGAACTCGCTGTTGGGTAACAGAAATGAACTTAAGCAATGCCATCATTGTGAACTCATGGTTATGAATTCACTGTGGTGTTACATTTATAACGTCATCCTGAGATATCATTGTGAACTCACTGTTGTGTAACAGACATGAACTCATCCCATGATATCACTGTGAGCAAACGGTTGTGAATTCACCGTGGTGTCACATTAATTATGTCATCCTGAGATATCACTGTGAACTCGCTGTTGTGTAACAGACATGAACTCATGCCATGATATTGCTGTGAGCTCACGGTTCTGAATTCACCGTGGTGTCACATTTTTGATGTCATCCTGTGATATCACTGTGAACTCTCTGTTGTGTAACAGACATGAACTCATGCCATGATATCACTGTGAGCTCACGGTTGTGAATTCACCCGTGGTGTCACATTTTTGACGTCATCCTGTGATATCACTGTGAACTCACTGTTGTGTAACAAACATGAACTCATGCCATGATATCACTGTGAGCTCACGGTTGTGAATTCACCGTGATGTCACATTTTTGACGTCATCATGTGATATCACTGTGAACTCACTGTTGTGTAACAAACATGAACTCATGCCATGATATCACTGTGAACTTACGGTTGTGAATTCACCGTGGTGTCTCATTTTTGACGTCACTCTGTGATATCACTGTGAACTCAATGTTATGTAACAGACATGAACTCACTGCAGTGACCTAACCATGAGTTCACAGTTGGTTCATAGTTATGAACTCACACCCGTGACTCTCTAATGATATCACAGTGATCTCTAGGTTAGCTCACGTCTTGACTGGGAGTACAACCGCTGCATATCATCCATGTTATTTGTTCGTTAACTAGTAAAACCACAGCATATGACCCATGTTAATTTGTTCGTTAACTAGTACAATTGCAGCATTTGACCCTTGTTGATTTGTCCGTTAACTAGTGCAACCGCAGCATATCATCCATGTTGATTTGTTCGTTAACTAGTATCATCAATCACACGTCTATTTTACACAATTTTAATAGCAATTTTGAAACTGATAAATATGTCTCATGTGATAGGATTTTCAGTCAAAATATATTTTTAACATTTGTTGGACCATAAACGTCAATAAGTGTACTTCTGACTAAGATAGTGTCCCTTGGGAAGGTTCTACAATCAATTTATGTGTAAATACATGTAAAAAAACACAAATTTTCAACAATTAATTGAACTGTTGCCGTCACATTAACCATGCTTGTTTTTCTTGCATGGTTATTGTCTGTTTAGGATTTATTAGAACTATGTCAAATTACAATACTTTACGAATAACTCAGGTTTATTGTTATATTTGAACTGATAAAATTCAGCGATGTTCAGATTAAATCTGATAAAATTCAGATTAGCTACCATTTAATTTGTTTTGGACTTTTCAATTCGTATAATGTGCTTAAAGAATCTTCTATTTATATACATATATAGAAATTAAGGTTTACTTGTATTTGCCATATTTTGATTCTTTTGGGGGAAAAAATTAGATACATTTAACTCATGGAAGCAGTTTATGTAATTTTAATTGACCAAGGTCCATATCTGGCGGCATGTATACTGTCACTTTGTATAAATCTCTCCAAGCAAGGAGCTAGTACTTTCCTGTTATAAAAACGCAACAACTATCAGGTATGTTTTTAAACACGAGTGAAAACCCCAGTTGGTTTGAAAAGAAAACTTACTAAAAATGTCGTATGATCAGGGAAAAGCATGATAATAACATAATTTTTTTTTCTAAACAGGTAAAAGCACTACATAACAAAGGAAAACGTATCAAAATTATATAATTTTATCTTCTTGGAGATTAAAATCAAAACAAAAAGTTTTGATGCGGGGTGTATATCGGAAACATATAGGAAGTGTTTTGTGGAGGATGCATCCCAAACAACATTAATTTTATCTATACAAAATCAATACAGATTACAGGGCTCATGTAAAATTAGATTGATTCGAGCTATATACCCCACTTGGCAGAGCCAGGATGATGTTAAGACAATTATTTTGACATATCCATACAAATGCATGCTAATATTTCAATAATTGAAGTACTAACAGTGAACACAGCATGCCACATTTACGTTAATGCATCCTAATACCCAGCTATTCACACGGGGTGTGCCCTGGCGCTTGTCGATTTCACTCTCAGGTTTACAGACTGAGCGAGGCCGGTAAACCAGGCACACGGAAACTGCCTGTTGGTTATCTAGCCCACTTTGCTGATTTTACGTGATTGTTCGAGGGTTGATCCAAGTGATTTTAACTGAAAGCATTTTCCATAATGTTCCCCTGGAGTCTTGAGGCGTAATCAGTCAGTTGATTTAACGCTGAATTTCGCAATTAACTTGATGTTAAATACTGAAGTAAAACCTTTTTGTCTGAGTGCAGAAATGTGAAGTGAAGATGACATGATTTGCAAAAAGAAATGACAGATCCGGAACCGGGACTTAAACATTGAAACGTTTGTTATCCAACTGCAGGTTACGGGAGATAACAGAAACAATGGCGGCATCAACAACCCCCCCCCCCCCACCCCCCCCCATCGAGGAAACACGGTTGTTTCTCTTTGAATACATAACCTTTAGGTTCGCGAAGGATGCAATACCTGACCAGTGGCGGATCCATATATATATATATTGTTATTACTAAATACGTATGTATTATCAGCCTCTGAAAAATATAGATTTTTCTCTTATTTCATCTATATGAATTAAAACTAAAGCCATATTCATTTGGAAAGTTAATTTAAGGTACACGGGAGAGGGTACCCCTCACATATAGGAACATTTCTTAAATATGCAATGTAGAGTGGACATTTTGAGGCACCTTTTACAAAAACAATATGGGGATTTTCTGTTCCTCAATTACTGTTCTCTTACAAGTCTTTTGTATAACGAAGTCAAACTTCAGTAGATAAGGGTTTAGGTGTGGTCGGCTTTATTATTTTTTTTTTCCCAAAATTTGGATATTAACTGGAAATTCATAACATTCAGTTGTAACATGTTGATATCCTTATGGTGAAAATGTGTATCTACATTAATAACGTGCAAAAAAGCATCGTTTACATGTAACCTTCGTGGGAATATAATTTATATGTTCAAGTTGCATGTTTAACTTTGCATTTTACCGGCTTTTGAGGTCGTGGCAGCGCACCGTGCTCAATAGGGCACAGGTCGTAAGTACTAGTATAATCCGTGGAGCCGTGAGAACCGGAAAGACTCCCGCCCTCAGCACAGAAACATTTGGATGCTTTCTCAATCACAGGGCTGTTTATTAATATCCTCAACTTATGAATTAGAAGGTAATAAAATGTGGATAAATGAATAATTTAATTACTAGTCGAAACAAAATATATAAAGGCCTACACAAAAATGATTGTAGCTGGCGCTACCAGTCTTGGGTATGAAATCCATCGAGGATGCATGGAAATGCAACATTTCAGGCAGATACTTCAAACCAATCTTTATGTTCACAGATGCATAAAACAAAAGAAAAAAAACAAATTTAAGCGGCGAAGCTATCCGAGATGTAAAATATGCCCAATTTCGGGCTGATATATCAAATCCCTCCTGAGAAATATGCAGGGACATACAATGTGCAAATATTATCTAAGATGTATAGATATGTAGGCCTACAATGTCAGGCTGATATATCAAATCCCATCCGGGAAATATCGTAAACAGGGACATACACTGTGCAAAAATCATTGTAGGTGGCGGCACCAGTCTCGTGTACGAGAAAGCCATTAAAGATGGATGGACAAGCCAAAATTTCAGGCATATACATTAAATTTCTCTTGAGTCAGGTGCACTGGGCTGAACAAGCTCGACTGAGGGAGGCTCATTGGGAAGTGCAGCTACCTCACTGAATGAACTCTTGACCTGTACCTGGCTGCACTGATGGAACTCCTGACCTGTTGCCTAATTTGATACAGTTGGCAATCTGCCAAAGCTATAAATAGACACTGACTGAAATTTGGCCTTTTGCCAAATCTGTTAATACATACTGAAAGACTGGCTACAATGCTTCTTTAAGCTGACATATTCATAAGACTTTTTTTTTTATCAAAATATTAAGATTAATAACAGATGCCTGTTAAAAGCTAAATCAGGATACAGCTATGATCTATTCGTGGATTTATCTAACACGTTATTTGGATAGGACAATTGGATAATTTTTTTGCCTGTACAGCCCTGCTTTTATACGCATAGAGCTCAGTCTGTTACTACATTAAATCCACTAGCTTTGTTGACCAAAGCATCTCAGTCCATATATTGTTAAAGGGCCAATTATTCAGCTAAAATTCATTTAAGTAAACTTGAAAAAGGCCATCTTAAAGTCATTTTTATGCAATGATACAGAATCTGAAATAACGGTTTTGCAGAAAACACTGTTGCATACCGTCAGTTTGATATAGGCTTACTTGGTCACAAGACCAACTGCAGCTTTCCATGACTCAAAAATTCAGTGAACCAGATCCATTCTTATACATATGAGAGACCCCTACAGTAGGATAATTTTATCCAGAGAAATTAAACCATTCGGTTGACAATTTCATCATAAAATATTTCTAATGTAGTGGATGAAAGAGACTAAAATTACGAGGTTTTTTTCGCCCGTAAAAACAGCTCAATGTAGGTGACGCCACATAAACCTGATTTCTTATATGAGTCCTGTGACCAACATTTGCACAAAACTTGGTTATTCTTACTCATGCCATTTCTAAGATTACTTGGCCAAATGAAAAAGTTTAAATTCCAGTAACTCGGCCAAATTCATTGAACCCACCATTTGATCAAACTAAAGAGAGCTAATCTCTGGGATTATTTCTATGAAATATTGGACAATTTGGCTGAATGATTTCGGGGAAGAAGATTTTCAAGGGTGTTCTTGCTTTTTTCCCAGGGGAAATGTAAGTCGATGCATGTGACGCTACAAAAAAGGTCAATCCAGCAACATTTGACATGTGACTGATTTTTGCATACAATTTGGTGAAGCTAGCTCCTCCTGTTCCTGAGAAATGATGGGGGGTTAATACAGGGGTCGAATAACGCTTTTCCGCCTGTCTCAGGCAAACACGTGCAAAGAAAGGCATTTTTCATGTTGTACCAGTCCGTTGGATAGGCGAAAAACTAGATATTTTCCATATTAGTAGGTAGATAAGAACTACCAACCATGACACAAAAATGAAATATTTTAAAGGTGGTGTTCCACCGATTCCCTATATTTCCTATATTTTCTCATAAAAATGGTCTTAAATTCCTGATACTTGCTGGCATTTAGCCCTCATGTCTTACATTGTCCTGCGATTTTTTTTTTACTTTACAATCGTGTGTCTGATATAATAGTGTTACTTTTGCAAACATTCAGTTTTTTTTGCATGCTAGTGTGCATGTAAGTTGCAGAATCAGGTTTACACTGAGCAAAGTGTGATTGGAAGTTTGATATGGTGGTAGGATGCATCTTTAGCGAAAAGACAAATTGTCCTGCCAAAAGGCATATCTATATTAATACCTTTCTGTTGGAAAGTTGAAAATTTCAAAGCATTACGACTCCTGGTTAATGTACTCATGACCTGTGACCCCCGAACGAAAAGGTTGACGCAGGGGTCGCCACCAGTACCTCAATTCAAATATGACTCATGTGACCAACATTTGCATTAAATTTGGTGATGATAGTTCCTGCCTTTTCCGAGATTGTAGTTTTAGTCTGCTAATTTGGCCAAATTACTAAGTTCCGCTTCCTGTAACTTTGCCGAATATCACTGAACTATTGGAACAAACTTAAGAGAGATTGTTTCTGGAATTATGTCTGTGAAATATTGAACAATTTGGCTGGACAGTCTTTGCGAAGAAAATTTTTAAGGCATTTTAAGACTTTTTCCATATTAAATCTAAGGCAATGCAGATACCAAAAACAGTTCAATCTGATAAAGTTTGATATGGACTGATTCTTCAACAACATTTGGCGCTACTAGCTCTTGCTGTTTTTTTTTTTTTTTTTTTTTTTTTTTTTTAGATAGCACAGGTTAAAGTACGGCGGACGGTGGCCGCTGCACCATTGCATAAGCTCACAGGTTCGATGAAAATGAAAATGAATTACCAATCACGGAGAAAGAAATATAAAAAAAGAGATGTTACTGCTCAAAGAAGGGGGGGGGGCTCAAGTTCCCCCGAGACCCCCGCAATAAACACCCTATAGGTGCTGCGCTTATTCTGGCAGGCCGGATGTATTTTCATTGTTTTTTATTCATTTGTAGAATTTCAGTGAAGAAATGTTATTACATATGTTATACATAGTCTACATAATATTTAATTCGAGCTCTGTTTGGCTGATGTATTTGTAACATGATTCTGTTCCGGAGTGAACTGTCTGGAATCTTGTTTACAACAATATGTTTCATGTATTGTACATCCACATCCAATCCGTGAGAGAGTCAACCTTAGATCCGATTCTGGAAGTATACATGCTCTCTAAAGGTAGTCCACTTTTCTTAGTATTCTTTGAATCTAGATGTACACATGTGTATATAGTAGTCTAGGTAAAGTTCCAGGATGTGTCTTGTTTGAATGCCATGTAGGTACAATTTGAAAGACATTTCCTGCAAAGCATTTGCTATATAAACAGTAATATTCTTCTATCAAATTGTCCAGTTACGTCATGTTAAACACGATGCATTGGTTACATTATTTCATTCTGGTAACAGAAACATCATTATTTGTTTATAATTTATATAAATGAAAGTTGCAAATATTTATTTTCTTGCTGCCTTGTCATGGTATTTAGAGTTACTTCAGATTTCATATATTTTTATTATAACGAAATCTGAACTTTATGTTTCAGTAAACATGGTTTCCTTTATTCTTCGTTATATCTCTAGTTATTTTGCCTTTTTCTTATAAGAACATATTGTTTTGCTAAAGAGAAACTAACGCGACCCCAGAAATTCCGTGCCCTTGTTACCATGTGATATCATGTCCATTAAATAATTTCGTCATGTTTGCCTACGTGACATCTTATTCCTTGTAAGAAGTAATATGCAAAACGATACACCAACAGAATTAAATGTCATACTGTACAAAGACAAAAGCAATGCAATTCAAAATGAAACGATTCACTCCAAAATGTAAGCAATTCTTCTTTTAATCAATAGACTCCCCTTTAACATTATATAATGAAAGCCCATCGTGAACTTTTTAAGGTCAAGTAAACGTATTAGCACGTAGGTTTATCATGTGATGGGGCGTTGCATCCAGAACAGAGACTGGGCCCTGGTGTGGTTCGATGGTGCAAAGTGTGACGCCACCGAATAAAATTGAAAATGACTTTAATATAGCAATACCTGTTGTTATTATTCTATCCTTAAACTTTGGGCTGACAGTGTCAGAAAAACTAAGCTATAATGATCTGCTCCAGAAATTTTATTCACAGAGGTTATCCCTGACGCCAATGTACGAGCAAGCAGTGCTCATAGATGTGCTTATAGCTCTTCAACTCATTACACAACCTCGTGATTTTTTGTTGTTTTTTTTTTTTGCAGGAAACATGTTTTTTTCCAGGAGTTATAGGATCAGTTTATTCAAAATCTATAATAATAGAAAAAAAAATATAGGCAGGTGTGTTATATGATACTATAATGAAATCTGTTTAACCTTGTTTGTTTAACCTTGAGATAGGGATGAGTTTTTTTTTAATTTAACAAATCAACAGACAAACAAAATGGAAGGCATGGGTTGATTTAATTAATCAAGAAACACTTCAGTTTAGGGAAGAAGTTGCCATTTAAGCGATATCACAGCTCGTTATCACAAAAGATATATACTCAAAGGGTCGTATATATAAATGTTCTGTCTGGACATTGGAAAGATACCCGACCAGGCATTTAGTTACGTGTCGATTGTATGTACTATGTAAACCATGGATGCGTGCACAAACGTAAATTCACTGATATTGCTTCTGTCTCGAATTATGGTTATTTCACTGGCTGTTTTCACAGGCTATTTGTACAATGGCTCCCTTGGTATTGATAAGACACATACCTGTCATTGTTTCAGTGGAGAGAAATAAGTCGGACAAGTGCTTAAATCATTAAAACAATTTCTCCGGTCATTTCCCTGCAAACTCATAAAATTCATAGGCCGAAGACTGTGATGTCACACGGGGGAGAAACGAAAATATATAGTTCCTGAGATGGAAAAAAGCAATAAATAAGGCCGTAAAAACAAAGTTACATCAATTCTAACAGTGGAACTTATACCAGAAATAGAGGAGGATGCAAGCAAAATCTGTTATAGCGGTTAATGAATATATTGAAAGGTTTTAGCTTAACAAAAAGTCTTTTGACAGATAATCTTTTAATATGGTGAAGGCCATTGCCATGTGATCTTGCAGATACAGATCATAATTAAAAATATGTATTTTGAATCATATGTTATCTATGAGCTGAGTGCATAAAGACTGTTAGCGCCATTCTGCCCTCTGACATTAGAGAGCCCACAACCAGCATACAACCAGCATACTGTACAACCAGAGGCTGTAACTGGATGCAAATATTTTCGTCATTTCTGCCAACGCCTCATGGCGTACTAGTGCTATGTCCCCTGACATAAACTAGATTATTCGTTAGCTGTTTAGTGTACTTTCTAATAAAACCCTATATTACGAGCGAGAAAATTTCCTTTTTAACTCAGCATATCGGTAAATCTCTCCCCATGTTTGTTGAATTTCTGACCGCATCAATACGAGCATGGCTCGCACGGGTCACTGAACGCAGCCAACTTGTACCCGATACAGAAAATGACTCGTTACCATATAGAGACCGAGTTTCAGGTTGGGTTGTGAGTTCACGTGTATTATTTTGAGTTAATTCATAATTCATAGTTTAATGTTAAAATTATGGCATGTTTACCACGATATAAATGCAACATGATGGAAACCTGTGCGATTCATTCCTCGGTATGGTTTTATCACGACTCAAGTTAGGCTTATCAGCCCGATATAGGTAGCTACTTAGTCGTGTTGTCACGGCTAAAAAAATGTCTGCATGTTCTGGATGAGAGAAGCATCATGCTTCAGTCCCACACACGTGACGCAGACTATGGTTAAGACAGCAGGTTTGTCAGCAAGGACAGTACTTATCTATAATGTCATCCCTCATTTACACTAATTGGCTAGAGCTTGAAAACGACTATCCCGGAGACTCCATTACTTAAGTGAGAAGGTCACTGGATCACTCTCTTCCCTTTGTATTTGATGCATTGAAATCACTTATTATATATGACAAGTGATTAAGGTTGATTCATCAACAACAAAGCCGTATACCAAAGCATAAAAAAAAATTTTGATATGTTTGTAAATTTCATTAACTCAACCCTGGCAAAATTACTGTTCTCTAACAGTTATGGACAAATTCTCAATACCTACCTGCATTTACACATAGCTGCAATCAGAAATAAAAGGTTCTATGTATCTTCCTGCCTGTCTTTCGGTCCGTATGTCTACATACAGCGCAGTAAACGAAAACAAAAACAAACGAAGGACGTTATTCGTACAGTCAGGTATTGTATGGGGCATGCTAGTTTTATGCATTTTCGAGCAACCACGGGCGCCCCTTCTTTGTCTTTTTACTTTTACTTAACAATTACAACTAAGTTTTTTTTCTGAATCTGTTCTTTATCACAACAAAAGGTTTCGTGTGTAATAAGATTTTTTATAAAAAATAATAGCTATGATAAAATCAATTGTCTCAAATACATGTAGTTCGGCATAATATTTTTTCACTGAAAAATTATTTAGTCAACATTAAAGTTGTCTTCTGTAACGTGTGCTATCATGGACGACACGTCTATATAACATGGTTAACCTGTAAGTAACAGCTGGGTATCAACGTAAATGCACTGAAGATTATTTGTTGACCAAGGTTCTCTCGATAACATAATCTCGTGAGACTTTGTCTGATCACATTTTATTTCTCACGACATAATTTGTCTCAAGGAGTGTGAACTTTACCGTACAAACAGAGGGTGTTACTAGATTTACATATAACAACACTCAATCAGATCATACCTGTTCCGACGATAAAGAGGAAGGAATATTATTCAAATTATACAAGTTGCAAGTTGAAGGTTGCAGTATCGTTTTATAAATAAAAGATTACCCCAAGATGTCATGGACGCCTTCAGAAGTGGTTGTGCCTTATTACGTATACTTGGAGATAAAGTTACATATTGATAAAATAATAATTATGCGTCCGCATCTTTTAACAAAATTTTAACAACTCGTCTCACACTGAGGGCTCACCTGTTCATTAATATACTTCAATTAATATTTTGTACGCATGCGCTTTCATTGTTGCCACAATGTGTGTTTAACTATTCCCACTTTGAACTTAGAATAAATGTGGCCGTGCATTTATAAGATTAGATTGTGTTCAGTCAAACTCAGACACTGAAAGGTATTTCCGCAAATGTTTGCTTCGAGTAACGGCGCTTCACAAATTAAAATAATTCATTGTAAAATATTGTTTTTTTTTATTTATCTTAGTCTTAATTTTGTGTTTGTATTGTCTTTGTATCGCGATTTTGTGTCCTATTTGTATTTGTGTTTATATTTGATTTGTGTACGGTAATTGTAATAAAATGTCATGGGCAATGGTAATGATCAGATCTATACATTGTACATTGATGTTCTCTAGGTGTGGTCGGGTCGTTAATGTACTGCATGCCCCTCGTGCATACAAAGCTACTCACTCATAACAGGTTAGTTATTCACAAGAAACCGTTCATTTCTTTCTGCTATCACAGGCGTAACCAGGAAGCTCCTGACAAGATAACAGCGGAGCCCCTGGTGCAGGTACTGTATATGATAACCTCTGTACACTCCACATTGGGAAAACTCAGACTTTTAAAGAATCACATTGAGTGCTAACCCCAGCCAGGACATCTCAACGGACTTAGAATCATCAACGTATGTACGTTACTCTGTTATTGCGGCAACCTCATGTCCAACGAAGTCCAAGAACAAAACAATTAAGATATGCTTCTTATATCGATGCACTACGTGTCTGACTGTGAATTAATACCACCCTGAAATTGCAAGACGTGTCAGTGTGTACTTGTAAGACCAGGCTATGAATCATCTGTTCAGTTATGATACTGAATGATCATTTCGTAAGTTTCTCCTGCCGTTACAGCTCCAAACAAATAACAGACAGTCTTTTCCAAGGAGCGGTTTCTTCCTTGTTTTCTTTCAGTTTCTTTTTTATTTGATAATATTCTTTTTTAAAGCGAACAACAACTGCACACTAATAAATTCAATGTTACAACATAAAGGCGGTTCTAGATATGGTTTATTTATTAATAATACATTTATCATTGAATGAATGCTATAATATGATAATTCATGTAATAATGTATTTTAATATTTATAACTATTCTATTCAATTATATTGTTAGGAGATATGATAATAAAAATAATAGTTATTTATTTTTTTTCTTGCAGGGTGACTGGTGGTGTACATAAAATATGTAAGTGGCTTAGCTCGATTCATATAGAGAAATATGACTGGACAATTTTAAAATTCTGAATAAAAAGACAGTAACATGATTTTGTATGCTATTTGAATATGTCTCTTTAAAAACTTATGAAAATGAATATCATTAATTTTTTAATGATAAAGTTAATACATTTCACATTATTCCAATATATTTAATAAGACTTTGGTTAATATTTAATAATGACTTATTTCAACCTAGGAATTTTGTCTTAAGGGATAACACATTTACCGTATATTTATTTATCTTTAGTTTGAATTTCTCATAAACTATATATAATGAAATATATGTATATATGACTTTCGCACTTTTAACAGTTGTATGATTAAATATAAACGTTCAGTAAAAATAAGTTATTGTATGTATATGACATATATCGTTTGTTATAATAACTTGGTGTAATAAAGAACACATATACTGTGTTGACTGTTTGTATTACTGTTTATAAGAAAGGATGTACATATTGTGCTGTAACAAACGTCTGATTATTTCACGAGCAAATATATCCGTTGCCACAACACCAGCGACATCTGCTAGCGACACGTGGGACTAAATGTTTGGTTTAGTCCCATCCATAAAAAGACCAGATCTGTTATATCCCAAATAATATAAAGTAAATTAAGCTTTTATTAAAGGCGTTTAAAAAAATCTACCAGTAGCCCTGATCTGCTTGGCCTGTAATGAAATGTATCGTATTTATTATTCCTTGTTCTGTAATATCCTATATTTTCAAAATTTATTCCTAAAATCCAACATTTTTCTCATGCATCATGTCAGATTATCAAATAAAATGCTAACAAGTGTGCAATATACTGCACACGCCGTTAATTATTCCATGATTAATTGCCAGGCGTGCAAGTAGAGTGGACCAGGCAGAATGCTGACAGGAAGTTCAATGTGGTGTTATCAGCCCAAATGAGAGGGGCTTCGATCTCGAAGGTTTTTGCTCACTTGCCCTGTGTAGACATTTGCTGTCAGTACACTGTATACCAATCCTGTTAATGTATTTAATTTTCCTTAAACAGTCCTCAGTGTGATTTTCTTCAGTCAATGGACACGAAATTCATGATATTTAAATATGTAAATGGGCGTTTTATTTATGAATTGTTAATTAAGTTTATTAAATGTATTGATGTACTGTTCAATGTTAATAAAGGCCTTTCTATATACATGTAATTGCAAGGGATGTCCTGTATAATTTCCCCTGTATCAAGGTACTGTTTTCTGGTAATAAAGGTCGTCTTATGTACATGTAGTTGTAAGGAATGTCCTATATATTTTCCCCCTATTAACAACTTTTTTTTTCATTTAATAATTTTGATTGCATTTGCATGTGATAATTTTTGTCGCATTTGCATTTGATTATATCTTTTTGCATTTGCATTTGTATGAATTAAAATTGAAATTTGCATTTGTATTTAAATGAGCCGTATTTGAACCCAACCCTGATTTTTGCACTAGATGGGGCCTCTGACATGTACATGTACCTTGTTTCGATGCCGGAAGAGCGTGTGCTTGACTTGACGGTGAGCAGACTTTCGAAAAAAAAAGTGCATATCAAAAACTCACGGGGAAACGCGATATTTCACCAAAATTAATATAGTACCCATGTTCTTAATGGGTTCCGTACACAGTTGTCCAAATTAACTTAATTTTATAAATTTAGTAATTAATAAAAAATAAACAAGCAAATAAATAATGGAAAGCACACTCCGGCTATCTGGAAGTCCTAGTGCAGGACCCTCGAGTCCCGACCCCGCAGCCACCTGTAAGTCCTAGTGCAGTAGGCCTACCCTCGAGTCCCGACCTCCGACCCCGCCTACATGTAGGTACTAGTACAGGAACCCCGAGCACCGACCCCGCAGCCACCTGTAGGTCCTAGTGCAGTATAGGCCTACCCTCGAGTCTCGACCTCCGACCTTGCAACTATTTGTAAGTCCTAATGGAAGTCCTGGTGCAGGACCCTCGAGTCCCGACTTCCGACCCCCGGCTACCTGTAAGTCCTGGTGCAGGACCCTCGAGTCCCGTCTTCCGACCCCCGGCTACATGTAAGTCCTATAATGCAGGACCCTCGAGTCCCCACCTCCGACCCTGGCTCCGTGTAAGTCCTAGTGCAGAACCCTCGTGTCCAAGTGTGAGTCCGAGTCACTTTTTCACTATTGTTACTTTTTCAAACAAAATAATTTTTTAAAAAAATAGAATGATAAGAGCTTAATACCGAAAAAAATTGAGTCGCACTTCACATTATGATGCTTTAAAAACAACTCCAAATTACACCATTACACCCTAAATTTTCAAAAAGTTTCAACACTACGGGAGGGTTGCCCCTGCCTTCAATAAACCCCACCTCTCTGTGCCCTCCCCCTCCCCAGTGGCGTATCCAGGATTTGAAAATAAGGGGGCGCAGCCCTAAAGTCGGGAAAGGGGGCTGTTCTGCGTCTTTCAGAAATGTCATATATATATATATATATATATATATATATATATATATATATATATATATATAAGTGCTCTATGGCCTACAGACTAGGCCAGAGCGGTATAACTCTGGAGAAAAACAACACTGTAAATTCACTGAATTTACAGTGTTGTTTTTCTCCAGAGTTATATATATATATATATATATATATATATATATATATATATATTTATCTTTTTTAAATTATATTGATATTCCACAAAGCCCTATCAGTAGGAAGCAAGCATATTTAAACTTGTTTGAATACAACCGTGGCTCTTAAATTGTCTCCTACTTAACATATCAAATATTGTTAGTTCGTGCATAATTATTATGATTGTTATATATAATTTTGTAAGGTATCCAGTTCAAATTGTTTATTATGTTAACCGTGGGATCCTCATCTATATGTAATGCATTATTTGAACAACAGAAAAATACATGCATCAATAAGTGTAGTAACCTAATTGTAATTTTTAAGTAGAAGATGGTCAGCACACATTTAAAAGAACTGAAACGGATTAACTATTATATGTCACTGAATCTGTCAAAGGTTACTACATCTATTTTTCATGTAGAGCTTCTGATAATGAATTCCATAATATAGGTTTTCGTAGATAAATTATTTTTGCAGCAATTAAGTTCGAACTATAGCCAGTTGGAGGTAAAAAGAAATAAAGACAGTGTGACCTTAGGTAATTAAAGTACATAAACACAAGAAATATTAGAAGTGAAAAATACTTATCGACTGTTATTTGCATAACATTTTCAGATTTATATTATTATTGAAAATGCAGCTTTCATACATAAAGCCCGGCCATCTAGCTGGGTATTTAGAGGTGATTTTAATTACCCAGGATCAAGAAACCGGAAGCTTTCATATAGTCTCTTGGTGTATTCCAGGATAAATTTTAAAAATGAGGCATATAGCAAGCGTCTAGTGGAAGTACAAATAGCTTGCATGGATTGTTTAACAGTTTTTGGCCATCCACCATCATGTTACAGAACAATCATAGTGTTTAGAGACTTCACTTCTGCACACAAACAAAATAGAAAAGAGAGATAGTAAAAAACATGAGAGAAATGTGTAAGCATATAATCCCTTTACTGTTTAGATCTATTTGAGAAATTTTCAAAGTCTGACACTCTTTGCATTTACATTATAGACAATATCTTGTTAAGCTTTTGTTCTTTCTTCACTAAAATTTCAACAAATACAACAAAACTAGTTTCTCTTTAGGTCAATAGGAACTTTTAGAACTGATAATAATTATACATAATTATATCATATATATATATATATATCTATATTTACATTACAGACAAGATCTTTCTTGTTTTTCCTCTTTCTTTTCCATATGGGAATAACATCACCATAACCGTACGTGTACAGAGAAACATGAAAATATTTATTTACTGAGAACGCTATATTTTATCTATGTGTGTGTATACTCAAATAATCGAACATAAAAAAATTTGAGTTAACAAACATAACACTTGCCAGTAGTTGACTGGTATAAGTGTTATCAGAATTTTAGGGGGGCACGCGTCAGGACCCTTTGCGCCCCCCCCCCCCCCTATATATATGAATACCCCCCTTCGCCACCCGTATTATAATATATATATATATAAATATATATATATATATATATAATTTTTTTAGTTAACCAACAGAACATACGATATCAATTTCTTCCTGGCCTTGCCTTATTATTTAATATAGACCTGTACAAATTAAAATGTATTATTTACCCATATTCACGATCTTAATTTCATACTTTCCTATCAGAGCCGGAATTCTTTTAATTGAATTTTTAGGATTTGTAGCCTCACAAATATTCATATGTTTCTTATTTACTTAAAGGAATTAAATAGGTATGATTTTTCTCACAAAAAGTCAAACCAAATATCATGGGAGAATTTTAGAAAACGCACATTCCGTGACATCAAATTGAAATTGGAGAAGGAACCAATCCACGAATACTGTACGACTGTAACCAAGCAAGCTACCCGGGTTCTGGCGGCTTCATTAGTCATGTAATGCACCGCCATAATTCACCAAAACAAATATGAGAGAGACATAGAAAGAAGACTGACAGCCATAACGATGTCTCAGCAGTCTGTACAGACAGTATTAGTGCTGGTATTGAGCGTGGCCTCAGTCGTTCACTGCCAAGGTAAAGCATTCCCGTGGTCCGCAAGTCTTGACAAGTCACCCTTCTCCCGTTTCGATTTGTGATCAACTTATTTATATTATTACTTTAAAGTTTCACTATCCTATCGCCATCGAGTTAAGGACCACATAACTATAACATCTAGTGTCAGATCTGCTGTCTTTTACTAATAGTTCCAGAGGGAATCCGGTGTTATTAGGGCGATAATAGGGGATTACATGGCTTCTGATTGCTTCTGACCATGTAAAGAATGGTGTACCTTTGAACAAGGTTATTGTTACGTTTTGCGGATTCCACAGCTGTTGACGTAGAGGAGCAGAGCGGATCAGAGTCACATGTCTTGGGACGAGATAGCCCATAGCTTTCTTGCTCTCTCCTTACACTTCTGTTCCCTCCGCTGAGAGAGCCCTAGTACGAGGTGTTTGAAAACTGGAGACATGCCACTGGACAAAAAAAAAAAATAAATAATCTTCCAGCTAGAAATGTGTCATATATAAGGATACAAACATATTTGTATCATATGGTAACATAACATACCACTTTAAAATCGTCATGTCCATTAAACAGTTGAATCAGGTAGGTCTTGATTTCAAGTGGTAAAAACAAGAATGTCTAGAGGGGATTTCCCTGGGTCCCCCAACATAAAATGTCATACCCATTGTTAACCTCCAGTGCAGAGTCAAGATATGTTGTTTTTTTTCCTTAACATTCATGATAAATTTCTGTACGGAGAATGATGCATCACACGCGCCACCTGGTGATTGTCCAAACTTTAGGAACAACTGTCAGGACCAGGGAAGGTAAACTTTTAATGTGAGTATGGTTTAGGCACTAAAGCAGGGGTTACAACAAAATTTCTTGTTCAGGCGAACATATTAACATTTTTTGCCCCCAAATGTGTAAGCTTCCCTGTAACAAACACACTATTTGATTTTATAGAAATATTTGCCCAGTACAGGATTTACGTTCTCCAGTTTACTTGAAGCTTCATATGCGGCGGGTATCCATGGAATGGATACATACGCCACTTTATAAAATGCAGATAGGGACGAGACAATTTGTTAGGCAGACCTTCCAGTGATTGGGGGTCACACGAGGAGGGCTCCTTCCTGTGCCCCCCCCCCCACATTACCTGGTATGCTTGAGTGCACCTTAATAATGGATGTGGAGGGGAGGGTTGCACAAGGCACACCGTTATTGTTAATGGTAACTCCCGCATTTGCTTATCAGCACCATTTAGTATACAAACTTTGGACGATTACGAAGTTTAAGATATCTACCTTTTTGATTTAACGTTAACTTTAATCATATACAACTCAAGGTAGTGAAGCTCTTTATGTATTCATGTTGGCCATCCACTCAAATGTATTGGAATATTTTGGAGAATCAGCCAGTTTTAATGCCTTATTCTAATGTTAAGTGTTTCACCAAATGAACACAAGATGGCACTGATAAGCAAATGCAGGAGTTACCGTAAAGAACAATAATCTTGTTCACAGGTAACCGATTAGAAACTGGTCCACATGGGCAAATGTCAAATCAATAATGTTCCTGGTAGTTATTCAGTTTTCTGTGTAAGGTTCTATGTTCCGTGACCTCAGTTTCTGCAATCTGGAATATGAAACAAATACTTGAAATATTAGTACATTTTGAATAACATGCAAAGATGTGGTAACAGAATGGGATTCAAACCACCAACTGCAAGCTCAGAAGCCATCTATATAACAAATTGAGTCATGAAGGCAAGTTACAAGCAAGAGGGAAGCTGGGATATTTAATTCTATTTAAACTGTTGTGACTGAATAACTACGGTAATGTCCACAAGGGGTCACTGTGTTTCAAGAGTGGATTTTCCCTTGTGAATAATGGTACATATAATAAAAATCCGAATAACAATTACAAATTACTTAAATTTCACAAAGTAAATAATAAATTACAATTACTTTTGAAAAGTAATTAATTACCTTCAATATCTCTATAAAAAATATAATATACAGAGGCACGGTTCAGGTAAAGTATCTTTCATGCTAGAGAGGCTAACTGATTTGATTTATAAAAGGAAAAACTACAAACAAAATATATCCAGTCTTGTGTCATATATTAAAGTGTATAATTGTTTTTCTGATGATAACATATCATGGCATATAGTTTAAATTTACACTTTTCTCTTATAGAAAAGGCAAAACTGGCTGTCATCATCATATATGAACATTGATTGTATTGTTTGTAGTATCAAGTATTGGAACATTTGCTGAATTAGTATATGAAAGCACATGTATATAAAATATATTTTAACATACTTTCTTTAAGTCAACACATGTCACATTCAGAGATATCTTTTGTGTAAAAAAAAACATAAAAATTTCATCTTATATTCTTTTATCACACTTTATCCTTTATCAGACATAATGTCTTGCTTCTTGATAACACTGGCATGTGCCAATCAGAGCACATGTGGAAATAATTGTTGGTTCAAACCTTTGATGATGGAAAACCCTTTAGGGACTCCCATAATCCTATACAGTAATCATACACATTAATCAACACATAAATCCTATTTTCTTTACTATCAATGATGATTCAAGTTATGTCATAAATACTCAAATTTTAAATACAAATGTGATTTCAGTATACTCATTGATGCAAACATATTGTGTGAATAATTCATAAAAATATATTCATGCTGAGTATATAATATATATTAGAAATTGATGCAATACAATTATTAAGAGGAAAAGTTAGTGAAAACCCAGTGCATTCCTATGGTTAGTTTCTTATGTATCCCTGCACAGTGGAGACTGTTCAGAATCTGAACTTCAGATACTGCAACCAGCCAACTGAGACAGCCCTGCTATCTTGATACCTATCTTTATTTAACTCATGGGCCAGACTTTAGGTACTTCTGATATCAGCCTTCCCAGGTCATAAGCCTATTTTGTTCCTGTGACCCTCTCAGTGTCAGCTAATTAGCAGATAAACACTGATGTAATAAGATCAGTGTGATTCTGTTCCAGCCTCCATTTCAGTGAAAGTGTGAAATATAGCAAGCCCACAGTTGTAGTAGTGTAGCCCTAGACAAGTGTACATTATGGAAGCTGTTACTTTATCTACATTGCAGTGGAGGCATTTACAAAAAATTAAGGCCAGTATAACTTGTAAATGAAGGCATACTAATTTCCATAAATGTTACATACATGGGTACTATTTATTCAATAATTATAGCTAACAATCCTTACAAAAGAGTGTTTTGGTAAACAGGGCAAAGGAATGAGGTATAAGGTACGGTGCTCTGTCATGAATTTGGAAAGTGATTGAAATTTACCTATATACTGTTGTAATCATTACTATTATAATTACTTATAATTGGATTTTACTCAAACAAATTACTTGAAAAATTACAGTTAATTTTTTGCCAAGTCAGGGCATCTCCTGATTGACAAATGCTGTGGTCGGGTGATACAGGCGCAGTGTTTATGTTGACACCTGTGATCACACTCAGTTTGCTGTTTTTAACACAGGAGTAAGCAAATGGTTTCAGGGCAATATTTTGGTGGGTACCAATTATTTTAAAGGGAAGAAGCTATTTTTTGGTGTTAAATCAGCATGCATCATAGGTGATTAGACCCTTTTAGGGTTGAGACAACAAGAAACAGCAAGTAAGTAGAGACCACATATTACGGAGAGAATGTGAATATACTTCAGTTTTATTTATTGAATGATTTTCATGGCTAATATAACATCTGACAGTTTCAGCCAGTTTTAACTCACCTTGGCAAGATTATATATCTTGGCCCTGATAAATAGCATACAAACTGCTTCGAATTACATCATTCCAAATCCCAAAATGGCAGTATTCTATTTAGACTATTAACCTGGCCAAATATGTACATTCTGTGTTCTACACCTGCAGCTAGCCAATTTAAATCAGACTGCTTACCATGAGGGTTCCACCAATATAAGCCACTGGAACCATTGCATTTACAGTGATTGCTATTACACTGCCTAATAACAAGGCACAGGATTTCAACATTTTAGACAATGATAATTATATGAGTTTAATTTTTTTTATAACAACCAAAATTAAACCTGCATCTTCATTATTAAACAGTGCTAGACCTTTTTACTAGAGATGTACCAATAAGTTTAGCAGAGACAGGAAAGATCATTGTCACTTTGGCCCTTCAGTACTTCTTTGATAGCTATGCTGACTTAAAGAAATTAGCACCAGAATTTGTTACATGCTGTTTAAACCAGCCAACATTGAAGAGTCATGTGTTGGGACATGGTGATTGTAGTGAGTGTTAACACTGGGTACAAGTGCATAGAATATCAAAGAGTTAAGTGTTAATCTGAGGTGAATATTAATGAACCTCTCACTGTGTGAATACCGGATTTGGTATATGACAGGACTTTATAATATTGAGGCCAATTTAATCAGGCTAACCTCCACCATCGTGTATATATATATTTTACTTTCATTCAAACCTGGTCATTCAGAGATTTATATCAGTGATCTACACTTGCGTTATTCAGTTTTTTTATTCACTTTCTTTCAATCCATCACTTTGTGTCACTATCACAGGTAGTCCAATCACAATACAGTACACCACCATATACTGAGCATTCACAGTGATTGATAGGCCAGAGAGACTACCAGTCACACAAAATACATGTCAAACTCCAATTTTCTGTTGAATCTGCAGCCTTGTATGATAATGTATGTGTATAAGACCTTTGAAGGTGAACTTAAGCAGAATGACTCTTAATAATAGCCTCGGCTACATTCTATATTGGACATATAAAAGTATATAAGTAGGAGACTAGCCATAAGCCTCATTTGCAACTAGATACTACAGTCTATGTACAGCATTCATCATTTATGTAAATTTGGTGTTCAATTTTGTATTTCCAGGAAATGTTGGCACAGTCACAATTGGCAGAATTAATGAGACAAGCCCAGAAAAATTTTCATTCAGGGGTAATGATGAGCAGGGAACAGTTCCAGTTTATCTGACGTTGATTAACCAGACCACAGGAGACCCGGCGCCTGGATACAGCAGCAATGTCAGTTTCTGTCAAATATGTTGTGTGGATGTGTAAGGCTGGTAGCTAGACAAAATGATAAGTACATAGAGTACATGCCGTTCATAATAAATTTTAAAAATATTGATATGAAATGCAGCAGGTATGTCTGATGGGTTCATTGTATGAAGTTTTTTTTTTTTTTAATTTTGGTTGTAATATTATATGGTTTAAGAACACATTAGTCAATATTATTCTCAAAGCCCACAGTTGTTTTTAATTGGCACTGGGGTTAAATTTTCATTGTTCCTGCAGCAAAAACGATGTAAAGATCATTTCAAAATTAACATCTGTTTGAAGATTATGTATAAAATGATTTTTACATCACTGTGTATTTAGAATTATCTGGGGTGTTTTTCTTGGCTAATAATCATCAGGCTGAGACCCTGGAAATTGAAGATAGCATAACTAATTGAACAACCTGTTTCAACAGAACGGGACTTATTTCACAGTCTATCATCACTATTGTCCTGGTTAGGAATGTGACCACCCATCTTTAGCTACCAATGTGGGTGATTAAAACAGATGTATTTTTGCAGGTGAATGTTAGCTGTGAGTTACTGTTCCTCCAAGATGGTTACACGCAGGCTATTTTTGAGCCACTGATAGTGGACACCAGCACTTTTGATGGCAGGCCAGTACAACTAAACATTACATACAGGTATTTGAACAATCATAAATTCTCCACGGGATCAGTAAAATCTAGAGACAAGGGATGTTTGTTGGAATGTGCCCTTTCATTGGTCAAGTCCTGCAGTTTATATGAAAATTAAAAAGTACAGAAACATAATTATGGTATTGTGTAGATGTACAGGGGCCAATAGATTTTTATTACTGGTATCATAGAATATTAAATTCCGGGGTCAACACTGATCCACTGGGTACACAGTAAAACTGAAGCCCATCCACAGAACTCAAAGGTCAGTAACTGTGGTTCTTGAATTTTGCAGAATCTGTAAAAAATTATGAAATTCAGCAGACTTGTTTGAGCACATAATAGCTTGTTTATTGCCAGTCTGAATATGTGAAGGCATGTTTGCAGATATGTATATTTGGTCAGGAGAACTTTTCAGAACAGTTAGATGTGTTATAATGGAACTTGACACATAAGTTAGCAATCTGAATTGGGAATGGTCCAGTTTTTGTCAGTCATGGTATATGTAAATGGCTACAAAATAGTACATGAAGAAACTGCTCCCCTCACTTTACAAACAAAACTATGCTGAGGAAATAACATCACTATGTGCAGGGGTTATGTTTCAAAATATTATTAAATTGTCATGTATACCAATATATATGGAAAGCTAATCTGACTGGCACCTCTCTTATAAGGAGTAAAACTCATTTATGGATATTTGAGTTGTACTGTGAAGGGTAGGGATAGGAAATCCATAACTTCTCTAATATTGTTACTGCTCTGTTATGGGCTAAATTTACATAAATAGGAGTTCCCCCAATGTACCCTAAATTGTGTAGAATAATAAAGAACCCTGTGATATAAATGGTTGATATAAGGATAAAACTCCTTTTTCAGTGACTTAAAATTGCTTGAATTAGGTAATTTATAAAATATAAGAAGAGACATAGGCTTTGGATGCTTTGAGTCTATCTAGTTTATATTGCTTTTCCCAGTAAGTATTGTTAATTACTGAACATGCTGAACATTAAAACTGGTGAGTAAATAAAAAATTAAATATAGGAGGTTGAAGGTACACTAAAGCTAACCTTTAAAGATGCGAATACATTAAAATGTGTGGAAATTCAAAATTGTTCTCGGAAAACCTTGAAAATACCTTGCAAATAAAATCCCTCAATTTATGAAAGCCATGATAAAAATAATTTTCATTGCATCTTTGACGTAAGGTGTACGATAGTAATATTTGACTCATAACATTGTTATCAGTGAACAACAGTAACTTTCACTTTACCTTGTTATATACCTGTATAATAATTTACCTGTAGGAAACAAGCAACAGGTAGGCAAGTGAACATGCAGTGCTGGGGAGAATCTGATGGCAATATTCCTGGCTTAAACTCTACAGAATTCAGCAAACAGTCTTCAATGAGTCAACAAGTGTAAGTTCTTATAACCAGTATTCTTAAATACATGTTTTATATTTTTTTTAAATTAATTTAAACAAATTTTTTATAATTTGTATCAGTCACCATGTGGCATACAGCACCTGAGATTAATTAGCATTGAGTTTTAACATAAAGAAAGTCATGTTGTGAAATATTTTAATGGGCCATAAATATACAGTGCAAAATTATGTATGGCATTCATATATATTAGATGAAGTAAACTGCATTTGCTTTGCACTCATTTTAAAATGATATAAAGATTTAAACACACAACCAGTGACATGAATTAGTTAACTGCATGTTCTGTATTATTTGCAGACCTTTTAAAATAAGGCCACCAGCAACTGTGAACTTTTATAACAAAAACAACATCGTAGCCAATCAGAAGAGTGTAGTGACTGGAACTTTTTCACTAGTGCTCAGGTAAGGTACAGAATAGTCTCAAGAATAACTTTTATGAATAAACAGCAATTATACTCAGGTGGAACTTGATGTTCTTGGGAATAATATTCCTTGAAAATTTAGACTCCTGTTTATACCTCAGTCTGTTTTTAAAGTATTGAAGATGGACTCATAGAGGTTCTGTCATATTTTGTTAAAACGGAACTATTGCCTTTTTATGAGCAGAATTGTTTTTTACCTGAAGATATTAGGGTACTTGTATTATAGGGTCCTTGAAATCTTATGAGGTTTAAATTTTAAAAGGATAATATAACAACTCCTACACCAGCCTTTGTGGTCTAGGCACAGGACTCGGAACTGGATGATCTGAGTTTGAATCTCGGTCGATACATGGTCAGACCTTTAATGGTTAATCTCGGTGAGCAATCTGCAGGCCTGATAGGAAGGCCATGCCACATGGCTGTATCAATCCTGATCAAGTGCAACCTTTGGGTTTGCTTTGTGTTATGACCCGGCATTTGGGATTCCTACACACCTTTTACATAACATAACAGTATACACTTGGCCCAGTTCACACCAGGATTTAATACGAGTGGAAGCATGTAATCCTGCACTGAATTGGAATTATGCAGATTTGCTTACTTTGGTTAAGAGGAGCTCAGTTCACAGTAAAATAATGGAAATGTTGCCTCCATGAAAAAAAAATTAAAAAGATGATAATCCCAGGTCCTGATGAAAGGCACCTATTCCTTGAAATTCTTAAATTTGAGAGAAAGTCACTTTCACTGTTCAGTTTGCATTTACATGTTGTCTATGTAGGTGGAGATATTGTCTTGTGAGATGTGGACACGATGTCTTGTGAGCTCTGAATTTTACTGAAAAGGGTGAAATAAGGTCCTCATATTTATAAAACTGAGCCTCCAGAAAAGATAGCCCTGTGAAAAGGCACATCCATGTCTTATCAATAATTGTCCCTGAAATTTCACACAAGGAGGTCATTTAAGTTTTTACTAAATGTCAAATATGATTCCATTCTGTTAAGTCATAGTTAGTGTCCTGTATCTTTCTGTTTGTTGAATTAATCATTCATTTTTCTTTTCAAATTTGAACCTTTTAATCATTGATTATTTTATCAGCTGTGAACTGTTCTATGGGTGCATTGTAGTCAATCAATTTGTTATCAGTCAATTTATAATAAAAAACATCAAACAGCAAACCATAAATATCATGTACTGGAGGAAAAAAAAGACTTTTCCCATCTCTGTTGTTGGAGATTAATTAAGCTTCTAGCTATGCATGATTTGTCACTTCTAAGGAACATTTAGTGTTAATTAAACTTTTTTTTAATGTTTCAGTGAAACAGTTGCAGGACAAAATTTAGATGTTTACTGCAACGCAAGTGGTGTAGGAAATCAAACAGGTGAGTTTTTAATGCATCTTGCTCTGTCTCAATCAAGATTATTTTCCCTAATTATAACCATTATTACTGAAATAATACCATCATCATTCTAATATTATTGCCATTATCATTACTTAATCATGTTGTCATCACCACAGTCATTAAAAAAGTATCATTATAATAAAAATATCAGTATTATTAAGTTTTATTGTTATTAGCATTGCTATTTCCATGGTAACACTGACATGTCATCATTATCAAAATATTGTCACCATTAAATTATTGTTGAATCCATCATTTATATTTTATTATATAACATTGTCATCAAATTGTTAACACCATAAAGAAAATTCATCTTCATTATATATTTGAAAGGATCGTCCAAGTAGCATGTCTCCAAACTATCAATGGATTCCCGTGACAGACAGGGGTGGGTCACTCATGGTGATGGATAGATATTCCGGTGGTGTTGGACCACAAGGTTTTCATTGGGGATCGTGAAGGTTTGAGTGAGGATCATGAAGGTTCGAATGAGGATCATGAAGGTTTGAGTGAGGATCATGAAGTTTTCAGTGAGGATCATGAAGTTTTCAGTGAGGATCATGAAGGTTTCCGTGAGGTTCGTGTAGGTTTCAGTGAGGATCGTGTAGGTTTCAGTGAGGATCGTGTAGGTTTCAGTGAGGATCGTGAAGGTTTCAGTGAGGATCATGGTTTCAGTGAGGATCATTAAGGTTTCAGTGAGGTTCGTGTAGGTTTCAGTGAGGATCGTGAAGGTTTCAGTGAGGATCGTGTAGGTTTCAGTGAGGATCGTGAAGGTTTCAGTGAGGATCATGGTTTCAGTGAGGATCATTAAGGTTTCAGTGAGGTTCGTGTAGGTTTCAGTGAGGATCATGGTTTCAGTGAGGATCATGGTTTCAGTGAGGTTCGTGTAGGTTTCAGTGAGGTTCGTGTAGGTTTCAGTGAGGTTCGTGTAGGTTTCAGTGAGGATCGTGTAGGTTTGAGTGAGGATCGTGTAGGTTTCAGTGAGGATCGTGTAGGTTTCAGTGAGGATTGTGAAGGTTTCAGTGAGGATCGTGTAGGTTTCAGTGAGGATCGTGTAGGTTTCAGTGAGGATTGTGAAGGTTTCAGTGAGGATCGTGTAGGTTTCAGTGAGGATCGTGAAGGTTTCAGTGAAGATCATGGTTTCAGTGAGGATCATTAAGGTTTCAGTGAGGATCATTAAGGTTTCAGTGTGGGGACAGGGTGAATGCCTCAGGGATTATTTTTGAATTCATGAAGTGGCTAAGGATCCTGACTGGTCCATCATTGACCACAAGGGAACAATGCAATATTGCTGTAGAAAGTGCCAGATAGGTAAAGGTCTAGTTTTCCAACAACAGGTGTCCTTGTTATCCTGTTCTGCAGCCTGCCAAACATATCATCAATGTCTTATTCCAGTATAAACTGAAATATAAAAGCAGTTATATTATCCACTCTGATATTATCCATGAGACTATTATTTTGATCTATAGTGATCTTCTCTGAAGCCCTGTAAAGACCCACACTGTCCTTCTACTGCTTCTAGCTTCACCGTTGCTTTACATCCTCCATCCCCTTCACACACCTGCTACCAAACAACCATCCCTCAGTTCTCTAACCTGCTTATCAGATCCCCCTCCAGAAGACCCAGATGTCTCTATAGGGGTGTATGCTTACAAACAGATGGGATATCTCACACCACAATGTACATAACCATGATTTGACCACAGAGGGTGAGGTTTATAGTCTGATGTCAATCACAATTTAAGTCTCATACAACTTTGTCTTTTTGGCTTGTTCATTCTCGCAGCTTTTTCTGCAAATTCTTGTACCTTTACTGTTATTCTTGTAGGTTTCTTTTTACATTCTTGTAGCTTTTCTATTTATTCTTGTAGCTTTTCTGTTCATTCTTTAAGCTTTTACTGTACATTCTTGTAGCTTTTCTGTACATTCTTGCAGCTTTTCTGTTCATTCTTGCAGCTTTTCTGTTCATTCTTGCAGCTTTTCTGTTTATTCTTGCAGCTTTTCTGTTCATTCTTGTAGCTTTTACTGTACATTCTTGTAGCTTTTCTGTTATTCTTGTAGGTTTTACTGTACATTCTTGTAGCTTTTCTGTTCATTCTTGTAGCTTTTACTGTACATTCTTGTAGCTTTTCTGTTCATTCTTTTTGCTTTTACTGTACATTCTTGTAGCTTTTCTGTACATTCTTGCAGCTTTTACTGAACATTCTTGCAGCTTTTCTGTTCATTTTTGCAGCTTTTCTGTTCATTCTTGCAGCTTTTCTGTTCATTCTTGCAGCTTTTCTGTTCATTCTTGCAGCTTTTCTGTTCATTCTTGTACCTTTACTGTTCATTCTTGCAGCTTTTCTGTTCATTCGTGAAGCTTTTCTGTTCATTCTTGTTGCTTCTCTGTTCATTCTTTTAGCTTTTACTGTACATTCTTGTAGCTTTTCTATTAATTCTTGTAGCTTTTCTGTTCATTCTTGTAGCTTTTCTGTTCATTCTTGTAGCTTTTCTGTTTGTTCTTGCAGCTTTTTCTGCAAATTCTTGTACCTTTACTGTTATTCTTGTAGGTTTCTTTTTACATTATTGTAGCTTTTCTGTTCATTCTTTTAGCTTTTACTGTACATTCTTGTAGCTTTTCTGTTCATTCTTGTTGCTTCTCTGTTCATTCTTTTAGCTTTTACTGTACGTTCTTGTAGCTTTTCTATTAATTCTTGTAGCTTTTCTGTTCATTCTTGCAGCTTTTCTGTTCATTCTTGTTGCTTCTTTGTTCATTCTTTTAGCTTTTACTGTACATTCTTGTAGCTTTTCTATTAATTCTTGTAGCTTTTCTATTAATTCTTGTAGCTTTTCTGTTCATTCTTGTAGCTTTTCTATTCATTCTTATAGATTTTCTGTTCATTCTTGCAGCTTTTTCTGCCAATTCTTGTACCTTTACTGTTATTCTTGTAGGTTTCTTTTTACATTCTTGTAGCTTTTCTATTTATTCTTGTAGCTTTTCTGTTCATTCTTTTAGCTTTTACTGTACATTCTTGTAGCTTTTGTGTTCATTCTGGCAGCTTTTCTATTCATTCTTGCAGCTTTTCTGTTCATTCTTGTAGCTTTTCTGTTCATTCCTGAAGCTTTTCTGTTCATTCTTGTAGCTTTTCTGTTCATTCTTGTAGCTTTACCGTTCATTCTTGCAGGTTTCTTTTTACATTCTTGTAGCTTTTCTAATTATTTTTGTAGCTTTTTCTGTTCTTTCTTTTAGCTTTTACTGTACATTCTTGTAGCTTTTCTGTTCATTCTTGCAGCTTTTCTGTTCATTCTTGAAGCTTTTCTGTTCATTCTTGCAGCCTTTCTATTCATTCTTGAAGCTTCTCTGTTCATTCTTTTAGCTTTTACTGTACATTCTTGTAGCTTTTCTATTAATTCTTGTAGCTTTTCTGTTCATTCTTGCAGCTTTTCTTTTTATTCTTGCAGCTTTTCTTTTCATTCTTGAAGCTTTTCTGTACATTCTTGCAGCTTTTCTTTTCATTCTTGCAGCTTTTCTGTTCATTCTTGCAGCTTTTCTATTCAATCTTGCAGCTTTTCTGTATATTCTTGCAGCTTTTCTGTTCATTCTTGCAGCTTTTCTGTTCATTCTTGCAGCTTTTCTTTTCATTCTTGCAGCTTTTCTGTTCATTCTTGCAGCTTTTCTGTTCATTCTTGCAGCTTTTCTTTTCATTCTTGCTGCTTTTCTGTCCATTCTTGCAGCTTTTCTGTTCATTCTTGCAGCTTTTCTTTTCATTCTTGTAGCTTTTCTGTTCATTCTTACAGCTTTTCTGTTCATTCTTGCAGCTTTTCTGTTCATTCTTGCAGCTTTTCTGTTCATTCTTGCAGCTTTTCTGTTCATTCTTGCAGCTTTTCTTTTCATTCTTGCAGCTTTTCTGTTCATTCTTGCAGCTTCTCTGTTCATTCTTGCAGCTTTTCTTTTCATTCTTGCAGCTTTTCTTTTCATTCTTGTAGCTTTTCTGTTCATTCTTACAGCTTTTCTGTTCATTCTTGCAGCTTTTCTGTTCATTCTTGCAGCTTTTCTGTTCATTCTTGCAGCTTTTCTGTTCATTCTTGCAGCTTTTCTTTTCATTCTTGCAGCTTTTTCTGCCAATTCTTGTACCTTTACTGTTATTCTTGTAGGTTTCTTTTTACATTCTTGTAGCTTTTCTATTTATTCTTGTAGCTTTTCTGTTCATTCTTTTAGCTTTTACTGTACATTCTTGTAGCTTTTGTGTTCATTCTGGCAGCTTTTCTATTCATTCTTGCAGCTTTTCTGTTCATTCTTGTAGCTTTTCTGTTCATTCCTGCAGCTTTTCTGTTCATTCTTGAAGCTTTTCTGTTCATTCTTGCAGCCTTTCTATTCATTCTTGAAGCTTCTCTGTTCATTCTTTTAGCTTTTACTGTACATTCTTGTAGCTTTTCTATTAATTCTTGTAGCTTTTCTGTTCATTCTTGCAGCTTTTCTTTTTATTCTTGCAGCTTTTCTTTTCATTCTTGAAGCTTTTCTGTACATTCTTGCAGCTTTTCTTTTCATTCTTGCAGCTTTTCTGTTCATTCTTGCAGCTTTTCTATTCAATCTTGCAGCTTTTCTGTATATTCTTCCAGCTTTTCTGTTCATTCTTGCAGCTTTTCTGTTCATTCTTGCAGCTTTTCTTTTCATTCTTGCAGCTTTTCTGTTCATTCTTGCAGCTTTTCTGTTCATTCTTGCAGCTTTTCTTTTCATTCTTGCTGCTTTTCTGTCCATTCTTGCAGCTTTTCTGTTCATTCTTGCAGCTTTTCTTTTCATTCTTGTAGCTTTTCTGTTCATTCTTACAGCTTTTCTGTTCATTCTTGTAGCTTTTCTGTTCATTCTTACAGCTTTTCTGTTCATTCTTGCAGCTTTTCTGTTCATTCTTGCAGCTTTTCTTTTCATTCTTGCAGCTTTTCTGTTCATTCTTGCAGCTTCTCTGTTCATTCTTGCAGCTTTTCTTTTCATTCTTGCAGCTTTTCTTTTCATTCTTGTAGCTTTTCTGTTCATTCTTACAGCTTTTCTGTTCATTCTTGCAGCTTTTCTGTTCATTCTTGCAGCTTTTCTGTTCATTCTTGCAGCTTTTCTGTTCATTCTTGCAGCTTTTCTTTTCATTCTTGCAGCTTTTTCTGCCAATTCTTGTACCTTTTCTGTTCATTCTTGTAGGTTTCTTTTTACATTCTTGTAGCTTTTCTATTTATTCTTGTAGCTTTTCTGTTCATTCTTTTAGCTTTTACTGTACATTCTTGTAGCTTTTGTGTTCATTCTGGCAGCTTTTCTATTCATTCTTGCAGCTTTTCTGTTCATTCTTGTAGCTTTTCTGTTCATTCCTGAAGCTTTTCTGTTCATTCTTGTAGCTTTTCTGTTCATTCTTGTAGCTTTACTGTTCATTCTTGCAGGTTTCTTTTTACATTCTTGTAGCTTTTCTAATTATTTTTGTAGCTTTTTCTGTTCTTTCTTTTAGCTTTTACTGTACATTCTTGTTGCTTTACTGTTCATTCTTGCAGCTTTTCTGTTCATTCTTGAAGCTTTTCTGTTCATTCTTGCAGCTTTTCTATTCATTCTTGAAGCTTCTCTGTTCATTCTTTTAGCTTTTACTGTACATTCTTGTAGCTTTTCTATTAATTCTTGTAGCTTTTCTGTTCATTCTTGCAGCTTTTCTGTTTATTCTTGCAGCTTTTCTTTTCATTCTTGAAGCTTTTCTGTACATTCTTGCAGCTTTTCTTTTCATTCTTGCAGCTTTTCTGTTCATTCTTGCAGCTTTTCTATTCATTCTTGCAGCTTTTCTGTATATTCTTGCAGCTTTTCTGTTCATTCTTGCAGCTTTTCTGTTCATTCTTGCAGCTTTTCTTTTCATTCTTGCAGCTTTTCTGTTCATTCTTGCAGCTTTTCTGTTCATTCTTGCAGCTTTTCTTTTCATTCTTGCTGCTTTTCTGTCCATTCTTGCAGCTTTTCTGTTCATTCTTGCAGCTTTTCTTTTCATTCTTGTAGCTTTTCTGTTCATTCTTACAGCTTTTCTGTTCATTTTTGCAGCTTTTCTGTTCATTCTTGCAGCTTTTCTGTTCATTCTTGCAGCTTTTCTGTTCATTCTTGCAGCTTTTCTTTTCATTCTTGCAGCTTTTCTGTTCATTCTTGCAGCTTCTCTGTTCATTCTTGCAGCTTTTCTTTTCATTCTTGCAGCTTTTCTGTTCATTCTTGCAGCTTTTCTGTTCATTCTTGAAGCTTTTCTGTTCATTCTTGTAGCTTTTCTATTCATTCTTTAAACTTCTCTGTTCAGTCTTTTAGCTTTTACTGTACATTCTTGTAGCTTTTCTATTAATTCTTGTAGCTTTTCTATTCATTCTTGAAGCTTTTCTGTTCATTCTTGCAGCTTTTCTGTTCATTCTTGTACCTTTTCTTTTCATTCTTGAAGCTTTTCTGTTCATTCTTGCAGCTTTTCTGTTCATTCTTGCAGCTTTTCTTTTCATTCTTGTTGCTTCTCTTTTCATTCTTGAAGCTTTACTGTTATTCTTATAGGTTTTCTGTTCATTTGTGTACCTTTTCATTTTTGTAGCTTTTGTGTTCATTCATGCAGCTTTTCTATTCATTCTTGTAGCTTTTCTGTTCATTCTTGTTGCTTCTCTATTCATTCTTGTACCTTTTCTTTTCATTCTTGAAGCTTTTCAGTTCATTCTTGCAGCTTTTCTGTTCATTCTTGCAGCTTTTCTGTTCATTCTTGTTGCTTCTCTGTTAATTCTTGCAACTTTTCTGTTCATTTTTGTACCTTTTCATTTCATTCTTGAAGCTTTTCTGTTCATTCTTGCAGCTTTTCTGTTCATTCTTGCAGCTTTTCTTTTCATTCTTGCAGCTTTTCTGTTCATTCTTGCAGCTTTTCTGTTCATTCTTGCAGCTTTTCTTTTCATTCTTGCTGCTTTTCTGTCCATTCTTGCAGCTTTTCTGTTCATTCTTGCAGCTTTTCTTTTCATTCTTGTAGCTTTTCTGTTCATTCTTACAGCTTTTCTGTTCATTCTTGCAGCTTTTCTGTTCATTCTTGCAGCTTTTCTGTTCATTCTTGCAGCTTTTCTGTTCATTCTTGCAGCTTTTCTTTTCATTCTTGCAGCTTTTCTGTTCATTCTTGCAGCTTCTCTGTTCATTCTTGCAGCTTTTCTTTTCATTCTTGCAGCTTTTCTTTTCATGCTTGTAGCTTTTCTGTTCATTCTTACAGCTTTTCTGTTCATTCTTGCAGCTTTTCTGTTCATTCTTGCAGCTTTTCTGTTCATTCTTGCAGCTTTTCTGTTCATTCTTGCAGCTTTTCTTTTCATTCTTGCAGCTTTTTCTGCCAATTCTTGTACCTTTACTGTTATTCTTGTAGGTTTCTTTTTACATTCTTGTAGCTTTTCTATTTATTCTTGTAGCTTTTCTGTTCATTCTTTTAGCTTTTACTGTACATTCTTGTAGCTTTTGTGTTCATTCTGGCAGCTTTTCTATTCATTCTTGCAGCTTTTCTGTTCATTCTTGTAGCTTTTCTGTTCATTCCTGCAGCTTTTCTGTTCATTCTTGAAGCTTTTCTGTTCATTCTTGCAGCCTTTCTATTCATTCTTGAAGCTTCTCTGTTCATTCTTTTAGCTTTTACTGTACATTCTTGTAGCTTTTCTATTAATTCTTGTAGCTTTTCTGTTCATTCTTGCAGCTTTTCTTTTTATTCTTGCAGCTTTTCTTTTCATTCTTGAAGCTTTTCTGTACATTCTTGCAGCTTTTCTTTTCATTCTTGCAGCTTTTCTGTTCATTCTTGCAGCTTTTCTATTCAATCTTGCAGCTTTTCTGTATATTCTTGCAGCTTTTCTGTTCATTCTTGCAGCTTTTCTGTTCATTCTTGCAGCTTTTCTTTTCATTCTTGCAGCTTTTCTGTTCATTCTTGCAGCTTTTCTGTTCATTCTTGCAGCTTTTCTTTTCATTCTTGCTGCTTTTCTGTCCATTCTTGCAGCTTTTCTGTTCATTCTTGCAGCTTTTCTTTTCATTCTTGTAGCTTTTCTGTTCATTCTTACAGCTTTTCTGTTCATTCTTGCAGCTTTTCTGTTCATTCTTGCAGCTTTTCTGTTCATTCTTGCAGCTTTTCTGTTCATTCTTGCAGCTTTTCTTTTCATTCTTGCAGCTTTTCTGTTCATTCTTGCAGCTTCTCTGTTCATTCTTGCAGCTTTTCTTTTCATTCTTGCAGCTTTTCTTTTCATTCTTGTAGCTTTTCTGTTCATTCTTACAGCTTTTCTGTTCATTCTTGCAGCTTTTCTGTTCATTCTTGCAGCTTTTCTGTTCATTCTTGCAGCTTTTCTGTTCATTCTTGCAGCTTTTCTTTTCATTCTTGCAGCTTTTTCTGCCAATTCTTGTACCTTTACTGTTATTCTTGTAGGTTTCTTTTTACATTCTTGTAGCTTTTCTATTTATTCTTGTAGCTTTTCTGTTCATTCTTTTAGCTTTTACTGTACATTCTTGTAGCTTTTGTGTTCATTCTGGCAGCTTTTCTATTCATTCTTGCAGCTTTTCTGTTCATTCTTGTAGCTTTTCTGTTCATTCCTGAAGCTTTTCTGTTCATTCTTGTAGCTTTTCTGTTCATTCTTGTAGCTTTACTGTTCATTCTTGCAGGTTTCTTTTTACATTCTTGTAGCTTTTCTAATTATTTTTGTAGCTTTTTCTGTTCTTTCTTTTAGCTTTTACTGTACATTCTTGTTGCTTTACTGTTCATTCTTGCAGCTTTTCTGTTCATTCTTGAAGCTTTTCTGTTCATTCTTGCAGCTTTTCTATTCATTCTTGAAGCTTCTCTGTTCATTCTTTTAGCTTTTACTGTACATTCTTGTAGCTTTTCTATTAATTCTTGTAGCTTTTCTGTTCATTCTTGCAGCTTTTCTGTTTATTCTTGCAGCTTTTCTTTTCATTCTTGAAGCTTTTCTGTACATTCTTGCAGCTTTTCTTTTCATTCTTGCAGCTTTTCTGTTCATTCTTGCAGCTTTTCTATTCATTCTTGCAGCTTTTCTGTATATTCTTGCAGCTTTTCTGTTCATTCTTGCAGCTTTTCTGTTCATTCTTGCAGCTTTTCTTTTCATTCTTGCAGCTTTTCTGTTCATTCTTGCAGCTTTTCTGTTCATTCTTGCAGCTTTTCTTTTCATTCTTGCTGCTTTTCTGTCCATTCTTGCAGCTTTTCTGTTCATTCTTGCAGCTTTTCTTTTCATTCTTGTAGCTTTTCTGTTCATTCTTACAGCTTTTCTGTTCATTTTTGCAGCTTTTCTGTTCATTCTTGCAGCTTTTCTGTTCATTCTTGCAGCTTTTCTGTTCATTCTTGCAGCTTTTCTTTTCATTCTTGCAGCTTTTCTGTTCATTCTTGCAGCTTCTCTGTTCATTCTTGCAGCTTTTCTTTTCATTCTTGCAGCTTTTCTGTTCATTCTTGCAGCTTTTCTGTTCATTCTTGAAGCTTTTCTGTTCATTCTTGTAGCTTTTCTATTCATTCTTTAAACTTCTCTGTTCAGTCTTTTAGCTTTTACTGTACATTCTTGTAGCTTTTCTATTAATTCTTGTAGCTTTTCTATTCATTCTTGAAGCTTTTCTGTTCATTCTTGCAGCTTTTCTGTTCATTCTTGTACCTTTTCTTTTCATTCTTGAAGCTTTTCTGTTCATTCTTGCAGCTTTTCTGTTCATTCTTGCAGCTTTTCTTTTCATTCTTGTTGCTTCTCTTTTCATTCTTGAAGCTTTACTGTTATTCTTATAGGTTTTCTGTTCATTTGTGTACCTTTTCATTTTTGTAGCTTTTGTGTTCATTCATGCAGCTTTTCTATTCATTCTTGTAGCTTTTCTGTTCATTCTTGTTGCTTCTCTATTCATTCTTGTACCTTTTCTTTTCATTCTTGAAGCTTTTCTGTTCATTCTTGCAGCTTTTCTGTTCATTCTTGCAGCTTTTCTGTTCATTCTTGTTGCTTCTCTGTTAATTCTTGCAACTTTTCTGTTCATTTTTGTACCTTTTCATTTCATTCTTGAAGCTTTTCTGTTCATTCTTGCAGCTTTTCTGTTCATTCTTGTAGCTTTTCTGTTCATTCTTGTTGCTTCTCTGTTCATTCTTGAAGCTTTTCTGTTATTCTTGAAGCTTTTCTGTTCATTTGTGTAGCTCTTCTGTTCATTCTTGCAGCTTTTCTGTTCATTCGTGTACCTTTTCTTTTCATTTTTGTAGCTTTTGTGTTCATTCATGCAGCTTTTCTATTCATTCTTGTTGCTTTTCTGTTATTCTTGTAGCTATTGTGTTATTCTTGTTACTTTTTCTGTTCATTCTTGCAGCTTTTCTATTCATTCTTTTGGCTTTTCTGTTCATTCTTGCAGCTTTCCTAATCTTTCAGGCAGCTTTCAGTTCATTCTTGTAGCTTTTCTGTTGATTCTTGCAGCTTTTCTGTCTTTGCTGTTGACCTGCACATGTTTAGGAATGCATGTGTGACTTGGGTGTTATTGTTGAAGGATAGGGATGGATCCTCCATGGTGTATCTGGGATCATCATCTGGTGGGATCTGTTGACTTGTCCAGGACAGTGTGACTTGTGTGTATTTATTGAAGGATAGGGATGGATCCTCCATGGTGTATCTTAAATCATCATCTGGTGGGATCTGTTGACTTGTCCAGGACTGTGTGACTTGGGTGTAATTGTTGAAGGATAGGGATGGATCCTCCACGGTGTATCTTGGATCATCATCTGGTGGGATCTGTTGACTTGTCCAGGACTGTGTGACTTGGGTGTAATTGTTGAAGGATAGGGATGGACCCTCCATGGTGTATCTGGGATCATCATCTGGTGGGATCTGTTGACTTGTCCAGGACTGTGTGACTTGGGTGTATTTATTGAAGGATAGGGATGGACCCTCCATGGTGTATCTGGGATCATCATCTGGTGGGATCTGTTGACTTCTCCAGGACTGTGTGACTTGTGTGTATTTATTGAAGGATAGGGATGGATCCTCCATGGTGTATCTTGAAACATCATCTGGTGGGATCTGTTGACTTGTCCAGGACTGTGTGACTTGTGTGTATTTATTGAAGGATAGGGATGGACCCTCCATGGTCTATCTTGGATCATCAACTGGTGGGATCTGTTGACTTGTCCAGGACTGTGTGACTTAATTGGGTGTATTTATTGAAGGATAGGGATGGACCCTCCATGGTCTATCTGGGATCATCATCTGTTGGGATCTGTTGACTTGTCCAGGACTGTATGACTTGGGTGTAATTGTTGAAGGATAGAGATGGACCCTCCATGGTGTATCTGGGATCATCATTGTTGGGGATCTGTTGACTTGTCCAGGACTGTATGACTAGGGTGTAATCATTGAATATCAGTTAACTGAGTGCATTTTTGTTCTAGGTGATGATCTGCTAGTTCAACTGCCAAATTTTCCAAAAGTCATCTTTGTGGGACAGAACACTACAAAAGAAGCAGTATGTATATATTTGATTATTTGCCAGTTTATATTGTATATCTAGATGGTGAGTTCAGACATGTTTAGAAATATTTATTATCAGTTTTTCACAAAGATATATGAAGTTTTAACACCATCTCACAAGACAAACCACAAGAAGACTGAAATACCATACAATATTGCGGACTCAGCCGTAACCATACATCACTGCAGTTATTCTATATATCTTTTTTTAAAGTACTCTTAGAGAAAAATTTTGCAGGAGCTGTCCAAAGGTTAGGGAAGGTATTCAAGGTCAAGGTCAAACTTATTTACCAACCTTTAATCTTAGGAATAACATTAGAAATCTTGGGTACTATATATATAGTATATATGTCATGTATAATGTAATATGGTTTTCAGATAGTCAATAGTATTAATAATTATCTTGGCAGAATAATATATCATAGGGACAATATTAAAATACATTACACTAAGATACTGTCATATGGTTTTCAAATGGACCTTAAAGGTGCCCATTCACCTACCTTTTTTAAAGAGAATTTTTGAATTCTAGCTTCTCTGTGTATATATTAATGAACTAAAGGTAGTTCTGGTTTTGGAAAATTCTGTTAATACCTCCGTGAAGGACGTATGAACTTGTTGATCAACAAGATGTATGTAATCACAGCAATGTTGCCAAAAGGGGGAAAAATATTACCTGACATGGTATGTGGCATATATGTGGGAGCAGAAAGGTTATTTGTTGCAAAACGCCATTTGCAATAATCTCGCCTATCTGACTTTCTGTCCGATGCCAGTGTTGAATTTGTTTTATTTTGGCGGCCCCCCACATATTATAAACATGTAAAAAATGATTAGTGTGTATATGTAAATGGCATCTGGCATATTCAAATACATGTACCTTTAAGAAACAAGCAGCTGTGTGCATGATATCAAAGTTTTCTGGCCTATTTTGTATAAAATCTCCCAGGGAAATTCCTTTAGTTTATAAAGGTCAGATAGATGATTGGGCCCCTATAAACATGAAATTGATGTAAATGTTACATATTTCACATACTGCTGATTCTCTGCTGATTTATTGCTTAGTATTAATTGTCGACAGTATTAATGCAAAATAACCATTTTGAAATCAGTTTGTGTGGTTATTAAAAAAGATTTAAACAGCCTTGTTCATCCTGATTCAGGAACAGTAAAGCAGAAAAATATGCTGCTCTGACAAAAGAAGGGAGGCCAACGAAAGAAGACAATATATTTGCTCGTGCACAGGGTCATACTGGTGTAGTCCGTAAAAAATGATAAGTGTGTACATGTAAATGGCATCTGGCGTATTCAAATACATGTACCTTTAAGAAACCCGTAGTTTAATGTTGTGTTATGAAGTGGTAAATTTAAATATTGGTAATCAAACTAAAACTTAAAATTCACAGAGTGACAAACACTAAGATCAGTGTAAGAGATTGATGAGGACTGATATTCAGACAGAGCCAAAGAATTATTAATGGTCATCAGACAACCAAGTATCTAATGGTGATTCAGTATGTTTGTAGAGCCTAAATGTACTCTAAAAAATTAGCTCTAAATTGGTTTCTATGATGAGGCAGGCAGATTATATTTATAGAGTTTGGAAATAGCAGTGTAGGTCAGTCTATAACTGGATCTGTATCAGGTCAATATAATCTTATGTAAAATGATGACATGCATAATTATGTCAAATGTCAGGTCACGATTACCATCTGATCCAATTGCAGCTTTTATCAGTGATGTAACTGAGAGTAAATGAATATACATTGATAATGTCAATCCAAACTCTGTATCAAAAGTCTTGCATGGTGCGTGATTTGGAGAGTCAGGGAGGCTGGGCGGCTCTCTCAGAGAGAGAGAGAGACTGTCCCAGACCGCTTGCTATTGAATAAAGGCTTCTATCATCAAACTGGTCTTGGAACATTGTCAGCCACCAACATCAGCACCCGTATGTGATACAGGTGGGGACATCCCCAACCCCACCTTTGTATCAGTTGGATAGTCAGGACCAAGCACCTCAAGATTGAGATACCACTACCACGGATGATAATATCAGGAATTACTATCAGGTCTGCATCGACCAGAAGATGCGCGTGCATAGGAAAACCAAAATGCCACAGCAGCTGGTTTTAAGATCCGCTGAGAACATATTCGAATAATATTGAGATGGGCAGTGGAATATATAATATAAGGAATAACTGTTTCAACTGACCATATATATGAATGTAGGTAAAGTCAACATGGATTTATCTTGAACATGGTTGAAATTGTGAATTATATATCAATCCTAAGGCCCAGCAATGCCTGAAAGACATTCAGTGGGAACATCGGAAATACTTGTTTTTCTGCTACAGTCCTGTTATATAAATTATTTGGTGAAATTGTTGACCATGCAGCTACGGAGGCTGATGATGAAGTGTTAGAGATTTAGTGTTAAATTTAGTGTTAATCAGCTCCTCTTGAATTCTTGAAACAAAGGAAGATCTCTGGTGAAGGTTCCCTCCTTAATTTGGAAACACTCTACTGCATTATCATACTCTTTATTACATACCTATTATACATGTTGGTAATATCATTGGTTATATCGGGGGATTAAAGACATTGAAATTAAAAAATATGTTGAAATCAATTGTCAATTCATGAATCAATACACGGTAGTATAATCACATTATAAAAGCCTCAAACGTTTTCTCCCCAACGTTTCTCTGTGCACACGATATGAAAATCTTGATATAAATAATGCCTCCTGTATTGGGAGAAAGTTTTAAATATGCAATTTAAAGAGGAATATTTTGAGGCAGTATTCACATAAGAAATAGAGGATTTTCTGCTCCACAACTATTATTCCATCAATTGTTTTTGGATAATTAGTTAAACCTTAGTTGGGCTTAGCTTTAATTTTTATATTTTACAAGTTAAAAGTAAGATTTTAAATTGCACAGTCCATACATTCAATTGTTTGTTACATGTTGATTTATCTGTGAAAATGCGCATCCAAGTTAACCACTCACAAAATATCAACACCTAAATTTAATGTTCGTGGTAAAATAATTGATGTGGAAGTCTGTGTTTAATTTTGCAAATTTAATGACTTCTGTAGTACATGTAAGAATACATTAAGGAGAAACAGCCGACAACAACCCAGACTTGGCACCCTGCAGAATAATGGGAAGGCTGTGCCTATATATATCAAGCTCACTCAGACACGAGTACAATTTGTGGATCAATACCCTGGTGTTATGACCATGCAGAATGCAATTTAGGAAAGACCCCCTTCCTATGTATGCAACTATTTAGATGTTATCTTAAAGGAACAAATCACACTTACGTGGGTTAAAAAAAATTTCATTGCTGGGGAATGAAAATTAAATCTATAAACAAAAATAATCATGAATAAATGAGTAAAGAAGAAATAACACGGGGCTGTTGGTGCTCAACGGGCGGGGGGTTCCATCTAGGCGTAATGGGAAGGTTGTGCTCAATGGTTGGTTTCACTCACAAACGAGTGCGCCTTTTGGGGGATCCTCAGTGGTATGACCCAGCAATGGGGATGATTACGCACCCAGGACCCGCAGGTGCAGTAGTAGTCATTTGTGTTTGGTTAACGCCAGGATATAAAATGAGAGGAAGCTTGTGATACTGCCCTGTCATGAAGTCCGAAACCAGAATGGAAATCTGCAGATGTACATATATGTAGTGTAATTTGCATAAAAAAATGGAGGCGGCTACCTCCAACAACAAAAATTATAAAAAACGATTCCATCCGTGGTGTAAGCCTTTATGCCCGGATCCACATGGTCCTTTTTATCCAGAAAGTGTACCGTAGAGATATTTATATTCCAGTAATGTGCAAACTTTCCTTTAGGAATAATGCATACCCCTTTGCTATTTTACACATGCAGATGTGCCTCCTTTTCTGCTTTTCAAATTTTGGCCGATTAGTTTTTTGTCTGCATTATTTGTCTTTTTTTAGCTTTGCGAAGTACCTTATCTATAACATGTAATAATTAGACCTGTTTCAGCTCATATGCAGAAAAATTATATAGAAAATTAAATATCCAGGCAACGGTTTCTACAGATTCCCCTGTTCTACAAGGTACTTGGAATAGTTTAAAATGACATGAATATTTCTGTATCAAGATTACCAACAAGGCTTTTTGAATCTTGGAATCTTCTATATAACCACACAAATTGATTCTAAATGTTTGATTTGTTATAATATGGTAGGCACCTACACCATGTAGTACTTCTATGAGAGAATCAGCAATATAAAAAAGATCAGGAGCATCAATTTCATAAGGCGTTAATGCTTCAAATTATCAGTTTACATACATTTGACCTTGCGTACCCTTTTTGAGCTTCCAATATCTCCTGATTAGTGGCAAATAACAGAACACATTAAAAAAAATATAAATTGATCCAATTATCTAAAATCATTAAGTTTTATGCGACAGTTACATTATTTTATCATTATCTCTATTTTAAGATTTGCCATGGCCGCCCTTTTGTATTCCTGGGGTCACAGAGCTCATAAAACTCCTTTTTAGTTGCAGTGACAGAGCACATTCAAAAACGTATTATAAATCGATCCAATAAAAAAAGTTATAAGCGACAATTACAGTTTAATAGCATTATCTCTATGTAAAGACTGCAGTCTTGGATTCCTTGGGGTCACAGTGTCCATAAAAAATTATAACCTGCATTCATTCATCAGCTTAAGTGCAAATATATTGAAAGCAAGCACTATCTTATTAAATTCCTAAGAAGAAGTTCTGTAACACCTGCAAGTACACTATATCCCCAACACTCAATATTTCCCATTGGTGAAGGCAGCCATCTTGGATTTTCTGTGTTGGAGGGATCTGAAAATTTGTTTTTCACATTTTTTTTTGACAATTTTCATCCTTTTTGCATATTGTGTTTTGTTTGTGTGTGTGCATGTGAGTCTTATATTTGGCTTTTATATAAGTATATTATTATTATTAATATAATGATTATTTGTAACAATATTATTATTTTTAAAAATACTGACCATTAACTGTTGTTCCAGATTAGTTACAACATCAACAGGAATGGTTCTTATCCCCTTATAATTGAGTGTTTTGGACAGTCACAGGCCGGTGGGACACAGTTCCTGAATAACACTTCCATAGGTAACGTTCACCACAATCAGACAACTGTCAGTCTCCATTATGATACCTCTCTATCCTTGGTATGATATACCGGTATATGCATTGTTGTTTCTTGACAAAAGATTTAGGTTGTGAACAAAAACATGTCTTTCTGTTTTATTGATGCAGCCTCTCCGTTAACGCAGACAAAAGCTGCAAAAAATTTTAAGAATCTAATGAATTGTATTGAATGTTCATCTCTAATAAAATTCATTATTTTATTACAACACTGTGGCTTTCCTACCCAGTTCAGTTCTATTCACCTCCCTGTACAGTTAAGGTATGGTGAATTTTTCTTTTTAAATAAAAAAAAAAGTTCTTTTCATATGCTGCAGAATCTAGAATTGCTCATTTATTACTAAAAATGTCAGGCTTATTTCACGCCCCTCACAATAAATATTGTGAATTTTAAATGCAGCTGTGCCTCCCCCCACATTTATAAATAAAAATGAATATTAAGCTGTCCAGATTGTATACATTTACACCTTTGCAAAACATTAACATACTTTTCAACCATTGTATAAACCTGGCTACTTTTCACATAAATAAGCATGAGCAAAGTAATGTTTTTTAAAGTCTAATTAAATAGGAGTTCATTTTGCTCCCTATGTCCGCATTGAGCTATATTGTTGAAGCAGGTTGTGCTTATTCTTTATCCAAATTTTTTTTCCATAGGAATGTCTAAGATTTTATGTATATATAAGTTTCACACTTTAAACAATTCTTGCTCTGTGGTTGGCAGGAACTCCATTATAATGGCCTTTAATTTGCAACATGAGTGCAAATATCAATATCAGTATAACTTGCATGAATTCACTTTTTGATTTACACACACCTTTTTAAAGATCTCAATGATAACTGTAACATCAATATATTGCCAAACCAAACCTTTGCTTTCATTAATATGAATTTACTCATATTTATATATTTCCAGGGCAGACAAGTATATTTACACTGGACCAAGGTGTGGTAACAATTCTTCCTCCACAGACTAATGTATATTCGAGAAACTTTACGGTGAGTTTATGGGGCTGTGACCCATGATCAATACTGATTTAACTAAGGATTTAACATTTATAGCTCGTCACATTTGTCAAGAGGGTTTGTGGATGAACATCATACTGAATTAATATAATGAGTTGGGTGGTGGTTGGCCCAATTTATGGGAATTTTTTTATCAAGTAAATCTTTGTGAAAAAGTTAGCTGCAGTGAGAGAATGAGATGCAATCCTAGTTTGCTAGGACAAAGAAAAACAATTATGCAAAAACTGGAGAAGTACAATATGTTCAGTATAGGTAAAATTGTTTTGTTTATCATTGACATTATAACTGAAATGACAGTGACTGCATGCATAAATAGTGATTGGTTGTTGGGGTCATAGATATTTTAGAAAAAGGAAAAAAAACACTTTATTGGCAACTCAAAAATGATTCTACTTCTTCAGGTCACAAGACGTATCAATACAAATGTTTTGTAAAATAAGAACTTTTGTTATTATCTTATATGTCTTATATTTTACCTTTAAGTCTTCATTCACATTGACACCATATTGTGATAAAATTTAAATTTGAAAGAATAAATCCAGTGGTACTGTTATTGGGCTGCTGGTAACAGGGATAAAAAAATTGTGGTTTTCACAGCTGAGTGGTTCTGACACAGGAATGGTAAGCAGGCAGGGGTTTTACTCTACTGTTATGGAAATATTTTATACTTTCCCTTAAAAGTCAAAGTGGCAACAACATCTTGCAGGCAATCCTTCGACTGGATGCCCCGGCTATTCAGGACGTCACATTCTCCTGCTCAGCTGATGTCGCTAACTCCACACAGGAGGTGAACGATATCCTGAACAATCCAATCTGTGTAATACCGACCCCAACCAGACCAGCAGATGTTCAGAATACCACAGGTAAATATGTGTAATACCTACCCCAACCAGACCAGTAGATGTTCAGAATACCACAGGTAAATATGTGTAATACCAACCCCAACCAGACCAGCAGATGTTCAGAATACCACAGGTAAATATGTGTAATACCGACCCCAACCAGACCAGCAGATGTTCAGAATACCACAGGTAAATATGTGTAATACCTACCCCAACCAGACCAGCAGATGTTCAGAATACCACAGGTAGTATGTGTAATACCTACCCCAACCAGACCGGCAGATATTCAGAATACCACAGGTAAATATGTGTAATACCTACCCCAACCAGACCGGCAGATATTCAGAATACCACAGGTAAATATGTGTAATACCGACCCCAACCAGACCAGTAGATGTTCAGAATACCACAGGTAAATATGTGTAATACCGACCCCAACCAGACCGGCAGATATTCAGAATACCACAGGTAAATATGTGTAATACCGACCCTAGCCAGACTAGTAGATGTTCAGAATACCACAGGTAAATATGTTTAATACCGACCCCAACCAGACCAGCAGATGTTCAGAATACCACAGGTAAATATGTGTAATACCGACCCCAACCAGACCAGCAGATGTTCAGAATACCACAGGTAAATATGTGTAATACCTACCCCAACCAGACCAGCAGATGTTCAGAATACCACAGGTAAATATGTGTAATACCGACCCCAACCAGACCAGCAGATGTTCAGAATACCACAGGTAAATATGTGTAATACCGACCCCAACCAGACCAGCAGATGTTCAGAATACCACAGGTTAATATGTGTAATACCTACCCCAACCAGACCGGCAGATATTCAGAATACCACAGGTAAATATGTGTAATACCTACCCCAACCAGACCGGCAGATATTCAGAATACCACAGGTAAAAATGTGTAATACCGACCCTAGCCAGACCAGTAGATGTTCAGAATACCACAGGTAGGTGTAAAAATAAACCCTAGGTGTGACTTTATATGTTCATATTACTGCAGGTTCACAATACCACAGAGAGAATCTGTAGGTGTTCAGAACACCTGTAGGTGTTCAAAGTACCAGGAGTTAACCTATATAATCCTGTCTGAATAACTTTGGGTACCTCACTGTGCCAGAAAGGTGGATGTGCATTAGATTAAGAGAAAATCATTTTCAAAGTGTTCATAACTAACGTGGTATTTAGATAAATGCCAGTATTCACATAATAGAAGTTTCCCAAAAAGTCAATTCAGGTTTTGTGAATTGACTTTTATGGATGCATTAACCTAGATATTGCATGTGATGAAGATTACCAGTGTACTTGTTCAGCTTCTGTTACTGACATGACATTTTTGCCTTATATATATAAAAAGAATATGATATCTGATCAGAAGTACATGAACATACAGGTGGATCATTGGATAAGGATTGATTTTGCATGTTCTAATCATAAATGTTGCTTTAACCAGCTTGTTATTAATGTTCCCATTTGTTATGCTGTGTACTAATATCATTTAAGCCATTGTTTAGTGTAAGTTGCTTTCATGCTGAACATGAATGCAATCCTTAACATTATGTTTTATCCTTACACTGTATGCAGCACATTGATATCAGTGAACAGTGTTGTGTCTCTTGATCTCATCATAACCAATGTATACAGGCTGACAATTGGTATCAGAGGCAGGAATTAATAATTAGAACTGCACTGATCATCAGGAATGGAGTGATGATAAGGATGCATTTCTGATGTTCTGGTAGGAAAAATAAAATAGATAAACCTTCAACAGTTTTATAATCAACCATACTTCTGTTTTATATAAACGCTGTCTTTTTTCCAAAATCACAGGTATCGCCAAATCTTCATACTTTTTTCAGGCTTAATTAAAAATTTATATGAGACACTGTTTACTGATATCAATAAATAACTAGAAAAGGTATAGGGTAAGCACTAAAGTGCACCTTGCTTTTGTTGTTGCTATTTATGTTGTAGCAGTGTTTCAGCTTACTTTATATTCCAGTGACAACACCGTTTATTGAAACCACAACCGTTCCAGAAACCACCACCACAGAAGTTCCAACGACAGGTAGTTTGGTGTCAAGTCAGACTGGTTCATCTCCTGTCTCTAATTCTACTTTTGTATTATCCACTAGCCAGCTCGTTACTTTCAGTTCTACAGATAGTGGCGCCACCACTGATTCAACCCTCAGTAGTGTAGTTACAAGTACAGGTTTGTTATTGATGTTTTCTGTGTACAATACACACTACAGTGCTGCCACTTTACTTTCACACAGGTATATATTTTATACACAAGGGTTTACAGCATAAACATTTATCAACAGTAGGATGACATTCACAAGAAGTAATTTAAAAGTGGTTGGAAGAAGCCAAGTGATTAAAGTGATGGAGCCAGGTGTGACATGAAATGTCCATGGTTTGAACCTTATTGATGCCGTCAATGTAAATGGTGAAATAACCTCAGATTGTTGGTCTTAATAACAAATTATGACTTTTTGCATTATTTTTGGCCTTGTTCATATTAAAACCTTAAATCCAGAGGCCTTTATAACATACTATTCTTAATGATTGATTTCCTTCATTTTCATCTAAAGATGGTGCCACCAACAGGCCATGGATATATCCATAAACAAATTGATATTTCTATTAAGTTGAGTGTGCTTTGCCACTATGGTGACCTCACAAACCCCGTTTTGCACTCTCTGAATCCTGGACATATTCCCTGCACTCTGATTCCTGGACATATTCCCTGCACTCTGAATCCTGGACATATTCCCTGCAATCTGATTCCTGGACATATTCCCTGCACTCTGATTCCTGGACATATTCCCTGTACTCTGAATCCAGGACATATTCCCTGCACTCTGATTCCTGGACATATTCCCTGCACTCTGATTCCTGGACATATTCCCTGCACTCTGAATCCTGGACATATTCCCTGCACTCTGAATCCTGGACATATTCCCTGCACTCTGATTCCTGGACATATTCCCTGCACTCTGATTCCTTGACATATTCCCTGCACTCTGAATCCTGGACATATTCCCTGCACTCTGAATCCTGGACATATTCCTTGCACTCTGAATCCTGGACATATTCCCTGCACGCTGAATCCTGGACATATTCCCTGCACTCTGAATCCTGGACATATTCCCTGCACTCTGATTCCTGGACATACTCCTGCACTCTGAATCCAGGACATTCCGTGCACTCTGAATCCTGGACATATTCCCTGCACTCTGAATCCTGGACATATTCCCTGCAATCTGATTCCTGGACATATTCCCTCCACTCTGATTCCTGAACATATTCCCTGCACTCTGAATCCTGGACATATTCCCTGCACTCTGAATCCTGGACATATTTCCTGCAATCTGATTCCTGGACATATTCCCTGCACTCTGAATCCTGGACATATTCCCTGCACTCTGAATCCTGGATATATTCCCTGCACTCTGAATCCTGGACATATTCCCTGCAATCTGATTCCTTGACATATTCCCTGCACTCTGGATCCTAGACATATTCCCTGCACTCTGAATCCTGGACATATTCCCTGCAATCTGATTCCTGGACATATTCCCTGCACTCTGAATCCTTGACATATCCCCTGCACTCTGAATCCTGGACATATCCCCTGCACACTGAATCCTGGACATATTCCCTGCACACTGAATCCTGGACATATTCCCTGCACTCTGAATCCTGGACATATTCCCTGCACTCTGAATCCTGGAAATATTCGCTGCACACTGAATCCTGGACATATTCCCTGCACTCTGAATCCTGGACATATTTCCTGCACTCTGAATCCTGGACTTATTCCCTGCACTCTGAATCCTGGACATATTCCCTGCACTCTGAATCCTGGACATATTCCCTGCACTCTGAATCCTGGACATATTCCCTGTACTCTGAATCCTGGACATATTCTCTGCACTCTGAATCCTGGCCATATTCCCTGCTTTCTGGAAATATAGCTTGCTCGTACAGGTGGTATCTCTTGTTGCCATGTGTGGGACAATATCTTTTAACAAATCTTCAGTGAGCCGGCCTGTATACACCTGGTGGTTAGATATACCTTATCCAGGCTCCACTTTATGTACACGCAACATACAGCCTAATATTTTAAAATTATTAGCCTTAAGAGATTAGGTCCTCAATCCACATTAAAATTTAATGTCTTAACCATCGGTTATGACTTCAAATGAATTAGAACAAAAGTTACAGAAATGCTTTAAAAAAAGGAGCAATTTTTTAATAATTTTCCAGGTCCCTTTTCGTTGTTTGTGAACACTTTTTAAACATCCCCCAAAAAGCCATCTGTATGATCGTGATTCCTTGCTCTGCATACACACATACACATTAGGTTATTTCATGAAATCAATAGATACATCATACATTTTTTCATCACACATGACATGTTACTTTTACAAACTTTTCCCTTAAAGTTTTGATAATTTGTATTTTTCTTGTCAAGCTGAGTGGCAGCACTGACAAACACACTGATCTGTCTGTACTTAATGCAAACCAAGTTTCACATTTCAGAGATAATAACTCACACACATTTCTTTGTAGGTCTTCTAGCCTTAAGCCTTTCTCTTTTATGTTTAGGGGGAAATATGTTTGAAGCATATTAGGAGCTTTTATTTTTTACACATAAATATATGTTACTCTTTTATGGTGTCCATAATCAATTATAAAACCATTGTCAGTGTTTGTTTCTACTCAGAAAAATGCGCTAACATATATACTTACTTAGATAAGTAAACATTTCCAATATCTGGACAAGAAGAGCTGATCAGGTTTCTGTTTTAGAGAGATAATATTGAACACTTAGATCAAGTGTCATTGTGAGATCTAATCAGGAGGGATGGGGGGGGGGGCAAAAAAGTTGCTTGTTTACTTAAGTTCTAAAGATTATTATTAATCTGTAGCAAACCTTCACTGTAGTAACAACTTCTTTGGTAAAGACATAATGAAAACTGAGCAATATATTACCTGTTATGTGTATGTAAATAGGATAATAATGTGTCTGAGATCTATCTTTAATCTGAACATCTTCATAACTACTATAAATCTTTGCTTTTGGATAGCTTAGGTTCCTGCTGAATAATATAATGGTATCTGTTGTTTCATTGTGCATCTGTGGTTTAGGATGTGTTCTTTACTAACATTTTCAGTGATTTTTAACTTTAACTTTATGGCGTTTGTGTTAATGTTTATGATGCTTTGCCTGATTTCTTTATGCTGTACTTAGGGTAGAAGTGTTTCTGTGTAGATTTTTCAGTGTGTAGTAATCTACTAGTACTTGCAGGATGCCACTAATTAAAATGATTACCTTTAAGGCTTAAAGATTAGTCAGTTATAATATATTAAATCACAAGTCCCAGTAAATGATTAAGTATTTTGTACTAGACAGTTAAACACAGACACATCATGGGGTGTAATGCATCAATTTGTATTTTCAGTAAATTGAAAGTAATGAAGTCACAGAGGTCTTAAAAATATCATACTTACAGGAGCATGACCATGAAAATGCTATCATAGAGTATAGTGTTTTAATTGATAAATAATCAGAGGAGGCTCTTCAAGCACAAAATAATTTTATTCTTTATCACATTGCAAAACTTTATGCTGGGCTTTTCCAAATCAAAATTTAGATATAGTGCTTCAGTTGGTTAAGCCAAACCGAGTATATAGCTTTAGCTAATTCAAGTATATAGCTTTGGACAAACCAAGTATATAGCCATAGACAAACCAAGTATATAGCTTACAAAGCCTTAGCCCTAGATTAGTCAGAACTGATATCAGTTTATTTAAATGTTATCTAAATAAATTAATCTGCCTGTGACAAGTTATACAATTTGAAAACAGTGATTTTACCTTTTCTTTTGTGCTCTTTCAGTTGCCAGTAATGCCACTGTACCTACTCCAACTCCAGGAACCCGAAATGTTAGTGGATTATGGGAGGTCACATCCCCTGTCATTGTGCAGGTACTTAATTTGCATAAAAATTTTAAACTAAAGATACAAATATCACTGCAGTGTTCACTGATACCAAAATTGTGTGATATTTCCTCAAAGTTTTATTACACAGTGATCACAAAAACTTTCTTATGAAATCATTTTTATTCATTGATAATAAAATTTTTCATTGTCTCTGTTGTGTCTGAAGGTATTGTGCTTTTTATGTAGGTATTTAAGGGAGCTAAAATAAGGAAATGTGTTTTAATTTCTCTTGGCTTGTGGTCCTACCGTTTGAAGTCTTTGTCTGCCATGCATACTTTCCCCATTGAAAAGTATAGAAAAACTTAATCCCAGGGAGCTTCATGCAAAGCAGGAACTGGCGAACTATGCACATGATGTGGTAGTGTTTACTGTCTGACAATAGGGTATATTGATGACATGTAAGAAAGTGATTGTCTGTTCCTTTATCTTGCAGAGTCAGAGTCTGTTTGAGACATTTAATGTGACCCGTACACAAGTACCAACAGGGCCGGAGCGTGAACTGGTTGTCGTCACATGCTGTGGCACCAGCGACAATGACCTCAAGTACAGTCAGAAACCTGGCTCCTCATTTGCATATGCTAATTTGGTGCCAGATTTTCCTGTAAATGAAAGCCAAGCAACAAGTAAGTAGGATATATCTATTTTAGCTCGTTTAGCTGAAAGTCATATAAGTGTGGGGATGACGTTTAATAGAGTCCTTTCCAGTGGACTGTCAATATGGCTGACCAGTAGTGTAACCTTATAGGAGACCAGTCATTTTACAGTCATTTTCACAAAAATTTGATATTTAGTTCATATCAGTGGACAAATGCCCAATATACACAATGTAGTAAACACTATTTCTTAAAGGAAATTAAGTTTATTAGATGTTAGTGCAGAAATGCTTGTGAAAATTCAATTATTTGGTCTTTAAAATGTTTGGGTACAGTATAATTTTCCATACTAGCATCATCTGGGAAAAAAATTTTTAGCAGCAATATAGCAATTGTAGACTCTGTAATCCCAGCCATAGGTAGTTCCAAAACTTGATATAAAATGTATATACCTGTTCAGTATTCAGCACTCTCAACACAGAGGGAAAAAAACTCAAATCCCTGAAACCTGTTAAATAGTGGATTTGGTGATGATCCTGTAGTTTAAGGTTACTTCAGATATTTATTAAAGCTGTATCTCGTAGGTGTATGAGTCAATGTTTCAGGTCCAGCAGACAGTGAGAGAGAGACGTCTATCAGGAATCCAGCCTATGTTGAAGTTTCTCCGTGTCCCTGTGACCTGTCAACTAACTGTGACACAGACTGCTGCTGTGACCCCGTATGTGGCTGTACCAGGGTGTACATTTACATCCATGCACACAACACACATATACACATGCATGAAACTTGGGTGCCTGGACAATACAAGATCAAATGTAGATTAGTATCACCATAGCCACTTTTATTTATATGTGCTTACATGTTTACCAAATTAAAGTATACACAGACAGATAATCTGAATTATACACAGGCACACATATATAATATGTTTATCTAGAAGGCTTCACTCTTCTTCTGCACAGACACACACGTGCAGACATACACACACACACACACATATATATATATACATTGTATATGTTGCACACATAAAAATGCAGATGTGCATACATATATATTTTCTTTGAAATTATTACCTCTATTTCATATAACATTAACCTCAAGAACAGAGAGATTCACACACGTTTTGCCATGTTAATTTAATTAAATGAAAGTTTATCTATGAACATGTGACTATGGTTCCACAAAACAAGTCACTTCTCTTGATTTCTGGTACACGTTTAAGTTTTGCTGTTTCTCACACTAGAACTGCAGTGATGAAGAAAAGTCCTTATTTACCTGTCTACCTGGAGTAGAAGGGGGGTACGGTAGAGATGAAGAACCTCGCAGATACTGTACATCAAACTACTTTAACCGTCCTGACTGGTTCCCGTTCATGTGCGTCCACAGTGAGCGGAGTGCCTTCCTTGGTCTGTTCTGGTCTCCAAAGCCAGCAATTCGTCGAGATATTGATTATACAACACAGGCCAGAGCTGCAAGGCCACCGTATTCTTACAGGTTATTAAATATTGAATCAAAATACACCACCTTACTGATGTTAACATATGTTAATAATAAAAAAGAATTTCCACTTGCTTCATGTTCCATTAGGGAGTTTGCAGATTGTTAATATCTTGTTTGTTTATTAATATTTTTGAAAATGAAAATTGTCCTGCATCCAAAGCAAAATATTTCATATACTGTTGTACTCTATATAGGTATCTGTATGGCAAGATCAGGAATATAGCTCTATTGCAAAATACATAAAAAGATAAAACTCCAGAAATTTAACCTAAGATATTAAGTCATACACAGCATATAAATATATCCCTCTGAGAGCAAGCTAGTGCTGTACTTTTTTTTTTACAATGGTAGGTTTTTCTCTTATTTTACACAAATCAAGCTCAAGTGATGTTAAGACATAAGCATGAGGCACTTGGTCTCAAATTAGCCATTGCGTGGCTAAGCCTTAGAGTAGTATCAGATAAAGAATGTACAAAAACCATCCTGAACACAAAAATGGTCAGATCTGTTAATACAAAAATTTTACACATTGTTAAAACAGTTGATGATTATTTAACATTTTAGTCAAGAAAATTTAAAAAAAAATGTATGTTTAAAAATTTTATTTGTCTGAAATTCTCATATCAATGTATTTTCTGTGTATTAGAAACACAGGGAAAAGAAATCCAGTTGAACGGACTGAATACAGACAAGGTGTAGGTCTAAGGACCATTATTCCAGCCGGAAACACAGATCGAGAGAGATTTGGAGATAACTGTAGGATGACCCTTCCACAGAGGTCAGTCGCTGGTCAGTGCGTCCGTGGGGCGCCTGTTCGCTACCTGAAGGACACCCAGGATTTGTGTGTGGTCACGGTGACAAAAGATTTATGCACGTCTGATTCAGTGCTGAGTGCTCGGTTTTATGCTGAAGCAACAACAGTGACTCAACCCCCGTACCCTAAGGCCCCTTATGTCATAGAACAGCTGCAGGGACAGGGGCAGACTGTCGCACAAACCACTACTAATTATTTATGTGCAACTGATTTAACATCATACATTAAATCTCCCCGAACTATAGATGAAGTGCTGACTCCTGATGGTCAAAGCATGTTTGCTAAGAACATTACTGATGGTGGCGCCTCCTGTATGTTTGACCCACAAACAGGTGCCTATACTTGTAATACGACAGATAATAATCCAGCATCACCTCAACCTCCACCTGTCAGGTGTACATGGGATGATAGCTTTACAAGACCACCTCTTCCTCAGTTCAATGAAACCACAAACACCTGTGAAAATGCTGTAATTAGTGTATATTATAATTTTACCTGGAGTGCTCAACAAGTGTTACAGTTAAACGCCACTTATATACTTGGTAATTTACCTGTGGAAATGAACCGCACTGTAACACAAGGGAATACAACCAGTATTATGCCTTACCCTACAATACTGACTCAGAACTATACAGTAGGATTTAGCCATATATGGCTCAATTACACCTACAACACAACAGGCAATGAGAACTTCACAGAACCAGTTCCGAAGAGGCCAGGAAGGTACCAGAGGTCAGGAAATCCAGGTAAGGACACAGTGGAGTTGTCTTTGGCTAGAACAATACATTATCACATTCACATTGTACTGTATCATCTGGAAAGTAACATTTCAGGTATATTCTATTGAGATTCCACTCCAGGGTTTTTCCTTATTTATAGAAAGATCACCTTCCTCTAATTATAGAAACCTTACACAACCAGAGACTATGGCCTAACAGCCAGTAAAAACAGTCTGTCCATTGGCCGTTATGTGACCCCCATGCAGTCATGATTGTTAACAGTATTTTAAAAAAGAGCAAACTTGGTTACACAGAGGTAAATTTTTATCATGCAGTTGCAATATAAATACAAAAATTCATGTATTGTAGCCAGAAACAAAATGGAGAGAACAAGATAACTGTATAAATTGGAATTTAGTAAGTTCTCAAAAGATGATATGCATTGTATAAGGATGACATATTTCAAAACTAAAGAAAATCCCTGTGGAATGAGTATCCAGAAAGTTTTGTCCAGTTTTAGAAATGTGATCCATCCATATATATGTATTTGGGTTTGGTTTTCTGATGGTTGATGGCATATAATTTTGCTGTATCTCAGGGTATGAGTTTGACCGGCCTGTACTGTCGGGGAATGCCGTGACCCTGAATGAAACGACCAACTCTACATATGTGGACTTCAACGACACTAAACGTCTTCAATTGTGGCAAGCAGGTATCATCTTTAAACTGTGCCTAAATGAAACTTGTCCATCACAATGAGATTTATGTAACCCATTACTGTTCACAGGTTCACTTGATATTGGCATCAAGAACTCCCCATGTTTACCTAGACTCTAACACGAGGCCTGACCATGTTGTATATTCATTCTTGGTTCTTAAGACTTCTGTCTAACCTAAATCTAAAACTAATCTTCTCTGTGGTTAATGGTTACAGTTAAATTCTTTTCAAAATATACAATTAGATATCATGTAAATGTGAAGAGTGTCTGAATTTGTTCTAAATCTTAAATAAATCTGAACAGTGAAAGCTAACAAATGCACTTTTATCAAATTAAACAAATACATTCAATCGATAACAGTACACCACAAGAATGCAATGTGCAATTATCATCCCTTAAAACCAGATGTAGGCAGAATTGGAATTACCTGTATTTTGGCCCATATATCTAATGTGAATGTATATACAGTGAAACCTCGATTTTATGAACACCAATGGGACCTAGATATGGTGGTAACATTTAGAAGGTGGTCCTTTAAGCAAGGTCTCATATGAAGTCTGAGTGAGATGGTCCCTAACCAGGTGGTCATTAGGTGAAGATTTATTAAATTTGTGTTTAGTTTTATATCTTCAGTATCATTTTGACTCAGAGACAAGAACAAGGAGTATTAAACACTCTTTAGCCAATATTTCCATTTCATTACAGATATAGTATATACTTTTAATTTTTCTTAAGTTTATAAGTCTGTCAGACTTCCAGTTTGGTAGCTTTCTTTAGCTAAGTCTTGGCTTTGGTAATATGGTTGTATTATAACTATGTTGTAAATTATCTTATTTTCCAGACGCAACAGGACTATGTGCATCTGCATCCCGCAGTCAGCTGATGTTTGGGGAGAACGCTATCGGGAGCTGTATGCTGCATCTGACATTCAGTGACCTTCAGAACTGTGATTTCATCAGGTACAGTGCATGGTCATACTCAACCTGTTTGAAATGGAATGAGATTCATTTATTCAGCTAAAGTTTTTGTCACTTTAAGAGCAAAGCATTTAAGTAAAATGTGAAAAAAAAATTAATGTGTATAAACCAGTCAGTTTGTTTTTGTCCCCCGCTTCCTTGGCAGGAACAGGGGACATTGTTTAAGGTTCGTCTGTCTGTCCCTCTGTCTGTCTGTTCCTCCATCAGGTTTTTTTGTTTTCATGCAATAACTTTCCTAAATTTTATCTATTTTCATTCAAATTTAGTTCAGTGATTGCTCTCATGCTACCTTGGTTTGGATTGGTTTTGGAGTGTCTGTCTCACAAGATAATAATAATACAATATGATGTTTCCTTTTTTATACAATGATGAATCAGCATATTTAGTTTCACTGATCACCAACAGGTGTCGCTAGCAGTGGACATAAAATACTTGAATTTTTTGCAGTAACTGCCAGGTGCTGCCATCTTTTTAGTGCATGGCTAAAACTATTTGTACTTACCACAGACATTAAAATCATCCCGGACTTGAAGTCACAAGCAGAGGACATAAATTTCTTGAATTTGCTTGTTTTTTTTTAATATTTAAGATTCTGTGATTTGGTTGCTCCTTTGATATTGTATACCAGTCCATAGATCAAAGAAAGGTATAAGAAAAAAACCTGCGATGTGACAGCGAAATTCTCAATTTATATTCATACACACATTTGTGGATAAAAATGTAAAACAATTGTTGATTCATTATAACACATAAGTAATAAGGTGTTATTACTTTCCGAAAAGACGACTAGTCTTGAACAGACAGGATGCTCTGATGTCCGCTGGTGTCATCAGTCGAGGAGGAGACCCGGATCCCTGGGACCAAGATGATTGGTTACGCATAATCAGGTGGGTGTGGACCAGCCAATAGGAATACCATATATATAAAAAAAAATATGTATTGAAATTTAGAAGTTACCATTCTATAGAATATACTATAAATTTTTCCAGTATTTATCCTTATTTCAGTCAATTTCATATTCTCAGTTATTATTAATGTTGTAATGGACAGTCAAGTGGTAACAACTTGGCTCTCTCCTCTGGTGGCCCAGGTTTAATTCCCAGCATGTGGGTTTTAATGGCCCCTCCAAGGTGGGTGATTCTCTCTGGGTACTCTGGTTTCCTCCCCACTACAAGTACCATGGAGTGTCTTTATCATTGATTAAATAAAAGTCATTTTAGGAGGATTGGATGACTACAGGTATTATTAAAGGAGGCTGTGCTAAAACAAACAAATTTTATAATTCTCGACTGCTAGTGAGAACTGAACATACCTATCAAAGGTGTCTAATTTGATTTATTTCCACTAGAAAACCATGTATCTGACATATTTGTCATGAATTTGCAACTTGTATGCTAAAAACAGAACTGGGTGTTCAACAGGATTATCAGTACTGACCATAAACTTTGCCCTTTTGAAAGGCTATTTCTTAATTTTCAAACTGGGTTAATATGTGCATGGGGAAAGCAACAACAAGCCATGTAGGACAAAACAGGCATTTTAGACCGTGCATTATACGGCCGTTTTTCAACTTTTATACCATTAGGACATGCAGATATGATGTCCCCATGTACCTTTCACATATCGTGAGTGCAGAACACTAGGTTATATTTGTGTCGTGAGTGCAATGCTCTCGATCGAGCCTCTTTAATAAGACCTTAAAAATGAAATAAATTAGGTGAAATTCTCATTTTTAAAATTTATTATAAGCGTCAAATCCATTACTAATACCCAAGCAGGTCTGATACTCAAGTGATAGTGTGTTTATATTCAAACAGGGAGGACCTGTCTTCAGTGATGGGTAACATGACCAGTCCAGTGACAACAGAGATGTCATCCACCACTACAGAAGGTCCTACTACTACACAGGTGTTTACTACAGAAGCTTCTACAGTCCCAGCATCCAATGTCACAGAGTCTCTGAACCTGCTATCCCTGGCACAGGGTGTGTGTACTGATATTGCCAGCGGGATTCATGTGGACATAATGTATGCCATGGTAGGACGCACTGAAGGGGTGCCAAACTACGAGGTCACAGGAGCAAATATTAGGTATGTGAGTAAAGCAATAATGCAAAGCATATCTGTTACATGGCCCACCCAACTGAAATTCTGATTACCTTAATGTGAAGGCCTGGAAGGTTAAAATGAACATCCTATTGTAAACAAACTGTCATCATCTGTCTCAAAATTTTCTAAATGATGCAAGGAGGTAAATATTAAGAATTACAAAAATATACTTCTTTTGAAGCCACAAAATGTTGTCATCATAACATTCTGCATAGAATTTTGCTTCCCTGGGACTATTTTTGCCCATGCTTAGGTCTGGTTCTGTAAGGGTATGTCTCCCTCCCTACATCTTTCTTTTATGAACAGTTAAACTTCCATTCACTTGTGATACAAACACTTAAGTATTTAAATTCACATTGCATCCATATGTCAAAAAATGTTTTATATTTTTACTTTACCTATATAGTCTTATTTGACTTGTTCTGGGCACTTGTCTTACTTACATACACTATTATCGATTACGGTCGTAATGAGCGCGGTCGGGTTGGGCGCACAGTTCCTGGGCGTGGTCGGGATTGGCGTGGTCGGAATGGGCGTGCTGGTTAATACAAAGCGAGATTGGTGCTGCTTGGCATGGACCAACAGCTCTTATGAAACTTGAATATTATCTATTCCCTCAAATAAGTTATATTTTAACAACTGGTCAGCCATTAGTGCTTTTTCATGAGCCGCATGCACGTGAATGCATTTCAGTGTACGGTATATATACAAATTAACAACATTCCCGCTATTTTTACAAATCTTATTCTTGTTGCTGGATATATATCATACAATTTAACACATTTTTACAATATTTTGTTAGATATCAGTACCAAACAACACGATGTAAGCAACCCAGTTACCGGTAGAAGTACGTCAAAGGAAGGAGACCTGCTCACCCGGAAGCCAACACCGATTAATCAGTTAATTAGCGGCAAAGACGCAGGAGACCTGCTCACCCGGAAGCCAACACCGATTAATCAGTTAATTAGCGGCAAAGACGTTTCCTACGACGCTGTTTAAACAGCTGCAAAAACTCGTCTTCACAAACATTCTATATATTATACATAAATAATGCACTTCCCCAGCAAAATATATAACATTTATCATAAGACACGTTCATGATTGCATTGACGACGGCCATCATCTTGACGAGCGATAATATCAGAAATTCCTTTTTTTCAGAAGTACTTAATGTTCCTTTCATTTTATATAATTACTCATCTTCCCTCATTTTAATGATCAATCAATCTGAAGCTTTATAAATCGTCCCATTTTTCTCGGTCCATGCCGAGCAGCACCAATCTCGCTTTGTATAAACCAGCACGCCTATTCCGACCACGCCAATCCCGACCACGCCCAGGAACCGCGCGCCCATCTCGACCGCGCTCATTACGACTGACACCCTATTATCTAAGCCAAGAAATTTCTTTGTTCTAGTCCAACTTTCCTCTGTGGCTTTCTGTAATAATATTACAAATTAAACTTCGTTTGATGGCTCATTCATCTGAGCCAGTACCCAAAGTTTGAGTGAGAATTACTTATTGAGATTTTTCCCATAATTTTTTATAAAAATCTTAAAGAGTCAGAAAAGATCATGAATGGGCTGTCACTTGTAAACTAGTAACAGGCCAATAGCCAAAGGTTACAGTTAGGTTGAGGATTACTGTCACACTAATTGTACACAATTACGCATTTCAGGTATACATTATCAACCTGGAAGATGGATTGCTCAGGAGGTAACGCACCTCGTTGCTATGATACGGAAGCTCAGAACGCCGAGCTGGGTGGCAGGCAGTATGTCCAGAGTTTCCTCATATCAAGTTCTGTCAATTTCATTGAAGTTCCAGCTGTCACACCCACCCCTAAAACAAAGTAAGTACCTCTGGTATTGTAGGTCAAATATGTCAGTTCCTTTATATAAAAAAAATTTCATTTTATAGAAATGGAAAAGTCATGAAGTATTAATATTCTGAAGTGTGATCGTTGTTATGGTAGTAGTAGAGTTAATGGGTATATATTGTGAGTGCTTGTGGATAGTACAGTAGAACTTCCCATTCTCAGTCACTGATGGAACATGAGATTTGTCTGTAGTTGTGGTGCATGGCAGTGTTATATAAACATGAGATTTGTCTGTAGTAGCGGTGCATGGTAGTGTTATATAAACATGAGATTTGTCTGTAGTAGAGGTGCATGGTAGTGTTATATAAACATGAGATTTGTCTGTAGTAGCGGTGCATGGTAGTGTTATATAAACATGAGATTTGTCTGTAGTAGCGGTGCATGGTAGTGTTATATAAACATGAGATTTGTCTGTAGTAGCGGTGCATGGTAGTGTTATATAAACATGAGATTTGTCTTTAGTAGCGGTGCATGGTAGTGTTATATAAACATGAGATTTGTCTTTAGTAGCGGTGCATGGTAGTGTTATATAAACATGAGATTTGTCTGTAGTAGCGGTGCATGGTAGTGTTATATAAACATGAGATTTGTCTGTAGTAGCGGTGCATGGTAGTGTTATATAAACATGAGATTTGTCTGTAGTAGCGGTGCCTGGTAGTGTTATATAAACATGAGATTTGTCTGTAGTAGCGGTGCCTGGTAGTGTTATATAAACATGAGATTTGTCTGTAGTAGCGGTGCATGGTAGTGTTATATAAACATGAGATTGTCTGTAGTAGCGGTGCATGGTAGTGTTATATAAACATGAGATTTGTCTGTAGTAGCGGTGCATGGTAGTGTTATATAAACATGAGATTTGTCTGTAGTAGCGGTGCATGGTAGTGTTATATAAACATGAGATTTGTCTGTAGTAGCGGTGCATGGTAGTGTTATATAAACATGAGATTTGTCTGTAGTAGCGGTGCATGGTAGTGTTATATAAACATGAGATTTGTCTGTAGTAGCGGTGCATGGTGGTGTTATATAAACATGAGATTTGTCTGTAGTAGCGGTGCATGGTGGTGTTATAAAAACATGAGATTTGTCTGTAGTAGCGGTGCATGGTAGTGTTATATAAACATGAGATTTGTCTGTAGTAGCAGTGCATGGTAGTGTTATATAAACATGAGATTTGTCTGTAGTAGCGGTGCATGGTAGTGTTATATAAACATGAGATTTGTCTGTAGTAGCGGTGCATGGTAGTGTTATATAAACATGAGATTTGTCTGTAGTAGCGGTGCATGGTAGTGTTATATAAACATGAGATTTGTCTGTAGTAGCGGTGCATGGTAGTGTTATATAAACATGAGATTTGTCTGTAGTAGCGGTGCATGGTAGTGTTATATAAACATGAGATTTGTCTGTAGTAGCGGTGCATGGTAGTGTTATATAAACATGAGATTTGTCTGTAGTAGCGGTGCATGGTAGTGTTATATAAACATGAGATTTGTCTGTAGTAGCGGTGCATGGTAGTGTTATATAAACATGAGATTTGTCTGTAGTAGCGGTGCATGGTAGTGTTATATAAACATGAGATTTGTCTGTAGTAGCGGTGCATGGTAGTGTTATATAAACATGAGATTTGTCTGTAGTAGCGGTGCATGGTAGTGTTATATAAACATGAGATTTGTCTGTAGTAGCGGTGCATGGTAGTGTTATATAAACATGAGATTTGTCTGTAGTAGCGGTGCATGGTAGTGTTATATAAACATGAGATTTGTCTGTAGTAGCGGTGCATGGTAGTGTTATATAAACATGAGATTTGTCTGTAGTAGCGGTGCATGGTAGTGTTATATAAACATGAGATTTGTCTGTAGTAGCGGTGCATGGTAGTGTTATATAAACATGAGATTTGTCTGTAGTAGCGGTGCATGGTAGTGTTATATAAACATGAGATTTGTCTGTAGTAGCGGTGCATGGTAGTGTTATATAAACATGAGATTTGTCTGTAGTAGCGGTGCATGGTAGTGTTATATAAACATGAGATTTGTCTGTAGTAGCGGTGCATGGTAGTGTTATATAAACATGAGATTTGTCTGTAGTAGCGGTGCATGGTAGTGTTATATAAACATGAGATTTGTCTGTAGTAGCGGTGCATGGTAGTGTTATATAAACATGAGATTTGTCTGTAGTAGCGGTGCATAGTAGTGTTATATAAACATGAGATTTGTCTGTAGTAGCGGTGCATGGTAGTGTTATATAAACATGAGATTTGTCTGTAGTAGCGGTGCATGGTAGTGTTATATAAACATGAGATTTGTCTGTAGTAGCGGTGCATGGTAGTGTTATATAAACATGAGATTTGTCTGTAGTAGCGGTGCATGGTAGTGTTATATAAACTTGAGATTTGTCTGTAGTAGCGGTGCATGGTAGTGTTATATAAACTTGAGATTTGTCTGTAGTAGCGGTGCATGGTAGTGTTATATAAACTTGAGATTTGTCTGTAGTAGCGGTGCATGGTAGTGTTATATAAACTTGAGATTTGTCTGTAGTAGCGGTGCATGGTAGTGTTATATAAACATGAGATTTGTCTGTAGTAGCGGTGCATGGTAGTTTTATATAAACATGAGATTTGTCTGTAGTAGCGGTGCATGGTAGTGTTATATAAACATGAGATTTGTCTGTAGTAGCGGTGCATGGTAGTATTATATAATCATGTGACCATTTCAAGTGTACTTAATGAAAAATGTCCATAAAGGTAAAGGTTTGGGTTTATAGTCTGACATCACCGACGATGTCAGTCTCATTTGACTTTACACTTTGCCTTCCTGGTCATTGGGGCTTGTTCATTCTTTTAGATTTTCTCATTTGGTAGCTTACAACAAAAGCAGCCACACATGGGACCAGTACCCATTAACTACTTAATGAAGAGAGTTAATGGGTATCCAGAGGAGCTAGTGAATGGGTACTGTGGTAAAGACTTTGGCTTGGAGTCTAAGTGTGGAAAGTGGTCAGATCGGACATGAACCCACAACTTTATGGACACTTTCAGTGCACTAACCATTATGCCACCCTGTCCATAGTAATATGAAGTGTTTGTAGAGATTTCCTTGTACTGTATCATGTATCTTATTTACTATTCTACAGTACATTGATACTGGTATACTTCCAGGTATGAGGAGGAACACGACACCACTGTTTGTGCGGGAGACGCCTGCTGGTCCGAGATAGCCTACCCCTTCCTGCCAAACTGGCGAGGTGACAGTCACAGCTATAGGCTGGCTTTTCTGTTTGTGCTGGTACTTGTCACTGTCGGTGTTTACTTCATATCAAGGCCCTGGATATGAAATGAGAATTGTCTGTGATGTTCGGGCAAAGAGTCACCAACCATAAAGCTACTGTATCATTTCTCCATTGCATGTGGTTTCATCTTTGCTGCATTAGCCAGTGTCATCTGCTTCATCATAAGCACCTGTTTGTCATCAATAAACACACCTAGGGACTTACTGACAAGCCAAGTGAGCCAGGTACAGGCATCCCTCTGTTAAGATTGGATGAGTCAGTGCAGTAAGCGAGGCTGGTACTTTTTCACTTATATATATATACATATATATTGAATATATATATATATATGTAATAATAATTTGTAAGATGTATATATAGAATGTGTCCCATGCAGTGTAACAGAATACATTTTATACATATGGATGGAATGTATACAGAGAGACCAGCACTGGAAATGGGAAGGCAATCTTATGGTTTGTTAGTCAATCATTTGACCAGTGCTGCTGTGATATTGGTAGAAGTGCATTATACGGGTATGAACTTCATAGGATTAAAACACTAACTGAACCCATATCTTCGTTTTTAAAATAAAAGGTACAAAGCCAAATAGGCTTCCACTTAACCATAAATTATAGATTAATATTTTATCAATTGTAGAAGTAATATATGAAAAATATGTCATTCGTTTACTTATTTTTCTGGATGCGATGTGTTTGCCACATTATTGACAAATATACCAAATGTGGGTTCATCATAAACATGCATAGATCAGTTAAAACAGGAAATGAAGCCACATTTTCTCACCAAAAAAATGTGGGTTTAACGCCTCCTAGGCTTCTTTTGTATATCAATTTAAATAATATGTAATAGTATTCTATAAGTTAGAAATATGCTGTAAAAATTAAGTGTCAATTCTTGACTTATTTTTAGCTCAGCTGACTATAAGTCATCTGAGCTATAGTCGTGGTCCATTGTCCGTCGTCCGTCCGTCCGTCTGTCCGTCCGTCCGTCTGTCCAGATGTCTGTCCGTAAGACTGGCACGTTTCAACACCATTGGACCTACCAATCTAAAATTCGGCATACGGTTAGATGTCCCCAAAATCTCCTACCATGCCAAAAATTTGGTCAATATGACTTCGTTCCTTTGAGATATTAAGGAAAAACCTCAATTTTTTATTAGAAATCTATTTTCACACTTCAGGACTGCCTAATATCAAAACCACTCATCTGGTTTTCTTCATTTTTACCATAAATATTCCTCTATATGGTTCCTATGTACATGCCAGAAATTAAGTCAGTATTATTTAATTTAAAAAAGTTATGGGCCAAAACATAATAGACCTTGTAAAACAAGGGACCTATGGGTCACTGTGCTCAGCTGACGTTAACCTTGAAGGTAAAAATCTAAAATAATATCAAATGGAGAGAAAGTGTAAGAGGAAGAGGTAATAAAGGCCATGGTTGGTTTATATGATTGGTTTGTATTGATGAGCAAAAATTGTTGCAAATAATATTTTGTGACCTGACCATGTGTTTCCTAATGTTGAAACTGAAGCATGTGTGCAGTTTGTGAACAAATGATCTGTACAATTACCATGATGATCATTAGTTGGCTTTTCGATTAACTATTGACATTTCAGTAGTTTACACATTTGTTCAATCAAATCTTTTTTTTGTATAATATATATTATTAAATATATGTTTTTTTTTATGAAATGTATACAGTTGAAATATAACTAATTAACAACATAAAACATGGCAAACAAAGCCTGATCTCAAATTCTGCTGATGCAAGAAAATAATGAACAAATGTTTGTAATAAATCCTCATTTTTTTATCACATCAATTTTTTTTTAATTTAAGTTTATATTTCTATACATTTTCAATATAACATATATATCTGAATATAAAAGTTGATTCATAATTCTCAATTGCATCATCATAAATCTCAATCTTGTCAGATAACACCACATCATGCATACAAATGTTTATTTATTTTTTATCACAAAAATATATCTTTTAAATCTGCAAAAAAATAAATATCTAAAAAAAATACTTGATTTAGATTTCACAATTTTTAATTGTGTCTTTATTTATCCATAATGTGCTTCATATTTTATCATAATTTAAGCATACTGATGGGTTCCATTATGATCGGTAAAATCATTTAAAAGAAAAATGATTTCTTTAAAAATGCTACATTACACAACATTGAATCTTCTGGATTACACCTTGAATTACTTTTTCAAGGAAAGTTTTTGCATATCAGAGTGGAAACAGCATTACAATTAAGGAGATACAGTGAAAACAATAACAATACTGCATAACACTTGGTGGGTTGGGTTTGCGGGGGGGGGGGGGGGGGGGGGGGGGGAAGGGTGATTGGGGTGGTGATATGAGAATAACTGTACACCTGTCACAGCAGGGGATCTCCCCTAGTGACTGTAACAAATCAGAAACCCTGGCATAGCTGACTTCCAGTGACCTAGAGTGGGACCCTGCATCTGTAATCTGTAATCAAAGCAAATGACTACAATAGAGCCTCAAGAAAAAAATCAATAACTAGCTTAATTTTCAAGCTTTTACTTCTAAATTTCAGATTTAAACAAATTGAATATTTATGTTTACATGCTGTGAAAATTAAATCAATGGTACTTACAGGAAAAAAACGTGCCATGGTCAAAGTAGGGCAAAATTTAAGGTACTGATTTTATTTTTATGCTAATTACTTAAAAAATTTACAAAATTCAGATCTAATTTTGGGTAAACAATTGAATCTTAATTAAACATAGTTATATACTTGGGAAAATAGACTCTAGTTTCAAAATTTTTCATGTTAAGTGAGAAAATATTTTTCCTGATTTTTTACAAAGTCCATTATGTTTGGGCCCATAACTTAAAGAATTTATACTTAACAGACTTAATTTCTGGCATGTACATAGGAACTATATAGAAGAATATTTATGGTAAAAATGAGGAAAAATAGATGAGTGGTTTTGATATGAGGCAGTCCTGAAGTGTGAAAATAGGATTTTAATAAAAAATTGAGGTTTTTCCTTAATTTCTCAAAGGAACGAAGTCGCAAAGACCCAGTTTTCGGCTTGGTAGGAGATCTTGGGGACATCTAACATTATGTTGAATTTTGGATTCCTAGGTCTTACGGTTTTAAAACGTGCCACATCTACGGACGGACGGACGGACGGACGGACGGACGGACGGACGGACAGACGGACGGACGACGGACAATGGACCACGACTATAGCTCAGATGACTTATAGTCAGCTGAGCTAAAAATGAGGAAAGATATTTGGTCACTTAAGACCAAAAGTGTTAAAGGTAGGACATTCTTTTCAGTAATACTACTTTAAATAATCAAAATTTAATTGTATACCAAAAATTAGATCAAAATCTGTTAAATTTTTTTAAATATTGGCCAAAAATATAAAATTGGTACCTTAAATTTTGCCCAAGTTTGACCATGGCAAGTTTTTTTCCTGTAACTGCTGTGGATTTAATTTTCAAAGCATGTTTTTGTTACCATTTCAACTGTTAAAACAAAAAATTTGAAACCAGTTGATCAAAAACTGTAGATTTTATTCAAGTTTTCAAGCACCATGTCACATATTGTTTATACAAGCTAGTGTTATGCAGTTTACTAGATCTCAGCTCCCCAGCTTCAGCTCTAAGTTCCTTAAATTTTGCATACAGTTTGATGTCCCCCAAATCCTCTACCATACTAAAAGTTTGGTCACTAGGACTGCATTCCTTCGAGATATTAAGAAAAAACTTCATTTTTCCATTAAAAACCCATTGTTACACTTTAAGATTGCCTAATATCAAAACCACTGATCTGACTTTGATCATTTATAATATACATATTTTTCTATACATTGGCTATGCATATGCCAGAAATGATGTCAGTATTGTGTAATTGTTTTAAGTTCTAGGCCCAAACATAATGCACTTTGTAAAAAATCAGGAAATATATTTACTCTCTTAACATGAAAATTGCTGAAGGTAGAGATTTTTTGCCAGGGATATACATTATTTAATCAAGATTCAATTGTATTCCCAAAATTAGTTCTGAATTTTTCAAATTTTATAAGTTATAAGCATAAATATACAATCAGTACCTTAGATTTTGCCCAACTTTGGCCATGGCATGTTTTTTCCCTGTAAGCACTGTTGATTTAATTTTCATATCTTGCACACATAAGGATTTTAGCTTCTAAATTCTGAAGTTATAAAAGGAATTGGTGAAAAACAAGTTTTTATGAAAGTTTTTATGAGACCATATCACACCTTGGCTGTACTGAAGCCCCACTTTTATGTCCCCACATTGACCTTTCAGGCCAATTATGCAAGCTTGAAGCGAGGCACTCTGCAGCCAGCCAGCTCCTGGGTGGCTTCAACTGGATCTAACTGTCCAACCCCCTTCCACTAGTATTTGTTTAGGCCATAAACATAACAATAAACTTTTTTTTTTAATTCTTGGTTTATGATAAGAACTTAAAAAAAAATAAATGGAAAAGGAATTTATAGATAATGAGTTACAGGGGAATACCTTGCAATTACTGATCATTCATGGATCTTCCATGGATGGCCAAAATTGTATTTCAAATGATACCATGCAGTCACCATTGGGTATTTTTTATTTCAACCATAAAATGAAAAATAAATAATTAAAATAAATTGTTGTTTACTATTAGGGATTATATGAAGCAAGATAATGATAGACAAGGATGCAGTTGATTATATTAAATTAATCTAAATTTCCAGGTCTTTTCCAGGTGTTTAACTTGTTGGTTTATATTTATTACAAAATTAAAATAATAAATAAATATGTCAAAAATTTAAAATATTACTCAGACAAGTGCTCATTAAAGATTTTAATTTGTTTGACTTATAACTTATGGTTGTATCAGTTGTTACATGATACTGGCTAAATAATCAAAATTTATATTGCTGGTCCTTTATTTCAGTTCATAAAATTAAACATTCCCAACTCCAGTTTGCTCCTGGTATAATATATTGGGTGTTTTGATCCTTGGATTAATTTTAACACATATTAGTTTTATACCTGAGAATACTTTTCTTTTTTTCCTGATACCATTTAAAAAAATATAAATATTCAAATTTTTCCTGTTAGTGCTGTGGATTTAATTTTCACAGCATGTACACATTAACATTTCATCTGTTAAAATCTGAAATTTGAAACCAATTGATCAAAAACTGTAGATTTCATTCAGGTTTCCAGGTACCATGTCTTCATTGTTAACATCAGATCAGTATAAATGCAGTGTACTGGGCAGTTACATAACACCTTCAGGTCTGACCTACTGCCACTGTAAGTGTCTGGGTCAGGCTGGGTCAGGCAGTAATTACCAGAGAGCCTCTCTTTCTCTCTTTCTCTCTCTCTCCTCTGCTTTTTCTCTTTCTTTCTCCATCTTTCTTTCTCTCTCTCTCTCCCTAATTGCCTCCCTTCCTCCCTCCATCCCATTCTGTTGACAGGTACTTTAAACTAGATACATTAGCTATAAATGTTGATGCAATTTAGAAATGTGAATTAACTGAAATATTCACAATCACATATATGTTATACTGTAAATTTATAGTAACATTTGGAAGCTTGGATTAAAATTATGTAATAAAAAAAAAGAAATAAATGCAAATATTGTTAATTTTTTCGTGGCTCAGTAGAATGGGGAAAAAAATTATTTGCTTTGTTTCTCCATCTTTCTGTCTGTTTTAAATATTTAATGTTCATGTTCATAAATGTTTTTTTATAAGCACTGTTGAATTAAATTTCATATCCTGTATGTATATGCAAGGGTGTTGTAACTCTCACCATCCCCTTCTTCATCCCACTGAGGCTTGGCTCCTTGGCACTGTGAACAATAGTTCTATGGCTATAGCATAAAATTTAATAATTAAAGAAAATATCTACAGAGAGACAGAGGCGTTATAACTCTGATCATAACACAACACCCCCACCCCCCCATATCAAGTCATTGTACCTGTGGAATGGGGACGTCATGGCAACTGTATACATATCATAAAATTGATAAAAAAGGTTTACCAAATAAATTGAATCTCATCAGACAAATGTGTAAACTGTTGAACTGTCAACAGCTTATCAAAAAGGTAACCAATGGAAAAAATACCAAAAGTGGGTTTACTTTGCACAAAATAAATGTGGGTTCACAGGCAGAAAATATTGAAATTCATAAAAATAAAAATCTGGGTTCACTAGCGGAGTGTCTGTTAGGCACTTATTTTTTTTGCCTAAAATGTGGGTTCAGCCCCCTGAAGTTCATCACTGTATAATGCACCTATTACCATGATATTTCTCCGTCCATGTATGGTTTCAGTAGCTGATATCCTGCTAACTCATTGTACTACAAAATTGTGTGTATATATGGATGGGACACTTCTGTACTTCAGCATTCAAGCAGATTTCTTTAAGACTACAAAACATTTTCATGAAGGTCCATAAATGTATGTAAAATTTGGGTAATTTTGAGACCTGTATTTAATGCATAGATTCTACTTTACAGATGTGTTAAGATAAAATTGCTGTGGCACATGTCACTGTCAGTATCAATATGGATGGGACAATGCCGCAATTAAATCCTTTTATATACTAGATTATCATAAAGTATCAAGTAGAAGAATCAGTTTTTTTAGATGGTAGATTGAAAAACTGGGATTTTTTTTTGTACATGTCAGATTGGATTACAGACCATGTTATTGGGTAACAAATTTTCTGGCTTTTCCTTGATATGTTAAGTTTTACCTAGAAACAAATCAAATGTTCCCACACCTTGAATTTGTATGTGTATACTGGTAGTATTGTTGAATATCTTTGAACCAAAACATGTTTCCAGAAACTCTCGGTACATCACTAGTTATCATAGCTGTAACATATCCATAGAAGTGTATAAATAGGGTCTTTTGTTAATGTTATTTATTATTATGTCTGTATTTTATGTTTTAAATTCAGTCTTTAACAATCTAGCTGCATATAGTAAAGGTCATTTGCTCTCACTTATGTGTTAAATATGCAGTAAATTGTGCTAGAAATCAATAGTGGTGGTGGTTGAACTTTACAGAGTTAATACAGTACTTATATACATGTATCTGGAAGATCATGTGAATATCCTTACTATACTGATTATAACAACGAAGCAACATGTTACTAATATCCAAGAACATTTGAATTTTAATTATGTAAATTATAAACGGTAGCTTGCAGTATTTAATAATATTTCTGAAGGGGAGAGGGAAACCAAGGTGTATTTTACCTGTTAATTTGGTGTTCTTATGATGAGGCATGATCCGTCCAGATATCTGAATGCTCAAGTGTATTTAGGTTTACGTAGTGTGTATATTAATGCATAACAGTAGCTGATAATGCAGAAATAAAATGACCAACCCTTTTTATCCTTTTGTGAGATATATTTAATACCCAATAAATTTTGTACAAAATATACAGTGTATGAGAGTTCTCATTTCAACTGTGCCTTGCTCACATTGTGAAATACCAAAAGTTAAAGCAACTTGCGTATGAAATACACTTTCATTTATAGGTATTTAAAGATAGATTATCATCTAATACAGGGGAACAAGAAACTAACTGCAAGCAGAAATATTATAAATTATGACCTAAGGCATGGTTTATCCTCACAGATAAGATAACAGAAAATATATACAATGGGAGCCTGAAAAGAGCCCCAAGTATGTACATACAAATATTCAATGTGCAGTACAGCAGATAAGGTACAAGAAATATACCTGTCTGTCACAGGAAAGGTATGGTCAGAGAATGCCAACTTGAGAATTTGTTTACGCTATGAAGATTCTTTACATGTAACAGTATAAAACCATCTGACAGTTATAAACAATGCTGACATAACTTGGTACAACTCATATCTACATGAATATGTAGGAAATATTACAATCCTATACAGTAACAGGACATCAAAAGATGAAAAACATGCAAGCAAATATAATCACATATTCCTGAATAATCTTCACCATCATATCTACAACAAAACAAGATTGATAATTTACATAATTGATAATTTACAAATTTCCATTAATATGCCGAAAGAAAAAAATTATGTTACAGTGAATCAACTATTTCGCAGCTGGGACAATATTTCACCAGAAGTCTTGAGCAATATTTGCCACTGACTGCTGTAAACATTGAAATAATATATCATTTAAAATTCTAACGGTGTTCAAATCATTCAAACTTTCACGACACATCAATCTAAACCTTGATAGAGCCCATCAAAATGGTTACACTTTGTTAATGCTGAAAGATATATCAACAGACCTTCTTTATTGTAAATAAACCTGCTGTTCTGCTCTACCAGTATATCACTACATCTTGTTTTAAATGCCTCATAGTTTTGTTGCATATCTTTGACTTTCATTTATAGTTCAGTTTGACATTCATTACAGGTACTTTTTCAAATGCTCACTAACAGCAGGGTCTGGAAGTGTTACACCTTCCAGTTTACCTGGGACATGGAAACTCAAAGATATTTTTTGTATGAGTTACCTTACGGATTACATACAAGAGCTGCATTTATCTTCCTAACTCCTTTCCAGAAACAACTGTCCTAAAACCTGTTAACTCTATCAGACCTGTACACAAATGACACTATATTTACATATGACATAAAGAATAGCACCACCTATTTAATAACAAATTTCACATTTACAATTCTATTTAACAGCAGAATTTTACATATCAAACACCAACCAATTCCAACATACCCATGTACACATGAATAAACGTGATAATGCAGGAAGCTCCTATTGATAATTATTGCTGGGGTTAATACTCCTTACAAACATATTGCTGCTTCCCAGGGGATAATAGGCCAAAGACATGCGGCACTTTCCATCTTTTAACAGAGAGTTCTAAAACAACATTCTAAAACAGGTTATTTTTGCAGAATTCTATTTCAGCAAACACCCACACCTGACTGATAATTCACAAGCTGTTCATTTATTTGCAAACTGACAGTTAAGCAGATGTAATTTCCTGTTGACAGTATGCTGTTACCAGATGTCTCATATTTTACACTGTCATATATGGATGAAATATCAACATTAATGGTTATAATGTTCCTGTGCTACTGAAGTGACAATATCATATAAAATGACTTGCAGGTGGCATGATTATAATAATATTAGGTAGACTGTAGCATCATAATTCTTGGTCCAGCAAGTTACTTTTGCCAATATGTAATTTTGGCAAATACTGAGAACACTCCCGTTTATGAAGAAAATGCCCTAAAATTTCCTGTTTACAGAAATGCTGAATAATACCATGGAATGTTAGTTAATGTAGCTCTATCTCCAGACACACAGTTCATACACAGCTGTACATTTAGGCATGCCTGGCTCAGGCTGAGTTGTACTAGAACAGCATGTCAGACTTCCACTGATGTTCATACCATCTTGACTTCCCCGCTCGGACTGATATGCAGTAGTTTGAGGGCCCTGAGTACCTGAAAAAGAACAAGCAAACAAATTAATACATTTTTAGCTCAGCTGACTTTCAGTCATGCTGGGCTATAGCGATGGGTCTTTGTTCGGCGTCCTTCCGTCTGTCCGTCCGGCCGGCCGTCCGTTAGCAGGGCACAAATCATAACCGTAGGGGCTAGGGCCATGAACCCTATGCAGTCTTAGAGGTTATAAAAAGATCTCCTTGCAAACCTGAAATTAGGTCACTGCGACCTATATTCTCGAAGTTATGGGGTGTGTTTGCACCCCCCAGAAATAACTCTTTGTGACAAAATTTTCATCCCAAACCTTCCATCTTTCACATACAGCTCACCTACCAACAGGGGAAGAACCATAATTTTTTTTTAGGTCCAAAGGTCAAGGTCACAGGAGCCTCTTCTTTGAAAAGCCTGTGGATGCATTTTAAGCCAACCCTTTCATCCCAATTCTTTGATCTTTCACATATAGCTCACCTACTAAGTTGGAGAAAAATCCTATAGATTTTGAGGTCACAAGGTCAAAGGTCAGGGTCACAGGATCCACTTCTTTGAGAGGTAGTAGACACATTTCAAGCTAGACTTTTCATTCCAAATCTTCCAGCACTGATATCGCTTCTCTGCCAACAGGGGAAAAGACCTGTTGATTTTGAGGTCAAAGGTCAAGTTCACAGCACCCACTTCTTGCGTGGAGTCATTTCCAGGCAAACTTTTCAATCTGTACCTTCCATCTGTCATATATGGCTGACCTACCAATAAGGGAAGAAGCCTATTGATGTTGAGGTCAAAAAGTCAAAGGTCAAGGTCACAATATTTAATTGTTCTAAATGCTTGTGAGCATATTTCAAGTGTAACTGTTCAACCCAAACCTTCAGTCTTTCACATATGCCACATCTATGCATCACTCAGTTTGACTCAAACTTCATATTTATGGGTCTTTTTGCTTGAATAAATAACTTATTGATTTTGGGGTCAGCTGGTCAGCAGGTTAAAGGTTGCAGGTCAAAGTTATTCACCCATTGGTTGCCAAGTAATTACACCAGATTTAAGTGGTCAGTAGTTACCCATCATTTAGAAAGAATCCAGTTGATATATGGGCAAAAGGCCAAGGTCATAGGTCAGGGATGTTCACAATTACTTATTTTATAGACCATCTCTATTTTTCTTGTATATATAACCATCCCACTCCAGCTGGTACATCTCCCTGTGTGGCTGTAATTGTGAGTGACACTGGTGACATATGACTCCCTTTTGTATCAGCCTATTAAGTGATAAGGCTCAGTGATAAGTACCTCGTTACTTCATAACAAAAACACTGTTGTCAGAATTCTTCAGCCAGGCATTAAGACTATGAGAGTATAGTATTAAGGTTTAGCTACTGACTTATAAGATGATGGGAACATTTTGCAGTTTATTTTATGGAATCCTAACAATAAACTTAGTTTCCTAGATATCTGAATATTTTAATATATATCACCACATATAAAAGCAAGTGTTTGTTCTCATAATATGTGGATGTGTACCTTTATTTAGGATGGCTTTTTGTTTTATTTCAAGACTCTTAGTCATGCTTTCTGCATTTCTTTTCTTTCAGGTTTGGCAGTTTACCTACCCTGCTGACCCCATTGAAAAGCAGAGTGATAATAAAAAATATTGGACTTACACTTTTTACAAGTGCATATCTATAAATCTGATATGAGGGCCTGGACATGCCTTTTGAATTATTTTGGGCATTCATTACTGGATAATTTGCCCCAAGTTTGGTCTCTTATTGGAGAATGTGGGATATCAAATGTCATACTTGTCAGAAATCCATTATGTCTGCCAGTTAGCCACCTTAGAAATTCTTTCTTCAGGGCAGTTTCAGTAATTTTTCTTTAATGTTTGGTCAAATTTAGAGAATGTTTGTTGTCTGATTTCAGACTTGTCAGAAGTCCAATATGGCCACCAGGCAACCATCTTTTAATTCCTTTTGATCATATTATCTCAAGAACAGTTAAAGTGAATGCAGTTGGATGTATATTTATGTAATCTTGTAAAGGATTGGGTCAAATATTTCTGAATAAATATTACCATCATTTATAAAAGTGCAGTACAGTTGGCTTGTATTGAATAACAAGGGACCCATGGGTCACGGCGCTCAGCTGATCGTGATTGGACTATAAATGTTTCTCCACTGTGATACTATATCGAGTCGATAAAGCTTATGAATATCATGTACATGTTGGGCTATTATAAAGGAATGTAATGTAATATGTGAGTAAATGATAAATGAAATTACCTGACTGATAGATTAATAGAGTCAAATAAAGTGGTTTATTTTTTATTTATTTAGGAGGGGTTGAAAATTGTGATATATTTGAGCAAATATGAATGCAATGACAGCAGCAATAAGCAGTAGTAGAATGATGATAAGGCTATTTGTTGAAGGATCTAAAGTGTATGGTAGTCTGCAAGCGTTCAATTTGACAGATATGATGTTATGATTAACTATGCTGATGAAGTGATTTATGAATATGTGACTGTATGACACAATATCTCTTTAGTCTTGACAAGGTACATTATTGTGATGCCCACTATGTCTACATATTACACAATATTGACATAATTTCTGGCTATGGACGAATAGTTATACAAAATATTAAAGTATGAATATATCTGATTCATCTTGTTCTTGCTTACTGAGGCTGACTTTGGGATGGGGTTCGGAGAAGGGAGAAGTGAGGGCAGCACGAAGGTGGATGTAGAAATATTCTATTGTAATGTTTTTCATTTATATAAGAATATGAAAAGCTAAGAGGAAAGGGGCCCTCCTACTTGGTTATAGTAAAGTTCTAAATATATGATTGCAAACTAATACTCTGACAAGACTGTCATGAAGAAAAACAGTAAAAGTTTTGAGATACTGTGTTGCATACGAAAATTTACAGATGGACAGGCAAGTGGACAGAATGGACTAATACCTTTATTTCACTTTCAAGAGAATAATGCATTTAAGTTTATATATAATCCTATTTTTTTAAGCAGATCCACTTTTTCCAGTTAAGAAGTTTTTATCTGAATCATTTTTTTATTAACAGGTTTATAAATTTTTAATTAAAAAACCTGAAAATATAAGTTAAAATATTAGAATTGTTGCAAAAGTTGCAATCATTATATGTACAGAGTAAAAAACATTGGGTCATATTATGCATACACATATATTTTATTATTTTTAAATCATAAATGTTTAAACTGATTTTTAAAAGAAAATAATGCCACAACATGGCATCTACAAGAATATTCCTTGAATCACTATTAAAAAGTTTTGCACATTGGAGTTTTCAGGATATGCTTAATTTTATTCACCAAAATAAAATAAAAGTAAATTTGATAAAATAAAACATCTTTTCAAATAAAGTATACACACTGTTGGTTAAATGAGGGACAAACAATATCATTGTGCTAATTACTATCCCAGTTTTAATTAATTACTGGAATTAATAGTCAATTTCACACCTGGTGAAGTTTTTACTCTTCTGAAGTAAGGAATTACTTATCTCATGAACATCCACACTTTCACAGCAATACACCACTTTGTGGACACAATTAAATGTACACTTTAATCATTGTAACCCTGGTGGTTCAATACAAAATCTAAAATGTAGCATGTCCAAGAATAAAATAAAATACAGAAAAATTATAACATTCATCTAGTTTATGCACCAGCTGGGGGGGATGAGTGCAGGGCACAGGGGAAGCCTGCTAGTAGTGGCCAAGCTGGGCCAAGGTAAGCTGCCTGGGGTGGGTTACATAATGCAAGTGAAGGCTGTACTACTAGGTGGGCTAGATGTAAACAACACTTGACATGGTGTATGAAAACATGAATAAAAGCTATTCATTCCAATCAATTTCTTTTGAAAGTTCAGATTTTAAAAGATTAAATCCTTATGCATATATGCTGGGAAAATTAAATCAACAGTGCCAAAGTTGGACAAAATTTAAGGTATTGATTTTTTTATTTATGCTAATAACTTGAAAAATTTGCAAAATTCAGATCTAATTTTGGGTAAACAATTGTATCTTGATTAAATAAAGTTATATTCCTGAAAAAAAGTCTCTAGGTTCAGCAATTCTCATGTTAGGTAAATATATTTCCTGATTTTTTAAAAAATTGCATTATGTTTTGGCCTATTACTTCAAAATAATACCCAATACTGACCTAATTTTTGGTATGTTCATAGAAAATGTATAAAAGAATGTGAATACTAAATACGATCAAAAACAGATCAGTGGTTTTGATATTAGGCAGCCTTGAAGTGTAACAATGGCTTTATTTTATGGAAAACAGAGTTTTTTTTTCCTTAATATCTCGAAGGAACAAAGTCCTAATGACCCAATTTTCGGTATGGTAGGAGATTTTGGGGACATCTAAAATTATGTCAACAGCCTGGGGAGCATAGAGATGTGCACTGAATGACCTACAGTCATCAAAGTGGACTGCTTGACAATGTAAGGGAATACAACAAGAGCCTCCAAAAAAATTCAATAACTAGCCTAATTTTGCAGCTTTTATTTTCAAATTTCAGATTTTAACAGATTAAATCCTTATGTATACATGGTGTGAAAATTAAATCCACAGTACTAACAGGAAAAAAAACGTGCCATGGCCAAAGTTGGGCAAAATTTAAGGTACCAATTTTATATTTTTGCCAATATTTAAAAAAATTTAACAAATTTTGATCTAATTTTTTGTATACAATTAAATTTTGATTAATAAAAGTTGTATTACTGGAAAAAAGTCTACCAATTTACACAAAAGATGGGACATGGGTTTGAGGATTGTTCTTTTAAATTTTGGTGCAGATCTGGACAAAAGGGCAGATCTCGTAGATTGTTTTACATTGGCAAACATGATGCACTCCATTTAATTTAGTGCCATTATAGTTGCCACTATACTCTATATGTTGTACAGCATAGGAAGAATTCTAAAAAAACAAGTGACCCATGGGTCATGATGCTCAGCTGCCAAGCATGACCTGTGACATCATGGACTGAGATTCACAACTTCCAGTCAAATTTTGAAGAACCAATTTGCCAATTTGTTGAAAATTTTCTATGACAACAGAAATATATATCACCTATGTCTGGTTAAAACACAGTGAATTGATGGTCTGAGGAAAATGCATGATTGTTAAGCTATCAGGAACTATTCCAACAGCTTGCTTGAAACCTGTCAGTCTAAAAAGGAACACCACAAAGGGCAAATATAAGATCAAAATATATAGCAAAAATCAAGGAAATACATGCAAGAATTATTGAGAAACAGGTGCTTCTGTATGAATTTTTATTCAATACAAGCCAACTGTACTGCACTTTTATAAATGATGGTAATATTTATTCAGAAATATTTGACCCAATCCTTTACAAGATTACATAAATATACATCCAACTGCATTCACTTTAACTGTTCTTGAGATAATATGATCAAAAGGAATTAAAAGATGGTTGCCTGGTGGCCATATTGGACTTCTGACAAGTCTGAAATCAGACAACAAACATTCTCTAAATCGGACCAAACATTAAAGAAAAATTACTGAAACTGCACTGAAGAAAGAATTTCTAAGGTGGCTAACTGGCAGACATAATGGATTTCTGACAAGTATGATATTTGATATCCCACATTCTCCAATAAGAGACCAAACTTGGGGCAAATTATCCAGTAATGAATGCCCAAAATAATTCAAAAGGCATGTCCAGGCCCTCATATCAGATTTATAGATATGCAATTGTAAAAAGTGTAAGTCCAATATTTTTTATTATCACTCTGCTTTCAATGGGGTCAGCAGGGTAGGTAAACTGCCAAACCTGAAAGAAAAGAAATGCAGAAAGCATGACTAAGAGTCTTGAAATAAAACAAAAAGCCATCCTAAATCAAGGTACACATCCACATATTATGAGAACAAACACTTGCTTTTATATGTGGTGATATATATTAAAATATTCAGATATCTAGGAAACTAAGTTTATTGCTAGGATTCCATAAAATAAACTGCAAAATGTTCCCATCATCTTATAAATCAGTAGCTAAACCTTAATACTATACTCTCATAGTCTTAATGCCTGGCTGAAGCATTCTGACAACAGTGTTTTTGTTATGAAGTAACGAGGTACTTATCACTGAGCCTTATCACTTAATAGGCTGATACAAAAGGGAGTCATATGTCACCAGTGTCACTCACAATTACAGCCACACAGGGAGATGTACCAGCTGGAGTGGGATGGTTATATATACAAGAAAAATAGAGATGGTCTATAAAATAAGTAATTGTGAACATCCCTGACCTATCACCTTGGCCTTTTGCCCATATATCAACTGGATTCTTTCTAAATGATGGGTAACTACTAACCACTTAAATCTGGTGTAATTACTTGGCAACCAATGGGTGAATAACTTTGACCTGCAACCTTTAACCTGCTGACCAGCTGACCCCAAAATCAATAAATTATTTATTCAAGCAAAAAGACCCATAAATATGAAGTGTGAGTCAAACTGAGTGATGCATAGATGTGGCATATGTGAAAGACTGAAGGTTTGGGTTGAACAGTTACACCTGAAATATGCTCACAAGCATTTAGAACAATTAAATATTGTGACCTTGACCTTTGACTTTTTGACCTCAACATCAATAGGCTTCTTCCCTTATTGGTAAGTAAGCCATATATGACAGATGGAAGGTACAGATTGAAAAGTTTGCCTGAAAATGACTCCACGCAAGAAGTGGGTGCTGTGAACTTGACCTTTGACCTCAAAATCAACAGGTCTTTTCCCCTGTTGGCAGAGAAGCGATATCAGTGCTGGAAGGTTTGGAATGAAAAGTCTAGCTTGAAATGTGTCCACAACCTTTTCAAAGAAGTGGATTCTGTGACCCTGACCTTTGACCTTGTCACCTCAAAATCTATAGGATTCTTCTCCAACTTAGTAGGTGAGCTATATGTGAAAAATCAAAGAATTGGGATGAAAGGGTTGGCTTAAAATGCATCCACAGGCTTTTCAAAGAAGAGGCTCCTGTGACCTTGACCTTTGACCTTTTGACCTCAAAAAAATTATGGTTCTTCCCCTGTTGGTAGGTGAGCTGTATGTGAAAGATGGAAGGTTTGGGATGAAAATTTTGTCACAAAGAGTTATTTCTGGGGGGTGCAAACACACCCCATAACTTCGAGAATATAGGTTGCAGTGACCTAATTTCAGGTTTGCAAGGAGATCTTTTTATAACCTCTAAGACTGCATAGGGTTCATGGCCCTAGCCCCTACGGTTACGATTTGTGCCCTGCTAACGGACGGACGGACGGCCGGCCGGCCGGACAGACGGAAGGACGACGGACAAAGACCCATCGCTATAGCCCAGCATGACTGAAAGTCAGCTGGGCTAAAAATAACTGTCATATGTAGGGATCTGCTTGGTCCTGTGACTTGACACTATGGACAAATATTTTTGGCCTTACCTTTAATTTGGCCTCTCCTGTTTGTCCTGTTACTCTCAGACCCATCTTGTACATGTCTTTAGCTGTCAGGGGTTCACTACAACATCAAATCAGGCTCAACTGAGTTTAATAAACTTTCAGGTAATATTTCTTTTAAGCATAATTATTACTTAATCAATACAGTCTAACTTTCATTAAAATTAAACAATTAAGTGCTTGACAAAACAATTTAAAACTAGAATGGCCCTCAGCTGAGAATAATAACTGCCAAGGTAAAGTAACCCTGCTGACCCTACTAGATGTACCCTTTATCTGGATCTGCATACTGATTTAATGTGATCTTCACTGACCCATTTCTGATACATCTGAAAATATCTGAGGAAATCTGTCCAGTAGTTTCATAAAATTTATCATTAAAGAAACCAAAAAAAAAGAAAGAAACCAAGGTGAAATCCTTACTAAGGTACCTATTACTACCTACTATACCATGCCAAGCTGGATAAATATCTCAGTAAATGGGTTATTGTAAAACATACCTGTTTCCATCTTCTTTGAAGTGTTTCCATAATGTTCTGTACACCTGTAATGTACAGAGAAAATATTTATATATAATTGTATGTAAGTTATGTGGTAAAAATTAGATATGACTATTATAATTCAGAAAAGGTCATTTTCCTCAAACTTTCCTTCAAAAATTCTTTCTTGAAACAAACCAAACTGTGTCATGAAATATCCTGTTTATAACAAATAATAAAAAGTCCTGCAACATTAATGTTTTCTAAATTTACTGGGTTTGACTGAGAAATCACCAGTAATTTTTAATCAGGCATGTAAGTATCAGAAGCCTTCGCTGGGAGTAACAACATGTTGCTAATATCTTTGTTAACATGTTTACATCTGCTAGTTTCACTCTGCCCCTGATATGTGTTGATACTTACATTGTTTACATCTGCTAATTTCACTCTGCCCCTGATGAGTGTAGATACAGAATCAAACTCCATGTCTGTAATTTCCTCAAAGACTCCTGAATCTGCTGACCTGCTTAATCTCCCTGCAAAGTTAAAAGCCTGTGTCAAGTATCATGCTAATACAGGTCACATGATAACTGATATTATATTCCTTGTATATTTTATTTAAATATTTATGACAATGTAGTTCTTTGTGTCTGTGACCAGTTACCTTGAGAATCATAAGTGGAATTGAGATGCAGTGATAAAAATAATTTTTCTTTGAGAGTTTTACAGCATTTATAAGAGTTTAAAGTGAGCTAGTTATAGTTTCAGTATTATTCTAGTTAACGGGCACCTTACTTCATGGCACCATATTTGATGAAACCAATTAGCCAATTTATAAGAATATTGCTTAATTTCAGTGGGCGTTCTATGATGGGACAGACCATGATAATAATCCATGTTCACATTCCCTTACTTCTAGTTTTTGGCCCTTTTGGCTTGGTGAGTGTGGGAGACTTGGGTTTGCTGGATGCTGCCTTGCTTGTTTGCGTGCTCTCCGTTGAACTGACCACGTAGGTGTGACCTTCCTCAGCCTCCTCGTGATCAGGGCACGGGGACAGCAGTTCTGCAGGACTCGTTGGTGTCTCAGGCTCCTTTATACCTAGCATGTCTTTGACTTTCTCTAGTTCTGCAGGAGGTTCAATCTGCGTCAAAGATATCACTAATCATGTCAGACTTTGTTTAAAATGAAACTGAGATTTAAGCAAACCAGAATAGACCTCAAGAAAGGGTTCATCACAAGCTGGTTTAAATATGCTCTCAATGCATGTGCAAACTCTGTTACAAAATTCCTGCAAACCTTGCATATTCATAAATGAAAGCTGGCAGCATGTTGAATTCCTTTTATCTGAACTGTTACTATATTTACATTATAAAGAGTCACCTGCAATAGTTACATGCCAACAAAATAATGGATAAATTCAGTCACAAGTATTGATTTCTGCAAAAATTATAGTTTATGGTATACCTTTTTTGCAAAAAAAAGAATAGAGTTAAAAGTTTTACTTTTACACCAGTAGATGACTGTAGAGTCTTCAGCGAGGCACACAGGTTCATCAGCTCTCCTTTAAAAAAGTCCATGGTGTCCTGTTGTAAGGAGACAAACAAGTGACCCATGGGTCATGACGCTCAGCTGACTAGGAAGAGATTCGCAAAAGGAAATTTTATCATCAGAATGGTAGTATATACCCATTCAACTGAAGCATCAAACAGATTAACCAACAGGCCAAGATTTAGTCTGTATTTATATATCTCAAAAATAGAGAAAAATGTGTAAACTTTTAAAACTAGAATACGGGTAACCGACAAGTGACTACATGTATCTGCCAAAATCGGATAGTGAGGCATGGATTGAGTGGCAAGGGGAAATAGAGTGAGGTATGTTGCAAATTAGCATGGATGTCTGCAGCCTAAATGTGTATGTAGGTTGTGCCACCTACCACAAATCCAGAAAGCTGTCCAAGTTGTATACACCTGCAGAAAAGTCAAACCACTACATGTATATGAGCAATTTTTGCCCATGGCAGACAAACAGACAAACACTGTGCAAAAATCTTTGCAGGTAACCCCTCCAGTTTTGTGTATGATAAAGACCTATGTGAGATCTAAACACATGCACAATTTTGGCCCAATCGGTCAAATGGTTCCTGAGATATGAGCTTGGATGTGTGCAGCGTTAACTAGAATGTAGGTGGCGCAACCTGTCATAAAATCAAGAAAGCTGTCCACGATGTATAAACCTGCAAAATTTTAGGCAGTTATGTCGAACCAATACAGAGAAATGAGTGATTTTAGGCCACGGCAGACTAACAGACAGAAGCTGTGCAAACATTGTTACAGGTGGCGCCACCATTTTTTGTGTATGTTACAGAGCTATCAAAGGGCTACATTTGTATAAATTTTATTTCCTGATCGGTCAAACGGTTCCCGAGATATAAGCTTGGATGTCATCAGCGTGAACGTGAACATAGGTGGCGCCACCTGTCATAAAATCAAGAAAGCTATCCTGGATGTATACGCATGACGAATTTCAGGTGAATTAGTCAATTCACTGCAGAGATATGAGTGATTTTAACCCAAGGCAGATGAACAGATGGACACTGTGCAAACATGGTTACAGGTGGCGCCACCATTTTTTGTGTATGTTATAAAGCAATCCAAGGGCTACATTTGTATCAATTTTATTTCCTGATCGGTCAAACGGTTCCCAAGATATGAGGGTTTATGAGTGGAAACAGACCCACAAATGGACACTGGATAGAGAGGAAAGGTCAGAGGTCAACACAAATTGGTTAGGCACCAGTTCACATGTGACCCGATAATAGGTGTAAGTTTGGGAAAAAATCGGTCCATTAGTCTCCGAGGAGCTCTCTGGAAACGAACGCCGCGGCGGCGGAGGAACTCGGTCAAAAACATAGTATCCGCAAAACTTCGTTTTGGCGGATACAAAAATACAGGTGGCTCCACCAGTCTGCAGAAACTAATAAAAACACTTAATGGTCAATATCCATGCAAAAAATCATGGTGATCTCTGCATTAGTTGTTCAGATACTTCAGTTTTTGTATCAAATTGTCCATTATTCTGAGGGATACTTCGGAGTCCTATAGCTTGAAGGATATGGGTAACAGAGACCTAATTTCAAGTTTCCACAGGCACCTTTCATGGGCCTCCTTGCATGACAAGAATGAAGATTCTAAGTCCAGTTGTTGCGATTTGTACCCTGTTGACAGATAACCACATCTTTAAAGGTCTCAAAAAAAAGAAAAAAATTCGTAAAAATTTGAAAAAAAAATAGAGGTGGCACACCCAGTCTGCAGAAACTGATGGAACAGCTCATGATCAATATGTATGCCGAAAATCATGACCATCAGTGTTGTAGTTATTGAAATACTGCAGTTTTTGTATCAAATTTTCCATTATTCGGGTGGGGGGGTATTTTGGACCCATACAGCTTTAAGAATATGGGTAACAGAGACCTAATTTCAAGTTTCCATGGAGACTTTTCATGGGTCTCCCTGTGTGTCAAGAATGAAGATTCTTGGTCCAGTTTTTATGATTTGTGCCCTGTTAACAGATGTTCATATCTTTAAGGTCTCAAAAATACAGAAAAATTTCGTAAAAAAAAAACGAACAAATACAGGTGGTGCCACCAGTCTGCAGAAACTTATGAAACACTCCATGATCAATATCCATGCAAACAATTATGGTTATCTCTGCATTAGTTGTTCAGATACTTTAGCTTTTGTATCAAATTTTCCATTATTCTGAGCTGTACTTTGGAGTGCCATAGCTCAAAGGATATGGGTAACAGAGACCAAATTTCATGTTTCCATGGAGACTTATCATGGGTCTCCCTGTGTGTCAAGAACGAAGATTCTAGGTCCAGTCGTTACGATTTGTACCCTGTTGACAGATAACTACATCCTTAAAGGACTCAAAAATGGAGAAAACAATTCATGAACATTGAAAAATACAGGTGGCGCCACCAGTCTGCACAAACTGATGAAACATCTCATGATCAATATGTATGTCGAAAATCATGACCATCAGTGATGTAGTTAATGAGATATTGAAGTTTTTGTATGAAATTTTTTACTATTCTGGGGGGTAATTTTGGGCCCCATAGCTCGAAGGATATGGGTAACAGAGACCTAATTTCAAGTTTCCATGGAGACTTTTCATGGGTCTCCCTGTGTGTCAAGAATGAAGATTCTTGGTCCAGTTTTTATGATTTGTGCCCTGTTAACAGATGTTCATATCTTTATAGGTCTCAAAAATACACAAAAATTTCGTAAAAAAAAACGAACAAATACAGGTGGTGCCACCAGTCTGCAGAAACTTATGAAACACTCCATGATCAATATCCATGCAAACAATTATGGTTATCTCTGCATTAGTTGTTCAGATACTTTAGCTTTTGTATCAAATTTTCCATTATTCTGAGCTGTACTTTGGAGTGCCATAGCTCAAAGGATATGGGTAACAGAGACCAAATTTCAGGTTTCCATGGAGACTTATCATGGGTCTCCCTGTGTGTCAAGAACGAAGATTCTAGGTCCAGTCGTTACGATTTGTACCCTGTTGACAGATAACTACATCCTTAAAGGTCTCAAAAATGGAGAAAACAATTCGTGAACATTGAAAAATACAGGTGGCGCCACCAGTCTGCACAAACTGATGAAACATCTCATGATCAATATGTATGTCGAAAATCATGACCATCAGTGATGTAGTTAATAAGATATTGAAGTTTTTGTATGAAATTTTTGACTATTCTGGGGGGTAATTTGGGCCCCATAGCTCGAAGGATATGGGTAACAGAGACCTAATTTCTGGTTTCCATGGAGACTTTTCATAGGTCTCTCAGTGTGTCGAAAATGAAGATTCTAGGTCCAGTCGTTACGATTTGTGCCACGCTAACAGATGACAGCATCCTCAAAGGTCTCAAAAATAGAGGAAAAAATCGTAAAAAATCAAACAGTACAGGTGGCGCCACCAGTCTGCAGGAACTGATCGAACATCTCATGATCAATATGTATGCCAAAAATGAAGACCATCAGTGATGTAGTTATTGAGATATTGAAGTTTTTGTATGAAATTTTTTACTATTCTGGGGGGTACTTTGGGGCCCCATAGCTCGAAGGATATGGGTAACAGAGACCTAATTTCTGGTTTCCAAGGAGATTTTTCATGGACCTCTTAGTGTGTCAAGAATTAAGATTCTAAGTCCAGTCTTTATGATTTGTGCCTTGTTAACAGATGTTCACATTTTTAAAGGTCTCAAAAATAGAGAAAAAAATTCGTAAAAAATCGAAAAATACAGGTGGCACCACCAGTCTGCAGGAAGTGATGTAACATCTCATGATCAATATGTATGCCAAAAATCATGACCATCAGTCAAGTAGTTAATGAGATATTGAAGTTTTTGTATGAAATTTTTGACTTTTCTGGGGGGTACTTTGGGGCCACATAGCTCGAAGGATATGGGTAACAGAGACCTAATTTCTGGTTTCCAAGGAGATTTTTTATGGACCTCTCAGAATCCCAAGTTACAAGGTTCTAGGACCAGCGGTTACGATTTGTGCCTGGTTAACGGACGGACAGACGGACAGACGGACAGACGGATAGACGGACAGACGGACAGACGGACGACGGACAAAGAGTGATCGCTGTAGCTCAGATGACTTTCAGTCAGCTGAGCTAAAAAGGTTGATACGCCTTGACATTAAGTATGTTGTTAAACCAGAGAGCAAAACTCTCTGCACTCATAGTTACATAGTACTATGTTTAAGTGTTTTCAGCACATTTATATACTGAAATAGGGAAAAAATGTATGTGGTCAAACTTAAATCACTACCCTGTTACAGTAGCGCAATGACCAAAACAGGAAAACACTGCAAAATGAATTCAAACGTAACCAATCTTTACCTAATCTATTATATGTACAACATTACTGTAGTAGTAGATAACTTTGTCTTGTAAGACCATGGTGGTGCCAGACTAAAAGATATGTCTTTGACCAGTATCTGAGGACATTGAGTCATTCCTATCTAGCAGTCTACTGGTTCAGAGTTACTTATACAAGTTTGTATGCTACATAAAACTGCAGCGAAACTACCACCAGGTTGTACTACAGCAAAATAAAATGGGGTGTTTACCTCTTGTGCCTTTCGTACTGCTTTAACCTCATCAACTATATTAGAATATTCCTTTTTGATGTCCTTGACTTTTGTCACAAGCTGGCTGGGGTTGATCTGAAAGATTCAAGAGGATAACAAACCAAATTATTAACCTAAATTTTTCTATTTACATTGTTCAAATTTTAAGCAGTGACTTAGGGAGATCATCGACATCAGATACAGAGCCATAAATATAAAGCTATGTTTGGGGAGAATTCATAAATATGCAGAAATCAAATTTCATAATAATCTATAACATATTGAGAAATGGTTAAAGGCTTTCATATTTAATTTAGAATATTCAGGATGTTTACCTAATAAATTAGGTTCTCACACAGTTTACTCAGTAATGTGCTTTATATTTTACCTTCAGTCTGAGATGTAGTTACACATTACCACTTTTAATACAATTACCATGCGTTTAATAAAGCCAGTCAGCAACAGCTGTCAATCATAACCATGACTTTATTTAGTGGAGATCTACAGTCTATTGAGCTGTACATTACAAGCCATATAACTTAGAGCAGATGTTTACAGTGACACCACTTACCTGGTCCCCCACACTTTTACTCTGCTCAAACTCCATTTCTATCTTACTAGACAGCAGATCCAGATCTGCCTCAGTCCGCTTGAACTGTAAAATAAAGTATTGTATATGATCAGTGTGTGAGCTGGTTACATTGTATTGTATTTAAAAAGTAAAACATTTCTGACACAATCACCTAAACAATATGCTTTCAAACTATTTTACCCCATTCCTGAAGTTGTGAATTATATTTTAATTTTTGTCTGTTCCTTTATCTGTGTACATAAGATCTTTAATGACAGTGTTATTAGATTATGATACAATGAAAATTTTGCATTTTCTTCCATCTCCAGTTGATTAAATTGTTCATTACAATTTTTTGTTATATGCAGATTTTGATACAAAGCATCGTCAGTCGATGTAGCCCTGGTTCACTGACTGGTTATCCAAAAACATCTGTATTTTTATTATCAAAGGGTCATTAAAACTAATTTAAATAACTTTAAATAACAGCATCATAGTCAATGTTAAGTGATCATTGAAGTGATCATTTTACTGTAACATCTCCCAAGTAATATAAATTGAGAATAACCTAAATACTCGTATTCTCTGTTGTACCAGGTACAATAAATTGAGAATTACCTGAATATTTGTTGTACCAGGTCAGGAAGTTTGTATTCATTTTTTTTAACTGATCATGAATTAGTTATCAATATTACCAAAATTCTTATTTAGGCCACTGCTAATAATTCTTTTTACATCAACTGATATAAAGTAGACACTCTGTAGCTGGGAGAAAAGAGAAAAAATAAAAATAAAATATATAAGATACTAGATAGGGCATATGACTATGATGTGCAAGGGAAAAGTGGAAGTTATTAAGGTCAGTGAAGAACATGATAAAAATATCCAAACAGTTTAGGCTTGAGTGAAAAATGACCTTACAACCTCCTGGTACTGGTATTACACTAATAAGTGAAAGACAGCAGAACTCTATGTGAGAGTAGCTAGCATATTTCATCAGTTTCTAAAAATATCCACTCAGTTTACACTTATAGCAATGACCTTAAAACCTTCGTGGATTGGTATTAACATCAGTAAAAGGCAGCAGAATCAAGCGTACATTTACAGTTCCATGACAATTCATCAAAAGAAACCCTGTCATGTGGCTAAGAGTAGGTCTCTCTGATCTCTCAGCTATGTCACTGTCACTCTCTTAACCAGAACGTTCCCTATACTGACACCAGACATGTGGCTGACAGTGGCTCTCTCTAATCTCTCAGCTATGTCACTGTCACTCTCTGAACCAGAACATTTCCCTATACTGACACCAGACATGTGGCTGACAGTAGGTCTCTCTGATCTCTCAGCTATGTCACTGTCACTCTCTGAACCAGAACAATTCCCTATACTGACACCAGACATGTGGCTGACAGTAGGTCTCTCTGATCTCTCAGCTATGTCACTGTCACTCTCTGAACCAGAACGTTCCCTATACTGACACCAGACATGTGGCTGACAGTAGGTCTCTCTGATCTCTCAGCTATGTCACTGTCACTCTCTGAACCAGAACAATTCCCTATACTGACACCAGACATGTGGCTGACAGTGGCTCTCTCTGATCTCTCAGCTATGTCACTGTCACTCTCTGAACCAGAACAATTCCCTATACTGACACCAGACATGTGGCTGACAGTAGGTCTCTCTGATATCTCAGCTATGTCACTGTCACTCTCTGAACCAGAACGTTCCCTATACTGACACCAGACATGTGGCTGACAGTAGGTCTCTCTGATCTCTCGGCTATGTCACTGTCACTCTCTGAACCAGAACAATTCCCTATACTGACACCAGACATGTGGCTGACAGTAGGTCTCTCTGATATCTCAGCTATGTCACTGTCACTCTCTGAACCAGAACATTTCCCTATACTGAGACCAGACATGTGGCTGACAGTGGCTCTCTCTGATCTCTCAGCTATGTCACTGTCACTCTCTGAACCAGAACAATTCCCTATACTGACACCAGACATGTGGCTGACAGTGGCTCTCTCTGATCTCTCAGCTATGTCACTGTCACTCTCTGAACCAGAACATTTCCCTATACTGACACCAGACATGTGGCTGACAGTGGCTCTCTCTGATCTCTCAGCTATGTCACTGTCACTCTCTGAACCAGAACAATTCCCTATACTGACACCAGACATGTGGCTGACAGTGGCTCTCTCTGATCTCTCAGCTATGTCACTGTCACACTCTGAACCAGAACATTTACCTATACTGACACCAGACATGTGGCTGACAGTGGCTCTCTCTGATCGCTCAGCTATGTCACTGTCACTCTCTGAACCAGAACAATTCCCTATACTGACACCAGACTTGTGGCTGACAGTAGGTCTCTCTGATCTCTCAGCTATGTCACTGTCACTCTCTGAACCAGAACATTTCCCTATACTGACACCAGACATGTGGCTGACAGTGGCTCTCTCTGATCTCTCAGCTATGTCACTGTCACTCTCTGAACCAGAACAATTCCCTATACTGACACCAGACAAGTGGCTGACAGTAGGTCTCTCTGATCTCTCAGCTATGTCACTGTCACTCTCTGAACCAGAACAATTCTCTATACTGACACCAGACATGTGGCTGACAGTGGCTCTCTCTGATCTCTCACCTATGTCACTGTCACTCTCTGAACCAAAACAATTCCCTATACTGACACCAGACATGTGGCTGACAGTGGCTCTCTCTGATCTCTCAGCTATGTCACTGTCACTCTCTGAACCAGAACAATTCCCTATACTGACACCAGACATGTGGCTGACAGTGGCTCTCTCTGATCTCTCAGCTATGTCACTGTCACTCTCTGAACCAGAACAATTCCCTATACTGACACCAGACATGTGGCTGACAGTAGGTCTCTCTGATCTCTCAGCTATGTCATGTCACTCTCTGAACCAGAACAATTCCCTATACTGACACCAGACATGTGGCTGACAGTGGCTCTCTCTGATCTCTCAGCTATGTCACTGTCACTCTCTGAACCAGAACAATTCCCTATACTGACACCAGACATGTGGCTGACAGTGGCTCTCTCTGATCTCTCAGCTATGTCACTGTCACTCTCTGAACCAGAACATTTCCCTATACTGACACCAGACATGTGGCTGACAGTAGGTCTCTCTGATCTCTCAGCTATGTCACTGTCACTCTCTGAACCAGAACAATTCCCTATACTGACACCAGACATGTGGCTGACAGTAGGTCTCTCCGATCTCTCAGCTATGTCACTGTCACTCTCTGAACCAGAACGTTCCCTATACTGACACCAGACATGTGGCTGACAGTAGGTCTCTCTGATCTCTCAGCTATGTCACTGTCACTCTCTGAACCAGAACAATTCCCTATACTGACACCAGACATGTGGCTGACAGTGGCTCTCTCTGATCTCTCAGCTATGTCACTGTCACTCTCTGAACCAGAACAATTCCCTATACTGACACCAGACATGTGGCTGACAGTAGGTCTCTCTGATATCTCAGCTATGTCACTGTCACTCTCTGAACCAGAACGTTCCCTATACTGACACCAGACATGTGGCTGACAGTAGGTCTCTCTGATCTCTCGGCTATGTCACTGTCACTCTCTGAACCAGAACAATTCCCTATACTGACACCAGACATGTGGCTGACAGTAGGTCTCTCTGATATCTCGGCTATGTCACTGTCACTCTCTGAACCAGAACATTTCCCTATACTGAGACCAGACATGTGGCTGACAGTGGCTCTCTCTGATCTCTCAGCTATGTCACTGTCACTCTCTGAACCAGAACAATTCCCTATACTGACACCAGACATGTGGCTGACAGTGGCTCTCTCTGATCTCTCAGCTATGTCACTGTCACTCTCTGAACCAGAACATTTCCCTATACTGACACCAGACATGTGGCTGACAGTGGCTCTCTCTGATCTCTCAGCTATGTCACTGTCTCTTTCTAAACCAGAACAATTCCCTATACTGACACCAGACATGTGGCTGACAGTGGCTCTCTCTGATCTCTCAGCTATGTCACTGTCACACTCTGAACCAGAACATTTCCCTATACTGACACCAGACATGTGGCTGACAGTGGCTCTCTCTGATCGCTCAGCTATGTCACTGTCACTCTCTGAACCAGAACAATTCCCTATACTGACACCAGACTTGTGGCTGACAGTAGGTCTCTCTGATCTCTCAGCTATGTCACTGTCACTCTCTGAACCAGAACATTTCCCTATACTGACACCAGACATGTGGCTGACAGTGGCTCTCTCTGATCTCTCAGCTATGTCACTGTCACTCTCTGAACCAGAACAATTCCCTATACTGACACCAGACAAGTGGCTGACAGTAGGTCTCTCTGATCTCTCAGCTATGTCACTGTCACTCTCTGAACCAGAACAATTCTCTATACTGACACCAGACATGTGGCTGACAGTGGCTCTCTCTGATCTCTCAGCTATGTCACTGTCACTCTCTGAACCAAAACAGTTCCCTATACTGACACCAGACATGTGGCTGACAGTGGCTCTCTCTGATCTCTCAGCTATGTCACTGTCACTCTCTGAACCAGAACAATTCCCTATACTGACACCAGACATGTGGCTGACAGTGGCTTTCTCTGATCTCTCAGCTATGTCACTGTCACTCTCTGAACCAGAACAATTCCCTATACTGACACCAGACATGTGGCTGACAGTAGGTCTCTCTGATCTCTCAGCTATGTCACTGTCACTCTCTGAACCAGAACAATTCCCTATACTGACACCAGACATGTGGCTGACAGTGGCTCTCTCTGATCTCTCAGCTATGTCACTGTCACTCTCTGAACCAGAACAATTCCCTATACTGACACCAGACATGTGGCTGACAGTGGCTCTCTCTGATCTCTCAGCTATGTCACTGTCACTCTCTGAACCAGAACAATTCCCTATACTGACACCAGACATGTGGCTGACAGTAGGTCTCTCTGATCTCTCAGCTATGTCACTGTCACTCTCTGAACCAGAACAATTCCCTATACTGACACCAGACATGTGGCTGACAGTGGCTCTCTCTGATCTCTCAGCTATGTCACTGTCACTCTCTGGACCAGAACAATTCCCTATACTGACACCAGACATGTGGCTGACAGTAGGTCTCTCTGATATCTCAGCTATATCACTGTCACTCTCTGAACCAGAACATTTCCCTATACTGACACCAGACATGTGGCTGACAGTGGCTCTCTCTGATCTCTCAGCTATGTCACTGTCACTCTCTGAACCAGAACATTTCCCTATACTGACACCAGACATGTGGCTGACAGTGGCTCTCTCTGATCTCTCAGCTATGTCACTGTCACTCTCTGAACCAGAACAATTCCCTATACTGACACCAGACATGTGGCTGACAGTAGGTCTCTCTGATCTCTCAGCTATGTCACTGTCACTCTCTGAACCAGAACAATTCCCTATACTGACACCAGACATGTGGCTGACAGTAGGTCTCTCTGATCTCTCAGCTATGTCACTGTCACTCTCTAACCAGAACGTTCCCTATACTGACACCAGACATGTGGCTGACAGTGGCTCTCTCCGATCTCTCAGCTATGTCACTGTCACTCTCTGAACCAGAACAATTCCCTATACTGACACCAGACATGTGGCTGACAGTAGGTCTCTCTGATCTCCCAGCTATGTCACTGTCACTCTCTGAACCAGAACGTTCCCTATACTGACACCAGACATGTGGCTGACAGTGGCTCTCTCTGATCTCTCAGCTATGTCACTGTCACTCTCTGAACCAGAACATTTCCCTATACTGACACCAGACATGTGGCTGACAGGGGCTCTCTCTGATCTCTCAGCTATGTCACTGTCACTCTCTGAACCAGAACAATTTCCTATACTGACACCAGACATGTGGCTGACAGTGGCTCTCTCTGATCTCTCAGCTATGTCACTGTCACTCTCTGAACCAGAACAATTCCCTATACTGACACCAGACATGTGGCTGACAGTAGGTCTCTCTGATCTCTCAGCTATGTCACTGTCACTCTCTGAACCAGAACAATTCCCTATACTGACACCAGACATGTGGCTGACAGTGGCTCTCTCTGATCTCTCAGCTATGTCACTGTCACTCTCTGAACCAGAACAATTCCCTATACTGACACCAGACATGAGGCTGACAGTAGGTTTCTCTGATATCTCAGCTATGTCACTGTCACTCTCTGAACCAGAACAATTCCCTATACTGACACCAGACATGTGGCTGACAGTGGCTCTCTCTGATCTCTCAGCTATGTCACTGTCACTCTCTGAACCAGAACATTTCCCTATACTGACACCAGACATGTGGCTGACAGTGGCTCTCTCTGATCTCCCAGCTATGTCACTGTCACTCTCTGAACCAGAACAATTCCCTATACTAACACCAGACATGTGGCTGACAGTAGGTCTCTCTGATCTCTAAGCTATGTCACTGTCACTCTCTGAACCAGAACAATTCCCTATACTGACACCAGACATGTGGCTGACAGTAGGTCTCTCTGATCTCTCAGCTATGTCACTGTCACTCTCTGAACCAGAACGTTCCCTATACTGACACCAGACATGTGGCTGACAGTAGGTCTCTCTGATCTCTCAGCTATGTCACTGTCACTCTCTAACCAGAACGTTCCCTATACTGACACCAGACATGTGGCTGACAGTGGCTCTCTCTGATCTCTCAGCTATGTCACTGTCACTCTCTGAACCAGAACTTCCCTATACTGACACCAGACATGTGGCTGACAGTGGCTCTCTCTGATCTCTCAGCTATGTCACTGTCACTCTCTGAACCAGAACAATTCCCTATACTGAGACCAGACATGTGGCTGACAGTAGGTCTCTCTGATCTCTCAGCTATGTCACTGTCACTCTCTGAACCAGAACGTTCCCTATACTGACACCAGACATGTGGCTGACAGTGGCTCTCTCTGATCTCTCAGCTATGTCACTGTCACTCTCTGAACCAGAACATTTCCCTATACTGACACCAGACATGTGGCTGACAGTGGCTCTCTCTGATCTCTCAGCTATGTCACTGTCACTCTCTGAACCAGAACAATTCCCTATACTGACACCAGACATGTGGCTGACAGTGGCTCTCTCTGATCTCTCAGCTATGTCACTGTCACTCTAAGAACCAGAACAATTCCCTATACTGACACCAGACATGTGGCTGACAGTGGCTCTCTCTGATCTCCCAGCTATGTCACTGTCACTCTCTGAACCAGAACAATTCCCTATACTGACACCAGACATGTGGCTGACAGTAGGTCTCTCTGATCTCTAAGCTATGTCACTGTCACTCTCTGAACCAGAACAATTCCCTATACTGACACCAGACATGTGGCTGACAGTAGGTCTCTCTGATCTCTCAGCTATGTCACTGTCACTCTCTGAACCAGAACGTTCCCTATACTGAGACCAGACATGTGGCTGACAGTGACTCTCTCTGATCTCTCAGCTATGTCACTGTCACTCTCTGAACCAGAACATTTCCCTATACTGACACCAGACATGTGGCTGACAGTGGCTCTCTCTGATCTCTCAGCTATGTCACTGTCACTCTCTGAACCAGAACATTTCCCTATACTGACACCAGACATGTGGCTGACAGTGGCTCTCTCTGATCTCTCATCTATGTCACTGTCACTCTCTGAACCAGAACAATTCCCTATACTGACACCAGACATGTGGCTGACAGTGCCTCTCTCTGATCTCTCAGCTATGTCACTGTCACTCTCTGAACCAGAACAATTCCCTATACTGACACCAGACATGTGGCTGACAGTGGCTCTCTCTGATCTCTCAGCTATGTCACTGTCACTCTCTGAACCAGAACAATTCCCTATACTGACACCAGACATGTGGCTGACAGTGGCTCTCTCTGATCTCTCAGCTATGTCACTGTCACTCTCTGAACCAGAACATTTCCCTATACTGACACCAGACATGTGGCTGACAGTGGCTCTCTCTGATCTCTCAGCTATGTCACTGTCTCTTTCTAAACCAGAACAATTCCCTATACTGACACCAGACATGTGGCTGACAGTGGCTCTCTCTGATCTCTCAGCTATGTCACTGTCACACTCTGAACCAGAACATTTCCCTATACTGACACCAGACATGTGGCTGACAGTGGCTCTCTCTGATCGCTCAGCTATGTCACTGTCACTCTCTGAACCAGAACAATTCCCTATACTGACACCAGACTTGTGGCTGACAGTAGGTCTCTCTGATCTCTCAGCTATGTCACTGTCACTCTCTGAACCAGAACATTTCCCTATACTGACACCAGACATGTGGCTGACAGTGGCTCTCTCTGATCTCTCAGCTATGTCACTGTCACTCTCTGAACCAGAACAATTCCCTATACTGACACCAGACAAGTGGCTGACAGTAGGTCTCTCTGATCTCTCAGCTATGTCACTGTCACTCTCTGAACCAGAACAATTCTCTATACTGACACCAGACATGTGGCTGACAGTGGCTCTCTCTGATCTCTCAGCTATGTCACTGTCACTCTCTGAACCAAAACAGTTCCCTATACTGACACCAGACATGTGGCTGACAGTGGCTCTCTCTGATCTCTCAGCTATGTCACTGTCACTCTCTGAACCAGAACAATTCCCTATACTGACACCAGACATGTGGCTGACAGTGGCTTTCTCTGATCTCTCAGCTATGTCACTGTCACTCTCTGAACCAGAACAATTCCCTATACTGACACCAGACATGTGGCTGACAGTGGCTCTCTCTGATCTCTCAGCTATGTCACTGTCACTCTCTGAACCAGAACAATTCCCTATACTGACACCAGACATGTGGCTGACAGTGGCTCTCTCTGATCTCTCAGCTATGTCACTGTCACTCTCTGAACCAGAACATTTCCCTATACTGACACCAGACATGTGGCTGACAGTGGCTCTCTCTGATCTCTCAGCTATGTCACTGTCTCTTTCTAAACCAGAACAATTCCCTATACTGACACCAGACATGTGGCTGACAGTGGCTCTCTCTGATCTCTCAGCTATGTCACTGTCACACTCTGAACCAGAACATTTCCCTATACTGACACCAGACATGTGGCTGACAGTGGCTCTCTCTGATCGCTCAGCTATGTCACTGTCACTCTCTGAACCAGAACAATTCCCTATACTGACACCAGACTTGTGGCTGACAGTAGGTCTCTCTGATCTCTCAGCTATGTCACTGTCACTCTCTGAACCAGAACATTTCCCTATACTGACACCAGACATGTGGCTGACAGTGGCTCTCTCTGATCTCTCAGCTATGTCACTGTCACTCTCTGAACCAGAACAATTCCCTATACTGACACCAGACAAGTGGCTGACAGTAGGTCTCTCTGATCTCTCAGCTATGTCACTGTCACTCTCTGAACCAGAACAATTCTCTATACTGACACCAGACATGTGGCTGACAGTGGCTCTCTCTGATCTCTCAGCTATGTCACTGTCACTCTCTGAACCAAAACAGTTCCCTATACTGACACCAGACATGTGGCTGACAGTGGCTCTCTCTGATCTCTCAGCTATGTCACTGTCACTCTCTGAACCAGAACAATTCCCTATACTGACACCAGACATGTGGCTGACAGTGGCTTTCTCTGATCTCTCAGCTATGTCACTGTCACTCTCTGAACCAGAACAATTCCCTATACTGACACCAGACATGTGGCTGACAGTAGGTCTCTCTGATCTCTCAGCTATGTCACTGTCACTCTCTGAACCAGAACAATTCCCTATACTGACACCAGACATGTGGCTGACAGTGGCTCTCTCTGATCTCTCAGCTATGTCACTGTCACTCTCTGAACCAGAACAATTCCCTATACTGACACCAGACATGTGGCTGACAGTGGCTCTCTCTGATCTCTCAGCTATGTCACTGTCACTCTCTGAACCAGAACAATTCCCTATACTGACACCAGACATGTGGCTGACAGTAGGTCTCTGATCTCTCAGCTATTTCACTGTCACTCTCTGAACCAGAACAATTCCCTATACTGACACCAGACATGTGGCTGACAGTGGCTCTCTCTGATCTCTCAGCTATGTCACTGTCACTCTCTGGACCAGAACAATTCCCTATACTGACACCAGACATGTGGCTGACAGTAGGTCTCTCTGATATCTCAGCTATATCACTGTCACTCTCTGAACCAGAACATTTCCCTATACTGACACCAGACATGTGGCTGACAGTGGCTCTCTCTGATCTCTCAGCTATGTCACTGTCACTCTCTGAACCAGAACATTTCCCTATACTGACACCAGACATGTGGCTGACAGTGGCTCTCTCTGATCTCTCAGCTATGTCACTGTCACTCTCTGAACCAGAACAATTCCCTATACTGACACCAGACATGTGGCTGACAGTAGGTCTCTCTGATCTCTCAGCTATGTCACTGTCACTCTCTGAACCAGAACAATTCCCTATACTGACACCAGACATGTGGCTGACAGTAGGTCTCTCTGATCTCTCAGCTATGTCACTGTCACTCTCTAACCAGAACGTTCCCTATACTGACACCAGACATGTGGCTGACAGTGGCTCTCTCCGATCTCTCAGCTATGTCACTGTCACTCTCTGAACCAGAACAATTCCCTATACTGACACCAGACATGTGGCTGACAGTAGGTCTCTCTGATCTCCCAGCTATGTCACTGTCACTCTCTGAACCAGAACGTTCCCTATACTGACACCAGACATGTGGCTGACAGTGGCTCTCTCTGATCTCTCAGCTATGTCACTGTCACTCTCTGAACCAGAACATTTCCCTATACTGACACCAGACATGTGGCTGACAGGGGCTCTCTTTGATCTCTCAGCTATGTCACTGTCACTCTCTGAACCAGAACAATTTCCTATACTGACACCAGACATTTGGCTGACAGTGGCTCTCTCTGATCTCTCAGCTATGTCACTGTCACTCTCTGAACCAGAACAATTCCCTATACTGACACCAGACATGTGGCTGACAGTAGGTCTCTCTGATCTCTCAGCTATGTCACTGTCACTCTCTGAACCAGAACAATTCCCTATACTGACACCAGACATGTGGCTGACAGTGGCTCTCTCTGATCTCTCAGCTATGTCACTGTCACTCTCTGAACCAGAACAATTCCCTATACTGACACCAGACATGAGGCTGACAGTAGGTTTCTCTGATATCTCAGCTATGTCACTGTCACTCTCTGAACCAGAACATTTCCCTATACTGACACCAGACATGTGGCTGACAGTGGCTCTCTCTGATCTCTCAGCTATGTCACTGTCACTCTCTGAACCAGAACATTTCCCTATACTGACACCAGACATGTGGCTGACAGTGGCTCTCTCTGATCTCCCAGCTATGTCACTGTCACTCTCTGAACCAGAACAATTCCCTATACTAACACCAGACATGTGGCTGACAGTAGGTCTCTCTGATCTCTAAGCTATGTCACTGTCACTCTCTGAACCAGAACAATTCCCTATACTGACACCAGACATGTGGCTGACAGTAGGTCTCTCTGATCTCTCAGCTATGTCACTGTCACTCTCTGAACCAGAACGTTCCCTATACTGACACCAGACATGTGGCTGACAGTAGGTCTCTCTGATCTCTCAGCTATGTCACTGTCACTCTCTAACCAGAACGTTCCCTATACTGACACCAGACATGTGGCTGACAGTGGCTCTCTCTGATCTCTCAGCTATGTCACTGTCTCTTTCTAAACCAGAACAATTCCCTATACTGACACCAGACATGTGGCTGACAGTGGCTCTCTCTGATCTCTCAGCTATGTCACTGTCACACTCTGAACCAGAACATTTCCCTATACTGACACCAGACATGTGGCTGACAGTGGCTCTCTCTGATCGCTCAGCTATGTCACTGTCACTCTCTGAACCAGAACAATTCCCTATACTGACACCAGACTTGTGGCTGACAGTAGGTCTCTCTGATCTCTCAGCTATGTCACTGTCACTCTCTGAACCAGAACATTTCCCTATACTGACACCAGACATGTGGCTGACAGTGGCTCTCTCTGATCTCTCAGCTATGTCACTGTCACTCTCTGAACCAGAACAATTCCCTATACTGACACCAGACAAGTGGCTGACAGTAGGTCTCTCTGATCTCTCAGCTATGTCACTGTCACTCTCTGAACCAGAACAATTCTCTATACTGACACCAGACATGTGGCTGACAGTGGCTCTCTCTGATCTCTCAGCTATGTCACTGTCACTCTCTGAACCAAAACAGTTCCCTATACTGACACCAGACATGTGGCTGACAGTGGCTCTCTCTGATCTCTCAGCTATGTCACTGTCACTCTCTGAACCAGAACAATTCCCTATACTGACACCAGACATGTGGCTGACAGTGGCTTTCTCTGATCTCTCAGCTATGTCACTGTCACTCTCTGAACCAGAACAATTCCCTATACTGACACCAGACATGTGGCTGACAGTGGCTCTCTCTGATCTCTCAGCTATGTCACTGTCACTCTCTGAACCAGAACAATTCCCTATACTGACACCAGACATGTGGCTGACAGTGGCTCTCTCTGATCTCTCAGCTATGTCACTGTCACTCTCTGAACCAGAACATTTCCCTATACTGACACCAGACATGTGGCTGACAGTGGCTCTCTCTGATCTCTCAGCTATGTCACTGTCTCTTTCTAAACCAGAACAATTCCCTATACTGACACCAGACATGTGGCTGACAGTGGCTCTCTCTGATCTCTCAGCTATGTCACTGTCACACTCTGAACCAGAACATTTCCCTATACTGACACCAGACATGTGGCTGACAGTGGCTCTCTCTGATCGCTCAGCTATGTCACTGTCACTCTCTGAACCAGAACAATTCCCTATACTGACACCAGACTTGTGGCTGACAGTAGGTCTCTCTGATCTCTCAGCTATGTCACTGTCACTCTCTGAACCAGAACATTTCCCTATACTGACACCAGACATGTGGCTGACAGTGGCTCTCTCTGATCTCTCAGCTATGTCACTGTCACTCTCTGAACCAGAACAATTCCCTATACTGACACCAGACAAGTGGCTGACAGTAGGTCTCTCTGATCTCTCAGCTATGTCACTGTCACTCTCTGAACCAGAACAATTCTCTATACTGACACCAGACATGTGGCTGACAGTGGCTCTCTCTGATCTCTCAGCTATGTCACTGTCACTCTCTGAACCAAAACAGTTCCCTATACTGACACCAGACATGTGGCTGACAGTGGCTCTCTCTGATCTCTCAGCTATGTCACTGTCACTCTCTGAACCAGAACAATTCCCTATACTGACACCAGACATGTGGCTGACAGTGGCTTTCTCTGATCTCTCAGCTATGTCACTGTCACTCTCTGAACCAGAACAATTCCCTATACTGACACCAGACATGTGGCTGACAGTAGGTCTCTCTGATCTCTCAGCTATGTCACTGTCACTCTCTGAACCAGAACAATTCCCTATACTGACACCAGACATGTGGCTGACAGTGGCTCTCTCTGTTCTCTCAGCTATGTCACTGTCACTCTCTGAACCAGAACAATTCCCTATACTGACACCAGACATGTGGCTGACAGTGGCTCTCTCTGATCTCTCAGCTATGTCACTGTCACTCTCTGAACCAGAACAATTCCCTATACTGACACCAGACATGTGGCTGACAGTAGGTCTCTGATCTCTCAGCTATTTCACTGTCACTCTCTGAACCAGAACAATTCCCTATACTGACACCAGACATGTGGCTGACAGTGGCTCTCTCTGATCTCTCAGCTATGTCACTGTCGCTCTCTGGACCAGAACAATTCCCTTTACTGACACCAGACATGTGGCTGACAGTAGGTCTCTCTGATATCTCAGCTATATCACTGTCACTCTCTGAACCAGAACATTTCCCTATACTGACACCAGACATGTGGCTGACAGTGGCTCTCTCTGATCTCTCAGCTATGTCACTGTCACTCTCTGAACCAGAACATTTCCCTATACTGACACCAGACATGTGGCTGACAGTGGCTCTCTCTGATCTCTCAGCTATGTCACTGTCACTCTCTGAACCAGAACAATTCCCTATACTGACACCAGACATGTGGCTGACAGTAGGTCTCTCTGATCTCTCAGCTATGTCACTGTCACTCTCTGAACCAGAACAATTCCCTATACTGACACCAGACATGTGGCTGACAGTAGGTCTCTCTGATCTCTCAGCTTTGTCACTGTCACTCTCTAACCAGAACGTTCCCTATACTGACACCAGACATGTGGCTGACAGTGGCTCTCTCCGATCTCTCAGCTATGTCACTGTCACTCTCTGAACCAGAACAATTCCCTATACTGACACCAGACATGTGGCTGACAGTAGGTCTCTCTGATCTCCCAGCTATGTCACTGTCACTCTCTGAACCAGAACGTTCCCTATACTGACACCAGACATGTGGCTGACAGTGGCTCTCTCTGATCTCTCAGCTATGTCACTGTCACTCTCTGAACCAGAACATTTCCCTATACTGACACCAGACATGTGGCTGAAAGGGGTTCTCTCTGATCTCTCAGCTATGTCACTGTCACTCTCTGAACCAGAACAATTTCCTATACTGACACCAGACATTTGGCTGACAGTGGCTCTCTCTGATCTCTCAGCTATGTCACTGTCACTCTCTGAACCAGAACAATTCCCTATACTGACACCAGACATGTGGCTGACAGTAGGTCTCTCTGATCTCTCAGCTATGTCACTGTCACTCTCTGAACCAGAACAATTCCCTATACTGACACCAGACATGTGGCTGACAGTGGCTCTCTCTGATCTCTCAGCTATGTCACTGTCACTCTCTGAACCAGAACAATTCCCTATACTGACACCAGACATGAGGCTGACAGTAGGTTTCTCTGATATCTCAGCTATGTCACTGTCACTCTCTGAACCAGAACATTTCCCTATACTGACACCAGACATGTGGCTGACAGTGGCTCTCTCTGATCTCTCAGCTATGTCACTGTCACTCTCTGAACCAGAACATTTCCCTATACTGACACCAGACATGTGGCTGACAGTGGCTCTCTCTGATCTCCCAGCTATGTCACTGTCACTCTCTGAACCAGAACAATTCCCTATACTAACACCAGACATGTGGCTGACAGTAGGTCTCTCTGATCTCTAAGCTATGTCACTGTCACTCTCTGAACCAGAACAATTCCCTATACTGACACCAGACATGTGGCTGACAGTAGGTCTCTCTGATCTCTCAGCTATGTCACTGTCACTCTCTGAACCAGAACGTTCCCTATACTGACACCAGACATGTGGCTGACAGTAGGTCTCTCTGATCTCTCAGCTATGTCACTGTCACTCTCTAACCAGAACGTTCCCTATACTGACACCAGACATGTGGCTGACAGTGGCTCTCTCTGATCTCTCAGCTATGTCACTGTCACTCTCTGAACCAGAACTTCCCTATACTGACACCAGACATGTGGCTGACAGTGGCTCTCTCTGATCTCTCAGCTATGTCACTGTCACTCTCTGAACCAGAACAATTCCCTATACTGAGACCAGACATGTGGCTGACAGTAGGTCTCTCTGATCTCTCAGCTATGTCACTGTCACTCTCTGAACCAGAACGTTCCCTATACTGACACCAGACATGTGGCTGACAGTGGCTCTCTCTGATCTCTCAGCTATGTCACTGTCACTCTCTGAACCAGAACATTTCCCTATACTGACACCAGACATGTGGCTGACAGTGGCTCTCTCTGATCTCTCAGCTATGTCACTGTCACTCTCTGAACCAGAACAATTCCCTATACTGACACCAGACATGTGGCTGACAGTGGCTCTCTCTGATCTCTCAGCTATGTCACTGTCACTCTCTGAACCAGAACAATTCCCTATACTGACACCAGACATGTGGCTGACAGTGGCTCTCTCTGATCTCCCAGCTATGTCACTGTCACTCTCTGAACCAGAACAATTCCCTATACTGACACCAGACATGTGGCTGACAGTAGGTCTCTCTGATCTCTAAGCTATGTCACTGTCACTCTCTGAACCAGAACAATTCCCTATACTGACACCAGACATGTGGCAGACAGTAGGTCTCTCTGATCTCTCAGCTATGTCACTGTCACTCTCTGAACCAGAACGTTCCCTATACTGAGACCAGACATGTGGCTGACAGTGACTCTCTCTGATCTCTCAGCTATGTCACTGTCACTCTCTGAACCAGAACATTTCCCTATACTGACACCAGACATGTGGCTGACAGTGGCTCTCTCTGATCTCTCAGCTATGTCACTGTCACTCTCTGAACCAGAACATTTCCCTATACTGACACCAGACATGTGGCTGACAGTGGCTCTCTCTGATCTCTCATCTATGTCACTGTCACTCTCTGAACCAGAACAATTCCCTATACTGACACCAGACATGTGGCTGACAGTGCCTCTCTCTGATCTCTCAGCTATGTCACTGTCACTCTCTGAACCAGAACAATTCCCTATACTGACACCAGACATGTGGCTGACAGTGGCTCTCTCTGATCTCTCAGCTATGTCACTGTCACTCTCTGAACCAGAACAATTCCCTATACTGACACCAGACATGTGGCTGACAGTAGGTCTCTCTGATCTCTCAGCTATGTCACTGTCACTCTCTGAACCAGAACGTTCCCTATACTGACACCAGACATGTGGCTGACAGTAGGTCTCTCTGATCTCTCAGCTATGTCACTGTCACTCTCTAACCAGAAGTTCCCTATACTGACACCAAACATGTGGCTGACAGTGGCTCTCTCTGATCTCTCAGCTATGTCACTGTCACTCTCTGAACCAGAACATTCCCTATACTGACACCAGACATGTGGCTGACAGTGGCTCTCTCTGATCTCTCAGCTATGTCACTGTCACTCTCTGAACCAGAACAATTCCCTATACTGACACCAGACATGTGGCTGACAGTAGGTCTCTCTGATCTCTCAGCTATGTCACTGTCACTCTCTGAACCAGAACGTTCCCTATACTGACACCAGACATGTGGCTGACAGTGGCTCTCTCTGATCTCTCAGCTATGTCACTGTCACTCTCTGAACCAGAACAATTCCCTATACTGACACCAGACATGTGGCTGACAGTGGCTCTCTCTGATCTCTCAGCTATGTCACTGTCACTCTCTGAACCAGAACAATTCCCTATACTGACACCAGACATGTGGCTGACAGTAGGTCTCTCTGATCTCTCAGCTATGTCACTGTCACTCTCTGAACCAGAACGTTCCCTATACTGACACCAGACATGTGGCTGACAGTAGGTCTCTCTGATCTCTCAGCTATGTCACTGTCACTCTCTGAACCAGAACATTCCCTATACTATCACCAGACATGTGGCTGACAGTAGGTCTCTCTGATCTCTCAGCTATGTCACTGTCACTCTCTGAACCAGAACATTTCCCTATACTGAGACCAGACATGTGGCTGACAGTGGCTCTCTCTGATCTCTCAGCTATGTCACTGTCACTCTCTGAACCAGAACGTTCCCCATACTTACACCAGACATGTGGCTGACAGTGGCTCTCTCTGATCTCTCAGCTATGTCACTGTCACTCTCTGAACCAGAACATTTCCCTATACTGACACCAGACATGTGGCTGACAGTGGCTCTCTCTGATCTCTCAGCTATGTCACTGTCACTCTCTGAACCAGAACATTTCCCTATACTGACACCAGACATGTGGCTGACAGTGGCTCTCTCTGATCTCTCAGCTATGTCACTGTCACTCTCTGAACCAGAACAATTCCCTATACTGACACCAGACATGTGGCTGACAGTGGCTCTCTCTGATCTCTCAGCTATGTCACTGTCACTCTCTGAACCAGAACATTTCCCTATACTGACACCAGACATGTGGCTGACAGTGGCTCTCTCTGATCTCTCAGCTATGTCACTGTCACTCTCTGAACCAGAACAATTCCCTATACTGACACCAGACATGTGGCTGACAGTAGGTCTCTCTGATCTCTAAGCTATGTCACTGTCACTCTCTGAACCAGAACAATTCCCTATACTGAGACCAGACATGTGGCTGACAGTAGGTCTCTCTGATCTCTCAGCTATGTCACTGTCACTCTCTGAACCAGAACAATTCCCTATACTGACACCAGACAGGTGGCTGACAGTGACTCTCTCTGATCTCTCAGCTGTGTCACTGTCACTCTCTGAACCAGAACATTTCCCTATACTGACACCAGACATGTGGCTGACAGTGACTCTCTCTGATCTCTCAGCTATGTCACTGTCACTCTCTGAACCAGAACATTTCCCTATACTGACACCAGACATGTGGCTGACAGTGGCTCTCTCTGATCTCTCAGCTATGTCACTGTCACTCTCTGAACCAGAACATTTCCCTATACTGACACCAGACATGTGGCTGACAGTGGCTCTCTCTGATCTCTCAGCTATGTCACTGTCACTCTCTGAACCAGAACGTTCCCTATACTGAGACCAGACATGTGGCTGACAGTGGCTCTCTCTGATCTCTTGGCTATGTCACTGTCACTCTCTGAACCAGAACATTTCCCTATACTGACACCAGACATGTGGCTGACAGTGGCTCTCTCTGATCTCTCAGCTATGTCACTGTCACTCTCTGAACCAGAACATTTCCCTATACTGACACCAGACATGTGGCTGACAGTGGCTCTCTCTGATCTCTCAGCTATGTCACTGTCACTCTCTGAACCAGAACAATTCCCTATACTGACACCAGACATGTGGCTGACAGTGGCTCTCTCTGATCTCTCAGCTATGTCACTGTCACTCTCTGAACCAGAACAATTCCCTATACTGACACCAGACATGTGGCTGACAGTAGGTCTCTCTGATCTCTCAGCTATGTCACTGTCACTCTCTGAACCAGAACGTTCCCTATACTGACACCAGACATGTGGCTGACAGTGGCTCTCTCTGATCTCTCAGCTATGTCACTGTCACTCTCTGAACCAGAACAATTCCCTATACTGATACCAGACATGTGGCTGACAGTAGGTCTCTCTGATCTCTCAGCTATGTCACTGTCACTCTCTGAACCAGAACGTTCCCTATACTGACACCAGACATTTGGCTGACAGTGGCTCTCTCTGATCTCTCAGCTATGTCACTGTCACTCTCTGAACCAGAACAATTCCCTATACTGACGATCTCTCAGCTATGTCACTGTCACTCTCTGAACCAGAACAATTCCCTATACTGATACCAGACATGTGGCTGACAGTAGGTCTCTCTGATCTCTCAGCTATGTCACTGTCACTCTCTGAACCAGAACGTTCCCTATACTGACACCAGACATGTGGCTGACAGTGGCTCTCTCTGATCTCTCAGCTATGTCACTGTCACTCTCTGAACCAGAACAATTCCCTATACTGACACCAGACATGTGGCTGACAGTAGGTCTCTCTGATCTCTCAGCTATGTCACTGTCACTCTCTGAACCAGAACATTTCCCTATACCAAAACCAGACATGAGGCTGACAGTGGCTCTCTCTGATCTCTCAGCTATGTCACTGTCACTCTCTGAACCAGAACGTTCCCTATACTGACACCAGACATGTGGCTGACAGTAGGTCTCTCTGATATCTCAGCTATGTCACTGTCACTCTCTTAACCAGAATGTTCCCTATACTGACACCAGACATGTGGCTGACAGTAGGTCTCTCTGATCTCTCAGCTATGTCACTGTCACTCTCTGAACCAGAACAATTCCCTATACTGACACCAGACATGTGGCTGACAGTGGCTCTCTCTGATCTCTCAGCTATGTCACTGTCACTCTCTGAACCAGAACATTTCCCTATACTAAAACAAGGGACCCATGGGTCACGGCGCTCAGCTGATCATGATTGGACTATAAATGTATCACCATTGTTATACTATATTGAGTAGAAAAAGCTTATGAATATCATGGTCATGTTGGGCTTTTATAAAGGAATATAATGTAATATGTGAGTAAATGATATATGAAATAATCTGGCTGATGGATTATTATGGAGTAAAATATAGTGGTTTATTTTTTATTTATTTGGGAGGGGTCGAAAAAAACAATTTATTTGAGCAAATTTGAATGCAATGACAGTATACTAAGCAGTGGTATAATGATGATAAGGCTATTTGTTGAAGGATCTATAGTGTATGGAAAACTGCAAGATTTCAATTTGACAGATACAAGGTTATGATTAACTATGCTGATGAGGGGATTTATGAATTTGTGACTGTATGACATGATATCTTGACAAGATCGGTCTTGACAAGGTACATTATTTTGATGACCCTCACGTCTACATATTACACAATATTGACATAATTTCTGGCATGTTCATAGGTACCTATGGACAAATGGTCAATAGTACTGAACCACCTAGAAGGTTAAAATATTAAAAATATGATGAAATGTAGATAAAGTTTGAGAGGAAGAGGTAATTTGGGCCATGGTTGGTTTATATGATTGAAGAAAATGTTGCAAATAATATTTGAGATCCGACCATGCCTTTCCATTGGTTACATTTTTGATAAGCTGTTGACAGTTCAACAGTTTACACATTTGTCTGATGAGATCCAATTTATTTGGTAAAACCTTTTTATCAATTTTATGATATGTATACAGTTTCCATAACGTCCCCACTCCACAGGTGCAATGACTTGATGGGGGGGGGGGGTGTTGTGTTATGATCAGACTTAAAACGCCTCTGTCTCTCTGTAGATATTTTCTTTAATTATTAAATTTTATGCTATAGCCATAGAACTATTGTTCACAGTGCCAAGGAGCAAAGCCTCAGTGGGATGAAGAAGGGGATGGTGAGAGTTACAACTTAAAAATTTAAGGTACTGATTTTTTATTTATGCTAATAACTTGAAAAATTTGCAAAATTCAGATCTAATTTTGGGTAAACAATTGAATCTTGATTAAATGAAGTTATATTCCTGAAAAAAGTCTCTAGGTTCAGCAATTCTCATGTGAGTAAATATATTTCCTGATTTTTTAACAAATTGCATTATGTTTTGGCCCATAACTTCAAAATAATACCCAATACAAACCTAATTTTTGGTATGTTCATAGAAAATGTATAAAAGAATGTGAATCCTAAATACGATCAAAAACAGATCAGTGGTTTTGATATTAGGCAGCCCTGAAGTGTAACAATGGCTTTTTTTATGGAAAACAGAGTTTTTTTTTTCCTTAATATCTCGAAGTCCTGAACAAAGTCCTAATGACCCAATTTTCGGTATGGTAGGAGATTTTGGGGACATCTAAAATTATGTCAACAGCCTGGGGAGCATAGAGATGTGCACTGAATGACCTACAGTCATCAAAGTGGACTGCTTGACAATGTAAGGGAATACAACAAGAGCCTCCAAAAAAATTCAATAACTAGCCTAATTTTGCAGCTTTTATTTTCAAATTTCAGATTTTTACAGATTAAATCCTTATGTATACATGGTGTGAAAATTAAATCCACAGTACTTACAGGCAAAAAACGTGTCGTGGCCAAAGTTGGGCAAAATTTAAGGTACCAATTTTATATTTAGGCCAATATTTAAAAAAATTTAACAGATTTTGATCTAATTTTTGGTATACAATTAAATTTTGATTAATATAAGTTGTATTACTGGAAAAAAGTCCCTACCTTTAACACTTTTGGTCTTAAGTGACCAAATATCTTCCTGATTTTTTTACAAAGTCCATTATGTTTGGGCCCATAACTTTTTAAAATTATATAATACTGACTTAATATCTGGCATGTACATAGGAACTATATAGAGGAATATTTATGGTAAATATGAAGAAAACCAGATGAGTGGTTTTGATTTTAGGCAGTCCTGAAGTGTGAAAATAGATTTTTAATAAAAAATTGAGGTTTTTCCTTAATATCTCAGGGGAACGAAGTCCTATTGACCCAATTTTTGGCATGGTAGGAGATTATGGGGACATCTAACTGTATGCCGAAATTCAGATTCGTAGGTTCAATGGTGTGGAAACGTGCCAGTCTTACGGACGGACATCCAGACGGACAGACGGACGGACGGACGGACAGACAGACAGATGGACGGACGACGGACAATGGACCATGACTAAAGCTCAGATGACTTATAGTCAGCTGAGCTAATAAAACCGGCACAACTTGCAAATATATATTATATAAAAATATCGAGGTATATCTTCAAACTATCTCTTCTGACTTCTGCTCCAGCTAAACGGCTATTTTAGGTGTGTAGTGCCAAAAGGAGTACTCAAGTGTCTGCACCTAAGTCTGAGTATTTCTAACAGAGTACCCAAGTCTGAGTATTTCTTACAGAGTACCCAAGTCTGAGTATTTCTAATAGAGTACCCAAGTCTGAGTATTTCTAACAGAGTACCCAAGTCTGAAATTCACAGTAAACTGAAGGTCTGCATGTCCAGGTTTTAAGCAGCTATTAATGTAATTATCAATTTCCACTGTAGAACAATATACTCTTTCTTATCAATATAAATAAGGTGTTCTGTGCATTCAAGTTTAAACAAGGGACCCATGGGTCACGGTGCTCAGCTGTTACATATGATCACAAAATATGATTTTAGAAGAGGAGGTAGGCAAATGCTGGTTTTGTGAGGTAATATAAGCTGTATTATGAGTTGATGGTGTTTACCTCAAGTTAGGTAAAATTTTGACAATATCCTTGGAGACAGGAAAGAGAATTGATGTCATTTATAATATTTACAGTTGGAAATGGTGTGCTATTGTCACACAGGTTTTGACTTGGCCCTATAACTTTATCTACATTGCAGTAGAATTATTTAAAAAACAAGGGACCCACGGGTCACGGCGCTCAGCTGATCATGATTGGACTATAAATGTTTCTCCACTGTGATACTATATCGAGTCGATAAAGCTTATGAATATCATGGACATGTTGGGCTATTATAAAGAAATGTAATGTAATATGTGAGTAATGATAAATGAAATTACCTGACTGATGGATTAATAGAGTAAAATATAGTGGTTTATTTTTTATTTATTTAGGAGGGGTTGAAAATTGTGATATACTGTGGTTGCCTTTATATTGGCGGGGCTGAATTTTCGCGGTTTTTATATTTTTAAAAGTTTCACGGGGTTCCTTTTTCGCGCTCTATCATTGGTCTAGTAGTGTATTTCATTATCAAAAATAGTTTCATTTACCAGCGATTTCACTATTATCTAGGTCTCCTATTTCTCTGCCCGGATATCGCATGTTCGAATATTCACAGACGGCTAAGCCGACGCCTGCGGGAAGCATTGACCCCGCTGGCTGTAATTAGTTCAGGGCCGAGGCTCATTAAAAACAACTCAAATGTTATTAAGGTGTGTCGAGAAACCAACCTATAACCACAAAACGGTATATTAAGTTTATTTAGGGAAACTGTCTTGATAAAGGTATCTTACTCCTGTTAATTAAAAGTCGAGTCGTAATCACCTGCTCAACCAACAAGGGACGCCTGTAGGTAGCCCCCTTGTTTCAGTATCAAAGGCAGGGATGTGCCCAGAATAATTTGAATGCCGTTTATATATGTTGCTAATTACTTCCATATAGGTGGAAGAAGGAACCGTATTCAGTTTCTCACGGATAAAATCTGAAGCAAAACATAATATTTCACTGTTTTAAGGCACTTTGGCCCCAACATGAACTGCGACCTTTCAAATATATTCAAAACTCACGTCATCACTAGCCAATCATACATTGTTTGGCGCGTCATGATTTCACAGAATTAGTCTTTTATACAATTACAAGATGACGCAACCCTAGCGGCTATGTTCACTACTTTACCGGTAGTGGCAAATTTTATTCATTAACATGACTAAATACGGCACAATGTGAATGAGTACCTTCTACTCAATATTCATTTTTAAGCGGCACTGGATGTCATCAAACTTGGCACACATACACGTAATTTTTAAATATTACTGCCCAGCGGGCATTGACACTTTCCAGTCATGTGCCGGGGGAAAGGAATAACTCCCGGGCGCGTCCGCCGGAGTTAGCACGCACCTGCAAAGGGTCCCGGTTTTTTGCATCAAAGCCAACCGATATTATTTAAAATGGGCCCAGCATTCTCCCTGAATCATTTATCGTATATGCACCAGGCTCGATGGACAACCACTACGTAGCTGAAGATAAATATCAACTGTCACAAACTATCGGCAGCTTCTGAAATTAATGATTATGGTCTGGTATATGTGCATTCAAAACTGCGCGGTTTCATTTTCGCGGTCAGGGAGCGACCGCGAATATCGCGAATTTGAAACCACCGCAAATAAGAAGACAACCACAGTATTTGAGCAAATATGAATGCAATGACAGCAGTAATAAGCAATAGAAGAATGATGATAAGGCTATTTGTTGAAGGATCTAAAGTGTATGGTAGTCTGCAAGCTTTCAATTTGACAGATATGATGTTATGATTAACTATGCTGATGAAGTGATTTATGAATTTGTGACTGTATAACACATTATCTCTTTAATCTTGACAAGGTACATTATTGTGATGCCCACTATGTCTACATATTACACAATATTGACATAATTTCTGGCATGTACATAGGTACCTATGGACGAATAGTTATACAAAATATTAAAGTATAAATATATCTGATTCATCTTGTTCTTGCTTACTGAGGCTGACTTTGGGATGGGGTCGGAGAAGGGAAAAGTGAGGGCAGCACAAAGGTGGATGTAGAAATAACCTATTGTAATGTTTTTCATTTATATAAGAATATGAAAAGCTAAGAGGAAAGGAGCCCTCCTACTTGGTTATAGTAAAGTTCTAAATATATGATTGCAAACTAATACTCTGACAAGACTGTCATGAAGAAAAACAGTAAAAGTTTTGAGATACTGTGATGCATATGAAAATTTACAGATGGACAGGCAAGTGGACAGAATGGACTAATACCTTTATTTCACTTTCAAGGGAATAATGCATTTAAGTTTATATATAAGCCTATTTTTTTAAGCATATCCACTTTTTTCATTTAGAAATTTTTATCTGAATCATTTTTTTTATTTACAGGTTTTATAAATTTTTAATAAAAAAAATCTGAAAATATAAGTTAAAATATTAGAATTGTTGCAAAAGTTGCAACAGAGTAAAAAACTGAAACTATAAGTTAAAATATTAGAATTGTTGCAAAAGTTGCAATCATCATATATCCAGAGTGTAGCTCATATTGGGTTATATTATGCATACACATATATTTTATTATTTTTAAATCATAAATGTTTAAACTGAATTTAAAAGAAAATAAAGAATATTCCTTGAATCACTATTAAAAAGTTTTGCACATTGGAGTTTTCAGTACATGCTTAATTTTATTCACCAAAATAAAATAAAAGATTCAGTAAATTTGATAAAATAAAACATCTTTTCAAATAAAGTATACACACTGTTGGTTGAATGAGGGACAAACAATATCATTGTGCTAATTACTATCCCAGTTTAAATTTATTACTGGAATTAATAGTCAATTACACACCTGGTGAAGTTTTTACTCTTCTGAAGTAAGGAATTACTTATCTGATGAACATCCACACTTTCATAGCAATACACCACTTTGTGGACACAATTAAGTGTACACTTTAATCATTGTTACCCTGGTGGTGCAATACAAAATCTAAAATGTAGCATAGCCTAGAATAAGAATGAATCAAATACAGAAAATAATAACATTCATCTAGTTTATGCACCATCTGGGGGAGAGGGGGGAGTGCAGGGCAGAGGGGAAGCCTGCTGGTAGTGGCCAAGCAGAGCCAAAGCAAGCTGCCTGGGGTGGGTTACATAATGCAAGTGAAGGCTGTACTACTAGGTGGGCTAGATGTAAACAACACTTGACATGGTGTATGAAAACGTGAATAAAAGCTATTCTTTCCAATCAATTTCTTTGAAATTTCAGATTTTTAAAGATTAAATCCTTATGTATATATGCTGTGAAAATTAAATCAACAGTGCCAAAGTTGGACAAAATTTAAGGTATTGATTTATTATTTAAGCTAATAACTTGAAAAATTTGCAAAATTCAGATCTAATTTTGGGTAAACAATTGAATCTTGATTAAATAAAGTTATATTCCTGAAAAAAGTCTCTAGGTTCAGCAATTCTTATGTTAGGTGAGTAAATATATTTCCTGATTTTTTTAAAAATTGCATTATTTTTTGGCCCATAACTTCAAAATAATACCCAATACTAACCTGATTTTTGGTATGTTCATAGAAAATGTATGAAAGAATGTGAATACTAAATGTGATCAAAAACAGATCAGTGGTTTTGATATTAGGCAGCCTTGAAGTGTAACAATGGTTTTTTTATGGAAAACGGAGGTTTTTCCTTAATATCTCGAAGGAACGAAGTCCTAAAGACCCAATTTTTAGTATGGTAGGAGATTTTGGGGACATCTAAAATTATGCCAACAGCCTGGGGAGCATAGAGATGTGCACTGAATGACCTACAGTCATCAAAGTGGACTGCTTAACAATGTAAGGGAATACAACAAGAGCCTCCAAAAAAATTCAATAACTAGCCTAATTTTGCAGCTTTTATTTTCAAATTTCAGATTTTAACAGATTAAATCCTTATGTGTACATGCTGTGAAAATTAAATCCACAGTACTTACAGGCAAAAAACGTGTCGTGGCCAAAGTTGGGCAAAATTTAAGGTACCAATTTTATATTTAGGCCAATATTTAAAAAAATTTAACAGATTTTGATCTAATTTTTGGTATACAATTAAATTTTGACTAATTTAAGTTGTATTACTGAAAAAAAAGTCCCTATCTTTAACACTTTTGGTCTTAAGTGACCAAATATCTTCCTGATTTTTTTACAAAGTCCATTATGTTTGGGCCTATAACATTTTTAAATTAAATAATACTGACTTAATTTCTGGCATGTACATAGGAACTATATAGAGTAATATTAATGGTAAATATGAAGAAAATCAGATGAGTGGTTTTTATATTAGGCAGTCCTGAAGTGTAAAAATAGATTTCTAATAAAAAATTGAGGTTTTTCCATAATATCTCGAAGGAACGATGTCCTATTGACCCAATTTTCGGCATGGTAGGAGAATTTGGGGACATCTAACTGTATGCCGAATTTCAGATTCGTAGGTCAAACAGTGTCGAAACATGCCAGTCTTACGGACGGACATCCAGACGGACGGACAGACAGACGACGGACAATGGACCACGACTATAGCTCAGATGACTTATAGTCAGCTGAGCTAAAAAACTGTCCATTATCAGTCATGTTAATTATGCTTTTTACAAATGTGTTAACTGTTATTTAATAATTAAAGGTTATCCCAGGTGTAGCACTAGCACAAATACTATAATTTAAACTATTTATTAAATATTAATAACAAATATTGTTTAAAATATAATTTAATTAAAAATAATAAATGTATCATCTGAAAAGATTTTTTAATAATATAATTGAAATAAATGATTATTAAAATAATATTATAGAATATTTTCATGAATGCATTCATGAATGCATTTTGAAAGTATTTGCATTTGTATTCAAATACTTTCATTTTTACCTGTATTCCTATTCTTATGCATGAAATTATGGAGTACATGTTCATATTCATAATCAAATACATATGCAAAGTATTTGCACCATGTCTGGTATTTATTCAATTAAGCCAAACAAAGTTCTTATGAATCCAGAATATACAAATTTCACAAATTTAAATAATGCTCATAACTACCTGGTTTTATGGCTTTAATTTATATTTAAAAAATAAAACTATTATATTCACTTTGGACTACCTTCACATCAATCTATGCACTAGACAAAGCAAGAGTCTTATGACAATTATTAAAATTACAGAATCATAATGGGAAATTGTCTTAATCTGATTTTTTAGCATATTCAAATATTGTTATTTTAAAAAAATGTATCAGAAAAAAATTAAATGAAATCTAAGCTATGAAACCAATTTATGTGTAAAAAGTAACCCAAGGATAAGAACACCCTATATATTATACAAGGAGAAAACTAGAGATGGGCAAGTTTGACTTTATTAACTGAAATAAAGGAACCAGTAATATAAATTTTGATTATTTACATAGTCTTGTGACAGCTGATACAGACAGGAGTCATAATGTCATTAGTGAAACATATTGACATCTTTAATCAGTACTTGTCTGAGTAAAATTTAAAAATTTTGACATATTTTATTTTTTTTTTATTTTGAAATGAATATAAATTTACAAGGTGAAGCACTGGGAACAGACCTGAAATTTAAATTAATATTATTATCTGCATCTTTGTCTATCATTAATTTCCTACATATAATCCCTAAAGAACGAGTAAAGAACAATGTAATTTAATTTATTTTTCATGATTAAAATTGAAATTAATTATCAAAGGTTGACTCCATGGTGTTATTTGGAATACATTTACATCCATCCATACAAAATCCATAAAACATCAGTAATTGCAAAGTAATTCCCTGTTACTCACCAACCACCAAATTCCTTTTATATTAACTAGATATTTCTTGGCACCGCAGGTGCCATAGTATCCCCAGACAATTAATCCCCCCCCCCTTTAAGAATAGGCCCCCCATCTTCAGCAACAATTAATATCAGACCACACTCATAGAAAAGGTCATTCTCATAGAAAAGGTCATGATCCAAATTTCAATATACATCATCCCCCAACCCATGTCTATGTAAATGCAAGTAATCTGTCCATTAGTTTTTGACTTATAATGCTCACAATACTGTTAAGTGGCAATGAGGGGTAATTAAACGGCACGAAAACAAGTAAAAGAATAACAGGTGGCACCACCTGTTTCCCCGTACATGACAACACTATCCAAGATCTTCGTTCAAGTTGATTTTTGGACGAATCAATGCATCCCTTATTGAGAAATTAATGATTTTGTGTGATTTTCACCATATATGGCAATATTTAAGGTCAAGGCCACTCATTGGAAAGGTCATGACCCCTATTCAAATAAACATTATCCTATAACCCATATCCATGTATAGGCATAATATGAAAGAATTTGTCAATTAGTTTTTGACCTATAATGCTCACAGTACTGATAAATGGCAATGATGGGGTATTAAACGGCACAAAACAAGTAAAAGAATAACAGGTGGCGCCACCTGTTTCCGGTACATGACAATACTTTCCAAGATCTTCGAACATGTTGATTTTTGGACCAATGCATGCATCCCTTATTGAGATATTAATGATTTTGTGTAATTTTCACCATATATGGCAATATTCAAGGTCAAGGCCACTCTAATAGGAAAGGTCATGACCCCAATTTATATATATATCATCCCATAACCCATGTCTATGTATATGCATAATATGAAAGAAATCTGTCCATTAGTTTTTGACTTATAATGCTCACAGGTTATAAATGTACTGTTAAGTGGCAATGATGGGGTATTAAACGGCACGAAAACAAGTAAAAGAATAACAGGTGGTGCCACCTGTTTCCGGTACATGACATTACTATCCAAGATCTTCGGTCAATGGTTTTTTGGACCATTTCATGCATCCCTTATTGAGAAATTAATGATTTTGTGTGATTTTCACCATATATGGCAATATTCAAGGTCAAGGCCACTCTCATAGGAAAGGTCATGACCCCAATTTAAATAAACATCATCCCATAACCCATATCTATGTATTTGCATAATATGAAAGAAATCTGTCCATTAGTTTTTGACTTATAATGCTCACAGTACTGTCAAGTAGCAATTTTGGGGATATTAAACGGCATGAAAACAAGTAAAGAATAATAGGTGGCGCCACCAGTTTCTGGAACATGACAACCCTATCCATGATCTTCGATCAACTTGATTTTGGGATCAATCCATGCAAGTTTTCTTGAGATATTTAAGAATTTGTGTGATTTTCCTCAAAATTGAACCTATTCAAGGTCAAGGTCACTCTACTTGTTGAGGTCATGACCTCATTTTAAATAGGCGTTGTCCTCTCTTCCATTTCTATACATATACTATGTTTGGTAAAGATCCGTGAAATATTTTTTGAGTTATTGTGTCCAAAAGAAATCTCTGCGGCGGCGGCGGGGGCGGCGCGACCGTGCCTAAACCATAGTATCTCCAGACTATGTCTGGCGATACAATTATTCTTAAAGTTGTTATTATAGACCTTTAAAAAATATTTATTTATTGTTATGTTGTAGGTCAAAACAACTAAGAGAATGAGTTGGGTTGGACACCAGAATCAACTGTGGCCACCCATAAGCTGCCTGGCTGAACAGTATATGCCCTGCCTCAAGCATGCGTAATGTGCTTGAAAGGTCAACAAGGTGACATACAGGTGACTGAATAGGGGCTGGGTAGAGCCTTGGTGTGACATGGTCTCATAAAAATTTTAATAAAAGCTACAGTTTTTGGCGAATTTCTTTCAACATTCAAAACTAAAAAACTGAAATCCTTATGTGTACATGATAGGAAAATATATCAACAGAGCTTACAGGAAACAAGAATGCAATGGTCAAAGTTGGGCAAAATTTTAGGTACTGATTTTAAATTTATGCTAATAACTTATTAAATTTGAAAAATTCAGAACTTATATTTGGTAAACAATTGAACCTTGATTAAATAATGTTATATCTGTGACTAATAATTTCTAGCTTCAGCGATTCTCAGGTTAAAGGAGTAAATATATTTCTTGATTTTTTTACGAACTGCATTATGTTCGTGCCAATAACTTAAAACAATTACGCAATACTGAAATCATTTCTTGCATGTGCATAGAGAATGTATAGAAGGACATGTATAATTTATATGATCAAGTCAGATCGGTAGTTTTGATATAAGGCAGTCTTGAAGTGTAACAATGGTTTTTTTGTGGAAAATTGAAGTGTTTTCTTATTATCTTGAAGGAATTAAGTTCTAGTGACCAAACTTTTGGTATGTTATGAGATACCAAATTTTGGGAGCTGAGAGCTGGCTTGGGCAGGCTTTATTTACACTCCCCTGGAGTGGAAATAAGGAATGCTTATTTACACTTCCTGGGAGTGGAAATAGAATATGCTTATTTCCACTCCCCTAGGGAGTCTGAGTGGTAATAAGGGATGCTTATTTCCACTCCCCCAATGATAAAAGCTGGTAAAGTCTTGAATAATTTGGCAGTTTAAGTGACCAAAATATGGGTGTTCATTCTTTCCAGTGATAAAGGTAGTTAAATAATTGCTTTTCTTTACAAAATCCTCTCTCAAGTACTTCTATAGTTGCAATAGGGACACACAGTTACACATTTCTGGAACTAAGATATTTAAACAATTTAATTTTTCAGTTTTATATTGAAATACATTTCATTTTAATGCATTTATCATCAAAGTTTAAAACATTAATGATTTGCGGAGTATCCCCTGAAAATTATATTACATTTATATTTGCAAAAAAATTTCAAAGACATGATAAATTTATATTTTCCAGTAATGCCAAATTATTATTGTTTGTCTAGTTGTTTAATCATTTTGAAAATGTATTTGTGGATCATGAGAACTAACTTAAAATAGCACATAAAGGGTGAGGAAGATTTTGACATTACTTCATAACTGGCTTAGTGTCCTTATAAGTAGGCACTGTGAGCACCTCATTAGTGAGCTCTGGTTTTGTGTCCATAAGCTCACACTGATGCTATCAGCTCTATGCTCATAATACCAGGTAAAGCCCAGACAGTTAAATTGAATTGGCACCTGTACCATGGTAGGTTGTTTCAGTAATTTACCATACCACTGATTTCCTCTTAAACATTTTCAGTGATGCTACTGTGGTGTCAAAATAGGCAAAAAATTACTAGAACTTTGATTAAATGAAAAATTAAAACTATAAATGTCACATAGTGAACTTTAATACTGTTGTTACTATACTGATTAGATAGATATGCATGTCAATGAAAGCCCAATAACATTCATTTGTTATTTTATATATATATTCATCAATTTTACCCTATAGAGCTGCTGACTGCTGTAAATGAATATCTATTCTAACAAACACTTATCTGTTCCATCTAACATGGGGATTAGTAACTCCTATGGGGAGTTGAAATAAGCATCCCTTATTTCCACTCCCCAGGGGAGTTATAATAAGCACTTCCATATATTTAATATAAGTACATGTGGGCAAGCAGATTATGAAAAAGGAACTTTTTGTGGAAACCTGTTCAGACTGGCCCTATTATCTCTAACTACAAAAGTGAAAAAGGATTAGGCCCGAATGTCGAATCACTCACGCACCTAAACAGCGCCGACTATGCGATGTCACACAACAAGGACATTTCTATTATATAACTGACTATAATACTACTCAAATATCACTTTCTTACCTATACTCAGTCACAGGTTATGACATAATACATCTTTTATATACGATCTCCATGTAGTCGTATCAACATCCTTATATGTCCGCCATGATCAACTGTACGGTGTCGCGTAAAATATCATTCCCTTTATTTTTTTTAATACGTCATCAGGAAACCCCCACCTTTTGGCATAACTCACACCTTCACAATCTCGCATAACTCTCAGTCGAATTTATCACATCTCGATGTAATGTTTTAAGATAATTCTAGGACCCAAAGGGGGGGTTGTCTCCCCCCTAACATTACTCATGTTGATTGTCATATCCTGGGGGGGTTTTGGGGTTCTCCCCCCAATAATTACCCATATGTATTCAATCTAATTACTCTTCATGTTTATATATTTACTCATGTTGATTTTCATATCCTGGGGGGGGGGTTTGGGGGGGGTCTCCCCCAATATTTACTCATATTCATTCTAATTACCAAAGTAAACCATCATTCATCTTTACCTTTTACTCTCCTGATTCATTTTTCAACTAGTTACACCAAGCGATCAATTTGGTGTTCGTACAAAGTTGATTCGCTGATCACATGATCATGACTCCTGGTGAAGTAGTACCCCACAGTGTACCACGTGATCACAATTATTAAATTCAGGTTTAAATACCCCCTGTTTCCCCGGTTCTGCAACAAGTTCTGTGTGGCATAGTAGTTATTCAATTGGACTTGTATGCCTGTTCGAGACCCGATCCAGCACGCTGTCTTTGCATGTCATGTCAAATGTACTAATATTTCATGTATTTCATCTCTTCCAGGTACTTCCACGCAGCCAAGTTCAAGATGTCACATGAACAAATATCACGAGTGAAACAGGAGCCAGTAAACAGTTGTTATATATGTACTGAAAACCCCCAAAAAAACTATACCCCTTTTTTCTCTCTATCCCCATCAACTATATCGCCCTCTTAACCTTGTTTGCTAACCAGGGGTGCGTGAGTGATTCGACATTCACTCCAAGGATTACACTGAGAAGTTAAATTTACTCTGTCTAAGTAGATCTGCAATACAGTTTCATCAATTTCTCAATTCATCCAGGCTCATACTCATATAGAGTAAAAGTTAGCATTGAGAAAACAGTAAATAAAAATGTACTTATACTGACAGGGCGTAGCCATGAAATGACGCTTTTGATACCTTGTGTGTTGTGTACAATATGTATACACTGTGACTGTCAAGTACCTCTGTAACCTTAACATGAACAACATACCATTGCTTCCAAGTTTTCCACTGTTGACTCCATTTTCTGTGTCAGCTGTCCTATCTCCGGCTAACAACTGATAAATGACAGCCAGCATGCACACATGTAGGTATATGCATGGAGAGTTGTAAACAAGGCCCCCTGGGATGAAACAGGAATGCTGATTGGTGACTGTTAAGTACGAAAGCGCTGATTGGACGATTTTGCTGATGGCTCGAAATTTGACAGGTGCGAGCGACACCCGCGAAGTGTGACATTCCATCAGGTATGTGGTCTGTACTATCACTTTCTTTCAGAAAAAGGCATTAATTACTTCACATGTAAAAGTCGATTAGTAATTAAGTTGTTCAGCATATTGGATAGATATCCACTGTAACGTGACAACCTGGTAAACTTTGAGTATTTCTCAATTTTGATTTTCATATTTCATTATCTGTCAAAATTTTCCTGGGCCCGTTTCGCTCTCATAACTCTGATGCAAACGAGTAACGGCTAGCACAGTGACTGAGGGATTTCGAAATAATTGACTCCAGGTTATACAAGGACCTATGACAGTAAGCTAATCTGCAGGAGATGCACAGGTACGGTAGATAATATTATAAACCTCTCGGTGATTTGATTTAGAATGATCCAAATTAGCAAATATTATAGAATATTATTAATATAACATAAAGGTGCAAAGTTTACTACTTCTTTTCAATTTGCTCAGCAATATGAATAACAAATAACTTTAACTTTTCTGTGGTAGATATCAAAATGTTATTACAGGCTAATAGTAATACACCTGTAACTTAGTGTAAATAATTGTATTAATATGTAATGTCTGCTCACTGTTGAATTTATTCTAATTAACAACACTAATTATGGAATTTGTTACTTAATCACAAATATTACAGTATAAATATGATTTAAACACAGAAAAAAAGTCAGATTTAAATTAGATTTGTCCTTCATATAAACCTGCAAAACATCTTAAACCAGATATGCATCTTTAGATGATCTGAGTGGTACCTTGTGTCACGTAACTGTGTAAGCTGTAATAACTTGCTCAGCTTTGTTTGAGGTTTGTGAAGCTTAAGATATATAATAATCTTTTTATGATAATAATCATAAAATGTAACTGTAAGTAATTATATAGTTAAACTTATAAATTAAAGGACCATACCTAATAAACCAGCACTTGTTTAATGTATGTTATACTTTCGTAAAGTAGCTGAGAATGAGGGTTTAATGGTTATATCAGTTTTCACTAAATACTGCTTTTTATAGTTTTTTAAGCAAATCTGTTAAACTAAGTTCAAGTGTATTTGAGTTTTTTGAACAAATTACTCTGAAACTACTTGGATAGATCAATCATAAATGTCTCCGCCTATGTAAAAAAAATAAATAGCCTAAATTTGTACTGCTACTACATAACCTTAAAATAAAATTTGACAATATTCAACATTTTAAAATATTTAATAGGCCTGTGAATTGTGAGGACCTTGTGGGGTATTCGAATTGATTCAAATATCAATTCATTTCCTACAATTCTGTTTTCAAATCTAGTATTACTTTCGTAATAAATTTCAGAGTTTTAACTAATTATTTCAGTACAATGGATGTAATTTAATTCTGGCAAGTGAAGTCCACATTTGGCTTTCTTACTGTATCTGATGCAAATCTTGGTTGATATGGGAATTGAGCCCTCTACCAGGGATCATTGATACAAGATCCAGGGCACATAGACAATATTAAAATCGCAGCACTATAGTGCCTTAATTTTGACAGCTCACAAAGGGCTTTTGGGGTGATCCATGCAAAAAAATAATACGAGTTATTGCAGTGAATGGATTCAGAGGTAAAGATTCCATTAAAATTTAATTGAGGGGTTGCAGTTCTATTCATCAATTATTCAATGCATTGTTACACTCCTATAAATTATAATTAACTTGTAGGATTTTGATTATTTTCAGGATGATGGCAGATGACTCTGATACAGACGACTTTCTGCTTGAATTTGCCACGTCCCCCAGAAGGTAGGTTATCTTCATTGTGCATTTCTTGGTGGTAGGGATAACAGATTGTATAATCCTTTGTTCAGTGTTCATGGCACAGACACACAATATGGTATTCAGAGAAGAGTCATCAAAGCAGTCAGTTTTGCATCAGAAATATGTTCAGTATAATCTTTGATGAAATTTAATAGAAATAATTATAATTAATAAGAATATTAAGATGCTGAATAAAGCTACATGTATCATGAAATTTAAAACTGGATGTTACTGAATATGCAGGGATTAAATCTATTATGTAAATCCATGTGATACTGGTACAGCTGATGTGCTTAAGAAAAAAATCATTTAAACAGATACCAGAAGGTCTCTCTGTACATACTGGTTATACATATTTGAAGTACCCATATTTATATATTGCTTGTAGTACTCACATATTATGACTGAAGATTGTTTAGGAGGATCACCTACAGGAAGAACTTGAGTGCAAAGATAACACTTCTGCATGAATTAATACTTTTTTCATATTTTTTTCAGGCAATTTGATAGTTTTCTAGCTCAGCTGACTGAAAGTCATCTGAGCTGTAGTGATCACTTTTTGTCTGTCGTCTGTCTGGCCTTTTAAAAAGGGTACAAATCGTAACCACTGGACCTAGAAACTTCTAACTTAGCAGCTGTGGAGGTCCATAAAAATCTCCTTGGAAACCTGAAATTAGGTCACTGTGACCTATATTCTCCAAGTGCCCCCCCCCCCCCCCCCGAGTAATTAAACATTTGATACAAAGCCTCCAGTATCTACCTTGATAGCCATGATTTATTCACATGCATATGGAACATGGACAGTTTCATCTGTACCTGAAGACTGATGGTGCCACCTTAATTTTTTTCTAATTTGTACACATTTTTTTCTCTATTTTTGAGACCTTCAAATGAAGCAGTCCAGCCGTTATCATGGCACATACCATGAGAGTTAGTCTTGGAAATTTCTAACTGCACATCCATGGAGGTCCAAGGTAAATCTCCCCGGAAACCTGAAATTAGGTTGTGGTGACCTATATTCAGCAAACTATGTCAAAGAACAGGATGTTAGCAACCCTATATGTCAGATTGTAGCAGCTGGACCTAGAAACTGCTAATATTATTAAGAGCGAAGATGGCCCCTGTAAAATAGTCTTGGAAACACTAAATAAGGTCATTTTGACCTATATATTCTGTAACCTGTGTAAAAGAGCATGATTTGAGTACCCTAAAAGTCAGATAGACACAAATTATAGCAGTGGACATTGAAACTTCTGACTTAGCATCTGGGGAGTTCCTGATAAAATCTTTTTAGAAACCTTAGATAAGGTCACTGTTACCTATTTTCAAAGAACTATGGACAAAGAGCACGATTTTGAGCACTCTGGAAGTCATTCTACTGATGGTTCAAGGTTCTTTCACAAATATTTTTCACCAGATCATAATATCTGTAATTTATACATCTGTCATCTGTATGTCAAAATCAAATTCAGATGAGCGTCATGGTCCACAGACCACTTGTTTTCATGTAAGTTCATACCTTTTCAACTCAGCTCAATGAAATTCATGCAGAGTTTTAACAAAATCGAACTACTTTTTGTAGAGTTGTTTGGCGACTTATTTCAATATTTGACAATATTATGTGTCCATGCTCACATAATGTATTTGTCAGTTACAAAATATCACAGGAATGACTGCATGTATCAACCTGATATATGTCTCTGACCCAGACTGAACCTCCAGCTGAACCAGAAAAAGTCAAAGATATGTTGGTATAATTTTGTAGTTTTATAATAAAATCCAGTGGCAGCACTGAGTGTATAGTATAGTTCCACAGTAACTGGTGGCAGTTTGCCTCTCAAGTGCCAATTTGTTCTGGAGACCCAGACCCACAACAGTGTGTTGAATAAAGATTGTGAGTCATGTTTTAATGACTACCAGTTGCCTACCAATACATAACAAACAGGACCCATTATGTAACTGTCGATAACACCTGAATGTTTAACACCAAACTTGGGTATTGGCCAAATGTAACACCTATATATGGTATACATCACAATAAGCTATAAGATTGAATGGGTGTCCTCAAGATCCGTCAAAACACAAAATATAGACATGCTATGAACTGGAAAGCAGGCAATAAACATTGATGTATGTAACAGCATGGGTGGCCAAAAACCAAAATGCTATTATAGGTTGTGAATTCTATTGAATGGTTCTAATTACATCTGCCAAGGCACAGTGATCCTGATAATAAACAAGCTGGTCAAACATTATTTTTTGTAACTCTTTGTCTGTTGGCAAGATCATACGAAGAGTCTCTGGAAATTGTTGGTATTTTTTTGTTATTATTATATATTCATATAAAAAGAGGTTTCTAGTCGATTCCAAGATAATGATTCCAATCAGATTGTCTCTCTTGTTTGGCTTTTCTTGCTTCATAATAAACTTGAATAGAATAAGACGTCAACCTTGCGATACAAAGCAGGTTTCTGGATGCCAGGAAAAGGCAGGAAAATTAATTTCTCTTTTATTTTTTTAGGGGAAAGTCATGCAACTTGAGACAAATGCCTTAAATTTTGAAAATGTCAGACTTTGATTGGCTCAAAAGAAAAAGTGATATGTTATGTTATGTCTAAAGTTTGTATCCACTTGAAAATGTGCTGTGGTTGCTAATTTGTGTGGAAATTTTTTATTTTATTTTTTTACTTAATCAGAAAAAATCATCAAATTTTGTAATTCATCAATTGCTTAAAAAAGATGCACAAAAATCATTCCATTCAAATTGCTTGAGATACAGTGACAATGTTGATGAACAGTCCAGCTAGCAGACACACAAACCAGAAGAAAACATTACCAATTGAGGGAGTAACAACTGATCACATACAAGAAAAATAATTTTACTGTTGTAAACCATGATTGAATTTAGTATTAGTGTATTTGATGAACTGAGCATATCACTTGTCACAGTTACTTGGTCTTAATAATATACTGGAGCTGCATCAGTAAAACAGTAATTACATGATGATTCAATTCACAGAGGGTTATAAGATGATCAAATTTTTTTTTTCTTGCCAGGTTTGGACATCGACGCAGAGACCCATATCTTACAAAGGAGATTGTCATCAATGAATGTCCTGAAAGTGATTTAGTCAAGGATGGTCCAGACAAAGCAGAAAACAACAACATCCCATGGCCAGAGACTGCGAACCAGGAGCTTCCCCATGTCAAACAAATCTGTGAAAAATGCAGGCCTGGTGGCCAAAAGGTAACCAACATGCTGTTATCAGTTCAAATTATCCCCAGCTCTGCTTTAGTTTATTTAATATAACCCTTTCACAATTTTGCCAGAATGCAAGCCTTTGCCTATGAAATAGGAAATTGTATTAGTTATGTCATTAGTGTCAGATACATGTATACATATTAATTGGAAAACTTCTTCAGTAATAAGAGACTTTAGTTTTAATTTTTATCTGTGTCTAGGACTAATGATACACTTGTGTACTGTTGCATTAAAGCACAAGTTCAGAGGTAATATATTGGTATCTGGCATTTCATCATACAATGGAAAGCCATGTTCTTAATTACGTTTTTGCATCTGATTTCATATTTTTTCTGAAGCTTTTGGTAATGGCATATCAAACATTTTATTTTATTCATGGTTTATAACATTTATATAAAATTGTCAGAGTATGCAGCCCTAATGTGTCTTTGAGTACACATTTTGAGTTATTTTCTGGTTTATAGCAGTGTGTTTAAAGGGACATAATCAGGAGCTAATTTTTGCCTATTCTTTCACAATATCAGTTTAGTTTTACTTTATACAAATGTTTCCCAGCAAACCATCCCAGCACTCGGTCTCATTTCCTCGCATATGGCTGTTTAACACCATGTTATGGCTCTGCGTGTTGGTAAACACAGTCTGTTTACCAAAACAAGGCCGCGTGACCGGAGGTCTGATTAAGAGGGGCAACATGAGGTGTTTCAGCCAGCGGGAACATGCATTACATATTTTGGGTCAAGTCAGACAGGGCATCTCCTGATTGACAGTTTTTTGGCTCAGCGATGCACACGGTCCCATGCGCTGTGTTTATGTTTACACCTGTCATCGCGCCCGGTCCACTGTTTTTAAAATCTGTTTACAGGAGAAAGCAAATGGTTTCAGGGCAATATTTTTTTCAGGTAGAGATTTATTTCAAAGAGAAGAAGCTATTTTCCGTGTTAACGCAACATGCTTTATAGGTGATTGGGCCCCTTTAAAACTGTTATCATCAGTTGAATTCTTTAAATACAGTCATTTGTATCTTGTTTTATTTTCATCAGGTTTCATCTGCTGGCCTTACTATGGGGGATCCTGGATACATTTGGTGTCCATTGTGTCTGTCACTGAAAGAAATCAAGGAATGTGAACCTGAGGAATCTCCAAAAGAAAACACTAAAGAACAACTAAGTAGTAGTCAGAGAATTTCAGCAGAGCAACCTAAAAAACACGAAGTCATTAGTCAAGTCATTCCAGTCAACAGCTGCAGTATTGAGCAAGGGAAGCTCCTGACAAAACCTAAGCCATCCATGCAACAAGTTGACAATCACAGCAGAAAAACAGAAAGGTGTTCAGAGCAGTCATTGAAACAGAAACCACCACTACCAAAAGTTAAACCATTCAAGATTGCTGGAAGGTCATCTGGTCAGAAGGGTGGAGGTATGAAGGACGATTTCAAGGTCAGCAGTCAATGTGATGAAAAGGTGGGATACAAGGTTGGGTTTTTGGAGGAGAAAACACAATGTGATAATAAATTTGCACAAAAGATACCTGAGCACAAATTTAATGAAACAGAAGGTCCAGATGCAAAGCTGCACAAGGCAGGAAATGCCATCAATAAAAAAACTGAGGATAATAAGATAGAACAAACCACAGCAGACCTTAACAACAAGGATTTTGCCAAAGTCAGTGGTGCAGATTCTATCATTGTTGTCACTCAAAGGAAGAGCACCAAGAATAATGTAACAGAAAGCACTAGCTGTGAGGACTCTAGATCAAAACCAACAGATAAAAAACACACGAAGGAAAGCCCCACAGGAAAAGAGCAGGAAAGAGAAACCTTTACTGTGATGGATCCTGCTATTATATCAGATCAGAAGAACAAGCTCCAGTCAAGAGGTAACTCCAAGTGCAAAGAAGAAAGCACACTAAACATGGAGTCAAAGAAACCAACAAATCCACCAATTCAAGATAGCAATTCAAGGCCAAGAAGCTTTTTACAAGTGGAGGAGAGGGATGTGAACACTACTGTGAAGAATCAGGGAAAAAGCCCCATTAAGCTTGAACAAAAAGCGCAAGACCAGGAATGGAGCCTAAGGTCAAAAAGTTTATTGAAGAACCAGAAGTTAAGCAAACTAGAAACACCACAAACAGAGCAAACCAGTGTACTAAGCCAGCAGAACAAATCTAAGTTTAAAAGCTACATGAAGAACCTGATGGAGAGTAAGACAGATCTGAAGCAGAAAGAAGAAAATGCTTTTGTAGTAGGCCAGGACAATAAACTGGGGTCTAAAACTACAAGGAAGAGACATAGCTTAGATATACTTGAAACCAGCAAAACTCCAGGGAAATATCTGTATAAATCAGCAAATCCAAAATCATCTGTAAGTCAAGAGTGTAACACGCAATCATCTGTAAAGGAAAGGGTGGAACTCTTCCAGAAGGCTAGGCGAGGTAGTCTAGATACACTGAGTGTCGGAACTTCCAGTCAGAGCCGTAAGCTAAAGCGAGGTAGTCTGGATACACCAAGTGTGAGTACCTCCGGAACAAGTCAAAAGCTTGAGCGATGTAGTCTGGATACACTGAGTGTCAGTACCTCCAGTAAGAACCGTAAGATTGAGCTAGGAAGTCTGAATACACTAAGTGTAAGTATCTCTAGAATGAGTCATAAGCTTGAGCAAGGTGGTCTGGATACATTTAGTATGAGTACTAAGTACTCCAGTAGGGGTCGTAAGCTTGACGAAAAAGCTACAGCCTCATTGGCTGTGGAGGAATGTATCTCGTTGCCATCCAGTCCGTCTACTCCTAGCATTCAATCTAAATCCTGTATACCCCCAGAAAAAACTAGCACCAGAAAACTCTCACCTGATTACCATGTCTATGGTATGAAAAAGAGACTGGTCCTTGCCAGACAGCAAGAGTCATCCTCTCCAACCTTTCAGAATGACAACTGTGATTCAAACTGTGATGGGAAATCACCAACTCCCAAAACAGAAGATTTTTCCAAAATAGCATGCAAGTCACTGACATCCAAAAGAGGAGATCTTTCAAGTAAAGATTGGAAATCACCGACACCCAAGAAAGACGATTTTTCAAACAAAGATAGAAAATCCATGACTCCCAAAAGAGAAGATTTTTCAAATAAAAATGGGAAATCCATGAGTCCCAAAAGAGAGGATTTTTTAAACAAAGATGGGAAATTACTGAGTCCCAGAGGAGATTTATCTAACAAAGATGGAAAATCACTGACCTCCAAAGGAGAAGGATATTCTGACAGTGATCAGTTGCTTACTTGGAAAAGAGGAGATTTTTCTAACTATGATTTAGAATCACCAAATTCAAAAAAGGATGATTTTACGAACGAAGATAGGAAATTGCAGTCACCTGAAAGAGAAGATTTTACAAAAAAGAATCAGTTGCAGGACTCTTCAGATGCCCATGCAAAGCATGATTCAAATGAAAATATTGTATCAAAGCAAAGTTGTACTAAATCAGATACAACCAATGTAGAACAGTCGCTATGTTTCTCTGGAAAAACTGAAGCAGTAACCATCAATAGAAACAGAGACTCCAGTGTTCAAGAAGAAGCGGGCAAGTCAAATGTTACATTAGAAGGAAACCTTGAGGGAGTTGTATGCAGCAAAGAGGAGGAATCTCAGGAAAAGGACAGAAATATTTTGATGGTTCATAGGGATCCACTGTGTGATAAAGGTGATGAGACCAGTCTACAGGAAGCCTGGGAAATGGAAACAGTTGGAGAACAAAAATTACACATTTTTGGAAATGTTCAGAAGGCCATAACATTTATGAAAGAAGAGGTTACCAGTTGTCAGGACACACAGGGGAGGGAAATATGTGATGTAATGTCTGACACCAAGGTGGAAACTTTTCATGAAGGAGATACAGCCAATGTACAGCTAAGAAAACAAGAGGCAGCAGAAACAGTGGGTGATCTAAATTGCCAAAAGGGTATGTCTTGTAAAGACGTAAACCATAATGAAACTGGACCTTTGCTCAACACATGCAAAGTATCTGATATTATTAAACAAAATGTTGGTCAGGTGGACTCTGAAACGTTACAAATGGGAAGAATTGATCTACCTCAAAGTAAAAGTCAGCAACAGTCCGTGGACAAAACTTACACTAAAGTCAAGCCAATAGTTCCTCAGTCCATAAGTGTATGTACAAGTCCAATAAAAAATATGCTTTTTGACTCTTCAGTTCAAACAAGTCCTCCAAGACCAGCAAAGAGAAGTGTTGCAGTACAAACAAGTCCTCTTCTACCTCAGAAAGCAACCGTTGCCATGCAGACAAGCCCTCTGAAGAGGAGAAGTTCTGTGCTGAATGAGAAGTGCTTAACAGACACGGCAGTGCAGACAAGTCCATGTAAGCGGACTAGACGCAAGAGTTCTCTTAAACTATCTGCGCAACCGAAGGCTCCTGCACCACCGCCTCCACCACCACCTCCACCACCCCCTCCTCCTGTGATTAAACCTCCAGCTCCAATAAAAAAGGTGGCCAAGAAAAAGATAGAGGTAAGCACATTCACTTAAGTATTATCATTACTATTATCATTACCATTATTATTATACTACATTTTATTCATTAGTATAGAGTTTAATCTGTTTATATGTGAGTTTGATACCAGGTGTCAGTTTTTCAAAGTGGTTTGAACTACAAACTTACCTGTTAGCAGTTGTATAAATTGCGATTAATGTTTTGAATGTAATGAATGGTGTGAATTTTATTTAGTGACTAAATCTACCTGAGTGGCTGTAGTATGTGATGAACACAAATGAACATAGAAATTAAAAATCTAGTTGCCTATGATTTATTTTCTATTCTGAAATTGATTCACTAGTTAAACTGTGGTATAAAAAGTGGACACAATGTATACACGTCTTTTACAATACACTCCTCTCTTTCTCACTGATTTTGTTCTTAGAAACTTGAGAAAAAAGTTATTTTTCTTGACAATCAATGATGGTTGAACTCATTAGACTGGTACTTGCATATTCAGGCCTGAAAAGCACACAGCTTATTTTAATTTTGAGCATTTCTTATGCTTTCTTTACATTCTTATTACAGCCAAGCACAGAGCAGCCTCGGATCACCCTGAGTGATATACAGAACGTGAGGCTCAAGAGTGTGGACAAAGCCAAACCACCGTCCAAGAGAAGGGTGAGCACTCATTGTGGACTGTGAATCAGAACACTTTTAAGCCATGCCTCTGCACTAAACTATAGAGCAGCATACTTGAGCGTAGTGGTATTAGTTCACTTGGTAAAGGAGAGGTGAATATATTCAAGAGCAGATCTATGGAATATCCTACAAGCATACAAAATATTTATGTATGAAAATTTTGTGAAAATGCTAACCTTCAAAAAATTAAAAACTGATAATATATTGATGATGATTCTAATTAATATGTGCATGGAAGTTTACGTTTTATATTTGTACATCTGTCATTGAGCACGAAACACACTGATGCTGACATCTGGTTTGGAAATTTGTCAATATAATACATTGGTTATTCATTATCACATTTGGCAAGTCTGGTTTTATTTTACCCAAATATTGCACTGACAAACTGTAATTGAGAGTTATATATACATGTAGTGGCACATAATCAGTTCTTGCATTGGAATAAGTCCTTGTGAAATGAGCGGGGGAGGGGTTCCATTGGCCAAATTTACCTGCATATTACCCCGTCTTGCTTTGTGGCAGGTCTGTGGGACTTCAGCCAGGTTTCTGACATATGGCCCTGCCATAGACACTTCAAAATTAAAGTGTCAAATTGCTTGAGTATTTATGGAGGGGGGGGGGGGGGTTATGGAATATGACCCATATAAAATATCATTTCTGACATTTTTGGGCATTTGCTAACCATGTTCACACTGGAGTTGCATGACATCACCATCAGTTATGATATAGATTAATTATTGTATTTATATATTAAACTATGGAATTATGATTGATAAAGCTTACCTGTTTCTCTATATGTAGCAATCTCTTGCTGTAATGGACCAGCCAGCCATCATGAGATATGAGTTGCGCCCTTCAGCTAGGAGACATTATGCTAACAGCAATTTCGCACAAGCTTTGGCTAAGTAAGTAACTCTATCTTAACATATTTGATTTTTGTTGGATTCAGTCTCAATGTTGTGTCTATGTTAAAGCTTGCTAGGATAGTCAAGGAAATGGTGTAGTAAAAATGTCTCATAAGGTATTCGAAAACCTGGGAAGGAATGGAAATTAACAGTAAATTTCACCTTTTTTAATTTACCTGATAAAACATGATAAAACATATAATTCCAAGAGAGCTGTATTTGCATTTTACACAGTCTACATCTCCTGATTAATGTGTTATTCTTGAAATAAAAGGAACTTCAGGATGTCATTCAGACTATTTTAGAAAAATGAGAACATTCAAATAAATGTAAATAATGCCTATCATTGTAGACTGCCTGAAGAAATCAAAGCTGCCCATGGGAAGTTGAAAAAAGTGACGAAAACAAGGTTTGTATAACTCTGCTATCTTCATTTAATTTCTTGGATAGCAGAAACTTGAGGGATGTGATACAGAAAATTTTTTGAGATCAGAGTTGGGAGTGCTTACAAAGTTTCTGATTGAAAAACATTTTTTTTAAAGTTTTTACTGATGCTATTTTTTTCTGTTATATTTTGTACAGAGCTGTCTATGTTCACTGTCATAATCACAGTTTATACACTGATAATGCAGACTGATAATTGTTAAATGTGTTGTTAACAAGGTTTTACCTGATTAGAAACAGACCAGGTTTTTTGTAAAATAAATAGAATATTTATTGCCATTTAGTGGACAGGAGGCGCTGCACTCAGGGTTCACTAATTACCGCGCCTACAGGTGTCTATTACGTAACAGATCACCAAACGCTGCACTTGTCTCATTATAGCGGCGGCAGCTCGAGAGTTCGCACAGTTAATTTTTATGGTCATTTACCTGTTAAATATGTCGGGGAATTTTGAATTAGAGACTTGGGCAGAGGAAACAAAGCTGTCCCCAAAAACAGTTGAAATTTTGAAAACACAGGATATTAGTAAAAAGGATACGCTTTTGGCGTTGACGGAGGTGGACTTATCTGAACTCGGCCTGACCGTGGGCAGTAAAACCAAATTGAGGGAAGCAATTGTTCATTTGCGGAATGGACAGAAGGAATACAACCTGGCGAATAAACCGGTAACGACTGCAGAGCTGAGAAAGGACAGTAAACTACAAATGCTTGTTGAGGAGATGGCCGATTCAGGTGCATTTTTTAATGAAGACATACTGGGAACCGCCAGGGAGCAGCCAACAGAGGGACCGCCAAGAAACAGCTCAGCTAAAGGTAAACACTGTTTCCTTATTCCTGACTTTCTAACCAGCCCATTGATAGTATTAGAAGAATCCGACAATCCTCTGTATGGCTCAGATGAGGGCTCCCTTGTATGGCGTTCCAAGAATCGTAAACCTCGCCCAGAAGAAGTCAATTTAGCTCAGTGGATAAGCGCTAGTAACCGGATCCTGTGTAAATTAATTGAGGTGGGCGAAATAAATGACCTACAGCAAGTTAAACAGTACGCATCCTACCAAATAAAGATCGGCGAATTCGCGCAAGTGAACAAAGTGCCATCTGTCATGGTATATGACCACAGGTTCCGCCAGCTACAGTCCGAAAACAATTACTCATGGGAAAAGGATGATGTACATCTTGCCATGTTTCATTTAGAGAAAAGTGAAAAAGTTTTAACAAAGCAAAAATTTGGCCAATACCAACACAAAACAGTACGGCGTGACATAACAGGGGTTGAAATTTGCCGCGATTTTCAGACTGAAAGCGGCTGTAGGCGCCCTTTCTGTAGGTTCAGTCATGCGTGTATGGTCCCTGGATGTCGCCAAAAGCATCCCGAATACATGCACAACAGGTTTGGCCCCAATTATAAATAGGAAATACCGGTCACCAGCCCATTGACGTCTTGTCTGCCAGTATGGAAAGAAGCTTTAGATAAGGATGTAGATAGGGACTTTATAGTCAACGGCATTACCTATGGTTTTAAAATTGTAGATAATAATTCATCCATTACACATGTGGAGTGCGAGAATTATCGCTCTGCTACCAACAGTGCTACAAGAAGCAAAGTTGAAATGCAAATTAGAGATGAGATAAATAAAGGAAATTACGTTCTATGTGCAAAAAAGCCCACTATTGTCAGTGCTTTGGGTGCTATTCCAAAGAAGGATAGTGATGAAATTAGACTGATTCATGATGCAAGTATGCCCCAGTGCGGTTCTCTCAATTCATATGCGTCTCCGGAGTCTGTCTCTTATGAAAATTTAGACACAGCTGTTAAATATATTAATAAGAATTCATTCATGGCAAAAGTTGACTTAAAGTGGGGATACCGGTCTGATCCGATCCATAGGGATTGTTTCCAGGCTACAGGACTTAAATGGAAATTTTCTGGGGAAGATAAATCTAGATATATGTATGATACGCGGTTGTGTTTTGGCGCAAGTAAAAGTCCTGCGATATTTCAAAGAATTACCAAAGCAGTTGGTAGAATGATGAAAAGAAAGGGGTTTCATGGAATTATTGTATATTTAGATGACTTTTTATTAGTAGAGAACAGCGAGGAAAAATGCAGGAAAGCCTTACATACATTAATTGATCTTCGTACAGATCTAGGATTCTCAGTTAATTGGCGCAAGGTGGTAGGACCTACGAAAATCATCACGTTTTTGGGTATTGAAATAGACTCATCCTTGGAATTGCTGAGAATTCCAAGAGTGAAGCTTTGTGAGATTAAATCAAATGTTTGTGCATGGCTAAATAAAATTTCCTTCACCAAACGGCAGTTGCAGCAAATAATAGGCAAATTAAACTGGGTAGCGTCCATTTTTAGGGTGGCACGACCACTGTTAAGAAAACTGATAGATGTATGTAAATCTTTACAAAAACCTTCACACAGAACCAGGCTTAATGTGGAGCTACGGATGGAACTGCGAAGGTGGATATACTTCTTGCAAGGTGACCAATTCAATGGCGTGGCGTACATAAATGTTCGGAAACCACAGCCCGATATCACCATATCTACAGATGCCTGCGATCAGGGCGGCGCGGCGTGGCATCACAATAAGCGGCAGCAACGGAGCGTGGATTGGTTCTATTGCAACTGGACGGTAGACTTCGCATTACTTGACATAGGTGGCAAAGACATTAATTTGAAAGAGCTTTATACAATTTTACTTGCAGTTCGCAGATGGCATAAAGACTGGTATAATAAGAAAGTGGTGGTTTACACTGATAATAATGCTGCTAAATATTGGATAAACAAAGGTATGGGCAAGAACGCGCATGTAAATGTTTGGCTGCAGGAGATAGCATGGTTATCCTTGACTGGTAACTTCTGGTTAACAGCGAAACGAGTGCCCACAGAAAAGAACATCACAGCTGATGCGATCTCCCGGTTTCACAACTTAAACTTTGCTGCTATGGCCCAGGCAATGTTACAGCAGCATTGTGGTATTGATATCGCAGACCATGAATACAGACTTTTTAACCATATGTCAACTGACGCTTTTTTTGTGTGTTGCAGAACTGGAACAGTGGCAGACCTTGAAACAGGAACTGTCAGCATATCGGAAAGCAGCTTTCGCTGATACCACAAAAGCTACATACAAATGTCACCTCCGTGCATATTTACGTTTTTGTTTGTATTTCAAGTGTACGCCAGTACCTATTGATCGGGAATCATTATTGTTATATGCTGTTTTTTTGGCCAGATCGCTGAAACCAGAGAGCGTGCGACAGTACCTAAATATAGTTAGAATAATCCATCTGGAAGCAGGTATGTCTAATCCTTTAGAGAACAATTATGCTTTAAACATGCTACTGAGAGGAGTACGACGTCGTAAAGGATCGCCTCCTCGGCAGAAATTGCCTATCACGCCAATGATTCTTCGAGACATTAAAACAGGTTAAATCTGCGGGACTCTTTCCAGGCAACGTTTTGGACAGTGTGTATAGTTGCCTTTCTAACCTTCTGTAGAAAATCTACATTATTGCTCAAGAGCCCTAATAAATTTGACCCGTCTTCTGATTTGACCTTGTGTGATCTCTCTCGTGTGGACGGCGGTCTTGTTCTAAACGTTAAGAGAACAAAAACAGTGCAGTATAAAGAAAGACAATTACAGATCCCTCTTACACAAAACAATGGTGACTTGTGCCCAGTGTTAGCACTGGAAAATATGTGCAGCAGATTGGGGAGGTCGGCAGTAGGCCAGATATACCGCTGTTCGTATATCGACACAAAAGCGGTGGCTTGAAAGTTATGACACACACGCTTTTTAATGATATGCTGAAAAGAACTCTTGAGACATGCGGCTACAATTCGTGCGAATACTCGGGACATTCATTCAGGCGGGGTGGAAGTTGCTTTGCCTTTTTGAATGGTGCACCAGAACTTTTAATCAAAGCGCAAGGGGACTGGCGATCCAACTGTTGGGAAAGGTACATAAACATTCCGTTAGAATATCGCTGGCGCATATCAAACCTGCTGGCATCTAAGATGTAATGAGTTGTGTGACTAAATATTTCCTTATTTTTCAGACATTGTAGTTATTTCATGGTGTTGGGCTTTGGAGGCAGTTTATAACCACCGATTGCCATGTATAACTGCAGCGAATGGAATACAACGTTATAAGCCCAACACCATCTTGTTATTTATGGACACTAATTGTAAAATAAATAGAATATTTATTGCCATTTAGTGGACAGGAGGCGCTGCACTCAGGGTTCACTAATTACCGCGCCTACAGGTGTCTATTACGTAACAGATCACCAAACGCTGCACTTGTCTCATTATAGCGGCGGCAGCTCGAGAGTTCGCACAGTTAATTTTTTTTAATTTCACATTTTTAAAGTTTTTAAAGTTATATTGAGCACTTTTATATCTTTATGAGGCAGTTTATAACCACCGATTGCCATGTATAACTGCAGCGAATGGAATACAACGTTATAAGCCCAACACCATCTTGTTATTTATGGACACTAAACCTGATACAGAGCCAGACCAGGAGTCTGTCATAGTGTTGAAACGTAAGTCAGGTTAAACTGATCTGCAGATTTTAAACTCGGCTCAGATTTATGTTAGTTTTACATTACCTCTGAAAGTCAAGGAGTTTTTGTAGAAAATGGCATGGGGAATGAATCACTGCAACATCATAATTGACTAATGATATCATTACCTGTAAACTAACACCTCCATTGATTAAGGTATGTTTAACCCTACATCTATATCTACAGATTTGCCAAAATAAAACTTAACTAGATATTATCAGATCTTTCTCAATGTGTAAACCGGTAATAATAAATTATTCAGAAGTCCTGGGGGAACGCCTGTGACAGACAGGAAGCGACGCAGAGAAACAGGGACAGGCCTCACCCCGATGATGACCCGAGCACTACGCAAGAAGTTTATGGTATGTAACTGACTGGCAAATCCTGTAGGTTTCATTTTGGTTACAACCTGGTCTTTAAGAATGATTTTGATACCTGCTACATCCGATACATTTTTTTGTCTGCTGGAACAGCAATGTTCCCACAGTTCTTTAAATTACATGAAAGTACTAGTATCTTTGACTACCTGTATAATTTAAATACATGATTACACATATTTGTTTTACAAAAAGATCAAAAGTCAATACATGTTCTGTATTGTGCAGTTGTTATGACATTTACATTCACTGTAAATAAAACATTATGGTAAGAAGTATTTATGCTTCAAATGGCCTCACATACAGAGACAAAGAAACAGATAGCATACAAGTCATTCAGTGATTGCAAAAAACACTGAACAGAGAAAAATCTTAACTGATGATATAAATATGTAAATGAATGTTATATTTACAGATGGCGAGGTCCCCTTCTCCTGGTCGAGAGAACAATGAGAGCAACTATTTCTCACCTTAAGTACTCATCAGGTGTTTCATTTTACAACAAATGAATGCCATTACCAACAAGTTTCCTTCATTTCTTTTTTGGAATTTTAATTCTCAAGCCATGGAAGAACTCAAATGGTTGTTCATATATTTGTTAAGTCTGTTAAGCTTTTCAGAGGAATTTTGATACTAAAGCCATACATTATCTCAAATTTGTTGTCATATATTTGTTGAGTCAGTTATCTTAATTTGTTATTTCCTAAATTATTGTTAAAAACATTGAGCGATAAACAAAAAGTATTTACATAATTGTAACAAGTACCATAATTGATACAAGTTCAGTCCATGATTCTTTCTGAAATGTCTTCATTCTCAGAATTCTTATGTACATTTTTAAGAAATTTAGGTGAACAACTAACAGAGTGATAGGAAGAAATGTCAACCTAATGCAACATGTAAAATGTCACCAAGAAATATATATGTTGTGTCAAGAATACACACTAGGTGACACTAGGGGTCAAAAATGGTATCTTTTACCGTTTATATGTTACAGTACTAATTTAATGCAAGAGTGCTGAGAGGAGTGTCATCTTTTTTGGCCTCTTTTCCATCATGTTTGTATGTGTATTCTCACATGTATATCAGCTACACTTTCCTTTTCATACACAATACATTTTCTGATATTGCAAATATATATATATATATATATATATATATATATATATATATCATCTTTTAACATTGATTTTAATTTTTTAAAAAAGCTTTATTGTTGAATATATAAAAATATATTTGTTGAATGTATAATGAAAACACCTTGTGTCAGTACATAAACACAGATCACAGGTGAAATACATGTTGCATACACTTACATCATTGGAAGAACAGAGAATATACACCAATGTAAATGGTTAGTTTTGTTGAACCAATACTGGGCATTTAATGTATATAAAAGGAGCCAGGGCAAGCTTAATACAATCTTTGCTGAATATGTATTGAAACTGAGATGTGGACAGTGAAAGGAAACTTTGCTGGCAGCATGAATGTTAAAATCACCAACACAGCATGCAAAGTTTTTTAAAGCCACACACACCCAAAAGTTCCAGTTCCATTATTTCATGGATAAGTTTTGCTTGGTAGGGGGAGAGAGCTCTAGGCCATTAGTATTATAGCTGTTAGTTTGTGGTCTTCCCTGTTAAGGATGCAAACAAGTCATTTATAAAGGTGTCATTTAAGATGAATTGAACTTTGTGTTTCATCCTCAAATTTCCTATAATTGTCACACATACATGTATCCTTCCTTCCAGTTAATGAAAAACTCCATATTTGGCCTGAGCTGGTAAATTTAAAAAAGAAAAATATCCCCAGCTGGCACCATATTTTTTTTCCCTGAGCCTATTATACTTTTCTGAATGAAAATTTGTTTTTGAATCGCAATTAATTCGTTGAAGGCATGAAGCTGAGAGCATTAATTGCACTGTTAAATGAAAAGTTTGTTGCTCAATCACTTAAATAATATTAAGACAGGAAAAAGTAGGAGGGATTCTGTAGAACAAGCTTTCTATTGTGGCCTATATTCAGTCCTGTCATGGAAAATGAAGCCAGCTAAGCACTTGATTTATAATGTCCTTTTTACTCTAAGATGCTGGTGATCACACTCTTTATGATTAGTAATATTTAACTTGATTTAACCTGTTAATTTCTGATATTATGAGAAATATATATATATATATAAAATTAATGTGTTAACAAATCCCTTTCAACAAATATGTCTTTATAAAATTCACCCTAAATTAGTCCAAGCCATGTCTGTCAATTGCTAATGTACCTTAAAAGACTACCTCATCATACAATACTGTGCCATGACAGTCACAGACGCAAGCATAATGAATTTGACCACATTATTCTTATGGCCTATGCAGAAGCTTGATACTGGCTGAACACCAGTCAACCTTCAGAAAATGTCTTGAGACCTTGAGACAATCACATTACAGAGAAATTGATATACATACCAGGGTTAAGACTTGATTTCTTTTCTTAGAATACATGGATGCAATTTTTATTTACATTTTTCACATTTGTATTACAAGCATAGAGGAGAGCTTCTTATACTGGGTATGAAATTCTCTTGTACATGTTTGAAGTAGGGGTAAAATTATTCCAAATTAGGTCTTGTAGTTGTAATTAATATTTTTTTTTTCGAGTGACTGCATATTTGAGTCATATTAAAAAATTGCAGACATTTTATGTCATTTTGGTGGAGTGATTATAAATTAAATAGGTATTTAGGCTCCTAACTTATTTCAAGAGAATTCTGGTGCCCAGTTTACATCCTGGTGAAAGGTGATATGGCTTATTGTTTTAAATTAAACACTGGTGAATTTTAGTTAATCTACCTTTCAGTATTTAAATATCTATATATCTTATATGTTGTTAATCTTACCCATAATACTCCACTAACTTGCAGTTGTATAATAAGTTACTGTTATAACCAGAATGGTGCTGTTAATGATATTTTCACTATAGTTTATATACTCTGTTTAATACACATTGTGATGTATGTGTTTTACGATTACTAGATCTTTTAACATTATATATTTATACATACTTACGCCCACTGCACTACTAATAATGTTAGATATAATGTTCATATACATGTGTACTTTACAATCAAGGACTAGATTAATTATATAACTAATTGGTTTACTCGGACAGTCATAAATACTCCTGTACCTTCTGCACTTCAATTAATATTTAAGATATACATATGTATATGCTGTCAACAGACAGTTATGGTCAGTAGAGTGATTTAATTCAATTATAAATCAGAATAGAAATAGAAATATAATCATGAGCCTTGCTTTTATAGTAGCAAAAAAAAATATCAAGTGTTAATTAAGTACTTGCATGTGTCAGCTAGGTTAAGTTTTGAGAAGGCACATAATGTATATGATTGTACCATGCTATCCTCAAATACTACAGTAATATTCTACTGACATACAGTTAGTTGGGTGCAAGGAACAAGTTACAGCCCTACATCCACTGAGTGGTGTGAACAGGCACAGAGATTCCAGCTAGGATTCTAGCAAACCTATCAAGGGTTTTGATATTTCTGTTACTGTTATCATAATGTTTCTAGGTACATGTTTATACATTATTTCTGTTTATTAAATATTGTTGTTTTACACCAGCTGGTAATGTTGGCAACTGTATTTTTTATGGGCTTAGTGATCTATGTATGCACTTTATATACTGGGACAGACTTTGTATTTAAAGCTAAAATTTAAGACCTTTAGGAGTGTAAGCTATTGAGAAAATGTTGCATGGGACTTAACGACCTTTTTTCATGTTTTTTGCATTTTCTTGGCTGCTCCAGATCAGCTGACTAACAGTTGCATGTTGTAACAGCTGTTGTTGTCATATGCTGATACAGCTGAATAGGTGAAAGACAATAATTTTTTTATATGTTGAACAAATGCATGGACCAGGCAACTGTGTTTGTTACATGATGTAACAGCTCCAAAGGACAAAAACATCTGGTATTGTTACATGGTCTTCACTATTTCAAATGCATGGGAAAAAAACAGCAGGTATTGTTACATGATGGAACAACTGTGTGAAACAAAACAGCTGGTTTTGTTACATGATGTAACAGCTGCATGGGGCAAAAACAGCTGGTATTGTCACATGATGTAAAAGCTGAATGGGGACTAAACAGCTGGTTTTGTTACATTATGTTTCAACTGCATGGGGGCAAAAACAGCTGGTATTGTTACATGATGTTACAACTGTATGGACAAAGCCATAACAGCTGGTGGTATGTGTTGTTATTATTGTTTCTAAACAGCTGTGTTTTTATGAGCTATGTCAGTGCAGTACGGTGAGACTGGTGCTACGTTGTGATAAAGCAACTTATTTGCAGAAATTATACCCATACTAATACTTTGAATGGAGGCCATGTTAATGTGATTTGAAACTCTTATGGTGCTTTAATGTGTATAATCAATGAAAGTGTGGAGATGAAAAATGAATTATTTAAACCATAGAAGAATGGAGAGATGTCTTCACATTGTTATTTCCGATCCCATTATTACTTGTAACTGCAGAAATAAGTTGTGAAAATGTGTACAATCGACTCAGCTTACTGCAAAATGTGTAAAGCTAGACACTATTTTACGGGCGTTTTTTGCCTCTTGAATCTAAACTTTATGAGAAAAGATTTTACAAATATCTCTCGCTTTTTCTAGATGCCCTTACATAGACATATAGATAGATATCAAATCGATGTATTATTTTGTCTTACGAAGTTCTGAACCACCGTATTTTAAAGATGTTTCCCATTGCGCACAGTGGCCTCATTATATTTTGCTGTTTTATACACAGAAGTCTACAAAGGTACTTTTTTCGGATTGAAAGGGGTAGAGGAACTTCAATCCGATTCACACTTAGCGGGCCTCAAATGTAATACGTAGCCCCATTATACTGTCTAATACGAAAACCTAGGTATGGTCAGCGGGCATTTATGTTATATATAACATAATGTAGTGCTGTAATGTAAATCCCTGAGCGTTTCCCCCAGAAAGCATTTAAAGCCTGTTGCCTAAAATTGCCTTAATGTCATTATGAGTCTTTTTTTTAACTGATAAACCGTTAAAATCAAACAAAGATGTTTCCTGTTGAAAATTAGTGATATATCGTTTGCTTCATGGTTTTTATTTCTGATAGCAGAACGTCATTTGGAGACAGTAGAGATATATGTACTGAGATCCCATGAACTTATTTGACCACATATTTGCTGCTTTGTGGAACGCCCTGGTCGGAATGTTATCACATACTACATCACATACCTAGCATTTTTCGCCTTCTGTCTTTTGTTATAGTTTCTTGATGTGCCATATTCTTACGCAGTCTCGTTATTGTGTTACCTCTTTGTTGCCAAGGTTACCGTTGCTGTATGTCTTCCGTCACAAGGTTTTGACCTGTTGGTCGCCATGACAACAGTAACTTGCCATAGGCCTTTCGTTGTCTAATTAATAAGTTTTTTTGCATGTTAAAGACGGTGCTTCTACAAATAATTCGAATATTTACATATTTAATTTCTTAATGATGATATAGTTTCACTGACGTGCTTATCATTGACTGTTTAACCCTATAGGTAGATACGTATTATATAACACGTTTATATGTGAGCTTTAACCTTTATAACAAGTATTTTACAATTACCATTAACGTTTGAAACCTGCACTTATAAGAAATAATAACGAAAGGCGCTTTCGAGTTCGAATCTGTGTCAACCATAGTGCATTGTATGACATTTGATCGTGGTTTTGAAGATTAACGGATTAAAGAAGTGTCACTGTGATGTTGTTGTTTGTGTTTTAATTGTGGGAGTTACATAGAATTGGTTATATTTAACGTAAAACTAGAATAAAACGCCAAACACAAAATTTGAAGCTGTTTGTAACGTTAGGTTGGTTAAAATTTCCTTGTCACATAAAACAAGAATATTTAATACAAAACGACCTAGCACAAATAATTTGATGTCATTATTTTCGGCTTTTAGAATGGATGTTAACTCAGATTAACTTTTGAAACTATAATCTACAGAATCTTAAAATAATGAAGGAATGATAATACGAATGTGAATGTACGAATTAATATGGATTATAAATCTCTTTAAAAACAAAATATAGAAATAAGAGTTAATTAGATCATGAGTAAGCCTCTATCATTCATATACTATTACCTTACCTACGATTTGTCCAATGGAGACGGAACTATAATATAAAACGATATGAAACATTTTTCTGGAAACCTCATTATTGTGTTATTACTTACTCTGCTTAGAAACCTCTTTTATCAGAGTTTAACAAATCAGAAGTGTAGACGTAAATTAACAATAAATATAATAAAATATTGAAGAAATAATTCTCAAGTACAAGTTAGCTTAACCAACGAGGCAATTAGTGCCAATTACCAAGTATTTATGTAACAACAAATTGTATTTATTAAATGTATTTATTAAGGATGTGTCTCGATTGAAGATCTAAAACTGATAATGTTAACATTTATCACGACTCATTTGAAATGGAGCAGTTCTATACATATCACGCCTTATACAGCTCGTACATTAAGGTTGGGGTCCACTATTAACTTGAAACCTCTTTCGATGTCCATTGTGCAGGTAATGAAACTTATTGTTTAAAACCTGATAACACATGAATTAACATTTTTACACATTGCCGAAGGTAATTATTTGAGTCCTGTTAACATCAGTTTAACCTACCAAAAGTATTATTTAAACATATACATAAATAAACATGCCAAAAGTGTATACATGTCAGTTTGATTTGGTTGAAAAGCTGTTTTACGTTTTAGAACCTTTTCTGGTATTGCCAGTTTTTTAGCCCTCTAAGGGCTGATGTGCTATTGTCGTCAGCGAAGCTGTCCGTCCGTCCGGCGTCCGTAACTTTTACCTTGTGAGCGGGATATCTCTAAAAGGATTCACCGTAGGAATTTTATATTTTCAGTGAAGCTGTATATCGACACAAGGCCTACAGGCCTAATGCGAACCTGTGCAAAGTTTGGGAGTATGAAAGGAGGTTTATTTTTAAAATTTAATATTGATCCTCTTAAGTCCTGCATATCTACCTTAGTCATTATGATTTCAGCAAAATGGACGTTTCGGACCTGCAAGTTTCAGACTAGGACATTTTAAAACTAGAATATGGGTAGTCGACAAGCGACTATGTGTATCCGCAGGAATCAGAGTTGGACAGGTGAAGTGAGGCATGGATTAAGCCGCAAGGGGAATAGAGTGAGGTGTGTTGCATATTAGCATGAATGTCTGTAGCGTAAACGTGAATGTAGGTGGTGCTACCTGTCATAAAATCGAGAAAATTGTCAAGGATGTATAAACCTGCAAAATTTCATGTGGAAAAGTCAAACCACTGCTGAGATATGAGTGATTTTATCCCAAGGCAGATGAACAGATGGACGCTGTGCATAAGTGGTTGCAGGTGGCGCCACCAATTTTGCCTATGATAAAGAGCTGTGTGAGATCTATACACATGCAAAATTTTTGCCAAATCGGTCGAACATTTCCCGAGATATGAGCTTGGATGTCTGCAGAGTAAACCTGAATGTAGGTGGCGCCACCTGTCATAAAATCGAGAAAGCTGTCCAGGATGTATAATCCTGCAGAATTTCAGGTGGAGAAGTCAAACCACTGCTGAGATATGAGTGATTTTATTCCAAGGCAGATGAACAGATGGACGCTGTGCATAAGTGGTTGCAGGTGGCACCACCGGTTTTGCCTATGATGAAGAGTTATGTGAGATCTAGAGGCATGCAAAATTTTGGCCCAATCGGACAAACGGTTCCCGAGATATGAGCTTGGATGTCTGCAGAGTAAACCTGAATGTAGGTGGCGCCACCTGTCATAAAATCGAGAAAGCTGTCCAGGATGTATAATCCTGCAGAATTTCAGGTGAAGAAGTCAAACCACTGCTGAGATATGAGTGATTTTATCCCGAGGCAGATGAACAGATAGACGCTGTGCATAAGTGGTTGCAGGTGGCGCCACCAGTTTTGCCTATGATGAAAAGCTATGTGAGATCTATATGTATGCAAAATTTTTGGCCCAATCGGTCAAATGGTTCCCGAGATATGAGCTTGGATGTCTGCAGAGTAAACACGAATGTAGGTGGCGCCACCTGTCATAAAATGGAAAAAGCTGTCCAGGATGTATTAACCTGCAAAATTTCAGGTGGAAAAGTCAAACCACTGCTGAGATATGAGTGATTTTATCCCAAGGCAGATGAACAGATGGATGCTGTGCATAAATGGTTACAGGTAGCGCCACCAGTTTTGCCTATGGTGAAGAGCTATGTGAGATCTATACGCATGCAAAATTTTGGACCAATCGGTCAAATGGTTCCCGAGATATGAGCTTGGATGTCTGCAGAATAAACGTGAATGTAGGTGGCGCCATCTGTCATAAAATCGAGAAAGCTGTCCAGGATGTATAAACCTGCAAAATTTCAGGTGGAAAAGGCAAACCACTGCTGAGATATGAGTGATATTATCCAAAGGCAGATGAACAGATGGACGCTGTGAAAAAATGGTTGCAGGTGGCGCCACCATTTTTAGTGTATGTGATAAAGCTATCAAAGGGCTACATTTGTGTAAAATTTTTAGCCTGATCGGTCAAACGGTTTCCGAGATATGTGGGTTTATGTGTGGAAACAGATGCACAAATGGACGCTGGGCAGAGAGGAAAGGTCAGAGGTCAACCAAAAATGAGGGCGTAGCAGTTCACATGTGACCGATCAAAATTCTGAATTTTAAAAAATTCTGCCCAGTGGTTATGGAGGAGTTCTCCAGAAACCTATGCGGCGATGGTGGCAGCGTCTGCGTCCGACTGAAAACATAGTATCCACAAAACTCTGTTTTGGCGGATACAATGATTGTAGCTGGCGCCACCAGTCTTATATACAACAAAGAAATATATACATATGCCCAATGTCAGACTGATATGTCAAACCCCTCCTGTAAAATAAGCAGGGACATGTATAAACATGCCCAATTTTAGGCTGATGTATCAAATTCCTCTGTAGAAATAAGTAGGCGCATACACTGCAAAAGTCAATGTAGGTGGCACCACCTGTCTTGTAAATGAGAATACCATCAAAGACGCATAGGCAGGTCAAAATATCAGTCCAATACATCAAACATCCCCAGAGTTTGATGCACTGGGCTGACAAGGCTTAGGTGAGTAAGGCAGTTTCCCCCGAGTGACCTGTGACAAATCGCTGCCTCAAGCTACTGCACTGAGTGAACTCTTGACCTGCACCTTGCTAGACTGAGTGAACTTTTGACCTGTACCTGGCTGCACTGAGTGAACTCTTGACCTGTTGCATAATCTGACACAGTTGGCAGTCTGCCAAAGCTATAAATAGATTCAGGCTGAAATTTGGTGCCAAATATGATGCTATTTATAGAGCTGACATAATCTTGGCTTATGGCCAACATCAAGGCACTGGCAATCTGCCAATGGTAAACCAAGTGCTGCCATCTGTACACAAAATTGGTCCCTACTTGAAATAACTTTGAAATTTATTTTTCCAATACAAAATGCTTTTCAGCTGACTTTTTTTTTTTATAAAAAAAGAAATCAGGAATATATGTAAAATTATTACGGATGCATACTGAATGCAAAATTAAAATACAGATATATCTCACTGATGGCAAATTCTTGAATTAAGTTGAGTATGGATACCAATAATTTATAATCCACGTACAGTTGTCTTTATATAGCCACAGAGAGCTGAATATGCATGATTGTAACATTGCCTGGTATGATGAATAACTTAAATCATAAATCTAAACTTTTTAAAAGCTTTTAAAAAAACTTTCTATTCAATATTAACCAAAGATAACCTGAAATCTAAATGTCTAGTGGCATGATGTAATAGATGCTGATAAACTGGTGCCAGGCTAGATGTAACAGCATCACACAGCTAACATATATGGTAAAATGACTCATGCAATCTCCATAATTCAGCCTAAATTCATTCATGTGGAACCATTGATGACAATTATTATAAGAATTATTGTAGGGATTATTCTTGTAAAATATTTAATAAACTGGCTTCAGTGGCATCAGTCAAAAAACGTTTCGCAGGTTATATAGGAAGATACAGCAAACTAGCTAAGTTCAGCTTCTCGTAACTCAGCCAAAAAGCACTGAACCAAAACCATTTGAACAAACTTGAATTATCAACATCTAAGGATAATTAATTTGTGAGATTTAAGAATTTGGCCCAGTGGTTTTTGAGAATAAGATCTTTGTAGCCGCTGAGCTAAAATGGGCTGTTATGGCATATGGCTAAATTCAGCTTCCCATAACTTAGCCAAAAGTCACTGAAAAGAGACCATTTGAACAAACTTCAGAAAGCACTACCCTAGGATCATTTCTGTGCGATATTAAACATTTTGGCCTTATGGTTTCAGAGAAGAAGTTTTTTTGTATCCCTCAGTGTAATACAGGCACTGATGACCCCGTGCAAAAAAGGCCGATGCAGGTGGCGCCACCAATACCTCAATTTAAGATATGACCTATGTGACCAACATTCGAAAAAATAAAATTTGGTGATAATAGCTCCAGTCGTTTCTGAGATTTAAATTTTAATATGATTTTTTGCACAGTTAACAAAGTTCAGCCTCCTGTAACTCGGCCAAAAATCTCCGAACTGGAACCATTCGAACAAACTTGAGAAAGATTGTTCCAGGGATCATTTCTGTGAAATATTGAACAATTTGGCTGGACCGTTTTTTTTATGAGAAGAAGATTTTTAAAGTTTTTTTAGCTTTCCCTATAAAATCTAAGAAAATGTAGTTAGAAAAAAATAAACAAAATCCGATATAGTTTTTTGGATGACTGATTATTTGCAATAAAATTTAGTGATGCTAGCTCCTGCCGTTTTTGAGATAGCTATGGTTAACGTGCAGACGACGCACGACACACGACGGACGACGCCGCACTATCGCATAAGCTCACAGGTTCGCTAAAAATCTCGGTCAAGTTCAAAGATGGGTGACCTTGACCTATTTTTCTGCGTTTTAGAGATGATTATAGAAAAACACTTAGAAGCTTATTTCTCATGATCCATTGGGTGGATTTTCACAAAATTCACTATGGTCATTGGGACTGATGGTCTGTAAATGCTGCACAAGTTTTATGGCGCCACCTACAGTTTCTGATTTTTAATGAATTTTTATCGGATTTTTCAACTTTGGCCTTGTGAGCAGGATATCTCTAAAAGGATTCACCGTAGGAATTTTATTTCTTTGGTGAAGATGTATATCCACAATATCTCGGTCAAGTTCAAAGATGGGTGACCTTAAACTTTTTTCAACTTTTTAGAGCTGATTATAGAAAAACACTTAGAAGTTTAATTCTCAGAGACTATTTGGTGGATTTTCACAAAACTTACTATGATCATTGCATGGGACTTATGGTCTGTACCTGCTGCACAAGTTTGGGGGCGTCACCTACAATTCCTGATTTTTAATGATTTTTTATCGGATTTTTCAACCTTGGCCTTGTGATCAGGATATCTTCTAAAAGCGTTTGGTGGATTGTTATGAAACATGGTACATACCTCTAAATTTATAACTGAGACGTATACAGATATACATCCATGAGAGAACAAATATTTTGTACTTGTTACTGTTACCACCTAAAAACAACGTTCTTTTGGCTGAGGGCTTTTGTCAGCTTCTGCTGATACACTAGTCTTACGATTGATATCAAGAACTTACAATAATCGTCCATTTAAAAAATGGACTTTGCACAAAGATGAAACTTTTAAAACGAAGTAGAAACAAATCAACACAAACCATTACAATGTAATGATGTATAAATATGAATTTAATAACAAGAATAATCATTCACACGGACATGGGGAGTCTGTTATTCAAGATGGGCGACTTTAGAGGGTCCTGACGGAATAACGGGCGATCAGAACCGATAACATTTTTGTTGGGATAATTAAAAAATGCATGTTATTTTGATTAAATGTTTACTCATATCAGGTAAATATTGTGGCAAAGTCTCAAGAAAGTTAGAATCTATATATCAAGAGATGTAGGCCCTATCAGTCCAATTAAAATGCCTACGATTTCTGGTAATAAAGGATGTTAACATACATACATACAATTATATATATATATATATATATATATATATATATATACATATATGGGTTATACGGTGGGTATTTCACTCCATGCATGGGCACTGCACATGATCTTGTGAAAAAAAGGAGATCAGAGCTCCATCCTTTCGTACTGTATCATTCTAGAAGATTCTATAAAAGTTGACCCACAATTGTGCGCAAAAACTAGGACTGAATCCTAAGTTTCCTTAAAGCTTTTTTCTAATTACTTTGATCCCTCCGAGAATGCCATTTGGGTCAGGTTATGAAGTGACTCTGCATGTGGCCCGTGACTGGCAAACCTGATAACGAATGAAGGTGATTTAACGAGGCTCCGCCTCCTTTTCTTATTTAATACTAGTATGTGTTCCTCTGGCCCTGTAGAGGTCTAACAACTTTCCCCTTTATCCATATTCAGTGTTGGTCATTTCTCGTAAATATGATGTTCCCTATACATACGTATTACTCTCTGTTGGGCAATTTTGGTAACCATCTTGATTATTTGCGAAACGTCGCAAATTCAGTCTTCTACAGTAAATAGGCAGATGAGAAGCTTACTGTTTTGTTTATCTTGACCATTTACTGTTTGAAGAGCAAGTGTTATACCATTTGGTTGAGTTGGTTATCTTTTTACTAGGTTCGGAGATTTTATGTACAGTTAGATGTATGAATGCAGCAAAGTATTCGCTTGAGTGACGGCAAGGGATGACACTGAACACGCACTCCGCTCCAATACGGTGAGGCTGCTGGCGATACGCGTACACACTATATACCAAAACCAGTCAGGTGTGGCGAATATTCACTATATACCGAGTACAGTATATATTAAGTGTTGCGATCTTCGCACTAGAAATACTCGCAACCAGCGCTGGCCAAACGAGGCCACGATCTATCTCGGATCGTTCCAAATGATGAGCATAAGGTATTTGTTAAGTTGGGACAAATCTGAGCGGGACCGGCCGTGAGGTGTATATTGGACAGTGTCTCCGCCTCAATACGCAACCTGATATGGAGTAATCCCTGGCTTTTCTGGGAGGGTGAAAAGACTAGAAATACAGACGTCTGTCACAGTTCCGCCGGTGTGATCGTCCGGTCCCTGTGTCATACGTATGTCAACAGAGCACCCCGATCTGTTATTTGGAAGACGCACGTTAGTGAGTCTTGAAGGTTGGCTGGTCACATTTGGTAAACAAGGACGCCGGGACATTGTATATCCAGCCACAATATGAGCAATTCTTCCGACTTATAAAAGGTCTTGACGAGGTACTGAATACCTCTGTAGGATAACATAAGCCTTTTTTTTATGAAATGGAAGTTATCTGATGCACGGAGCTACCAGATACCCGCACTTTCAGAAAGGAATCGCCTGCAGGTAAGTTTGGAATCTTGGCCCACCAAGCGGTGTCACTGTCAGTGGCCTCTAGCTATACACCAGGCACACCTTATGTCATCTTAATAAGAATAACGGATATTTCATGCAATAATACAAGTGTATGTCTGGTCAGACATGCATATTTACCAAGTGATATCATGTTTTTTGGAGAATATTAGCACAGGTGCATCGGCCCCAATGTGGTCACGTGGTCCATCTGAGCTGAGTGCGATGTTCGCCACCTGTACACGATATACACAAATACTGAGTGGTCCTATACACCCATGTGTGTAAACATAAGTAAATACCTGGCTCTATGAACCATCATATTACATATACACATGCAATAATGGAATAAATGCTGCATATGTCATTTATCCAGATCCTATATATACGATCTAAGACATGCAGGCTAGGTAACTGTCCGTCCTCCTGAAATTATGTTTCTAAATGTATACATAGGCCATTTCTTTCCTTCCCTGTACACATGCACTAAATGCTCTGTGTTTATGCAGAAGAATGAGATTAACAAACCATGTTCCTGGCAGTTCTGGACAAAGAAGGCCTTGATGGACATAAAGCCATTCAAGTTGTACCAAATGCACAATTACGCCCCTGTTATATGGCCCTTTTTATATGATATGCAATACACAAATTGTGCAAGATTCAATACAAGAAACTGTCAAAAGGACCTACATGTAGTATTGGAGTACAGGACGGCTGTCCGTGTTATTAGCACACAGATTGGGCCTGAATGATCTGTACTAATATTCAGTGACCTATGCGAACTGACGACGTAGCCTGGCGTAGGCAGACATTTTGCAGACGAGTAGTTATTGTATCAGCTGATACATATCATAGGAACCTATCTATAGATGGTTCTGTGAAATCATAACTGCCTGGAATAACTACCCGGGTACATCATTGCGAAGTTTAAACGTCACCATTACTTCTGCTTGTTTAAATATAGTGAATTAAACGCCCATAAACATATACAATCGTATGAGCATTATCTCATGCTGTCAGTCCAGTTTCTCTGCATAATAATCCCGTCACACGGAAAATCTACAGTTTATGCTCTGTAAGATGTTAAGGGTCTGTGTGTGAGTTAGCAGTCCACGTGTGTCTGTTGCCATAGAATGACAACATGCGCGTGCCTGACAACAGGCCTGGGTAGAAACATAAAAGACGAATCCCAGAAGAATAATTGGTTGGAAGTTTGAGTAATCTTCAATTGTGAAATTGCTAATTATCGCTACCAGGTGGCGTGAGCACTGTTTATGTGTTACACAGCTGATAGCGCCCAATGAAAGTTTATTTCGATTTGTCTGCTGGAGTAAGAAAACGCTTTTAGAACAAAATATTGGCAGATACCATAATGTTTTACGTTGAAATCATTGTATATTATGTATAATATTTTAAAATTAAATGAACTAGTGAGCATTATAGTCATGACAGATTAAACAATTGATGGCGTCACAGTCTGTTTGACGAGGATGAAGGCAGTCATATGTCACAATTATTACAAATTGCAAAACTTTAAGAATTTCAGATTGAATTTATGCACTGGATTTCCCGAATTTGCTTTCTGATGAGGGTCGTGACCACCAGGTTACTGTCACCTACTACTTACTTTCAGTCAGGTCTTTGCTGATTTTGATTGATATACGCTCTGTGTGTCTGATTATTCATGCGTTATAAGGAAATTACTTCATATTACTTCATGCATTCACACCCTACCCAGGTCCACTTACACGGCACATACAGTTGTGAACTCTTAAAGTTAATATCATACACATATTCATTCATATATATATATATATATATATATATATATATATATATATATATATATATATATATATATAAATAGAGAGAGGAAAAAAAAGAGAGAGAGAGAGAAAGAAAGATAAGGAGATTCTGTTAGGTAATTAATTGCACTTTATTTAATGTAGAATGGGGCAGCACATGACCGTCAGAATCTCCGAGATACTATATTTAATCATCTTTCGTGGTATAATTGGTTGATCTTCCCAGGTATATATGTTAAATTTCCAAATTTAACTTCTTTTTTTTTAATATTATGACTGAATTATGCTTAACGTTAGAGTTAGTAACCAGTGTAATGTTTTCCTCAAACCAAACACCAGGGACCTTCCGCCTTGCGTCGTACATTGACGTAGAAATCTAATGCTCCAGTCGTGAGCCTGTGCAGTCGTTGAACTAGTGTTTGTAAGGTGTACATGACCTTCAGCAAACCGTGAGGTGTCACTGTTATTAGTATTCATCACTACTTGCCACTCTCGTGACAAAACCTGCTTTCCTTTGCAAAGTAAAGAGTAAGATCTCCCTCTCTTTTGCGTGACATCGGAGTCATGTACTACGAAAGTAGTAAGGAATGTGTAAGGATGAACAAACAGAAGTAACAATGATAGGCTATGACCCGGAATCAAAAAGAACTTCCTTCACTTTATTTCATTTTCCCTCTTAACAGATACATAACCTGCACACTTTCAGGATTGATACACGATTTATACATTGAATCTATCTTGTTGAGTTCATTTTCCTCTATATCTTTGCAGTAATAATTAAAAGAAAATATTTACACAGGTGAAGTTCAGTCATAAAAAATCGTTAAGAAATGAGTAAAGACATTTATGTGTTGAGTCAGGTGTAATATATAATGTGTATTGGTCAATTATGTCCTTCTTACTGTTCATTGTAGAAAGACAAACCTGAACATCTTATTAACATGTTCCTCCTCTTGTTAAGGCTTTTTATATTATTCATCAGCAATGATGTACACGAGGAACATCCTACAAATCCTTGTTCTTTCCATTACCTCAGCTGGAACGTTTCGTGGTGATAGTCTTCGTGTGGCTGTCAGATGGACACTGATTGTTAAACTCAAATTCCTAGTGGACCGATCTATTAAGACATACATTGCGGTATGGACTGGTTAGGGTTTTCTTGACTCTCTCCTTAACACGCCCTTAAGGCTAATTAAACTTCTACAAATTATACATCTGTTTAATTTGTTTACAGGAGGGAGTTTACTTTCCTTCAAACATGCTGTCAGGATTTATGTTTTACTGTTGTTGATGATGTACAGGATACCTTTCTATTTACGATTTATCTATTTACATGTCGCTATCATGACTTTACCGTGTATATTAAATTAATTTGTTTCAATTCCATCAACATCGAATTTAACTAGATACGCTTTTACGGTTTTCGCCACGAGTTTACTCACTATTAACAACTTGCCTGGGACAGACCTCAAAGGGGCACAGTACGGTCCTTTAGGTAGGGAAGTGGAGAAATTTACAATCTTCATATATCACCCAGTGATCTCAGGGCATTCTGTTCTTGCTCAGCTGTCATAAATATCTCCAGGGGATATATCCCATTGGGATAAACAAAAGCGAAAACGCTTTGTTTATATAATTTTCAAGAGGTGAAGGAAATGCCATTTTGGAAGATAAAGGTTAACTAATATGAACATTTAAAAGAATGTGTCGTGCACACTGAAGAAGAGAATGACAAACTTAATGTTGATTTATTATCTGGGCATTTTGGGAATAAGTTTAGTGAAGTAGTTTCCTTGCCCAGGACACACAATTTCCTGTCCTAATGGGCAGTCATTTCCTAGATATACGCTACTTTTGCGTCTATATATTTTTCATTTTTATGTTTGTCAAATATCTGAATGTAAGTGTGATATTTAAAATAACTACAGGACGAATTATTCATACATGTTGTACCAGGTCGCGGTGTGCTGTGAGGAGTGTAGAACAACAACCCCAAACCATTCAATAAATTTATAGATCATGTCAAAGTCATTTTGGACAATTGGTTAAAAGGAATGGCACATGTACTATGTTACGTATTTTTTTATTCGGACAAGGCTTGCAGAATCAGAACCACAGTTCAGGTGTATTTATCAATCTCCATTGACCTGGAGAGTGCCTGAGGACAGGTGTGCATATTGAATCACGAGATATAGAAATCATGTGTTATCCCTCCCGGATTGTAGCCACAAAAAAGATTTTTTTTTCAAAGTTTTACAATTAAAGTTCTTGACGGACGTTCCATTGGAATTTGTGTAGTAATTATCATGTGTATTATGCAGGTAATGGCTTGATATGTATATCCAAAAGTTTATGACTTGGAAAGACGTCAAAGCCCTAAAAAATTATATAAACAAAATATTTGTTTGAAATGTATCAATATATAGTAAAACTATAAAACCGTTGTAAAATAATACTGGATGTCTATGAAACAAAAATTCAATGCGAAACTACCTTGATAATGCTTAGATCAAAGGACTTAGCAAAACAAGTTTGTAAACTTGCAAAAATACAATAAATGTAACGTTAAAACTCTTGATTTTTTTCGGAACATTTAAAATAAGCAGAAGTTAAAGTCAAAGTGTGTAATGAAATAGGCTAGAACAGCTCAAGTCCCCAATCTATGTCTGTAAAATACACCAACCCGTGGTGAGCCATGCCCCTTGAGGTTAACAATGTGGTCACACTGCCGACAGATCTGACCTCGGTCACAATTAGATGTGGGCGTTGTAGTTGAGTTTCGGTTAACTGAGTCAATTGTTTGTCAGCGGGGATCTTCTTGCGGGGCTGACCAGTCCGTCCGACTTTGAAATTATATTGTTGTGATCAACACAGACACCCGCGGCTTAAGCCAAAAGAGAACACACATTCATCCAAATGTGATTCCAAATATATCTAGTGACGTTCATGTATAAGCTCCATAGAAGCCTTTTCCATCTTTTCTTTAGGTATTTAAATGGGACCGGGTATTGATTTTCAGATTTGTTTAGATCGATAAATGGCCAACCTTAAACCCGCCCCTGTGACATTCTAATTCTCTCTCACAAATTCTGTCACAATCTTCTAAATCCGCCCCTGTGACATTCTAATCCTCTATCACAGTCTCTGTCATAATCTTCTAGATCCTTCATCAAGAACAGGTCGATGACCTGTTGGTTGCTTGTCCCTTGAATAAGGCCGCATGAGGGTAACCATTTAATAAGAATCTGAATTTCACCAGTTTAGGAATATTCAGGACATTAAAACGAATCCTTAAGGTTTCTCTAGAGATTCGCTTGATGCATGTGTGTTTCTGGCAGGGGATAACCACGGACCTTCCCAATGCGTGGTCCAAGGCCTTAACCACCAGGATATAACCCTACAAAAAATGAGAAATAGTTTCCAGAAGCGGATCCGGGGGGGGGGGGGGGGCAGGTCCAGAGGGTCTGGACCCCATTTTACAATCGCCACAACCTTTTCTCAAAGGTTTCAGACCAAATTTTGCGAACTGGACTCCAGCCTCCCTTTTCCTGACCTGGGGACCTTTTTTTAGGGTTTTTAGTAGTCTTCCCAGGTTGGACCCCATCTTTTTTCTCAATCCTGAATCCGCCCCTGGATTCCCGTACTTCTTATTGAGTGGGAATGTTTTCTAATTTTAAAACGGTCATTATATCTGAATATGACATAATAACTTCAAAGAATACTTCCTTGAGAGATCACGGGTTTATGTCTTTAAACTGGAAGTGTGTAATTATCAAAATGTGCTGCCATGTTGCAAAAGAACCCTCTATTCTACACGTGTGTTGGGTCCACAATTCGGTTTAGTGGATATTGCAGTGTTTCGGTACACTCGTGATTTTCTTAGAAGGGTATTTCTACAGAAAACGTCGCATTTCAAGGGTTTTTTCTTGGTGATTTTTTTTAATCCTGATTTTGATACATCAAAACTTAATTTGTAGAAAAATATCGTTAGGATTGTAAAATAATGCAAGTAGTGCACTTTTCAGTTTCCTTTTTTATAAATAGTCCAGGTAAGGGGAAAATATGAACCTTTTTCTCGACACCGTGACACGCAGTAAAATCTCACTTGCAAATTTCAGAAATTGTTTTGACGAGATTTTTTTTTATTTTCGATAAAATTAAAATTAATAGCCTTTGATAAAATCAAAACATAAATTTCAGTTATGAATTTAACAAAAAAAAGTGTGTAAAAAATAACATATTTTCTTCTTTTTAATTAATTTTTGAAAACAAAAATTGTCTCTATTCCTATTTTTGCTTCCAGACGGGTGCATTTGCAGGGGTTTACCGGACAAAGTACTTTGGTACATCTACCTTCAGAATTTGAGTCGAAATACCTTGTTAATTATTTTTAATGCACAGAAAATAAAATTTAAACATGGTTTTAAATCCTCTAGGTAACGGTGTTGAGCATAGATAACGGTGTTGAGCATAGGTAACGGAGTCGAGCTTCTGAAGTAAAAATAGCCGTAGTGACTACTTGAATACCAGTATTACGTATTAAAACAAGCAAATGCCTGTTTGAATAGAAGAAACGCAAATGTTTAAAATATTTAGCCCAAAATATGTTTCAAATTCTATTTCAATAATTTGGATTTAATACCAAGTTCTCGACACCGTTACCTTGCTCTCGAGACCGTTGTTTTTCATGCAGGTAACGGTTTCGAGTGGTAACGGTGCTGAGATTTTTTCATCTATTCGTCAGATGCAGGACAAAAAATTACTTCCATACCGTCCCTAAGAGGGCAGCACGTGTTATCATTACATGAACGACAAGAGGAAGCCATTTTCGAAGGGTTATATGTGACGGTTAATTTTTCGCAGGTGTAACGGTGTCGAGTCCAAATAAACATACGGTGATTTTTTTAACCCTTTAATGATTAGCAGAGAACACTCATATGACAGTTACTAAATTTAATTGTGGATTATGTGTACAAAATTTCCTGAACTCTAATAAACGCTGCTCCCTGCATCAGCAAAGTGGTTTCTGTTCACGCGCTGCAAGGTCAAAAGGTCAGGTAACGGTGCCGAGTATATTTTGGAAAACATATTTTTTATATCCAAATTTTTGCATTAAAAACAAAACGGTTAGGAAAAATCAAGCAAAAATATCTTCTTAATAAACTTTCACCGCTGTTACAACGTGGAAAACAAAATCTATATAAATGGGACAGTGGTTACAGAAAAACGCTGTTTTGAATTTAAGATCCGAGAGAAAGGGACAACGGAAATTTAAGGGTATTTAACATTTGCAGCTTTTTTCTTTATGTATTTCTGCCCCGATTTAAATTATATATATCTCATAATAATGGTTATATCTTTAGCAACAATTTGAATGGTTATTCATGTCATTTTAAGCATTTGCTAATTTTTCAGTAACAAATATAGTTTCGGGACATGAAATGCGACATTTTTTGTAGAAATACCCTTAAATTGCCTATTGGTATTATATGTAAAATGTCTGAGATTTTCCTTTTACTTATGTGTGATTATGTAAAATGTCTGTGATTTGTTTTTACTTATGTGTGATTATGTATAGATATATATTTCCTATGTCATTTCTTAGTTACATGTGTAACAAATACCTGTGCTGTGCTTACAACCTGTGCTGTAAATCCTTGCAATCAGTATTTAATGCCTACATGGCTAATAAAGGCTTATCTTTCTAATCTTATCTTATGGTTAATTTGATTTAAACATTTATTTTAAATATTTTACATAATAGCCATTATGGCTAACAAAACAAGTTCTCCTGTCTACAAAAAAATGCATATAAATTCATAAATTTCAGCAAATACAAAACGTGCGTATAGACATACAATAATCAATAGTCTGTAAGCCTATTTTCTACATTCTCCTATCTGTTTTAAGACATATGTATAGGAAGAATTTATACATGCAGCATTCATAAAGGTCACGGCATTTTTTTTTACCATTTCATTTGGGTCATTGAACAGTCCGGGTGTTAAATAACTGATAAACGGCTGATGCTCTCCGGTGTTAAATGCAGCGACCCATGCCCGACTTTCTCACATGCATGAACATTAAAAAATACATATGTATAAAAATCTGTCTATGTATGAACTCTGTACAAGCAGTGGAAAACGCGGAGGTTTTGAGATAACACAGAACATCATGACATAGTGTAATGCATTCATACCTGTCAAGCCTCTGGCACCGACGCTTTTCTTACAGAGTATAGCTGCATCATATACTTGATAGTATCTGAAAATATTACAGCCTTACGCACCATGTATCTTGAACCTCTGCCCTGCTTGCCATCCTATAGATAATCGTATAACAAATCGTATAATTTTGATATCTATCGATTCAAATTATTTATCGTAATTTTTTCACCTTACTTAATATATTTTGGCAAGATATGCGTTTATAAAACTAACTTTGTTTTACTAGATATTTCACTTTATTTGCTTTTTATTAAAGAAAAATATATTATAAATATATTTTGGCAATATATAAAGAAAAACCAATATATGCAAGATATGATATGTGATTATTATCAAGATTTAAGTTCAGAACTTGGAAATTCCCATCAGGTAAAAGCATAATTTAAAAATGTTTTGGTAAAAATTACCAGAATAATTTCTATCAACGAAAACAACCATAACATAACAAGGACATAATCAGGCGTGTTAACCAAAACTTTCTTTGCTAACCCCTCGATAATTTGGGGCTTTTTTTAAAAAAAATATGACTGAAATTAGTTTTGTTGACTGTTTAATTCAGACTAACCTCCATGAACAAACCTCTAAAAAATGTAGTACACTGAATTAAAATTGGCATAAAAACGGTTTTGCTCTTAAAATTGAGATCTGGACATGTTATCATTGTTGACCGAAAAACACAAAATCTTGAAGTATTATTATGAAATGTTTGAAAGAAAGACATACCGTTACTTTAACACTCAAAGTTCCATATAATAACAATTGTATAAATGATATGCACACTTTTAAAGAATGGAAAGGCTCTATAAATACATAGACTTGTATGATTTTTCAAAGCGTTGTGGCCATTTATGTGTTTATTTTTGCCAAATGTGTAATCTCACTCACAAAATGAAAAAAAAAACATGATGAACTGAAACATCTTTATAAACAAATGCTCGTGTATTATTGCTAAAGTTTGGAATCTCACTCACAAATTGACCATTAAACTTTCATAAAAATTTTCGAAGATAATACAGATGATTCCCCATGTCTGGCACCAATTCTAAAGATATCCAAGATTAACATGTGCAGCAAATAATAAGGTAATCCATGCATGAATCATGAAGAAATTGTTTCAATTTTTACTTGAAATAGACCACGAAAAGTGAAACTTCACATCTGTTAGTCCCTTTTATTAGAAATATTTTGCCTGATTTTGTTAAACCTTTGAATGATGACCTGGAAAAGGGTATCCTGCATGAACTCTGTATCAATTTTGTTTTCTACATTAGACAGTTAACTACAGAGTTAAAAATGTCACTTGAATGTAAAATGTGAATCTCTATCCATAACTCGAAAAGTACCCGCTACAAAAGAATATTAATGATTGGTGGCTCGTGTACAAAAGATAAATCTATCTAAGATGGATAAGCATTGGAAATTCCAAGGTAATTTATGCATGGATTAATTATTGAAAAATGTAATTCCTTATTAACTTCAAATGGAAAAATTATTGTGAAACTTGGGCAAATTTTGTGCAAATTTAGGATTGCTAACAGAAATGTATATGTACATGATATTTATTATTTTCGATTAATGATGCTTTAATAAATTTTAGTACAGCAGCGATTAAGACTCAGATGAGTCTGGCTGTCAAGGTGTTTACAGTCACATAGGTGATAGAATACAGGTCAGTATTACTTATTTCAGAATTCCCAAGGACTTGTTTGGATGTAAAGGCATAACTCTAACAGATAACTCTTGCTTAAAGCTATTTTTTTGGTGTTGCATATTTCTTTGACTATTTTTCTTAAGATGAAAGTAACAGTTTATCAATCTTTCTAAATACAGATATCGGCAGAGTCGATTTAGCTCTTCCCACTTTTACAAACAGTATGGGTTTTTGTGGGTGAGAAACTGTCCATTTATAAAATAGACCTGAAAAGATTTTCCCATCTGCAAAAGTATGGGCCCTGAATTTGTGAGTCCTGTAACTGTAACACTTAAAGGAAATATTTGCAAGCGGAATATACTTTGTGTATTTTTCTGTATGATATATGTTGCTGTTCTGTTGAAAACACATTCACTGCAAGACTAGGCTATAGAACTAAAGTGTGGACTAACCAAACCATGTTTTCATGATTAACCTTGAACAATTAGACATGCAGTTATCGTAATACGTTAGACAAATGTTGATTTTGTTGAGCCATACTACTTTGAGACAGCATTTCCGTCTTAACAAAAATCCTAAAATATTCAACAGCAGTTTGTTGAACATCTTTATCAGACTATGAAGCTAAATTCCAGCCTTTTTTTACAGCAGTAAACGAGTATAAGTTTATATAATATCAATATGGCATATAACTGTTTGGTTATATATGCTTCATTTCCTCATCTGTACGATTTTTTCCACATTTTGAGGCAAAGCTAAGGCCATATACACTAATTATATCAACGAAGTATGGTAATAATACATCAATATCAGTTAATATTATAAAGTCAGTATATTTTACACAATTTCAAACTTTTCTAGAGGTCAGTTTATGAAGGAGTTGAAGAATCTGTGGAAACAAAATTAAAAAAAAGTTTTTTTATATTTTATGTAAACTTCAGAGAAGGTGTACAGGAAGGTTACACTTGAAAGAAAATTTGGAGAAATTATTTTCTTAGGTTTTATATGATGTTATATAAATTCCGGGGGTTAGAGTATCGGATTTTCTAAATTTGTAAAATAATAATCACCACTAATCTAAATCAACGGAGGATCCTTTAAATGGTTTTGATTTTTGCGGAGGTAAGCGCTTTATACTAAGTGTCATATTAGATCCTCCCATTTTTTTTCTCCCGGAGAAACAAATTCCTTACATGACACAAACCTAGCGGCATTTTCCGGTTGCTATTATCGTATCGTTATATTTGGATAAGATTTATATATTTAGGATACAATGAGACCGTGGCATAGTCACAGGTCACTAACTAACTCGAAACAAGTTGATTGTGCTGAAGGAATGCTGGTCTCATAAATCAGCCTGAAACACAAGAATAAAACAGATGATGTACTGGCGCATTGAATATCTACTTGTGTGGCTGAACAGGGCTGGTGTAACCATGACCACTGCGGCTAAAGAACATAATATATATATGATCATTAAATTTGTGCTTTAATGATTGGTCTAATGCACAATGTCACGGAAAAGAGTGACTTATGCCATATAATCAGTCATTGTGTTAAGTTAGTTGTTAGGTATTTCTGAAAGATTGCACTGTTTTGATATTTGTGGAAACTGTTACCCATTTTTGTTATAACTCAATTTTTATGGCAAAATGTCATTCTTTTATTTGTATATTTTATTGGGCCGGGGGTTGTTATAGTATGTCCACTTAGGTTCCCCACAAAATTGCACTTCCGTACTGTCTTATTAAGAGTTGACTACTCAACATAACCATACAGCCATCACGATTTGCTTCTAATCAAAGATTGTGGATGGCAAACTCATTAAAAGAAACAAATACAGTTGGTATAATTGTGGTTAAACTCTACCTTATGTAACACACCTAAGCATATATCTTAATCATATATTTGATATTAACAACCATGTAACTGTAGTTATCCTTCAACATTCTACACCATTCATTTCACATAGTATTGCACATTTTAATTATTTAATGCGTTATTACACCAAAAGCTTCCATTTGACTTGATTCTCGTTCTTACATATAAGCAAAGATGAACAATACGAGTTGTGAAATATGATATGCATGTTTCATTATGTTATAATAGTCTGAATATTTTAACTATATGATTCTGGTTACCCCTCACCAGTCTATGTATTTTAGTCTTATTACATGATCAGTATTCTTCATAAATAGCCTAGCAAAAAAAAAAAGACACAAAGTTTACTTAAAGTAGCTGGAAACACTAAATATTTCACAATAATGAGATATATGAAACAATAGACCATTCCATGCCGATTCAGTCAATGTGTCAAATAAACAGACTGATTTTTCAGTCAATTTGTGAAATGCCTGAAAATTTCAGTCATCTTATATGGTGCCCGAGTGAATCAGGCAATATGTAAATTGACTGAAAATTTCAGGCAATTTACGAATTGACTGAATTTACACATTGACTGTAACATATATATATATATATATATATATATATATATATATATATATATATATATATATAAGTTGAGGGAAGAATGAGAATTTCGGAAAATCCGGAATCCTGCCGGGAAAAATTAGAATTCTGATTTTTTCCCGGGAAAAATGAGAATCCAGAGATGGTATGAAGGGATTCCCATTCTTCCCGAATGACAATTCTCATTCTTCCTGGGACAAATGAGAACTCTAGTCTCTCCCGGGAAAATTGAGAATTCTAATTTTTCCCGGGAGGATTCCGGATCTTCCTAGTTTCTCATTCTTCTCTCGATATATTTATATATATATATATATATATATATATATATATATATATACAGAGAGAGAGAGAGAGAGAGAGAGAGAGAGAGAGAGACGAAAAATTTTTGATGGAAATTAAAATATCTCAAAATTTACCTTCAACAACTTAATATTTGAAATATAAACATGAACTGTATAGGTCTATATACCAGGATAGGTAGCAGTTGAATCTTAAAAGCGATGTGCTCTTATAATTCAAGCCAGAATAACTATGGACTGTTAATTTTGAAAACTTGTCAAGAATAGTTTTAAGTGACATTTTTTTCAGTTTTATGTCCAGACTTGAAACAAGTGTACAATTTATTTTATTTTTCACACCTTAAATAGTTAACTTGTTATCTAAACAAGTTAACATGTCCTGTAATAATCTCTCAAAATCCCCAGAGTTAGGTCATGGGGAGATTTTATTCTGTTAAATACGATTGGAGCACCATAACGGATCGACTCTTCTCTGTATCAAAGTTGCTGAACAGTTACTTCGTAGTCAAGTAGATATATATTTGTATCTCTTCAAAGTTTGAACAACCTTTGTCCAACAGTATATCAGAAGGTAATAATGTCCCAATATTGAATACCTGGATTACCTGATACTGACAAGCCTTATCTATTTTGTAAGACTACTTTATGCACAACTTTTCATTTTTCGGAAGTTTACTCGTAATTCTGAGACAAGAAGCATATAACTCATAATTTTATTCAAGCTATTATATTTTGCATTTGATCCTAAAAATGAGATCTCGGATGGATCTCTGACAGATTGTTCCGTTTTGTGAGAACAATGCCACCATTTAAATATTTTTTAATTCTTTTTTTTAGAATTATTGTAATTTAAAACTAACAAAACAAGGTGAGTTTCATGTTTTTTAATCAAGCATATCGTTTGTTTTTTACCACAAAACTTAATAGTGTATTTTGACAGAGTTATATCCCTATCTGAATTAGGCCTAATGAGTTTAACAGACTTGAGCCAGCCATTTCGCCATGAATGTCACTGACAATTTTAAATTTAATTGTTATGGCCCATGGCCTGTGTAAATATTCATACGAAAGCATGAATGATACACGGATTGATTTTAAATTATATGTAAGCGTTGATTATATTTGACTGATGGCAAAGCTCTATTTTCTTCAATTTCTTAATGTATAACACCTTTCCACCGCACCGGCGGTGAGTGTCTTTAACGAACACTTACGGAAAATTCATATTTTTGTTGTATCTCATACGGTAAAAGTAAGCCGCTTATCTATACCCTGTCAGAAATACTGGCATGTAAGTTGGCTTTGTTAAAAAATATCCACAATTGCCATTTTTAGCTCAGCTGGCCATTGGTCATCTGAACTAAAGTGATCACCCTTTGTCCGTCGTCCGTACGTCCGTCTGACCGTACGTCCATCCATTAACAAGGCACACTGTGATGTATATTTTGCGAGTTATGCCTGTTTTTGTGTGTTTTTAGCACTTAGAAAATCAAACTTTTTGTGTTATGGGCTAGAAACCAAATATTTTGCAACCCTATAACATTTAAGACTGTTCAGTCAGCTGAGCATCATAACCCATGGATCAGTTGTTAAGCTAATTTTTACCATGCACGCGCTATGCGATATGAGGTAAGCGGTATGTGAAAAAGATTTTTTTTTTCGCTCTTGTTATTTTCTCATTAAGCGTTTACCGGGCCCGCGGTATACGGTATGCGACATGAGACATGCGGTAAAATGGAATTCTTAGGGGAGAATTGGATCCAAATACCGCGCGCGGTATAGATTCCATTGGCTCTGGTTACCATATGCATGAACTACTCACGCAGCGCGACCTAACGGGACTCAACATTATCGGGCCTTTATCGCAATGTTTATGGCCCGCCAATTAAATGCCCCATGTTGTTTTATAACGCATCCCGCACACCGCGTTCTGCTACCGCACTGCGCATATCGCATACTGCGCGCCCGGTAAACGCAGCTTTAGACTGTCATAACGACGATCAGTCAGCTCTCATGATAGTTCAGGCGGGCGTAATATTTTGCCTCAAGCTATATGTCTTGTGGTGTTTTTTCCGTATTATTCTGTTGGTAGTGCGCACTTGTAAACAGGTTTGTATAGTATCATTAGTATGTGACAGCGTTTTTTTTTTTTTCCTTTGCTCTTCTGGACAAAAGATGGACTCGACCTGATTTAACAAGTCCTTACATCCGAGTCCAGAATCCTCGAATCCATGCAAGTTCGGGCGAGAGTCCTGTATTTACATTAATACTATATTTATTTTACATGGATTATACAAATAGTTATAATTAGTACTGGGCACTCTCCATGGCACATAAAGCTATATGGTGGCTTTTGGAAACAATCACGACCGTGGACGTAGTACATCTCCTAAGAATATAACATTATCATATACATGTGACTGTATTATACTGATCTCATTACTGTCACAATATACCACGCCGGAAGCTTCCTGAAAAAACGGGTCATCCTTGCTCATAAATGCCCAAAAAGTCATTAGTCACACTGCAGCTCGTACACGTAGGGCCTTGGTAGTTAAGAACTTTCTTCAAAAAGATGATAAATTGCAGATGCACTCTCTGTCGTTCTCTGTGTGTTGAATGCACCCAGATATTTTCACCTTTGACCCTTGCTTCGGTTTTAGGCATTTTGCAGTCTCGCAGCGTTTAGTCCGACTCGGCTTCTGTGTCGCTAGCTTTGTAAGGTAAGGTGTAAAGACGCTGTTAAGATCTGATACCAGATAAATCTTGTGTAGTATGCATCAGTGAGTGTGAATACATATTGTGGTAACATCGTTTTCTCAGCCTCAGTCATACCATACATGTGTGCCGGATACCGTCACACCTTTCCCTGTAGACCTGCTCCTTCCCCCTGCATGAGACAAGGATGCTGTCACACTTTTACCTGTAGACATGTACCCTGCTCATTCATATCTCAAATTGAGATTACCATCTAGTCTAAATACTGATAAGTATTAAGTATTAGGTTAATCGGATTCAGGAACAGATTAAGGGATGGGGAGGTTGTCTGAGGCCATATTTAAAGGTGTCTGTTCTGATATCTGACTATATGAACTATTAAGTAAAGATAGCTGCTTGAAAGTATTGTAAAAATAAACAAAAGCGCCGATGCTTAGATGCACAGGTTGTCCTCTTTGTTTATATCACTGTGACAAAATAGCCACCCATCGTAATCAAAACATTTCAGTAAACAATTCCGGTGGCACCTCCGACGAATATACGGAATGACAAAAGAAGGTGTGGCTTCACATGTTCTCACCGACAGTAACTAGTGACGTAATCAACCACCTCATGTCTCGTCGTTTTTCTGTTTGTTAACATGGGCACCTGTAATGTGTTAACCTGTAGATAAACGAGCGAATACGTTGGTCACATGGGCGTAATGAGAATTTTTCGAAACTGGAAATACCTACAGAGTTCATTACTACGTGCACAGAGTAAGCCCGGGATCACACGAATTCTACAAGTAAAGAAGGTGAACAGCAGGTGAAGACAGCATTAGTTGAGAGAAAAGGAAATGATTCCATCATGGCTGGAAAGTCCAGATGAGTTATGCAGGAGGGTGACCGACTGTCAGGTGTGCGGAGCGTGTTGAATAACTATATAGAACATATGCTGCGATCTTAATTAATATTTAGTACCAAAGTCGACAAAAAGGTTAGATACATATGATAATACATTTTAGTCATCACCCAACCTTTGCACTTAAAAGTAGAATTATAAGATATATGGGATCTAAATAAATAAAAGTGAGAAAACCCAAATAAATCTCCCGTATCTCAGTTTATATAGACTGGGTTCAGTTATGGTAACTAAAACGCATAAATACTCTGTCAAAATACGTGTATATCCCATGGATAGTACACAAAGACATGTCGCTACAAATACGTTCTCACTGCTTATGTCATGGTGGCAGAGCGGTCCGGCCGGTGTCTTATGGGACCAAAATACTTCATTTCGTTAATATGTATGTTGCACTTTGGTTCTAAATAAGATACATAGGCCTACACAATTGTGCAAAGATTTAAGTGTTACATGCTACTTAACTCAATTTATGGTCAGGCGACGAAACAGTCGTCCCATCATCGGTAATCAGACGTTTGGTCGCTGAAGGCGGCTATAATTTGATGCTAATTTGCAGAGGTTTTCCGAGTGCTTGAATATCGACATTTGCTGTTGTTTCTTATTCTTCTTAACAATACATTTGGCTAACAAAATATTTTCTAGTTGTAAAATTCTCACATTAAACACACACAGCACAGTCTATGTCAGACCCAGCCACAAATGTTCTTTGAAACTGGTTTGTATAGCTTTTGATTATTCCTACAAATAGACAATAAATAAAACAAATTTAAAGCACTCAGAAACCTATAAATCGGCAATATTCAGGCTTACCAAACACGACAAAATGTGAAGAGAATTATTGAAATGTGCATCGCAGATCATCAAGTCAATGGTTGCATCACATCATATTTTTACACTTCAGTATATTAGTGAATGGCATAGGTCTTGTCCTGGGTAGGTCTGCCTTATCTCGGAATGGTAAAGTGTACTTTAAATAGAGGCATACAGCAAGGTGATAAAGATTATCTACGAGTTTCATGGATTGTTCTGTGGGTGTAACCTAAAGCTTCCGTAAAATTTCCTTCTTTATAAAATCCAGGCAATTTATATTTTCTGTCACATAGATTTGACAGGAGACGCCTGTATAGAACAATGTCAGTTTACTTCATTTTCACCATCGTATCCTTCTGGTCACGCATTTTAATTCTGGGTCACATCCTACCATTAATGGTTCTAATTCATTCACAAAGGGGATGCGCGGATGATTCTCGGTCTTGTCCGTAACAACTCATCCGTGTTTTATATAAAAGACCTCGTAGTTTTTTTACAAATCCGTCGGATGCTCCGGGGATATGGAAATATTGATGATCCATAAAGCTTTGGTATGTGACATGATATTTCATACACCTATACATGTAACGTGCAATGGTAAAATCTCCGTGTTATCTGATGTGAGTGAACAAGCTGGATCATGTATATTGTCATAGATGATTATGTAGAAGGAAGTTAAATGTTCTGGAATTTTGTCAACGTGGATGCCGATCTATAATTATTTCATTTAGCCATGCTGTATTTCATTCCTGGATATAACAGATATATACGGTGTTGACCGTACATTACCATGTGGTTAATTTCCTCATTATAGGGGAATTCAACATACAAGCCCTGGTCTGTTATAATTATACTTTTACATTTTGCAAAATATAAAGTAAAATAGATCTTATTACTAATATATTTCATTAATTCGGTATGTATAGTGGACGTGAAAATAATGATGATAATATTCTATGTAAATTAAGGTAATATAAATGTGAGTCACCATATAGCTATATACTCTACACTGGCCGCCAGAGACACATTAGCAGTTAAAAGGTTCAAAATTACAAAAAAAACCCGCATTCTAAGCAAATCAACATATTTTTCATGTTTTCACAAAATGACAATCTGAATAAATGTGGTAGAATATTTAAGAACTGGAACATAGATATTGAGAATGCATGAAGAAAAGGAAATACAGTTTAAAGCTTCCCCGTTTATGATGTACCAAGGCCACTGCTGTATGACTTGAGTTCAGACTCGAGTGTCCTGGACTTTGATTTGAACTCCAGTGTCTTAGACTCAGTGCACTCGAGTGTCCTGTACTCGGCTTTGTACTTGGACTCGAGAAATTAGGCCGAGTCCATCTCCAGTCCAGGTCTGACCTTCAGATTGGAAACCCACCATAAATACCTATCAGTGCGGACTTATGACAAAATATTACCAAATCTAATTTAGACTATATTCAAAACTCAGTCTCTGTACTGGGGGATAAAATATAAAACATTATTAGAGTAAAAGTCCTTTGTAAATTGACATAAAAATTTCAATGATGATCTTTTATGTCTATTTTCAAGTGCTTTTGATTCAGACATGCCGCAAAAGTGGATTAAGACAAAGGGTCCAGGGGGTCCGGACCTACCCTTTTTCAGCAGCTGCTCTTTTTTAAGTGCATCAGACCATTTGTTTACGGCCTGCCCCCTTAAGGACCTTCGGACATTTTTTTAGGTTCTATCATTGGTCCTCCAGGGTTGGACCCCTACTTTTCATAAATCCTGGATCCGCCCTGTTTCTGACTCGGGCTTGGACTCGAAGAAGTTGGACCAAAGCTGTGGCCAAAGGGGCCCTTAAACGTCCTTTTTTTAGAAATTCGTCGATTCTGAGATGTATGACGCACTTCATGCACCGTACCCCTGTATACGCCAGCAGGATAAAATAGCTGATCCTCGAACTCTTGAACAAAATATATGAAGCGAGAATGCTTTTCCCCTCTCGTTTGAAAATATACCTGTAAAGGAAAATATTATGAAGATTTGTCTACTTTCAGGAATCTGTCACTTTTAATACAAGAGTTTCTTTGAAGGGTTAAACACACAAACACCAATTAGCAATATTGCCTTGGCCTTGGTTTGCATTCTGAATAAACAGAACCGATGATTTTATTCATAAAACAATCTTTTTTATGAGCGACCGTGCCAATTACTCAAAGACATGAAGTGTCTTTCCAAGCTCACTGTCACGGGCTCACTGCTGTCAGGAAACAGTGTTTTTTTGGTTAAACCCTTTTTTAATTTCGCATAATGTCTTTGTAATAATGTTCAGTGGTAGGTGTTGATATTTGTCAAGTATTTGAGTCTGTAGTCAGTTAAGACATCAATTTAGAATCCGAAAATATCCGTTTATTATGCAGGAAGACTACTGCAGTATAAGTTATAAGTGTTTTTAGGACGTTATCATGCCGTTTAGCTTTGGTGGTATCCTGACATTGTTGACAATTAGTCGGTTGAGGCTTAGCTCGTAGAAATTAGAATCCTGACAATTCATGTTCTGCGGGCTCCGTGTTTTCATTCTGGGCTTCATCGAATATATAAATCATTCAGCCAAAGTGTCGTGATGCATGAGAGGTTTGCACCTTGGTGAAACAATAATATGCTTAATAAAACCATGATTCATATATCATAATGTAAATAAAACAGGTGCGCCAAGCATATACACACTGAAATATAAACAATAAGCAGAGGCACATGGAATCCTGGGTAATAAAAATAAGTTGAACATAACTGTTTTACCTGTACCTGATTGGATTAAGACATATGTGAATATCGTGCAGCTAATATTGGTTGACCGTGACTAAGTTTTAATACTTGTTCCAGCTTGACTTGTTCGTCGGATTAGGGCTGAATCTTATCAAGTAGCTGTATGGACTGAAGCAAATATTTCACAAGAATCTCGGCATTATGTGTAGGACTGACTAACAGGTGACCTAAAATAATGACAATAAAGAATGTCACCAGAATGTCTTACGTGGTCTTATATTCGGCTACGGAAATACGTAAACCATTTAGACATTTGGTGTTCATCCTTGTTTACGGGGGCTAAGAGATACGACATATCAAAGAAGGTCTGATTTACCCGTCTGAAGTGGCAAATCACCCAGGTGGTCAAAAATGCGTCGGGAATACGAAACTAGCGCACCCTGATCGGTAAAAAATTATTTAATTATTACGATATACCAAAACCAAACAGGTTTACGAGTGGAAAGTTGTTAAAATGTCACAGTATAGGCTAATAATGATGAAAAACCAAACAGGTGGCACGTCTATTGCTTCACTAATTTGGAGGATTGTGTGCGAGGCTTTGCTCTGTGCTGTGCGCCGTCATGCGTGGGAGCCGACCTTGTTTGTATGAATTTGACGAGAGCTCCTGGTAAAAGTTATGTGTGTTACACTGACCACGTTCCCTGTAATGTTCGAGGCATTCCCGTCATATGTTAGTATTTTTGCATCAAAGAGGCGTAAGAACATTAAAATACCGTGTATTAATAAATTTACTGCATAGGAAAACGTTGAAATGTCAAGATTCTTTGCTTTCCCTCTACGAATATGATATAGCAGTGCTTTTGAAAACAGCATAGCGAAAAGACCAAGTGGTATATCTGTTATTTGATTAGAACATATGTGCCGGTTAACCTTTAGAATTAAACGCCATGTGTTAATTTTAGTATCTGAAATATATAATTTATATTGTAATATAAGAAATAAAGATTTAGTTTATTGTCAAAGTTATTTATGCAGTCCTCGTCCGTATTTATGGCAAATTTTCAGTTGTCGTTTCATGACACAGTGACCCTTTATGTTCCATATGGTATATATTCGTCTGTACTCTGTACATAGCAGACACAACGTCTCGGTCGGATGAATATGTTTTTAGATACAGCAGTAACAGAGTTCTCACTGTTTACCCTGTGACTAAACGCTGTACTGCACGATTCTTTGCGTTATTTGTTACGAATTTTAATCTTAATTATTCATTAGATAATTAAGTTTTCAGATAACATCCCTCGCTGCTTAGTCTTCTATATTCTCCCAAAATGCAGAGGTCTGGGTAGGAGTTAAATATTGCAGGAAGGTTCTGAAGAAGTTATTGATTAAAGAAGTTTATATTCCTTTATCTAATTATGTGATCTTTCATTTTAGACCTCTGGCATCAAAGTAGATCAGCCTGAGCCATGTGGAAGAACCCGTTCGCCAATGCGACGTTTGGTGACCATGTTGTGCACGAGGTGCCCGGGACAGGCGGGCGCGTGATCCATAAACGCGAGGTTATCCGACAGGTGTCGCCACAACGCAGCCGCAGTGTTCCTCGAAGTCGCAGCGCTCACACACCCAGGCGCCACATTCAACACCAACACCACCACCACACTAGTCACGTGACTAGACCGTCGAGGCAACTATATGATGCGGGTTCTTCTAAATACAGTGATAACGTGGTGATTACAACCCCTACTCAAGCTCAAAATGGCGGGGATTATGGCCGCACGGCCACGATTCAAAACTCACCAATCAAAGGAAATATTTATCTCCCGCAGGTAATACGTGACGACATTGACGGTGATGCTTCTACCATGTCGCTTAGTTCCCTGCGTGACGCAGACGATGACGCTGGTGGATGGGATATTCAGTACCTCGATGATTCCTTGGACAGTCCAGGTCCAAGCAGCCCACGCTATGCCCGTGATCATGGCTATCCTAGTCCTAGAGGGCATCACTACCATCAGGCGTACCAGGAACATCAAGGGTATCATGGTGACGAAGGTATGTATGGCCATGAAGACTACCATGACTTCCAAGGCGTAGAACAAACCCGTAGCCTTCCGCGCTATCACAGCCGTGGAGGGCGGAGGGAAAAAGTGGTGCACCGACCTGTACATAGTGCAACAACAAGCCGCAAGGTGTCGCGGGCACGCCGGCAAGAGGGTGGAAAGTTCCTGCAGGATGTACAATACGAACTGGAAGACAGGCGAAACGAGTGGAAGGACGAGGTTGATCGGCTGAGCGACTCTTTTATCAGACAATTGCGGACTGGGGAAGGTGAAGAGAAGAAAGTCCGAACGTCATACGTGGACACAAGTTCAGGTACCCCTGTTTTCAAGGCGCACTTCGACATGGACCAGTTCCACCCAAGCGAAGTCAGTGTTGAGATCGATCTTGGACGCATTTGTGTAGAGGCTAAAAAGGCTGGCGGTACGAACAAAAACGTCACCAAGTCATTCAGACAAAGAGTGCGCCTTCCGCATTTCTCCGACGAGAGACGAGCCCGGTACTATTATCAGCCCGGGGGCATCCTTACGGTAGAGGTTCCACTAATCTACTATTTCCCGCCTAAAACGAGAAAAGAGCGCGCACGCCATATGGGAACAAGTCCGAGCTCGAAATTTGTGCAGAGTGCCCGTCGATCGGACGGGCGAAAAGTAATTAAAATGTCCCAGGATTTAGACCCGATGATTAATCCAGACACTATTCAAGTTAACATTTTAGATGAAAGACGTATACAAATTTATGCCGAGGGGCACAAAGAACCCGGGCGGTCTGGTCGCGTGCTCCAGTTCTCCAAGGAGATGAAGTTACCCAGAAACGCCGATCTGGATGGAATCCAGTCAGTCATGGACGATCAAGGAAAACTCTGGATCGAGGTGCCTTTACTGGAAAAACACGTGACCTACGGAAGCCAGAGCCGGGGGCCAAAAGTCACGCCCTCTGGCTCTACAGTGGTAGACATATGATCACGTTGAAGACATACAATCGAGTGGCTTCCTATCTAAATATCAAACGCTTATACTTTTTTTTATTTTAAAACCGCTAGTGTTATCATATTGTGTTCAGATGATATATTGTCTTTTTTTATGTGGAGTGTTGAAGTATCTCTTTTACAGGTAGACACTGGTGGACGATGACGCAAAAATGAAGAAAATGGAACGTGGGACAAGTCTATTATTCACATGTAAATAAATGATTCTTGAGAGTTGAATCATAGGCAAAATTGTGTATATAATCATAACCTGACAACCCTGTCCTTGAATTAACGTGTAATGCATTAACTGACCACAGTGTTCAAAAATTTGATATTCCTATAAATATTTCTTTAAATATGTATATATATCACTGCATAACTGAAGTCATTTCAAGGCTGCAGTCATCCAGTAGCGTGTATGGCTTGATCAGAACAGTCCCCTAAAACTTCTGCCTTATATGTACCAATAAAACATTAACACAGTATCACGGATATTCGCCTTGGCATTTTGGATGGACATCATCCTTCAATGACTGTTCAATAATATTATGTACATGTATATTATGATACCAGTAATAATAATAAAATATTCATATTCATGTCTTTCATTCCACATTGGTAAATGATATTAAACCTAGAAATAAAATTTCGAATTTTATCTTACCTTTTGCTATTTGATGACATCAGGGTCGTCCGCATGTCAACGGCCCTGAACACATAAACCACCGGTTTTCTAATAAACTGATAGAGACTTTGAGTCCTGAATGCCTGAGATAATAGCTTGTCTTTGCAGTAATTATTCAATCCAAATATTATAAAGTCGTCTCTTACACGCTCACGGTAAAATATTTATTTAATTACCACGTAAGGTGGTGCCAGATTAGTTTTCCTTAATAATTGTATGTTATTGGTATAGTTCTGTTCAGTTAGACTTGTATGCTCCATGCCTTCTGTATAGTTAACTTTGTGGGATTACCGGCCAGTAAGCAAATATCAATGTGCACTCCTATATATTCGGTGTCTAGGATCACATGACAGGCATAAACTTCATTTTTAAATTATAATTTAGTAAATTTACAGTGAAAATTGAAAAGTAAAATCTTTATTACAAACTTGAAGATTGGCGCGTTTTTCTTAACAATACGAGAAAGGAAGCATATTTGTCAAAAATGGGTTTTCCTAAAAAAAATAAATATTGTTAAATAACATTTTCTCGAAAAGCAAATGTCATATATGGTCTTAAATTATGCATGCATGTTACTTACAGTATGGCTTTCCAAATTATCCTTGAAATTGTTGGAAAGATGAGTTATGTTAAACAATAATTTATCGGGGAATCTTGTTTAGCTTACTTGTTGTATATCTTAGTAAATATTAGTGTTTTCTAGGGCCATATTGGGTGGAGATTGTTTTGTGTAATAGTCTTATATCTTGCAATCTGAGGTTGGAGTTCAACATTCGTGATGATAATGATCATTATAGGGGCAACCTGACTGTGATTACCATCTTAAGCCCTGGGATCCCTCCCTGAAATGTGCATAGACTGACGTTAATACTCAATTCTTTTTAGGACATGTATTGTTATAGATTTGTCCCGGAGAAAACGACAGAGAGAATATTTGCACTTTTGTTAATTGTTGACTGTTAACCCTGAGAGGCCCTGGCGGGGCTCAGTGTACAAACCTCAAATGTCCGTTCCTCTTGATTGTGGTAAAAATAGTAAAAAACAGTTTCATATAACATATAAAAATTATTTGATAGAAAAAGGGGCGAGTGTTTTATAAGGAATAGATACGTGTAGGGATGCCTGTATACCTTGGAACATCAACGTTACGTTATACAAAGTCAAATACTCTCGTCATATACCATAATAGATCAACGTACGTTAAGAGACTTCAGTCATTTAATATTACTTTCCCAGCGGGGTCAATGTCTTTAATCAGAGACCAGTTTGAAAAAAACTTCACCTTGTTATTTTTTCGTCAATTTCATGAGCAGAAGGCCTCTTAAATCCACGTACGGTGGATGATTTAGGGCACAGAAAATAATATCTCAAGATAATATTCCGGTCGGAGTTGTTAAAGGGACCCATTCCGATATCTGACGTCTACTTTATTATTCTCCGTTCTTCTCTGTGAGTTGGGCACCCTTTCGTTGAGTTTGTTTAATGTTCTTCTCTGTGAGTTAGGCAACCTTTCCTTGAATTTGTTTAATGTTCTTCTCTGTGGGTTGGGTACCCTTTCGTTGACTTTGTTTAATGTTCTTCTCTGAGGATTGGGCACCCTTTCACTGACTTTGTTTAATGTTCTTCTCTGTGGGTTGGGCACCCTGTCCTTGACTTTGTTTAATGTTCTTCTCTGTGAGTTGGGCACCCTGTCCTTGACTTTGTTTAATGTTCTTCTCTGTGAGTTGGGCACCCTGTCCTTGACTTTGTTTAATGTTCTTCTCTGTGAGTTGGGCACCCTTTCGTCGACTTTGTTTAATGTTCTTCTCTGTGAGTTGGGCACCCAGTGCTTGACTTTGTTCAATGTTCTTCTCTTTGGGTTGGGCAACCTTTCGTTGACTTTGTTTAATGTTCTTCTCTGTGGGTTGGGCACCCTGTCCTTGACTTTGTTTAATGTTCTTCTCTGTGGGTTGGGCACCCTGTCCTTGACTTTGTTTAATGTTCTACTCTGTGAGTTGGGCACCCTTTCGTCGACTTTATTTAATGTTCTTCTCTGTGAGTGGGGCACCCTGTCCTTGACTTTGTTTAATGTTCTTCTCTGTGAGTTGGGCACCCTATCGTTGACTTTGATTAATGTTCTTCTCTGTGGGTTGGGCACCAATTCTTTGACTTAGTTTAATGTTCTAGTTTTTGAGTCGGGCAACCCTTTCGTTGACTATAATGTTCTATTTTCTGAGTTGGGCAACCTTCATTGACTTTGTTTAATGTTCTATTTTGTGAGTTGGGCACCCTTTAGTTGACTTTGTTAAATGTTCTTCTGTGTAAGTTGGGCAACCTTTGGTTGACTTTGTTTAATGTTCTTCTCTGTGAATTGGGCACCCTTTCGTTGACATTGTTTAATGTTCTTCTCTGTGAGTTGGGCACCCTGTCTTTGACTTTGTTTAATGTTCTTCTCTGTGAGTTGGGCACCCTGTGCTTGATTTTTTCAATGTTCTGCTCTGTGGGTTGGGCACGCTTTCGTTGAATTTGTTTAATGTTCTTCTATGTGGGTTGGGCAACCTTTCGTTGACTTTGTTTAATGTTCTTCCCTGTGGGTTGGGCACCCTTTCCTTGACTTTGTTTAATGTTCTTCCCTGTTGGTTGGGCACCCTGTCCTTGACTTTGTTTAATGTTCTTCCCGTTGAGTTGGGCAACCGTATGCTTGACTTTGTTTAATGTTCTTCTCTGTGAGTTGGGCATCCTTTCGTTGACTTTAATGTTCTATTTTGTGAGTTGGGCAACCTTTTGTTGACTTTGTTTAATGTTCTTCTCTGTGAGTTGGGCACCCTGTCCTTGACTTTGTTTAATGTTCTTCTCTGTGAGTTCGGCACCCTGTCCTTTACCTTGTTTAATGTTCTTCTATGTGAGTTGGGCACCCTTTCGTTGACTTTAATGTTCTATTTTGTGAGTTGGGCACCTTTTCGTTGGCTTTGTTTAATGTTCTTCTCTGTGAGTTGGGCACCCTGTCCTTGACTTTGTTTAATGTTCTTCTCTGTGAGTTGGGCACCCTGTCCTTGACTTTGTTAATGTTCTTCTCTGTGATTTCGGCACACTGTCCTTGAGTTTGCTTAATGTTATTCTCTGTGAGTTGGGCATCCTTTCGTTGACTTTAATGTTCTATTTTGTGAGTTGGGCAACCTTTTGTTGACTTTGTTTAATGTTCTTCTCTGTGAGTTGGGCACCCTGTCCTTGAGTTTGTTTAATGTTCTTCTCTGTGAGTTCGGCACCCTGTCCTTTACCTTGTTTAATGTTCTTCTATGTGAGTTGGGCACCCTTTCGTTGACTTTAATGTTCTATTTTGTGAGTTGGGCACCTTTTCGTTGGCTTTGTTTAATGTTCTTCTCTGTGAGTTGGGCACCCTGTCCTTGACTTTGTTTAATGTTCTTCTCTGTGAGTTGGGCACCCTGTCCTTGACTTTGTTAATGTTCTTCTCTGTGATTTCGGCACACTGTCCTTGAGTTTGTTTAATGTTATTCTCTGTGAGTTGGGCACCCTTTCGTTGACTTTGTTTAATGTTCTTCTCTGTGAGTTGGGCATCCTGTCCTTGACTTTGTTTAATGTTCTTCTCTGTGAGTTGGGCACCCTTTCGTTGACTTTTAATGTTCTCTGTGGGTTGGGCACCCTTTCGCTGACTTTGTTTAGTGTTCTTCTCTGTGAGATGGCAACCTTTCGCTGACTTTGTTTAAAGTTCTTCTCTACGGGTTGGGCACCCTTTCGTTGAGTTTGTTTAATGTTCTTCTCTGTGAGTTGGGCATTCTTTCGTTGACTTTGTTTAATGTTCTTCTCTGTGAGTTGGGCATCCTTTCGTTGACTTTGTTTAATGTTTTACTTTGTGAGTTGGGCACCGTTTCGTTGACTTTAATGTTCTATTTTGTGAGTTTGGCAACCTTTCGTTGACTTTGTTTAATGTTCTGTTTTGTGAGTTTGGCACCCTTTCGATAAATTTGTTTAATGTTCTTCTCTGTGAGTTGGGCTCCCTTTCTTTGATTTTGCTTATGTTCCACTTTAAGAGTTGGGCGCCAAATTATCGATGTTGTCCAGTTTACTTTCTTGCGAGCTGGCAAGCAATCCTCACAATTGGCTTCTATTCTTCTTGGTGAGATGGGCACTCTACCGTTTAATTTTTAACGTGCTCCTTCACGAGCTGGGCCCCGTCCCGTTGGTTTTGGTCACCAGGTTTTCCCTGTGTTATTAACATTTACTTTTGGCGTCTATACACTGGTAATTTGGCTGCTTTAATTGTTTGACAAGGTTTCTCTGTATGGTAGTTAAGGTGGTGTCGATATTCTTTGCTTTGGTTTTCCAAGTGTTAGACACTGTACCGTCGATATCGGCCAATGGGAGTGTGTGAGTGTTCGATACAGTATCAGCTTTGTTGTTCGCTGGGCATCTGTTTGTGTTAGACGTCCATATTTCTCACTGGACTTTTTATTTGACTTTTTCTTTCTAGTTTTGTCAGAGAGATTTTATGTATGTGAAAGAGAATATTGACTACATGATTGTGAAAAGTTCCATTAGTACCAACTCTCGTGGGATTTTTACTTGAGTTCAACTTCATTTCCCTAACTACTCCTGGTGTATCTTGTTTTCTCGGAGGTTTAGAGGGGTGTATGGGAGTGGTCTGATGTTCCCATTCTGCTCTTTGGTGTCTCTGTACTGTCCCATATGCCGTTGCTTCATGGCGCGAGTAAGGTAAGTTTTTCATATTACTACTCATGTGTTCATGCTAGCCTCCATCTTTATACTTTAGTTCCTATGGGTGCGTAAATCGGTAGTTCTTCGTCATCAAATCCTTAAATAATTTTTATTTATCACCGGCCATTACTGTTATATATGGGTGTCCCGTAAAAAAAGCCCCCCCCCCCCCTTTTTGACTCGGAAAATCTTGGTGGTTGATTTACAAATTTCATTGACATGTCTTACGATGTAACATCTGTATATGCTCTGTAAGTCTTTAATATATAAAAGAAAACGATGCATATCGTGCGAGTACCTCAATTTCAAAATTAGAAATGTTTTCAACCTGTGCTCAATGTGCCCTCCATCTTCCTCTACAACCAAACAGAGACGTTTTTCCGCGTAGAGATGCTTATTGGGATTTCTTTTAATGAAGTGCATGCCCTATCTATTAACTCCTGTTCGTAAAATATTTCTGTAAACCTTTTCCTTTAGCGAATCTCAAATGGTACAATCCATCGGATAACAAACAGGGTTTCTTGACTCCGGTGTGATTTTCGACATACTGAGGCTGCGTTTCGTATTTTACAGTGTATGTTTCATGCATGTTCAGGCTAATAGATATATTTAGTACTAATATGAGATTCTCTTCTGTATATATAATCAACCAGAAAAATAATTGTGTTGACTGAATTTTAACTATAACAAACAACAGTTAAATCGTCTTATTCGGATTCACTTTGCACTGATAAGTAAACATCTCCTATAAGAAGGGCACCGTTTGGTGGCGGGGGGCGGGGGGGATCGTACACTGTCACGTGACCAGAAGCTTTGATTGCGATTGCCTTTCTTTCCTACCTTTGCGACAAAACGTAATCATGTGGCTGATAATATCACCGCGATGTAATAGATGTGACCCCATATCTTCTTCAGTAGTAACTCAGCGTATGTTTCATTACCATACGGCTATACGGAATTTATACTGTTATAGAGTATGTAGAAGTAGTTAATAATTAATTTACATTTAATACATTACATGACCCTAAACTTCAGACGTGTATCTGTGTCACACCACTAGAGATGTTAACGACCAGGTTATTTTAACTGTCACACCAACTGGCTGAAACTAATGCATATGTACAGTCCAAAAGATAAATAATACATGAGTAAACAAAAAAAATCAATATATTAAAGAAAACATACACTTACGTTTCTCTGTAGAGGCGATCCATGTATACAAACACATGTTTATAAAAGCTCGATAATAATACTGGAAACAACCACCAAGTCCGTTAACCACAGTACACAGAGTTTACACTTCTCCTGATCACATGACACACGTGACATCGGAATGTTGCATTGTCCTGCTCACCGTTTGTTCGCGCTGTGTTCACAATACGATCAGCCCATTTCAGATTCACGGAGCTCCGACCACCAACATTCCCTGGACTGAGTACTGGTTTGCCTCTCGAGACTCAGTTCAAACAGCACTTACTAATTAGCGCATAGACGATTTTATCTTGAAGTAGGTAATCGAATATGAAGCGATACCCAGTACCTCCACAGTTCCGCGTTTACATAATGTCCTCAGTCTGTTCCTGAAAGTAGTCACAACAGGTTTAAATCGCCAGATTCACCGTTCCGTCGGCATTAATGCGATACTCGCTCTGATGTCCGTTACAAAGAAATCACCGTGGCCTTCCTCAGACACCGACAGTCTACTCTTATAGACATTATCTCTCAGCTGTTTGAACACTGATGCCACAGACCTGCCTCTGGACTGCAGCTATCATCAGACTATATAAACTGGCGCGCTGTTTGGACACTTGTAGCGAATTTCGTCTTAATTACGTCTTACATGTGCTTGCTGACGTGACACGTCCTGACCGTCTTCTGACCAATCACCACTTCCTATTATGCCGACTGCAAATTATTACATGAATCTTAATATGGACACGCCTCTAGAGACAAACCCATAAAAAAAAATACAGGTGAATATCCGTTGAGGTCTACAACAAACAATCGTTACAACAGAGACCTCTGAACAGAGACGGAATTAAACTGTGCTGAATTTTCATCAAACGAGGCACATGTGCTCTCTAACTAAGGCTCTCACGCTAAAATCTGAACATGATACTGTATAAAAATGCACAATAAATTATCAAAACAATCATCTGATTATACTCCCTACAATCTTTAATATATAAATAATCGCACAATCATGCATGTAAGAACATATATGCGGCGTAGATATCCATATGGCAGGGAGCCCGAGAATTTGACCTGACGTGCATGATGATATCAAAATGTCAATGTGCATAGAGACATTTGTAGAAAATTTGCCACACATGCAGTCCTTATATGTGTACACACCTACATATGAATATAGAGTGAAACTCTCTTTTCTAAGCTTTATATTTAAATATCTAAATGTCAATACATGTTAATGCATGCTGGATCAAGTGACACATATCTATGTTTGAACATTCCATGATTTACTGACATTACATTTTTTGTTCCAAATATTTCTTTACAATCAAGCGTCATTGGTTTTATTTTATGAAAAAAGTTAAAAGTGACAGGATTGTTTGGTCTGGTGATATTTGTTTATTTAAAGTTTCAAAAAGGGACCATGTTAGACAATGCCTGGATAAAATATGAAAGGCAAACGATTCTTTATTTTATTTTTATTTATTTATTTTTTTTTGCATGAGTCCTTACACAATAGACATACTGGGCACCTTTGTCTCGAGTGAGACAATATTTCGATGTGACAAGAACAATGAATACCTAAACACATTAAAGGAACAAGTTATGGCGATGTATATATTAATGCTAAGTTAATGTTTAATGCAAGGTCTCTGTGCAAATATTTTCAATTAAAACTAGATTTAAGGAACATCATACGTCTGTCGTATTTTTAAATGTTCAAAGGAATATAAATCATGGACAATTATTTGCTGACAGCAACGACCAAAGATGGCACAAATGAAATGCATAACCATTAGTCACACTAGTAGAACGTGGACTATCCGAATAAAACAAATGAAAAGCTCTCCTGTCATTCCATGCTTTCAAAGGTGGCTGCATCCTGACAGTTACAAAGGGCTGACGTTTTTGGCAGTACATGCCTGATGTGTCATTTAAATTTTCAATAAACCTCATTAAAAATTGCTTTAATTATTTCGCTACACAGGTCTTTATTGTATTACTGAATTAAAGGTCCTAGGTAAAACTTCGAAGGATAATAAAAGAGTTTTAGTTTTACTGTATACAGATAACGTTCATTGTTGCGAACACATGTGAATGGGCATCAGGAGGTAAAACAAACATCAGTCCGTTCAAAATTTATCGAATCACCTTTATATATATATTGTTTTAGCTGTGAAATTCAGATGTACGACTTTTTCCTGTATCAGTTTTGAATAAACATATATTAACACACTGTGTTAAAATTATTACGATTATTCCGGATCAGTAATAATATTTATCTTCAAACAATAGTATGGTGGCTGATTTAGGACACAGAAAAAAATACTTATCTCGAGATCTCGAGATTATATTTCGAGATCTCGACATTACATCTCGACATCTCGACATAACATCTCGACATCTCGTGATGAAATTTCAATGAAAAAAAAATTATAATAAGTCAACGTGGGCGTTGTACGAACCATATTCGATGCTTAATTGACGTAAAGCAAAAACAAAGTTAAAGGAACCGACTTCTATATCTGACGTCTGTCAAATAAACATAATCTATTGAACCATTCATAAAAATGAGCCTATCCCACGGGGTTAAGGCGGTGGCCTTTGTTTATATCCACGTGTTAATAACATTAGCCAGGGTGGGGGATGGGGGAAAAAATGGCCACCGATCGTAATAAAAGACTTCCGCCAAGACATCTGGCTTCAATTCAGAGAGTACAGAGTTCTGTAAATGACAAACATTTCTAACGAACATCAACTAGGGATCTTTAAATTACTCGGATACATGTTTTTATCTGTATGTTAACACTGGCTCAAGTGCCTTGTGTGCACGTAGCCTGTAGATAAAATGTTAATACATCAAAGTGACGGTATAAGAACCTTTCCGAGCAAGGATAACCTTCACTTCTTTAACACGTATATGTAAAGTTAGCCGGTATCACAAAAGTTTTATAAATAACGCAGGCCAATAGTGGCTTTAAAACCAAAGGAGAGCAGAGCTGAAGGAAAATCATGATGAGAGATAATCGAAACATTTAAACCGTTTATTTATTAATATAAATCATTTATGAAGATAAGTTGACTTGAGGTAATCTGAGCTATAGTTATAGCTACAGTGTATAAAGACTTGGGTCTTAGGGGCTGAAGCCCCCCCCCCCCCCCCCCCAGCGTACCTACCCGAAAACACAGTTATCATTTTTTAGCATATTTCCATTTATGATGGTCAAATACATATACCATAAAACAAACCACCATTTCAATAAAAACAAAAGAATTGTACAAAAAGCATGTTTCTATACCAAGCTCATATTTGTTTGTATTTTTAAAATAATCAGGTAACGAAAATGCATGCATGCAGACTTAAACATTTCTATTTGAGTGATTTATCAGCCATGGCTTCGAATCCGCTGTTTAGGTAGAATGTTTCCGTTTCTTAAGGGTTTGACATCTTCCGTACGGATATGAATAATTAAATATTGAATTTTGTATTGAACTTTTCTTCACCTCGCCTTATCTTAGGGGAAATACAAACTTGATTGATTTTAAATGAATTAAATTGTGTTACCGTTCAGTTTAACACAGTATACTTGGTCTTTGTTTTTATTATTGCAATCGATAGTAACGTATAATGTCCAATTAACGTTGTTTTGCTTTATTTCAATTCAGCATCGAATGGTTCGTACAAATGTGAAATTTTAACTCGAGATCTCGATATATTGTGTCGAGATCTCGAGATAATTTTTTTTCTGCAGCAAAATATTTTTTTTTTGGTGAAAATTGATGTCCAGATCTCGAGATGTTATGTCGAGATCTCGAGATAATCTCGACTTAACATCTCAAGATCTCGACTTAATATCTCGAGATCTCGAAATATATATTTTTTTCTTTGTCCTAAATCAGCCACCGTACAATAGACATGTTGGAGACATAAATGGCATAAGTATAGAAAGGTAAAAAAAAAGCAGACAAAAAGAAGTGTTTCAGCATGCTGGGAGGGCACGCGTTTTCTCTATAGATCAGTCAGGGTTTCCATTGAATGGGGTTATGGGGGTTCCCACCCCCTTACAAAATTACCCCCCCCCCCCCCAAAAAAAAAGAACCTCTCGTTATAAAGAAATTCTGATAATCCCCGTGGAAATAAACTAAAAAAAGAATGCAGAATATGAATGACTGTCGTATTTATGCACAGAATGCTAAACCATAAAACCTTATCCGCAGAATATCGCAGGGCTACTGTATATAGGGCTGCTGCAGTGTATGATCGTTCCGGGACAATGGATAGGTGTATGGATACGGCAATGAACAGTCCTTGTGCCGAAATAAAGGCCTTACAAGTCAAGATAATCACGCTTTATTAATGATTTATTGAAAATGATTATTTAACTCTTTTAGCTTTTACGTGTAGTAGGCCTATATATCAAATTATCAGTATTTTAGCATGTATTTTATTCATGTGTTTATTCTGTGATATAATTAGAGAGAAACGATGGATACGTTGTCACTTGTTTTTTTTATCATTTTCCTGAACTCTTATACTTTTTTGTCATGTATTTTCTCTTGACAGGCCTGTAATGTCCAACAATCATCGCTACCCCTGATCGTGACAGCAACGATCATTCGTGTGTGTGTGTGTATGTGACAAGAACCATTCAACGGATACAAGTACTGAAACCGACAGACATGGCTGGTTGGTTGTCTGGAAGGATAAATCGTTTAAGTCAATCCGAGCTTTTACAGCTAACATATGAATTTGTTGACAATATTACCTCAAGGTGGCAGCAACGTATATACGAACCTGCCAACGTCACCTTGCATTCTTGTACGTGTTATGTGGGCCGCAATGAGCTATGACGTAACATGTAAATTTCGTATGGTTTATCTCGGTTTGATAAAATAAGCAACAGGCAAAGAATTTTCGCTTTTATCTAAATAAAATCGAACATCACACAACTGTCTTTTCAAGACATATTTTCATTCAGTTTATTTTAATCTATATTCAGATCAGGCATCTAAATCTATTTATTTTATATGGCGTTTTTGTAAAGTTTAATTAACACCATAACCAGAAATAATTGTCCTGTCAGGCTTTAGTTTCCTTGCCTATCAAAATGGGGAACAAGCATCCAAATTAAATAATTATAAGCAATAGGGGAATATTTGATCTGTTTTCGCAAACTGCTACATACCAGTACTTTCCCCACTTGTTGTGCCTCATTGCGAGAACGACTACTACCAGAATGAAAGAAAGAAATAGTTCTACGAACTCTTGTCCCAAATAAATATGGAGCGAGCGGGCGTTTCTTTTTTCGGTTTAAATTATTTGTTGAAACAAAATACGTGGAATATTGTCAGCTGACAATAAAGATACAAATATTTGCGACATTTGTAGGAATGACGAAAGTAAATCACACAAAGTTTAATCCACTTTATAAGACATTATTTATATATGAAATGTTTGCATTATTTTACACATATGGAAGTGTGAAGGCAGTGAGACAAGAACACCAATTAGTAACAATACATACAAGGACTTAGCGCTCATCCCGCCCCACGACGGCAAAAATGATCCGTTCAAAATAGGAACTGCAATACCGTTGAACACTTATTTATCTATGTGTGGGCTGAATATTAAGGCACTAAGCATTAGTGTAGTAAGGATAATTTTATTCTCAGACTCGGATCCGAAGTAGAAAGAGAAGGGGATTCCATGAAAATATATTATATCAAGTTTGAAGTATAATATCCATGTGGCTAATAGTCTTTAAATAAAGATATATTAGTGCTCACAGGTATTTGATTTTTATGGTTGAGTGTATTCTTTCACTTATTAAAGGCAGCAGACATCACTTTTCTGTTTCGTTTATGCCGATAGATAATGCGACTTCAAGAAGTTTCAATGTGTGTGAGTTACTTCTGTCAACAGAAGAATAGAGTGTTGATGTGCAGGTAAGTTTTCTGCTTATAAACCATTACTGAATCAGCACTTACAATTTTGACACGGGTCGGCATATATTAGAGCTCGATTATAAGAGTCTAATTGGCTGTTATATGCAAGCTGCATTAAATATATTGTGGAAAATGTTTTGAATCAAGATGTAGCATTTTGGAAAACGGAGCTAAATGCACTGAAATCAATATATGCTTTCCTTAAAAAACCCTACAAACTGATCAATGATACAATTACAGAAACTAAAAAACGAAACAAGTCATCAGGGAGGTCCTTATAATTTTACTTATTGAATCGCAACGGCGTGCCTGTGTTATGTTTATTGTTTGTGGAACTTTATTAAAAATAAATCTATGTTTGGCAACCTTATTGAAATTTCAAATCTAGTCTCATCAGCTGTCGATATACTTTTTTTTACTTTAACCAAATTTAATGCATAATTTCGCAGGAATATCAGGAGCTAGCATCTCAAAAATTTATGCAAAAATCTGTCACATATCAAATGTTGTAGGATCGAGCGTTTTGTGGTGCCACCAGCATTAACTTACATTTCACGGAGAAAAAGCTTAAAAACCTTTGAAAATCCTCTCCGAATTCATTCAGCCAAATGGTTCAATATTTCACAGAAATGATCCCAGAGATAAGCTCAGGTTTGTTCTAATGGTTTTGGTTTGACGAAAATTTCGGCGGAGTTACAGAAATTTAAACTTAGTCATTTGACCACTTAAGCATACCGACATAACAATCTCAGCATCACCAAGTTTTATGCAGATGTTGGTCACATGACTCATATTTGAAATTGCAGTTTTTGTGACGCCACCTACATCAACCTGTTTTTCTTTTTACGGACAAAAAAACCTCATAATTCAAGCCTCTTTCAGTTTAAAATGGTTTATGATGAAACTGTCAAGCTGAATCATTTAATTTTTCATAAGAATTATCTTAGGGTAGGGTTCTGTCAATTGTATAACAATAGATATGGTTAATTTGTTTGTTAGAGTCATAGAAAGCTGCATGAAATTGGTCTTGTGGTCATTAGTAAGCCTATTTCAAACTGAGGGCTGCAATAGTCTGCATCTGCAAAACTGTTGTTTCAACTTTTGTTACATTGCACAAAAATTATTCTTAGGAGGCCTTTGTTCAAGTTTCCTTAAATGATTGTGGGGCAGAATTACTGGACCTTTAACAATGAAAAGACTACATCTTTTAATGTTCTAAACATTTTGATAAAACAATCTTATGGATATGTCAGCTTGAAAAAAAGCAATGTAGCCAAAAACGTTCAGTATGTGTAAACATATTTCAGCTGTGGCAACAGGCCAAAGGCCAGTCTGGATCTATTTATAACTTTGGTAGACTGCGAACTGTGTCAGATTATGTAACAGGTCAAGAGTTCATTCAGTGCAGCCAGGTACAGGTCAAAAGTTCACCAAGTTCAGCCATGTGCAGGTCAAGAATTCACTCGGGGCAACTGCCTTCCTCACATAAGCCTGGTCAGCCCAGTGCACCTAACTCAAGAAAAGTTATATTGACGTGATATTTTGACCTTCCATGCATCTTTGATGGCTTCCACGCATATTTAGACATACTGAATAGCGTTGTCGTACACAAGACTGGTGGCGCCACCTACAATATTTTTCTGCACAGTGGATGTCCCTGTTTATTTCTTAGGAGGGGTTTAATATATCAGCCTGTTATTGGGCATATGTATACATCTTGGATAGCTACATCGTATAAAAGACTGATGGCGCCACCTAAATCATTTTTGTGTTGTGTGCATGTGTATAAACCATTGCACATGTTCTGTTCGATTTGTTATCACGGTGATTTATGTTTATTTAACACACACTTGTTTTGTGCTGATATAATCTGATATTATCTTGCCTAACTTATATTTTATATTTTACCCTAAAATATCGGGGGCCCCTGGCTGCAGTCCAGTCAGCCACCCACTTTATCCGCCCCTGATGGGACATTTTGACGGTGGATGTTTGCTGTCATTATGTACTTACAAGGGAATGTGGTCTGTGTTTTGTTTGCTTTTATTATAATTCGAAATTTGTTCTTGGAAAATATTTTGTATATTTCCTTTGTGATGATTTCAGTTTGTCTGAAGTTAAGACAAATGCTTTTTGTATAATACATATAACAATTTTTTACAACATTTTAAAACGCTAGGTTATACAGCGAAACATGATTATTATCAAACTATATTCCAGATTATTCCTCCTGATGAGTCGATGACGTCACATGTATTAAAGATATTCGAGGCGAGATATTCAGGAAGAATTTTCACACCACAGTGTACAGGGTTTCGAAAGGGCGGGAGCAGAAAAGGATTCATATTCAATGCATCCGGTTACGTGACCGTGCATGGCGTAAATGGCCGCATAAAGAGAAAGGATGTGTACTTATCAGTGTTATTCAAGTTAACACATCGAGCAGTATGAAAAAAAAAATGAAAGATAATTTTGAGATGAATGATCCATACACGGCACTTATTGTGCCCCTTAAAGCTTTCCCGAATTAAATGACTTGGCAATTTCAGGAAGAAAAGCCGAAGCTGCAAGCTCAATACTTACTGAGCATCATAGCCCCATCAAGAAAGCAAGAGTGTCTGATACTAGACGAGAAGAAACTAAATGATCCCAATGGCAAATTTACCCCTGGGGAGATTACAGTTGTATTGTAATAGTGCTGAATGTGAATGACCTATATACGTTATCACATGGGGAAGCAAATGTTAGAAGAGAAGGCTATACGTGTACGGATATAGGCGGCCCATGGTATAGGATACCCGCTGGTAATAAGAAGTAAGCATGACACGCATATTGTAGTATTATCAGTTAACCTAAAGAATGGTTACCGGTAATGATTATAAGAAACGAGGTAAATTAACTAGTCAGTTCAACATTCAATAGAAATAAAATATTTTAAATGTATGAATTCTTTGTTGAGAAATTAGTTAGATTCAATGTCATTTTACTGGATATGGGTCATATGCGGATGTAAAATGTTAACGGTGGTACATTTTTTTAAGAGTGCATATACTGTTTGTAGAAATCTTATCAAGGCTTTTTGGAACCGTTATATTTATCCAGAGCCTTTAAATGTGTATATGTTTTAAATATATAAGAACTCAGTAATGAGTTAAATTAAACCATATCTAAGGGTAGCAACTCTATAAATGTGCCGTGTTCCTGCAAGGTGAGACCTACATCTATAGTGAAAATTCACTTTTTTTATATTGAACATTCTGCTGTTACAATGATTCCAAGTCAGTGCAGAAGAGAGGGACAGAAATAGGGTAATATTGACAACAAGTCTCCGAAAGTTACATTGTCTGCAACAACAGCTGCAGGGAATGGGATGGACATACTTCGACCCACAAAGTCAGAGGAAACCTATATATGAATGGTGCTGGTATTGTAAGGTAAACTGTTCCATCAAGGAAGGTTCTGCCATCCATCATTTTTCATGGGAAACTACCTATTCCACAGATGCCCCTGCTGTCTTTGCAAACACAACCGGGTCAAACAGTAAGGTATCAACTATTACGTCCATCAATCGTTTTAATGTATAACAGATAGCAAACACGTTGATGGTCACACACAAGCCTATCTCAAAATGACAACTTGTGTTTTGCTTACAGTAGACCAATAATAATCAGAGAAACAGAGAAATAGATAATAAAAGTGGAATTACTTACAGTTACGTAAAGAAAAATTCAAAATAAATATAAATGAAAGTATTCGGAACACCAAACAAACACAATGGATCTTTAAAACCACAGTACCCCCACCGAAGGAGAGATATTTCCTGGAGTAAAATAATCATATCTCCAAAAGAGAAGCAGGTGACACGATACCAGTTACTCAGGAAAGGAGAATAGGGAAAATACAGACATGGGTAACGACAGTAAAAATAACGGAAGTCCTATTACACATAATACGAGTAGATTCTATGCAAAAACAGCTGAAGGGAACTCGGCGTATAAAACTTTTCCTAAGAAAGTCAGTGGGATCAATTCCCGTGGCAATTGTCACATCATTCAGGGTTTTTATCAATCAGAACTTTTCAAGGAAACCAAAGTAGCCCACGAACAATGAAGCACAAGGATTCCTCACAAACGCAAGCCATCAATATTCCTTCTGTAATTGCCCACACCATCGAACCAAAAAGTACCGAGGAGAGACCTTAAAATGTTTCTCCCACTGAAAGGATAGCGGCAAATAAGGACACTTTCCCAGGCAAGGAAAACAGGAAGTATATGGCCAACGAGAGTGTTAATAACTCCTCAAAACTAAAAACTCCTAAAAGAGCCCCGTGAAACGGAACAAAAGTACGTATTTGAGAGACGATTGCTTTTGTAACAAATGGGAGCACCAATCCATTCAACTACACAATGGACGGCTATAAAAACAATGATATGAGAATCGGGAATAATTCAATGAAACAGGCATGCTTGGAAAAGGTTTTGACCAAGCAAGTGCCTTTCGCATGCTTTCTAGGATCTACATCTAGATTAAAGAGAGGGATTTCATAGATATAAAATCCACCACACTATCAAAAACTGAATTTCCAAGAGTCACCGAGGAAGGTAGCAACAAGCACGCAGTTTCTTCTGTTCAAATTAAAAAGGAAAGTGCTCTTCATGGCCCGGCCTAAAAGCAAATGATACATGCCATGACACACAATGGATAAATTAAAATGACATGCATAATGACTCACGGGTCAGCCCAGCCTTTAAAAGAAATGTCAGTATAAGAGTAGAAAGAAACAGAAAAACAAACAAAAATACCCGTATCACCAAATCGTGTTTCAAGAAACCTCGTTAAAATGCGAGAAAATTATAGAAAAGCGAACCACAAGAGCTTTATCGGGCATCATTTGGAAATGTTAATGGGCTGATGTCTGACGACCCCCGCACAAAAACTGTCCATGCAGGTGGTGCCACAAATACCTTAATTTCAAATATGACCCATGTGACCTTAATTTACATAAAATTTGATGATAACTTCAGTCGTTACTGAGACTGTAATTTTAGTATGTAATTTTAGTATGTAATTTTCTGTAATCACCGAACTGGAATTATTCGGACAACCTTGAGAGAGATTGGTTCTGGGATTATTTCTATGAAATATTGAACAATTTGGCCGGACATTTTCGTAGAAACAGATTTAAATTTTTTTTAGCTTTTTTCCTATTAAATCTGAGTAAATGCAGATAGCAAACAATAAGCTCAATCCGGCAAAGTTTTTTTAGATGACTTATATTTCGCAAAAAATTTGGTAATTCTAGCTCCTGCAGTTTTTTTTAGATAGTGTGGGTTAACTTACAGACGACGGACGACGCCATACCATCGCATAAGTGAACAATTTGGTTCGACAGTTTCGGCGAAGGTTTTTAGAGTCATTCTTTAGCTATTTCCCTATAAGATCTAAGTCACTGCAGATAAAATAAAATAAGCTAAATCCGACAGAGTTTTTAGATGACTTATTTTATGCATAAATTTGGTGATGCAAGCACCTGCCGTCTTTGAGATAGTGTGGGTTAACTTACAGACGACGCCACGCCATCGCATAATTTCACAGATTCGCTAAACATGAAGAAGTTTTAGCTTTATATAAAGTTAAGGGTTTAGTCTAAGTTGTACCCATTCCTGTCAATAGTCATTTTATTTCCTCGATATGGCATTACAGCAGGCGAAGCACACTGCGAACTGTATCGATTCAATTAATCGTTTCGATCATCCAGCCTTATTAATTCACCACATACAAGTGCTCGGAACGCCCTGTGCCAATCCCAGTGAAAAGACAGTCTTTAGTTGAACAAGATTTAAGTAATAATAAATCAATTTACAATAAACCTGTGGTTAAATGGGGCTGTTTGAACAAATTTCTGCCTGACTAGTTGATTTTACCCACCCTGATTGATTCCTCTGAGCAAAAGGGATCATTTTAATTCTTCCATAAACAGTGCGATGAGCGTAAACGTAATCCCATGGATATCAGGTTCTAAAAATTCATATTCGAAGACAAAAAATGAGACCATTAGTTACAGACAGATATTCTCCTTGTGAAGGGGGAGGTTAGTAAAATAACAAACAAAAGGCCAGAACCCTCAGGACTGGTGGATGGTCATATATTGGTTCGACTTTGGATTCCGAAGCTCATGGTGGCACAAGACTGATGGCGCCACCTATAATTTTGAGTTTTTACACAGTTAACTTCTAAATAAGAGAATGACATCAGAACCGTTGGTAGTATATAATTATGACAAAAGTCGAATCCAGTAGACAAGAACTAACGAGAGACTTAAGGTAGGAGAAAGGTCACTGTGACCTTTATTTTCAAATTTACCATACAAATACACCATTATACACGTATAGAGAAAATGTATAGAAAAGGCCATGGACGCACCCATGTTCCTTAATCCAAAATGCAAGAAAGAAACCCGGGTGTAAAAATACGTAATCATATAAAGATTATAATTGGACCTAAAGAAACCAGAGTTATCATCTGTAACACCACATAAGTTATAACTTTAAAACTGACAACCCCGCTTGAGTACATTATGGACTGTGTGGAAGAGTTTTGTTTATTCATAACACCTGCGTCATTTTGTGGGAATGACAGTCTCGAATAATGAAATCAGAAATTTTCCACTGCTAGATCATTTCTCAACTAAAACATCCAACTCAGACTTAAGCGCTTTATTACGTTCACATTGTGATGATCCTTGTGAAACATACGCAGGTATAATTTTTTTCTGATGTATTAATACTTTTATAATTGATCAGTCAAAAAAACTCCAACAGCAGAAATGTGTAGTTCAAGCCATATATTGTCTTGTACGAGTGGAAAATATACATCCCTGGTGGAACTGTTGAAAATTGTGTACTCAAGACATGGTATAAATGAAAATTGTGTACTTGAACATGTACTCAAATTTTTCTGATGATATTGGTCCCTGAAGGTATTGCTGAAAAGTGTGTACTTGGATATGTGCTTGAAGTTTTCCGGTGATGTTGATGCCTGATGGTACTAATGAAATATGTGTACTTGGGCATGTACTCAAACTTTTCTTTTATTTTTATCCCTGATGGTACTAATGAAAATTGTACACTTGGACATGGTATAAATGAAAATTGTGTACTTGGACATGTACTCTCATTTTTTCCTGATGAGAATGGTCCCTGAAGGTTTTGCTGAAAATTGTGTACTTGGACATGTGCTTGAAGTTTTCTGGTAATGTTGATCCCTAATGGTATTGATGAAAACACACTACTTGGACATTCCCTCGAAGAGCATTCATTAAAATTATTTACATTTAAAACAGATTTTAAAGAGAGACTATAAACAGTGCAATTAATGACCCTGATAGGAAGCAACGTACATAGGCAGCAAATTATTCAGGTTCCCAATACTCATATCAAACACAAGGCCTAAAGGCCTACTGCGAACCTGTGCAAAGTTTGGGAGTATGAATGGAGATTTATTTTTTAAATTTAATATTGATCCTTTTAAGTTCTGCATATCTACCTTAGTCATTATGATTTCAGCAAAATGGACATTTCGGACCTGCAAGTTTCAGACTAGGATATTTTGAAACTAGAATATGGGTAGTCGCAAGCGACTATGTGTATCCGCAGAAATCAGAATGGGACGGGTGAAGTGAGGCATGGATTAAGTGGCAAGGGGAGGTGAGGTGTGTTGCATATTAGCATGGATGTCTGCAGCGTAAACGTGAATGAAGATACGTCAAACTTCTGCTGAGATAGGAGTGATTTTATCCCAAGGCAGATGAAAAGATGGACGGTGTTCATAAGTGGTTGCAGGTAGCGCCACCAGTTTTGCTAATGGTGAAGAGCAATGTGAGATCTATACACAAGCAAAATTTTGGCCTAATCGGTCAAATGGTTCCCGAGATATGAGCTTGGATGTCTGCAGAGTAAACATGAATGTAGGTGGTGCCACCTGTCATAAAATCAAAAAACCTGTCCAGGATGTATAAACCTGCAAAATTTCAGGTGGATAAGTCAAACTACTGCTGAGATATGACTGATTTTATCCCAAAGCAGATGAACAGAAGGTTTCTGTGCATTAATGGCTGCAGGTGGCACCACTAGTTTTGCCTATGATGAAGAGCTATGTGAGATCTATATGCATGCAAAATTTTGGCCCAATCTGTCAACCAGTTCCCGAGATATGAGCTTGGATGTCTGAGGAGTAAATATGAATGTAGGTCGCGCCACCTGTCATAAAATCAAGAAGGCTGTCCAGGATGTATAAACCTGCAAAATTTCAGGTGGAAAACTCAAACCACTGCCGAGATATGAGTGATATCATGCCAAGGCAGATAAACAGATGGACGCTGTGCAAAAATGATTGCAAGTTGCGCCACCAGTTTTGTCTATGATGAAGAGCTATGCGAGATCAATCCACATGCAAAATTTTGGCCCAATTGGTCAAATGGTTCCCAAGATATGAGCTTCGATGTCTGCAGAGTAAACCTGAATGTAGGTGGCACCACCTGTCATAAAATCAAGAAACCTGTCCAGGATGTATGAACCTGCAAAATTTCAGGTGGTTAAGTCAAACTACTGCTGAGATATGAGTAATTTTATCCCAAGGCAGATGAACAGATGGGTGCTGTGCATTAATGGTTGCAGGTGGCGCAACCAGTTTTGTCTATGATGAAGAGCTATGTGAGATCTATACAAATGCAAAATTTTGGCCCAATCGGTCAAATGGTTCTCGAGATATGAGCTTCGATGTCTGCAGAGCAAACCTGAATGTAGTTGGCGCCACCTGTCATAAATCGAGTAAGCTGTCCAGGATGTATAAACCAGCAAAATTTCATGTGGATAATTCAAACACAGCTGAGACATGAGTGATTTTATCCCAAGGCAGATGAACAGATGGACGCTGTGCATAAGTGGTTTTAGGTGGCGCCACCATTTTTAGTGTATGTTATAAAGCTATCAAAGGGCTACATTTGTGCAAAATTTTAAGTCTGATCGGTCAAACGGTTCCTGAGATATGAGCTTGAATGTCTGCAGAGTAAACGTGAATGTAGGTGGCGCCACTTGTCATAAAATCGAGAAAATTGTCAAGGATGTATAAACCTGCAACATTTCAGGACGATAAGTCAAACCACTGCTGAGATAGGAGTGATTTTATCCCAAGGCAGATGAACAGATGGACGCTGTGCATAAGTGGTTGCAGGTGGCACCACCAGTTTTGCCTATGATGAACAGCTATGCGAGATCTATACACATGCAAAAATTTGGCCCAATCGGTCAAACGGTTCCCGAGATATGAACTTGGATGTCTGCAGAGTAAATGTGAATGTGGGTGGCGCCACCTGTCATAAAATCAAGAAAATTGTCAAGGATGTATAAACCTGCAAAATTTCAGGTGGATAATCAAACCACTTCTGAGATATGGATGATATTATCCCAAGGCAGATAAACAGATAGACGCTGTGCAAAAATGGTTGCAGGTGGCGCCACCATTTTTAGTGTAAGTTATAAAGCTATCAAAGGGCTACATTTGTGCAAATTTTTTAGCCTTGTTGGTCAAACGGTTCCCAAGATATGCAGGTTTATGTGTGGAAACAGACACACAAATGGACGCTTGGCAGGGAGGAAAGGTCTGAGGTCAACCAAAAATGAGGGCGCAGCAGTTCACATGTGACCTGATGATAAACCCAATTCGCTTAAAATGCTAACCAAGTTTTTTCAAACAGTTGAAAGATATAGTATCAATAATCTGGGAATTCTGCATCTAAACATTGTGTCTAGACGTCTAGACGCTGTGTCTAGACGTCTAGACACATTGTCTAGACACCCCCCCCCCCCCCCCCCCCGAGCCAGGTCAGTTGCCATGGTGATGTCTGGACCCCACCTGTTTGTACTGAGTGACCTCTTGACTTGGATGCTGAAACTCAGTATGTTGTCAAATCTGTTTTCAAATACAGATAGCTAGTGTTGGGACGATTTGGGTTTTTGATATCATGATAATTATTCAAATTTTATCGCGATATACCGTGATATCGCGATATTTTTAATTATTTATAATGGCATTAATAAGCCATCAATAATGGTATTTATAACAACCACCTTTAGAGTCTTGACTTTATACAAGGGGTTAAGTATTAATATCATTTATACCAATTGTGCCGGTACCACAGAATGACTCATTAAGTGATGTAAGTTGCATGAAGGTTCTGCAGGAGTGCAAGCTTGAGGCGCGGGAAGTCCTGCCCCCATCGTAGAATCACCCTTGTCAGAACTTTCCATCAGTTTCCTTTAGCTACATAAAAGCCGAAGAATCCCTCCGAATTTTCGGAGAGCATGTCATACCAATCATGGCTAAATAAACCATCTCAATTTTATATGGCAAAATATGCAACCTGTATGGAATGTTCAATTCAGTGGTGACACTTTTATATTGAAATTTTCGTTCCATGCAATAAAAGCATAAATATGTGTATTTATTGCTCTTTCATTATAATGTTATTTTCTCCTGGAATTCTCAAGCTTTTGTCCTCTCCGATTCATCCTGCTACTTCCGGACATTTCCGACTAATCCCGAAGTCTGTAAGCACACGGTTCCACCCACACGCGTGTATTCAAATACATGTGGTTTATAAAAATAAATGTGATTCTTTGAAATAAATTTATTTTGTACTTCAAGGGCTTGCTTGTGAACCAAAATCATGAACAAAAATTTATATCGTGATATCGCGATAATAGGAAAGTTGACAGTATGATAACCGTAGCTGTCAGATATCGTGATAATACCGTATACCGGTAACCGTCCCAACCCTACAGATAGCTTTTTTCAATTGGCTACAATGTTTTTTTTAAACTGTATTTACCCAATCTTTTCTTATAAAACTGGTAGAACCCTACCATAGAATAATTCTTGTAAAGTTTAAACCAATCTGCTTAACAGTTTCATCATAAATCAGTGTATAAGCAGGAAGAGTTTAAAATTACATTTTCGCTTGTAAAAAACACATCAATGTAAGTGGCACCACCAATACCTCAAAATAAGATATGACATATGTAACAAACATTGGTATAAAATTTGGTGATTATAGCTCTAGCCTTTTCTGAGATTTTAATTTTAGTGTGCTTTTTTGGACAGATGACAAAGTTCAACCTCCGGTAACTTGACCAAAATTCTCCGAACTGGAACCATTCGAACAAACTTGAGATTGTTCCAGGGATCATTTCTGTGAAATATTGGACGATTTGGCTGGAAAGTTTCAGAGAAGAAGATTTTTAAGCTTTTTCTCTATAAAATCTAAATTAATGCAGTTACCAAATAAAAAGCTACAGGGCACCAAGTTTCACGTGTGACTAATTCTAATATGTTATTTGGAGCTGCTAGCTCTGACGGTTTCTGACTTACAGCCATGGACAGCGGAAAGCCAGCCCTGGACGCTGCGCCATCACATAAGCTCACAGGTTTGCTAACAAGAAAACTTTTTTTAGCACAGGCAGGCTGTCAACTTGACCAGCACCTGTTAGAGTTCCGAGTCATCTGGTTTACTGAGCATTTGATAAAGGTACACGGTCTTGTAAATTTACAAGGGACTATGAAAAAGTCATATAAATCTATACCCATTTGAGGTTCTGTACCCACTTGAATCAGTTTCCCTCCAAACTATCAAAGACCAATAATAATAATAATATATAGTTGCCGTCTATTGTTCTGCTGAACAGCTATCGACATGACATAGAAACATAAAGCTAATTTGAGAAATTTGTGACAGCCGCTTCTGCCTCTTTGTTATTTTAGCTTCCTGTGACCATGCTTGCTTTCTCAATGTTTTAGTTTTTATATTCCCCTGAAGATGTCTCTACATGTCACAGTGCCATATTTTAGTTTTCACTGTCCCTTGAAGATGTCTCCACATGACATAATTTTTGTTTTGAATCGAGAACAATAGGGAAATTTCTGTTTTGGAGCTGGTGATAATAAATTTTCAGAAGGACACACCAAAACTAGCCCCAACCAAGGTATGCATGAGAGCAATCACTGTCCCAAATTTGAATGAAATCAGATCATATTTAAGAAAGTTATCGCATGGAAACGAAAACCTGATAGTCGTACTGAAAGAGGGACAGACCCAAATCACAGCCCCCCCCCCCTTCCACGGAAGAGGGGGAAAAAAATAAGGTGAGATAAACCCTAACCCCCCTAGCTATTTTTTGTTGTGGAAAAATGACAAAGAAATCAAACACCAAGTGGCTATTCATCATATATTTGATAACTAAACTTTACATATTTCACAGCATTCATCAGAGAATAACAAACTGACATGTCGCTGGTCCTCCATGCAGGTTTTTTTTCTGAGATATTCAAGGTCTCCGTCAGTAATATGAACCATTAATAAACACCAGACACACCTTAAAACTGTAGGTCTGGTTCTTGTGTCCTTAAGCCATGATGCTATTTCTTCTCTTATTTGATGCAAGCATGTTCTTCGTCAAACATAGAATGTGATGGTGGTTGGCATTTTTCATGTTCGGCTTTGCTTTTCTATTGTTTATATAAACAGGTCTGGTGTATCAGTTCATGAGCTGTGTTGTAATAAATATAAAAGTCCTACAGGAGACTGGGTTATTCATCATCTTCACCAGCCTGCACTGCCACCTTGTCTCGAATATCCTTCCATTGTTTCTGAAAATGAAATGGTAAATATTTTAGTTCACCAGCCTAGTTTGACACTAAACACACATTCAATGTACCAGTAAAATAAATAGACTCTTCAAAGAGCAAAATCAAATTTTGATGATATCATATACAAGGGTATGATTTCAAACAAATATAAATGCAGATTACAATACAAACTCTGACTAATATACATCGAATTCTTACAGCAAATTATTTATATCTAAACTGAGATAGTACAATGTTCAGTTGTACCATGAATCATACACTGGACAAGTCCAACATATTCCTGTGAATTTTAACTGAATGAAATGGCACTAAATATTGTACATGTTTAGGATAAAATAGCTTTAGAAAATCACTTAATTTACTTATCTATCAATCAAGTATTGGGTCCAAAACTTTGATTGGTTTTGAAATGTAATTTAAATACAGCAATGTTTCACAAGTTGCAGCATAGATCTGGACTGGAAATGGATGCTGTACCAGCTACCACTACCTTATATAAATTGTTAGAGCAGTTAAGTGTGTAACTAAATGCAACATTATATGCTCATTTAATTTCATTCTATCAGTAATATATTGTATGTAGTTGTTTGCACAATTGTGGGTGGAAATTATAAGGTATCTTTTATCTCTCTTTTAAAAGATAGAATCGTAATTAAAAATAACAAAAATCCCTGTACAGTCGCTAATTAAAGCAATATTTCTTGGGATCTGGACAATAAAATCGTACTTAACATCAATAAGTGTTTGTATGCATTTAAGTAATATTTTTAATCTAGTTCTGGTGTCCAGTCTGGGCGGTACAGCTGGGTCCCGGACGGTATTCAGGGAGTCCCGGACGGTGTCGGACGGTAAAGAGTCACCCCGGTTTTCATGGCCTGGACACAAAAAACATGCTGTTGTTTGTGAGCAAAAACACTTGCCTGGCCCTGGCCAAAAGATGGCTGGGCCCTCCTGCCAATCATAGCCATCCCTTCAACTGGGGGATAGGGTGGTCGCCCCAGCAACATTTCCTGTGGTGATGGCCCAGCCAACCTGCTTTCCTGGGTCAGTTTAGGGACTAAATAAAATATGCCAGGCCTATTTCATGACAGAAACTGCTGCAGGCCTGCAGCAAAGGACTTTTTTGCAAAAGCAAACTTTTTGCTGGGAAGGTTTTACGCTGATAGGGGCCAGCAGAGTAGCTGTTGGGCAGGTCTCTTATTAGTCCGCCACGTACGGACTCCATTTATCTGTGATATGGAGTCCGACCATCTGGCGTGAGAGTTCACCCTGCCGTTCATGGAAGGACCTGTAACATGAATTACCACTGCTTGTTGTGTGATAGAGAAACAATCTTGTATTTATATATAGAAATAAACTTTTTATGTATCAAATTAAATCGATATATCTCCTTTATGTGCGCCTGTAAATGTTTTTTTTTATCCTTTGAACTGCCGGGGTTCAGATGTTGCATGCCAACTGGACACCGCCGGAAAAGGAATCCGATGCAAATTAGGTGGGCAATCTATGCAAAAGATGAATTCAGGGGGGCTTTTCCCAGGAATGCCAGTGCTGTGCACTAGGATAACCATATTTTCATAAGCATCCTTCCCATCATACATTGCTTGTTGTCAATAATGCTAAATTCCTATTGGTTGTTCCAACTGGAAAGCGCCATCGGCCAGACGGAGACGATGCAATATCTGACTTCATCCAGAGTAAGTGCCCATACTTTATTAATGCTGATCATCCAGCAAAAGTTTTGGTCCCAACAGAGTCTAAGCATCTGTAACATGTGGGGTTTGTTTGGTGTCCTCACGCTTCACAAGGCATATACGTGTCTGAGGGTCTGTATGGATCCGTACAAACTTAGATAGTATAGACTCTCCCCGCCAGAGGCTGCTGCGCTTGTATTGTTTACTATATATGTCAGCGCTGCAAGACTGCAGCAAGTCTCTTATAGGCTATACAGCACTCCCCCCCCCCCCCCCTTATAGGCTATACAGCACTCCCCCCCCCCCCCGATTTCTGATAATAGTGATATGATTCATATTCATATTATCAATTGTAGAAACAATATTGTGAGAATTAAGTCAAGTTCTCAGGATTTGATAAGTTGTTTTAACATGGTAGGAGGCGTTTGTAAAATTGTGTTATTAAGTGTCTAATTCTTAGTCGAATATATGTCACATCAATGTCGGTGTGCGTGCCACGGACAAGGCATGAATGACTGAAGCTTTGCCTTTGGAAGTTCATGTCCCTAATAGAGAACATAGACCTATTTCATACTTACTCCACGATTCAAATAATCAAATAGACCGTCAGACCATTGGTCGAAAGCTCTTTCGAAGATAAATGCGCCAACTAAGATCGTCAAGGCGTATGTTGAAGTTCGCCGAAAGGCGGTCTGATAAATCCTGTTGACCAGCGACATCTTGCTTCCCAGTGACCTTGACAAGTGTGGGTGAAAGTAGATTGGTTCCCTACATATTATTCGCAAGGTGCCAATCTACAGTATCTATATGTGATAATAATGAGAGGAAACCCGGAGTCTATGAGAATAGATTTGATTGTATTTTCACCTTATTTCCACACAGAATTAATGTTAGTTAAATAAGGCATTATGTGTCCTGTTAACTTTGATAATTTTTTTCACCCATCAAATTAACTGCACCAGTACTGTCTGCAACCTGGAAACATGCAGAATATATATATGTCAAAATCTAATATAATGTCAGCAGCAGCAGAAGAAGTTTACGCTCAATATATAATGTCATATAAATGAATAACTGTCCATTAAAGCTCAAGTTAATTTACATGACTTGTTTAAAAAAAAGTGTAACAGACATTTAATACATTTCCCAACTTCCAATCTCAGTTTAAGCCATTGAAACCTAAGCACAGAATCATAGAACTGTTATAATATCAACTAAATAAAACCAAATTTGGACTCCGGCAATCTCTATAAGAAGTAAATTTTTTAAAGATTCAGTTTAGTTACATTAATTTATCTGAATAGACAACTTATGAACACTTATAATTCAAAGTATAACTTTTAGTAAACAAACTCCAAAGATACAAAATTAGTATAAATATTTTTCATTGATGAGTATTTCTTCAGCTGCAACTCATGTAGCAATATTAACATTTTTTAGGAGGCTACATGATTGAAATTCTAATTTAGCGGTACTTTGGCCACAGTCTAAAATAAGTTTAAATAATTAAGTATATAATAATTAAATGACTTTATAAGTGACAGAAGCTGTCATCATGATACAAATGTACAGGTACATGATTTATCAGAGTAATCTAATTTAAATGTTTTCCCTTTTTTAAATTTGCCTCAGTTCTGCTTGCAATTGACAATATAGAAAAGACAAAGTAGCCAGAAATTTGTGACAATGCAGTGTTATTCCTGTTTCCAAAGAACTTTAATGTATGAGGAAATGAAACAGTAATGTTTTTACCTTTGTTGGTTTGTATGTTAACAGTATTACATGAAATGACCCTGTTTCCACAAAACTTTGTCCAAGGTTGGGACAAGCACCAGAATAGCCCAGATTAAATTTTGTTGTTGATCTGCATAAAATTGAAGATTCAGTAGAATTGTTTTGCATCAGTGCCAGTCAGCTCTCTGCTGCTGATTTGCGCATTCTAGTTTACATGTGGTCTTGTTGTTCTACACATTGTGTACAACATTTCCATATGAGCATAATGGGATGTTATGCGAGGTTTAAGACATGTTCACAGGTTCTGTGCAAAGATATGTCCTAAAGTGGCATTCCTTCAGAACACTTAGTAAAAACAAATTTTTGCGTAAAAACAAGTGCCAAAGAAAAAATATTAGAGATCACCTTTTCCAAAGCCCTATGAGGAGGTATGCAAGACAAAGTTATACCTCATATGTACAATTTAGGAACTGTTAGGACACATACACACACACACATAATGCAGAAAAGCACATTTTATTAAAGAAAAATATATTAATAACACAAGAGCAGCATAAAATATATGTTTATTACAAGATAATATTTTCAGTCCTTTCTCAAATTGAGACGGGGCATATCACATACATATGTATTTACAAAAGGCATATTAGGTGAGAAAGAATATTTTCATCACTTTCATTAACATAGTTTAATTCTGTGACTTCACAATTTATAGAAACAAAATTAGACTCATATAATTTTAGTCTTATCAATAATTGTGACTTTTCTGAAATGATATATGAATATAAATGTATTGCACATTCTGCTGATGCACCATTCATAAAATATTGAATAAATACTGTATAGAAGGTAAGGTGTTGATGTTCTATCATGCAGAGTGTATACAATGGAACCTCTCCTTAAGGGCACCTCTGTGCTAAGGGCAACTCCTATTTACGGCCACTTAGGGGCAGTCCCTTGAAAGAAGTTCCAGAAATCTATAACCTCCCTACTAAGGGCAACTCTCTACCTCGGCAAATTGTCTGGTACTGTCAGTTTCTGCAATTTCAGGTTCCACTGTGTGTGTGTGTGTGTATATATATACATATATATAAATATATATATATGTACACACATTTCCTATAGCTCTCGTCAAAACAAATTTAAGACCTTTTCACACTGAAAATGTTTAGTCATGTATAATATATGGTTTCATTACATGCTACACAGGATGTGTTTGTTATGGCATTTCATGATTATTTTTCAAGATTATGGTCACAGACTATAGATTGTAATGCATACTACAAGAGAAATAAATACTAGCTACATGATAACATGATAGAAATGCAACCTGACATCACATCATACAGATTAGAATGTGTGAATATGAGGGGTTGCTTTTAATTACAGTATTTTTTTCAGTAGTTTGGCAGCTTTATTAGAGGTAATGACTTGCTAATCACTTCATATAAATGACAGTGTAGGAGTTCTGATACCAATACTAATATTATAAGTTACAAGCTGAACCTTGTGGTCACAGGTTTCACATCATCGTTAATGGGACATTTCCAGTCCTAAAGGCAGTTCTGTACAGCTCTTGGTCAGTAAAATAACGATCAAATTAGCAAACTGACATATATGCATCCATTTCAAGAAGTTCTGTGAGGTGCACTCAAACCACTACCGGTACTGTATTTAACCAGTCTAATGTATTATATGTCTGTCAATATTTCACTTAAGCATTAAAAATACCCCTAAAAAGCATAACAAAAAGGGGGATCCAATAATACCACTGGTAATATTGAATCAAACAAAAACAATATAGTTGTAAATATTGTGAAAGCCACCTCTAACATGAAATTAAGCTACCTGTCAAACATAACTAAATTTTGGCCCTGCTGGTGACAACATTCACAGGTATCTGGTTTAAACCTCCCATGCTTATCCTTGTGAACACAGGCATGCTGTGAAAGTGGACAAATTATTATTTTTACTAGATACACCACACAGGCTTTTTTTTATATGAATTTAACTCTACTGTCTTAAGTGAAAGTAAAACAGTTTTTTTGCCCAAATATATTATTTACCTGCATTAAACATGAAATACTGTATAATCATACGCAACTAATAAAAAATATCTTCATTTATTCTTTACAGAACAAAACATTCACAATCCTTAATATTTTTAACAAATGTTAACATCTATCATGGCTTAATTCCCTTATTCAACAGAAATGGTAATAATATGATTATTTAACCTTGCTCTAATTTATAAAATACCATAATGGTACCTTGCTCTATTTCAGAGTAGTTTTATTCATAGCAAAACCTTACTGGAACCTTTCCTAATTCCAGAAAAACATAATATTTAACATCATAATGGGCCCTTGTCCCAATTCCTGAACAATCATTATAACATCATACAGGAACTTTTTCCAACTCAAGAGCACCCATTTTAGCATAATGGTTGCTTGCTCTAATTTCGGTGGGACAATTAGAACATCAAAATGGAGCCTAGCTCTATTTCCAGAGCAACCATAATAATATCATGATACAACCTTGCTCTAATTCAAGTGTAATAACCACAACATTACAAAAGGATATTGCTCTAATTCCAGTGAACCCATAACAACAGCATAATGGAACCTTTCAGGGTAACAAATAATAACATCAAGAAATATTCCACATGGCTATTGTATTTACCTGGCCATTCCTGGAAAAAAAACACATTATGATACTTACTAACAAATATCATCCCTGGAATATGATAGAGCTTAAAAGTTAATTTACTTCGATATTCAGAATATAACTTCATCAATACTTCAACTTATTATAAGATTTACACTGCATTCACAAAAACAGCACACGAGCAAGTTACCTTTCAGGATGGAGCCAGAAGAGGAAGCAACATTCTTACATGCAACAAAATTTGACCTTCCACAAAAATAAGACTTTTACCTTTACAAACTTTCATTGATTATACAATATACATAATTTTTCATCACATGTACAAAATCTCAAATACCAAACAGGAAAAATCATACTCAATACAAATATATCACATTCAATATATAGTAATGTTGCATCAATTTTTTATTGCGTTGGCTGCATTTTAGCATGTTTACATATATTGATTCTGTTACAGAATCAAGAGACAGTGACTCATCATAATCTCATTCATGTGCACACAAATGGTTTCATAATAAAATGTGTAATTGTGATCAATGTCACTACATGGTGCCCACTAAACATGACACACTAGTAACTCTCCATGAACTGCCCTCAAAGAAGCCCCCTAAAAAGAGATGAAAATGTGGTGATAAGTGCCCACATTCATAAATTATGACAGGTGTCAAATTTCTCCCTTGCATAGACAACGTTTCTTCTAGTTTGTAGTTTTTTTTTAATTTATACAAACATCTCATTACTGTAGTAATTATTTTACATGCCCCGTCTGATTAATTTTAAAAAGTTTTTGCAGTGTGTTCCCAATTAGTAAAACACAGCACAATCCAAATGAGGTCAGGCCTGCAGACAAAATATTCTATACGTATCTGCTCAACATTTCTTATCAATGAATAGAAGGCACAAGATGAGGTCATTTTCTGTTATAAAACAAAATGTAATACATTCTCCCCAGCATATCCAAAGTGATCAAACTGTTTTATGATGCAGTTTAAAACAGCAATAGAAAACTCTGCAAAAAGCTATGCAAAGTATGTGCAACATAGCATTTTATGTTAAATATTCTTTCATGATAATATCAAACTACTTTTGGCAAAAAGAGTCAGCACTTCCTAAGACATTCACAGCAGGTGACATAACATGAATTATTAACTAACAAAGCTTTCATAAGAAAAAGAGCAAAATTCAGAATTTAAATATCACTTTTATATGGACCACTATTTGATTTATCAAAAGTGAGTTAAAAAGTTCATGACATCAGAACACCGATGGCTGTGATAAATAAATTTATATAAAAATTTAAAATAAAATTATTTTCTCAAATAGAGACTAATGTAAACTTTCTAAAATGTCTAGCTTAAGGCTTGTTCCTTACTTAAACAACTACAGACATTCAAAATACCCAGTCCAGTTTAGGTCTGCTAAGGAAGCAGGCCACATTACTTCAAACTATGAATATCTGACTTGTTCTATGACTGGCGGCTCTCTTAACTACATTCAGATCTTGCTGACTAGTACAAATATTATAATGGCCTACGACTGATATATATATATATATACTGTATATATATAAATCTTCAAACATGACTCGTATAAATGCTCACTGCAGAATATACCGTGTCATATATACCACATGGGCTGTCTTTGTTTTATATACTAGATGTGAGTATATACTGACAGTAGACCCGCCTGATGACTGTGGCACATCAAGCTGTGCAGGCACACAGTCAGTTCTCAGGCTGGCCCACAGTTTCTTACACAATCAGTTCAGCATCATCAGCATGTCTTGTTGTGAAGAAATCCAGCACCAATATCCAAAGTACCCCTCAGGTCAAAGTTCTTCAAAGAATGCAACCCGGGCTTTAGTGGTGCCTGACTTAATCTGTAAATATAAAGAAATCTATTCACTCAAAAAACCTGAAGCTCAACTCTAATCAGAAATCATTCAACATTTTCTATAGACTACTTTTCTTATTCCATGTACATGCAAAATAAAAATGAATAAGAAGACATCAGGCATTAGATAATGAACACACTGTACCAAATTAAGTGTTGTAAAAAATAAAGACACTGTACACCCATTAAGTGTTGCAAATAATAAAGACACTGTACACCCATAAAGTGTTGTAAATAATAAAGACACGTTACACCCATAAAGTGTTGTAAATAATAAAGACACAGTTCACCCATAAAGTGTTGTAAATAATAAAGACACAGTACACCCATAAAGTGCTGTAAAAAACTAGATGTGTCGGAACGACACGAATGCCCCTGCCTGGGGCAAATTAGAAACATTTGTTAAATTTTGTAAAACTTTTTAAGTTCTGGAAGTGTTGTATGGTCAAAAGTAGGTCAACAAGGGCAAAATGCAAACTCGATCTGTAAAGGGTCATTATCAAGCAACACACCAAAAATCAGGCAAGTATCTGCAGGCATTGTGAAAAAAAGTCCATATATGTGCATTTTTCATGAAAATTTCTGTCTTTCATGAAATTTTCTATGTTCAGGATCTGTCATATGGTGAAAAATAGGTTAACTGGGACGAAACGCTAACTCGATCTGTAAGTGGTCATTATGAGCCCACAAACCAAACATTAGGCCAGTATCTGTAAGCATTGCATTGCGAAACTAGAATATTAGCAAAAGTTGATAATCATTTATAAATTTAAATTGGAGAGGTATATATCATGTTTCATAACAATCCACAAAATGCTTCCTGAGAAATAAGCTCCTTAGTTTTTTTCTATACTAAGCTCTGTGACCTTGAAAAGTAGGTCAAGATCACCCATCTTTGAACTTGACCAAGATTTTGTAAATATAATGCAATAGCACTGAAGAAATGAAGTTCCTGTGTTGAATACCTTTGGAGATATCCTGCACAAAAGGCCAAAAATGAAAAAATCCGATAAAATTTCATTAAAAAATCAGAAATTGTAGGTGGCGCCACCAAAATTGTGCAGCAAATACAGACCATCAGTCCCAATGATCATAGTAAGTTTTGTGAAAATCCACACAATGGTTCCTGAGATATAAATTTCTGAGTGTTTTTCTATAATCAGCTCTAAAATGTAGAAAAATGGGTCAAGGTCACCTATCTTCGAACCTGACCGAGATTTTATCGATATTCATCTTCACTGATGAAATAAAATTCCAACAGTGAAACCTTTTAGAGATATCCCGCTCACAAGGTAAAAGTTTACAGACGCGGAACGGACGGACGGACTGACAGACACCAGACAGACAGATGGACAGACGGACACTTGGGTGACGACAATAGCCCATCAGCCTATAAGCTGAGGGCTAAAAACGGCTGTACATGTGTATTTGTCATGAAAATTTCTATTTTTCATGAAATTTTCTAAGTTTAGGAGCAGTTAAACGGTCAAAAGTAGGTCAACCGGGACGAAACGCGAACTCGTTCTGTAACTGGTCATTATCTGCCCACACACCAAAAATCAGGCCAATATCTGCAGGCATTGCGAAAAAAGTCTGTACATGTGTATTTGTCATGAAAATTTCTATTTTTCATGAAATTTTCTAAGTTTAGGAGCCGTAAAACGGTCATAAGTCGGTCAATTGGGACAATACGGGAACTCGATCTGTAACTGGTCATTATCTGCCCACACTCCAAAAATCAGGCCAATATCTGCAGGCATTGCGAAAAAAAGTCCGTACATGTGTATTTGTCATGAAAATTTCTATTTTAAATGAAATTTTCTAAGTTTAGGAGCCGTAAAACGATCAAAAGTAAGTCAACCGGGACGAAACGCGAACTCGATCTGTAACTGGTCATTATCTGCCCACACACCAAAAATCAGGCCAATATCTGCAGGCATTGTGAAAAAAAGTCTGTATAACTGTTTGATTTCGGAATGACAGAATGACGGAATGACGGACATGGGTAAAACTATATGCCCCAGCCACTTTGTGGCGGGGGCATAAAAAGACACAGTACACCCATAAAGTGTTGTAAATAATAAAGACCCTGTACACCCAGAAAGTGTTGTAAATAATAAAGACACTGTACACCCATTAAGTGTTGTAAATAATAAAGACATTGTACACCCATAAACTGTTGTAAATAATAAAGACCCTGTACACCCTTTTAGTTTTGTGAATGAGGTTGGATCTTTATGCAAGATTCACCATTAAGTGCTTTTCAATTGTACCATGGAAACTTCTTCATTAGTGCTTTATCATATATCTTTGTAGAATACACTGATTTTTTAATGAATGGGAATACAAATCCAGCTTGCTTTGATTTTCCTTAACTTCCTGAGTGTAGAGTATTTGTAGGATTTAGTTCATAACCTTTCTGAGTGTAGAGTATTTGTAGGATTTAGTTCATTACCTTTCTGAGTGTAGAGTATTTGTAGGATTTAGTTCATTACCTTTCTGAGTGTAGAGTATTTGTAGGATTTAGTTCATTACCTTTCTGAGTGTAGAGTATTTGTAGGATATAGTTCATTACTTTTCTGAGTGTAAGGTATTTGTAGGATTTAGTTCATAACCTTTCTGAGTGTAGAGTATTTGTAGGATTTAGTTCATTACCTTTCTGAGTGTAGAGTATTTGTAGGATTTAGTTCATTACCTTTCTGAGTGTAGAGTATTTGTAGGATTTAGTTCATAACCTTTCTGAGTGTAGAGTATTTGTAGGATTTAGTTCATTACCTTTCTGAGTGTAGAGTATTTGTAGGATTTAGTTCATAACCTTTCTGAGTGTAGAGTATTTGTAGGATTTAGTTCATAACCTTTCTGAGTGTAGAGTATTTGTAGGATTTAGTTCATAACCTTTCTGAGTGTAGAGTATTTGTAGGATTTAGTTCATAACCTTTCTGAGTGTAGAGTATTTGTAGGATTTAGTTCATAACCTTTCTGAGTGTAGAGTATTTGTAGGATTTAGTTCATTACCTTTCTGAGTGTAGAGTATTTGTAGGATTTAGTTCATTACCTTTCTGAGTGTAGAGTATTTGTAGGATTTAGTTCATTACCTTTCTGAGTGTAGAGTATTTGTAGGATTTAGTTCATTATCTTTCTGAGTGCAGAGTATTTGTAGTATATAGTTCATTACTTTTCTGAGTGTAAGGTATTTGTAGGATTTAGTTCATTACCTTTCTGAGTGAAGAGTATTTGTAGGATTTAGTTCATTACCTTTCTGAGTGTAGAGTATTTGTAGGATTTAGTTCATTACCTTTCTGAGTGTAGAGTATTTGTAGGATTTAGTTCATTACCTTTCTGAGTGTAGAGTATTTGTAGGATTTAGTTCATTACCTTTCTGAGTGTAGAGTATTTGTAGGATTTAGTTCATTACCTTTCTGAGTGCAGAGTATTTGTAGTATATAGTTCATTACTTTTCTGAGTGTAAGGTATTTGTAGGATTTAGTTCATAACCTTTCTGAGTGAAGAGTATTTGTAGGATTTAGTTCATTACCTTTCTGAGTGTAGAGTATTTGTAGGATTTAGTTCATTACCTTTCTGAGTGTAGAGTATTTGTAGGATTTAGTTCATTACCTTTCTGAGTGTAGAGTATTTGTAGGATTTAGTTCATTACCTTTCTGAGTGTAGAGTATTTGTAGGATTTAGTTCATTACCTTTCTGAGTGTAGAGTATTTGTAGGATTTAGTTCATTACCTTTCTGAGTGTAGAGTATTTGTAGGATTTAGTTCATTACCTTTCTGAGTGTAGAGTATTTGTAGGATTTAGTTCATTACCTTTCTGAGTGTAGAGTATTTGTAGGATTTAGTTCATTACCTTTCTGAGTGTAGAGTATTTGTAGGATTTAGTTCATTACCTTTCTGAGTGTAGAGTATTTGTAGGATTTAGTTCATTACCTTTCTGAGTGTAGAGTATTTGTAGGATTTAGTTCATTACCTTTCTGAGAGTAGAGTATTTGTAGGATTTAGTTCATTACCTTTCTGAGTGTAGAGTATTTGTAGGATTTAGTTCATTACCTTTCTGAGTGTAGAGTATTTGTAGGATTTAGTTCATTACCTTTCTGAGTGTAGAGTATTTGTAGGATTTAGTTCATTACCTTTCTGAGTGTAGAGTATTTGTAGGATTTAGTTCATTACCTTTCTGAGAGTAGAGTATTTGTAGGATTCAGTTCATTACCTTTCTGAGTGTAGAGTATTTGTAGGATTTAGTTCATTACCTTTCTGAGTGTAGAGTATTTGTTCTCTCCCCGCTGAGCATTTTCTGCATGTATACGGTCCATTTCCGTCTGCTTCTCCTCCACTTTCAACACCTCTATTTCACTCTTGAGCTCCTTAAGCTGTTCTTGGAGGTGTTTGCTCTTCTCCATATACTCAACTCTGTCATAAACATATGAATGCATATACTAAACCCTAACATAAACAATACACGCATATACTAACTGTATCATAAACATATAAATGCATATACTAAACTGTATCATAAACATATGAATGCATATGATCAACCCTGTCACAAACATGTGAATAGATCTGCTCAGCCCTATTATAAACATATGAATACAAAAATTTAACCTTATCATGAACAATGTATATATACTAAAGGTTTAGCTTTTTAATTAATCCCTGTGGGCAGGTTACAAAATTATATTATTATGAGTAGGACCCAGCCTAGTGGTTATGGTGCTAGACTTTGGAGCTGGGTATCCCTGTTTCATCCATCCAGGGCCTCAGAAGCCATGTGGCTCTCTTATATAAAGAACCTCAGTTTCAATATAATGTCTCAACTACTAGTTACTGCCATGGATTATTCCTAACCTTGTCTATTTAAATCAAATGAAATTCATAAGGTTTTAAAATTATTCATATTGATTTCATCATGGGATCTCTCTACAGCCTAACTTAACAGGGACAGCAGCCTACAGGCCAAGTCTGGTAACCTGAACACAATACATGAATCATCCTAGAACTGACCTCTCTTTCTCGATCTCAAGTGACAGCTGCTCCAGGTCACCACCGTGGATCAGATCATGGCTCGTTCCTGCATCAGTATCCGTCAGTTCTTCCTCCAGCTGCATGGCAGATATATCTGGACTCAGTGACAGAACTGGGTAGTTCACTGGGCTGACTGGGTACGATGACTCTATGGAGGGCCCTGACATCTGACTCGTTGTGTAAATACCCTACAAAAACAAGGACCAAACATGAGTAGTGTGTGGTGACAGTACTGTATACAAAGACTATATAATGCTTTAATATCTACATTATGTTTCTATCAACAGTCTTGCTAACTGTAATATTTATCTCACAATACCATACATGATTCAATATAAAATGATCAGGTACATGTAAAGGACCATCCAAGTCAAATGCTGTGCTGAGCCAAGCTGCACTGCATAGTGCTGCATATACTATACTTAATTAACGGCTCGACATTTGGCGGTGCTGCGAAGTGGAGAAAGCCCTGCACAGCGCTGCGTTTGGTGTGGACACCCCAGTGTATTTGCATGTACTTAACATTTTTTGCAGCACAGTGCAGCATGGCACTGTTTTCGGCATTGATGTGTCTTTAGATTTAAGAAATTTTCTTCCTTGTTTACTGAAAATACAAGACATTCTCTCTAAAAATTGATTTCAAAACCATAAAAGAAATTCAATGCTTACCTGTACACTTCAGGAATAACTGATAAAGCAGGTGAAAAAAAATTCTCTCTGTTAGTTAAATGGGGAAGTGATTAGCTATTCATATATCCTACAACTCATTTTTGACCAATCATGTTTCACTTTACATGCCTTATATGGCAAAATAAAGTCACATTAGCCTGCACTGATCCACTGTGCAGGCCAAAAGCCTGTTCACTACAAGAGCTGATATAACTTTCACACTTGGTATAAGATCATGTCACTTATAACCACTTACAGGGTATGAGGCCCTGGATAGCTCCACTAGCTTGTTTTTTGCTGCTCGTTCAGCTAGTTTGGCCTTTTGTAGTTCTTCTTTTAAAATTTCTGCATCTCGAGCTCTGAAACAGATATATGAGAAATGTTCAAAACTTGCTAACATAACTGACTAATTTAAATTTACGTTAGACAGAAAAGACTTTCATGATTATCACTGGTCTGCAGTCAAACTCTAATAATACATCATTCTATGTATTATTCCACATTGATAAATTCTATGAATAGCAACAGTTTACATCATTAAATTTAAAATAAATATAGTTCATTACATTAAAGGTAGAGGGTTCAATGAGGTAACCAGACCCTCAGTGACCTGCAGGGTCACTCTCTGAAATAAGGGTCACAATAACTGTCTCATTTTCCTCCAGATGTCACTCCTCTATGCAAAGTGGGAATGAAGGTGAAGGTCACCAATGTGTGAACTGTACAAGAAACTTGAAAAGAACCAAGTCTACCTTCTGATTCCAAACATAATTTCTTTATTTAGATGATCACAGCCGACACTATTACACATTCTTTATGTTGGTACACTTTAGAAACAATTATTAAGAAATATTAGTTGAAATGCATCATTCAAAGGAACTAGTTTAAATACAACAGGAAATCAGAATGGGACTTTAATATGACATAATTACCTTGATTCTGAATCCTCCAGTAATCGTGCAGCTATCATCTCAGCCTCCCAGGCTCGCTTCTCCATTATCAGTTTTTCTTCCTCCGTCTACAAACATCCAGCAGACCAGTCCACTGAGATTATTTTATCACAACAGAGTACAGAACACAGAAGCAGGATACAGCCTAGTGGTTAAAGTGTTGATTTCAGAGATGAAGGTCTCACGTGTGTAATGCCTTACAGGAAAACAGCAATATCTTGTACAGCCTCTGAGATTTGCTCTCATTTTATAAACTATAGGTAGTAACTTTCAGCTTATTCCTAAAACAGGCACAATATATCAAGAAAACCTGATATCCCAAGGCATTCTTACAATATGGCTACAAGCCCATGGATCTGTCCTTTAAAAATAACCTATGTTACATCACCATTATCAGCTGTGGTGTTATTATGGTTCAAATAACAAATGATTCAAACAGCCAGATTCTTACTACTGCATGCTTATATGTTATCTGAGATTTGACAGTAAAGTAATAGCTCAAGAGTGATGATCCATCTTGGAAAATCTGATTTTATCACTGTTGGGAAGTACCAGGTAACAGTGACTCATTTTTTAAAGCCCACTTATGACGTTGGCCACTACATGCAATTAAATCATGATAATAATATGTTTAAATATTTTAAATTATTCTAAAAAAAAGAAACTTGCTTAACTTCTTTAATATAATATATGCAGTTTCATAATTTTCAGAGCAGTTCAGAGCTTCAGATACTTCTTGCCTCTAACTGTGTGAAAACACCTCAAAGCATAAGCAGTCACACACATTTTGTTTACTGTTCAAATAAAATCGACAAACCATACATTAAGTGCATGATGCCTGCTGTACCAGTTCTTCTCACCTTGATAGCTGCTATTTTGATCCTCTGTATCTGTGACTCTGCCTCCTCGGCTTTCTGTGTCAGTAACATGGCCTCTTCCTCCGCTATCCTCACCTTCTCATTCAGTAGTTCAGCAGTTTCCTCAGACCGGATCTGCAAAACAGAGATATATACTATATATACTGAGATAACTTACTTTGGGTGAAAGCCCTTTGTATTGATAGATAATGGAAATGTGAATTAAAACAATATTTGTTAACAGTAGAAATTAGAGAAGAAATGTAAATTATGTAAAATCAGCACCATCTCTAGTCTGTTTAGGAATCAACACTGGCTCTGCCCCACAGACTCATGATCAGAACACATAATTTCTTATATATATATATTTGTTGTCATGAACTTAAGTATGTATTTTAATCAGCAGGTACAGAAAAACCTCCAATCAAACTGGCTTAAGTAATCTTGTGTCAAAGTCACAGAAAATAATGCAAATATTGGAATTCACCACAATGTTAAGTACTGATTAAATCAGTGAAGGTGGACTGGTTTACTTTGAATACAGGTCACAGATTATGACATACCAGAGCCTCCTGGGCCATGCGGACCTCATCCTGCATGTGTGACAGCTTTTGTTCCAGCTCTTCTTTCTCTCTCTGTGCATCTTCTCTCATCTGTTTCTCCCTGGCAAGCTTGGCACGCTCCATCTGAAACATAACAACACACAGCCTGATGCAAGTTGACAGTGCTTGAGATTTTATTTTAATGTTCTTGGTTTATGCCCAATATGGTAGATTGGTCAGTGTTGCCATCTGGTGGTAATTTTTAAAAGTAAAACCCTGTGTTGCACTGGGGAACTTCAGTTTTCTGGTGACTGAATGGACACTGTATGATACTGAGCATGACCCAGATGTTGCAAGTGCTTATAACAGCTTCTAAAATATCTGTTCATACCAAGATAGCCATCTTCTGAGTATATGTACTTTATAAAACCATAACCCACCTGTTTCCTGCCTTTCTCTTCCCTGGCCTGTGCTTTCATCTGTTGTATTTCCATACTGTCCGGTCTTCTTCTCTTTGTGTACAGTTCATGGTTCCCCATGCACAACTCCAATATCTGGCAACAGAAACCACATATATACATGCTGGACCCAGTTAAACAAATGACTAATTCATATATCGTTCCACTTCATGTTAAATATACTGGATAAATATTTATAAGGCATTAACATAGGACTAAAAAACCTAATTGCAGATCTTGGCTAAGTACATGTGAATATGTTCTCCAGGAAAAAGTCTTGACCAATGCCAAAACTTACAATTTTAAAGCATAGCTTCTGCCACTTGGAACACTAACATGTTTCATTAGGTTTAGTTTTCAATGTTTACAGGACTTGAATATATCATGTGTACAACTAAATGATTCTTTGCATGACAAGCTTCACATTTACTTTGTTTCTACAACTGTATTTCACTGTCATTACTTATACAACTTCTGGTTCTTCAGTTACTGACAGTTAGCTTATGCATGGATATTGCAACCATAAGCAGAAGCCACTTAATTCAACAAAACATTGATGGTGATTGAGAATACTTATATGTATAGCTGATAGGTAATCAGCTTACCAGCTTATTTGTTTTGACTTTTGGTGCATACAGGACAAAGTCCCTGGTCTTCTTATCCACAGACTTGATGAAGAACTGCAAAAATAAACAAAGATTAATTACCTTGAAATGTATTCAAATCAATGGAATGTATGTGATCATTACAATTTTTTTATCAATCAAAAGTAGGCCGCACACACTGCAGTACTCCAGAAATGGCACAATAGTATTTGTTTATCTTGTCTTAAAAACATTTCCACAAATGCTTAACAACCATGACAATTGATAATTGATGCCTGATCCTATGTTTATCTGACTGATCACAACATGATCCATTCTTTAATTCTGCTCTCTTAAATTTGTGTTGCTTGATAGTCAAATGACTTACCTTTTTCTCTTTATATGATATGTTCTTGATTTCGTTCCACTGAAAGCTGACTTTTGGCGTTAGTTTGTTGTCTTGTTCATAAATGTTGAGTCCCATTGAGTCAACCCCCAACCACAGATCAGACCCTCTCTTGTTCTGAAAAGACACAAGAGTCTTTAGGAAATGCTAACTGTAAACATCACTTCATATTACTCCCTGTGTCTACAGAGAAAAAATACAGTTGTTGCTTCCTTAATATTACAAAATGATGGCTGCATTGCAACCTGTTGAATGAATACTGAAAAAACATGAGCATAGATCTGAATGTCCTGCCCAAAGTATTTTCTACAAACATTTATACAGACAACACATCTTTGCTTCCTACCTTTATTGTGAAATAGTTGACTCCATACATTTCTAAGTCTTGAGCAATCTTCAGATATTCCATCTCTGCCTCATCTCTATTAAAATAAATACAGCAAGATAACTAGTTAGTTATAAAACAATTATATGTTTATGTAATCAACTGGACAAGACAAAGCTGAAGTTTCATTGACAAAAGTTTCATTGACATGATCGAATCATTTATCACAAAGAAAAGTATTAATAAACTTGTTCATACTGGTTGTTACATATTCAAAAGATATGAGTTATAACCTCTAGGCCTTTTCCCCCTCCTCTCCCTCAAATAAATAGCTGTAATTGTCCCAGACTGATCTTTCATTGTTTTTATGCATGTCCCAGAACATGCTTCAATACTTCTGTTAAAACTGTGACATCATAATGGTTACCATTAGTGACTCACACATGCTTCCTGCATTTAGCCAAAAATAAGAAATGAATCCTATCAATGGAAGTGATTTCTCAGATGAGGACTTGTGAATATGACAATGCTTGCCTCACCTGCTCATGCCCCGGTGGTCAGCGTACCAGATCTTAATCCTCTCTGCCCACATCTCCGGGGTCATCTGGTACTGGTCAATAACACGCTGAGGTAATAAGTCTTCAGTTGCCAGCATGCTGGCTTGAAAGGTTGCTTCATCATAATCCCCAAACTAAAATTACATAAAAGGATTAAAACTGGTGATAAGATGGCTACAAGGAGGAAGGTAAAAAAATAAAGTACAGAGAAGTAAAAAGAAGCTTTCATGGAAAGAGTAAATAACAGAGGAAGACAGTAAAAAGAGCAAAACAAGAATGTGAAAATAATAATACAGAAACTTTTACAGACAGCAAATATAAAGACAACAGGAAGCATCATCACTGAAACATCTTTCCATTTTCTAAATAAACTATTGCATCGCTAAGTCTAAGGGTAGGTATTTAGCTTTATGAGACATCTTTTCCAATATTTATTTTGCATACTTTTACTATTTCATTAGAAATATTTAAAATTTATTTATTTTGCATACTTTTACTATTTCATTAGAAATAATTATGTTACTTCTTTCAGATGAATCTGGAACAGCCTGACAACAGATCAAGTGTTTATGATAACCCTTTTTGGTAAATCTTGAGACAGAGCATTTCATTGGTAAGAACCATAGGGCTTTTATTATACCATCAGAACAAACAAGAATGTTCGAAATATGTAATTCAGATGTGCAAGCCTGAGCCAAATTCTATGCAAATTCATCACTGAGAACATATGACCAAGCACAAGCAACAAAATCAGAGGTACACTTTAACATATGATGATGGTGCAACTGGAGTCTAAGTGATGCGACCTACATTTTTAATAATTTTATGACTACTCTGCAGTATCTATAATTCTCTACCTTAGAACAGTCAGCTCACAAAACCAAAAGACCCTATGATTCAGGTGGCACCACCTAAATTTTATGACAGCCTTAAGATTATCTGGTATATAGAAAAATAACACCATCTTAGCCCGGACACATATGATGCCAGCAGGACTGCAGCTTCAGGTGGCACAGCCTACATTTTTATAATTTTATGACTCATTCCCTGGTACATACACTACCTTGGCCTGGACAGCATATGACGCCAGCAGGACCGCAGCTTCTGGTGGCACCGCCTACATTTTTATAATTTTATGACTCATTCCCTGGTACATTCACTACCTTGGCCTGGACAGCATATGACGCCAGCAGGACCGCAGCTTCTGGTGGCACCGCCTACATTTTTATAATTTTATGACTCATTCCCTGGTACATACACTACCTTGGCCTGGACAGCATATGACGCCAGCAGGACCGCAGCTTCTGGTGGCACCGCCTACATTTTTATAATTTTATGACTCATTCCCTGGTACATACACTACCTTGGCCTGGACAGCATATGACGCCAGCAGGACCGCAGCTTCTGGTGGCACCGCCTACATTTTTATAATTTTATGACTCGTTCCCTGGTACATACACTACCTTGGCCTGGACAGCATATGAAGCCAGCAGGACCGCAGCTTCTGGTGGCACTGCCTACATTTTTATAATTTTATGACTCATTCCCTGGTACATACACTACCTTGGCCTGGACAGCATATGACGCCAGCAGGACCGCAGCTTCTGGTGGCATCGCCTACATTTTTATAATTTTATGACTCGTTCCCTGGTACATACACTACCTTGGCCTGGACAGCATATGACGCCAGCAGGACCACAGCTTCTGGTGGCACCGCCTACATTTTTATAATTTTATGACTCATTCCCTGGTACATACAGTACCTTGGCCTGGACAGCATATGACGCCAGCAGGACCGCAGCTTCTGGTGGACAGTAGATATCCATGTTGAGGATGGACTGTTTGACTTGCAGGAAGAACAGGTGCTGAGTGATCTCCTGTATCAGTTCTTGTGAGACTTCATCTGGGTAGAACTTGGCCAGGAACATGAAGGGCACTGGCGACTCCTTGGGAATGTCCTGGTCCTGCACCTAAAAGGTTAACAACTCTCACAGTCAATACCTGCATTCTGAGCACTACTCCGGCACAGCTGCCTCTATCAACAAGTTTTTCAACCACAGTGTTTTGACGCTCAACAAGATTCTTTAAATGTCTTGAAAAAATATTCAAATAATTTGATGGGACCAGGTATCTTGAATAAACAGGAATCCATAAAAGTGTGGATACAGATATAGATACATGATTACTCCATGGAGGATCATCTGCCTCTCTCTTATAATAACTATGAAGTAATCCTTCATAGTTCATACAACATACAACTCTTAAATAATATATGGGCCTTATTTTTCCATTCTTGGTGATGGTTACTCTGACCTCTACTGGGAAATTTCTACTGGTTTAAAATGCAAGAAATATAATTCATGTTAAAACTTTAAAAAAGACAAAAACACTAATAGGGCTTATGATGCACCTACATTGATACATGCAATTACTCTATCAGGGTTGGGGCCACTTACATTCAAAAGTAATCATTATAATTACTACCAAAAATCCCAATTACAATTACAAATTACTTACATTTTGCAAAGTAATGGTTAAATTACAATTACTTTTGAAAAGAAATTAATTACTTTCAATTGCTTTATAAAAATAATATAATGAGACATGGTTAATGTAAAGTATCATTCATGGTAGAAAGGCCACCCGATTTAATTTATGAAAGGAAAAATTTAAAACAAAACATATCCAGTCTGGTGTCATATATTAAAGTGCACAGTAGCTATACTAACTTAATGATAATATATCATTACATAATGTTAAAAAAACACTTTATTCTTATGGAAAGGCAAAACTGGCTGTCATCATCATATATGAACATTGTGTGTATTGTTTATAGTATCAGGCATTGAAACATTTGCTGAATTGTGTTTTAACACAAAATAGAAATATGTGAAAGCACATATGGTTAAACTGTATTTTAAACATATTATCTTGATGTCATTTGTGCAAAAAAATGTCATCTTATATTATTTTATCCTTTATCAGACAAAATATCTAGCTTCCTCATAACACTGGCATGTGCCAAATAGAGCACATGTGGAAATAATTGTTGGTTCAAACCTTTGATTATGGAAAACCTTTTTAGCGACTACCTTAATCCTATACAGTAATCCTACACATTAATCAACTCATAAATCCTAATTGCTTTACTATCAGTGCTGATTTAAGTTATGTCATAAATACTGGAATTTTAAATACAATGTGATTTCACTAAACTCATTGATGCAAACATTTCATGTGAATAATTCATATAAATATATTCATGCTAAATATATAACATATTACAATTTGATGCAATGTATTTATTTATAGGAAAAGGTAATGAAAATCCAGTGCATTCACCGTGGTTAGCTTCATATGTATGACATGTAGTAAAACAAGTAAACACTGCCCTGAGTTTCCTCAGGGCACAGGAAACAGTGGAGACTGTTCTAATGTCATAGCAAGCCAACTGAGACAGCTCTGCTATCTTGATACCTATCTCTGTTTACCTCATGGGCCATTGACTTTAGGTAATTCTGATATCAGCCTTTCCTGATCATTAGCCTCTTTTGTTCTTGTGACTCTCTCAGTTTCAGCTAATAAGCAGATAAACACTGATGTAATCAGATCAGTATGACTATGTTCCAGCCTCCATTTCAGTGAAAGTGTGAAATGTAGCAAGCCCACACTTGTTGTAGTGTAGCTCAGGACAGGTATACATTATGGAAGCTTGTTACTTTATCTACATTGCAATGAAGGCATTTGCAAAAAAAAGCCAGTAATGAGTATAAATTATAGGGCATACTAATTACCTTGCTTATTACATACGTGGGTACTATATATTCAATAATAATAGCTTAAAATCTTTACTCAAGTGTTTTGATAAACAGTGCAAAGGATTGAGGTATAAGATACGGTGCTCTGTCAAGAATTTGGAAAGTAATTGAAATTACATGTATTTTTACCCATGTAATCATTACAATTACTTGTAATTGAATTTTGTTCAATTACAAATTTCATTCAATTACTTGAAAAAAAAGGTAATCAATTACATGTAATTACAATTACACATTACAATTACCCAAACCCTGTATTCTATGTGCAGTCTAAATAGTCAGTATTTATTTAACAATTGGTTATAACCATACATTGTCATAACAGACAGATTCATACTACAGTGCTTTTCAAGTACCATGATGTTGTACTGAATGAGATTATTTTAGTTTGTATTCATAGCACATTAGAAGAATTCAAATAGGGTTGTAGCAATGCACAGAATAATGGATGCATTTAATTGCAAACCCTATATATTCATAATTTAATTATCTGATTTTATTCATAATATCAATGTTTAAGTTATGGGTATTAGAAATGAAGTTATTATTTTCATCTATTATGTAGAACGTTTGTCATTTGAGGCTAAAGGGAGGGTTTACTATTGTACAAGACAGCACGAGACTACAACATAAAGTAGTTACCTGTGTCAATGACTAGATGGGGCTTCTAATTCATAAGGTTTTATATTTTATGATAATTTCCTTATCACTGTGATAATAAAACCTTTATGAACAAAGCGCCAACCACAGAAAATGCTTTACAGTCAAAAGAAAAACTGATGTGAACAATGCACTCGAAATGTCACCTTTTTATCAAACTTGAGCCATGATATGTATCCTTTGGAGTCAACAAACTGAAGCCCAAAGAACCAAATCTCTCTGAGACCAAGCGTCCTGCACACCAAATCAAAAAGGCACCTTCCTGTTGATTTGTTCTGTTAAAAAAGAATGTAAATAATGTATCAGTTATCAGAAAATAAAATACCTGTCCATAGCAGTATTTTTATATAAATATCAATATTTAAATTTTATTTAAAACAAGGATGACAATTATTTATCTGTAATCAGAAAATAAAAACACCTGCCCATAGCAGTAATTTTTATATAAATACCATTATTTAAATTTTATTTAAATACATTTATAGAATCAACAATGAAGGTAATAATTCATTAATAAATATATTTTTATGCATAAACCATTGGCACATATGACGTCAATGAAATATGAGAGGTCGTTGACATCATATATGCCAATGATTTTAAAATACATCAAATTTTATTCAAATTAAAAATAAAGTAAATAATCACTGTAACAAAATATGATATTTCACTGACATCACATGTGCAAATGTCAATGATTTTAAAATGTGTCAAAACTTTTATTCAAATTAAAATAAAGTAAATAATCACTGTTACAAAATATGATATTTCACTGACATCATATGAGCCAATGTCAATGATGTTACAACACATCAAAACTCTTATTCAAAATTAAATAAAGTAAATACAGTGGAACCCCGCCTCGCGACCACCCCACAATTGCGACCACCCCACAATTACGACCATTTTGTTTGGTCCCGAATTTTTTTTAGTTTATTTATGTTTAAAAATGACTCAAAATTACGACCACCCCTGAATTCAGAATTACGACCAGATTTCCTGGCCCCAGCGCTAATGCGACCCCGCTATTGCGACCACCGCCCAGTAGTACTGAAACCACATTTGTCACGAGTCAGTGGCTGCGTCTTGTCACAGGCGCCTTAACGAATGATCAAAGCGTGTAACAAGGTTTCTTAACCCGAGTGTTAATCTGGTCCCGCATATCTTCCCGACTCGGTGTCTTCGCTGAGACTCGTTGAGGTGTAGATCAAAGAGGGTAACCATCGACCTAATTACTTAATGAGCCGGTCTGACCTGGGTTCAGATGCTAATTGCCCCTTACAGCTACCCTAAGTGTGGGGTTGCGGGATTAATATTTCAACTCATCTTATATTGTTCGATCCTCATTGGTAAAATAAACGACCTAGTTAATCTAAATGTGTTCATACCTTACTGACACTGAGTATTGAGCAGTAAGTAAAATTGAGCAGAAGTAAAATGTATAAATAAAGCTTGCATGGAGGAAAATCCCTCATATTAATTACTTGCCTATTCTGATAGATAGTTGTCAGTTTATTTATCTACTGGTTAAGTTTGCATTTAAATTGCTTGCTGTTAGGCAACCATGCCTCTGAAAGAGCTCTCCTTGAAGGATAAAGTGGTGTTAATCAAGGCGGCAACACCACGCGTAGTCAGCACCAAATGGCTCAGCAGTTTAGCGTCGGGAAAAACTCAAGTGCTCGCAATATATACTCAAGCGGAAGGCTAAATATATGACAGCCACGTATTATGTTCAATATGCATTCAGTAGGTTGTAATCCTATTGCCTTAGTGTTATTATTTGTTAATCATCAGTCACTACTTATGTGTACATGTATATTAATTTTTATCATGAAAAAATATGTTCAGCTACACACACACACACAAAACATTCATAATAAGGGTCCTCCGCTAAGTAAAATATTTTGTTATAATTCACATTAAAGATATGCAATAAATAAACTCTGATACACATTAAATATCAGCGTGTTATATGCGACCACAGTAAGAGTTTCACAAATACGATCACCCCCAAATTACGACCACTTTGTTCAGTCCCCAGGGTGGTCGTAATTGTGGGGTTCCACTGTAATCACTATAACAAAATATAATATTTCACCGACATGTGCCAAGGTCAATGATTTTACAATGCTTCAAAACTTTTATTCCAATTAAAATAAAGTAAATAATTACTTTAACAAGTGTGTAACATCTGTATGAGCCAGAGACTGAGCTATTCAGCTAAAGTAAATAATCACTATAACAAAATATAATAGGCGTGGACTAAAACCCGGATGCCACATGTCACATGCCAAAGTGTGTGGACTAAAACCCGGATGTCACACGTCACATGCCTAAATGCGGATTTTAGTATTGTGAGCTGATATAAAGGGTTGAGACATCGGATGCCCGACGGCTTTAAATTTATTATATGATAAAAAAATGATGTGTTCCTTAAATATTTTAGTTAAAGAAATTCAGAATTTTTGAGTTTTCTAAAACCATTACTTAAAATCTTGGACACGCAATATTTTATCAATGATATATATATATATATATATATTTTTAGAAAGAGAGAGAGAGAGAGAAACAAACAAAACGAAGTAAACATTTGAAAGTTGTGAAATATTTTTATTTTAACTTTATCACAGGATATAAAACATGAAATATTTTCATTTTATATCACAAGTATCTATCAAAATTATATACAGGTAAAATGAATATATATATATATATATATATATATATATATATATATATATATATATATATACAATTTTACTTATATCTTTTATATAGATATAACAATATGTATATATTGAATATGCATACAAACACATATACATGAATATAGTCAACATAAAAAAACATGAATTATATACAATATACCCCTCAAATATTTTACATGATGCATTTTTCGCATCGTAATAACTCGTGTACCTCAGTATGCTTACAGAAATATATACGAGCAATGGACATGTGAAGTTTTATTGGTATATGATGAATGATTATAAAAATATGGTGAAACTTGTTACAGACAGCCTGTGGCATCCGACCACCCGAGCGGCATCCGGCGAGGCATCCGATTGGCATGTGACATGTGGCATCCGGGTTTTAGTCCATACCAATATAATATTTCACTGACATGTGTCAATGTCAATGATTTTACAATGCTTCAAAACTTTTATTCAAATTAAAATAAAGTAAATAATGACTTTAACAAGTGTGTAACATCTGTATGAGCCAGAGACTGAGCTATTCAGCTTACACCCCCCCCCCCCCCCCATGTCAATGCAACCAGTGTCAAAATACCTGGTCAACCTCAGGAATGCGAATGGAATGTGGCGCTGATCACCCCCAATTTCCTTACTAATAACGATAAATCAAATTCAGTCATGTTCTTTACACCCAGGTCATAATGTCTAGCACATTTAGCAGGCAATATCACGATGCTCCGACATAATCTGGAGAAAATAAATCATGTTTACCTCGATGTTGAACTCGAGTGTGGCGTCCATGGTTGAGACCCGGACAGGGTATGTTTTCTTGTTCGCCGCGGCATTTTGGCTTCTTGCGGGCTTCAAATGCGGCATGGCGTATTCGATGATCAGGGATAATACCCTTTACATTTCACTTGTTGATATGAAAGTTTAATTCTAGCCTATCTGGCTCGGGAGGCCATAATTTCAAAGCTGATGTGATGATTGTTTTCGGATGTAGAGGCAGCACGATAGTCCTGTTGACAAACTCTTCGGCCGCTTCCGGTTCCGGGTCGTGTCCTATTTACGCCAATGCATGTGAATATACAAGTATTGGCCGACGAATGTAAATAATCTTTTATCCTGTTCTATCCGGTTCAAAGTGTAATGTTGAGAAAAGGGCCAATGTAACCATTCGAAGCAAATGACTATGATACAGAAAAATTTTAGGAATGAATCCGAATGATAACCACGAATTTATTTTATAGGCTATATAGGCTCTCTCTCTCTCTCTCTCTCTCTCTCTCTATATATATAAAGGCCTATATAGGCCTACATATAGACCCCTTATGATCATGGCTGTCCTCGCAAAGACAAGATTAAAAAAAAAATAAATAATTAACAGAAGCGGAACCCCTTTTTCAGCCGCCGCAACATTTTTTAAAGGTTTTAGACTATTATTTTGGGGTCTAGAACCACCCCACCCCCTCCTCCTGGGGACCTTTTTCCGGCATTGTCATTATAGTCCTCGTTGAGTGGATCCGCCCATTTATATATATATATATATATATATATATATATATATATATATATATATATATATATATCAGGGTAGGCATTGTTCCCGGAAGATAGGTATTTCTTCCTTTTCCAAGGAAGTAAAAGACAATTCCGGGAAGTTAGGGAAGTATTTGGGAAAAATTTCCGAAAAAATTAAATTAGTGAGGGAAGAACGTTTTGACATTTTCACAAACTTTCATTAAAAATTCTAAACATATGTAACGGAGAATTATTGAATATATAATGTATCACAATACATTTACACATTTTTATTTTTCACACACTTTTATTCATTATTTAAATGTTGAATTAGGCTAATTTTCATAGACTTAAACAAATAAAATCAATAGAACTGGTCAAATGAGAACAGTAGCACACTATGCCTCACTCATTAAGACAGAGACAGTTCAGTTCTGTCATTTACTCCCAAAATGTTTGTTGCATGTTTTTGGCTAATTTAGTGGTTGTGTCCCAAAATCTCAATTCATGCACTGATTTTGGGTCTGCCCCACAGTATCTACTTATTATAGTCTACCAGTAATAGGGTGATACGGAATTGTTTCCCACAAAGTCTACACTATACCTTCATTAATTTCCAGGTGTATTCAGTATGATAAACACGCAAGCAAAAAAAAAAAAAAACTAAAAATATGTCATATTGCTAGTTTCTAATGAGAAATTATTAAGGTACCATAATACCAACAACGTTAAATTTTGACTTATTCTTTCATAGCCGAATGAACTCCATAATGTTCATAATACTGAATGATAAAACAAATCTATTGTCATAGAAGGCTAGTATGAATCGCCTTTGATCTTAAATTAATCTTTCAAAATAAAAATAATAATTGATCAGATTAAGATTAGTAATAGATGCCAGGAGACATTTTAGCGTTCCAGTCATTTTCTGTAGTAGACATTTTTGGAAAAGGAAGTGTAAACACTTGTGCAGTAGACATTTTGGGAAGACCCCAGTGTTTGTTATGGACAAGTTATAGATCTTCTCATTCCTGCACAAATAAAGAAGTAATCTGCTCAACAGTCAGTCGATTTTAGAACATGCAGTGTATGCATCTCCTTAACCTAACCAGTTTAATTTGATATGATTATTCATATTTAATGTATGCCTGCATTATTTGATAAAAGGCTAGAAATGGTGACATTAACATCTAAACAAGCAAATTCGTGGAGTTAATGTCCTCCGTTTTTGGCTCTTGTTGTCTTTCATGCTTGATAAGCAACCAAAATTAATGTAAAAGTTTCAGAGCGATTGCTTTAAAATTGTGGCTTGTAGCACGCAGACATACAGACAGACAGACAGACAGACAAACAAACAAACAAACAAACAAACATACGGAACTGACCAACATACTTGCCGAAATCTTTGATTCCGGCAAGTAATAATGACGTGGAGAAAACCTTGAGGGCACATGAAAACTTAAATAGATCCACTGTGACATGTGGAGACATCTGCAGGTGAACATTAAAACTAAAACACATTGAGAAAAAGGACCAAAATCCACTATGACATGTGGAGACATCTGCAGCCGAACATAAAACTTAAACACATTGAGAAAATGGACCAAAATTTGATAATTTTGTTTTTGAGCTGGAGGGATTTTTTTTTTCAGATAGACACTCCGAAACCAATCCTTACCAAGGTATGCATGAGAGCAATCACTGAGCAAAATTTTAATGAAATCGGATACAATTTAGGAAAGTTATCGCACGGAAACGAAAAACTTGACGGATGGACAGAGAGACAGACAGACAGACAAACCCAAATCAATGTTCCCCGCTTACGCTGAGCGGGGGACAATAATTCATGTCTATATGTATATGAATAATGCGTATTTGGTGGCGGCCGGAGCATGGTGGCGTAATGGTTACGGCGCTCAGGAACGGCTCCAGGATATAGGAAAAGGTGGGGTCCAGCCTAGGAGGACAAATGACAAAACCTCAAAAAGTCTGCAAGTCTGTAAAGGATTTGGGGGGGGGGGGTGTTCCAAACCTTTTTAAAACGGTTGAGGCGACTGAAAAAGACCTGACCCCCTGGACCCCTCCCCTGGATTCGCTTCTGGCGCTTGACTTGTGACCGCAAGGTTGTGTGTTCCGTCCCATTCTGACCGCCGTCTTTACAACAAGGGTGCGCTCTGTCAACCCTGGAGTGAATTGGTACTGGTCATGGGCATCAGGATAATGTAATATATATATATATATATATATATATATATATATATAAATATATATATATATATATATATATATATATATATATATATATAACCTTCTAGTGCCTGTTATACTGCTGCTTGGGTTGTAGGCTCGCTAGGGAGATGAGAAAAAGTACAAGAAAGAACAGGCCCGAAAGCACAGGAAGGCGTGTGAAGTCAGATTAGACTGACATCGTCGGTGATAGCAGCAGACTATTAACCCTCAACTTTAACTTAATCCTTTTATTTGAAGATAGCAGTACAAAGCAGGTATATTCCTTTAAGATTAAGTAATACATTGTGGGATGCCATATTAGCATGTGGTTTTGCGTATCATCTACACCTGCACGATAAGAATCGGTATATTCGCAACTGATCCCGTATTCAAAAGGCGTCTTCAATCCAGGGGCGTAGATAACGGGGGGGGGGGGGGGGGGGGGGCGGGGCGTTGAGAGGTATTAGAAGTAACAACTGTCTCGCGTCGTCAAACATTCAAGGATCATTATTTCGTTATTCAGGGTTTCACCAAAGGTTTCCGTATATTTTGTATCTGCAATGGAGATACGCTCATAATATTCAATTACAGTCTGACCGTAATTATTATTATCGTTAAGTATATAATTTAATATGCAGACTATGACCTCAATAGCTCTATAGCTATATGATAATCTAATAATCATATGAATTAATATGTTAAATATTCTATACAAATAACCAATTCTCATAATTTATAATGCATTCGGCTAAAAGCACGGTAAACCAGCAAACAAAGTAGGCCTAAACAATTTTATTTAAAAATTAAATTTATGGTATCTTCAGAATCTATACATCATTCTTTTCCTTAGGATATCTTGTTTGTTGATAGAATAGAGAACAAAAATTAAATAAGTCTATTTCAAAATTTTTAAATTTCGTTGAAGGAAAACCATATCATCAAAATCGTTCCAATATCAGTGTAGACACTTTATAAATTGTGTATTGCCTACATAGGATACCAAAGAATTCTGGAACTAACAGGCATAGCTATGTATTTAGACAATATGAAAAGGGGAAATAATAAGGAATTTCTAAAAAGGACAGATAAACCCAAGAAAATACCTTGCGAGAATAGTTAAAAATTCTGTTTTTTTTTCACATTTATAACCATATCTTTTATAGAATCATCACAAAAGAATCACTGCAAACAAGCATTCTTGTAATAAAATTAAGTAGACAGGTTCAATGGCCTTGTTTAATTATTTAATCAGTAAACCTATAGAATGTTTGGCTCAGAATGATTTTTATCATGTACTGTGGCCCTAAAGGGCAGACATTGACATTTATGGAAATTGCTGAGAAAATATGTGTTTATTCTACTGCACCGTTTAAGAGAACAAGAACTTAACAAGTATGTTTCTCTCCTGCGTTTTACCTGATTCCGCCATATGATCACCATCACATGGCATAATAAGGAATGGCTTGAATGATGATAGAAAATTTTAAAAAAATATCTATACAGTTTACTTCCGACAACCCACTGGGTTTTATTTCATTATTTACCATGCTTGACAAAAACCCTTTTAAGCAAGCTTTGTAAACAGAGTTTGCTTAGCATTTTATTTTCTGCATAGCTGCAGGTTGATAAGGAATATAATTTTGATAGTTTTAATTTTACCTTGTTTATTATTTATTATCGTTCTTGATATTAAGATTTTTTTCGAGTGATTTGTTATTTATCTATTCATTGGTTTATTCATTTAGTTGTGGCTTCATTTATTTGTTCATTAACAATATCACTTCTTCTAGACTTAAATACTTAAAGGAATATATGATACTAGTTCTATTCTAAATTGCGACCGAAGCGAATACCGCAAGAGCTCAACTCAGTGAAACCCAGTCACTCAGACTACAGAAACACAAATCTGACCTTGAAACTGCACTGAAAGCAGAAATCACCCAGTTAACTCGTTCTCAGCTGACATCCTTTTCAAAAAATGCATTTTACGATGAACTATTCAACAATATGAAAGCAAACCATCAAGATATACTCGAAGTGTTGTTTCGGGTTGAATGTTAGTTTCTGTGCAATAGGATCAACAATATAATTCAAGACAAGTGGCCCATGGGCCATGACGCTCAGCTGAATTCAAGGAATGTTGAACAACGAGCAAAATGACTGCCAGAGTGCAAACAAATCATAAATTTTGTGAAAAGTCCTTAGAAATGGGTTTTAGTGGGCTTTTGGACAAATTACAACTTCATTTGAAGGTCTCATAAATAGAAAAAAAAAATGCGTAAAAATTTGAAAAAAAATACAGGTAGTGCCACCAGTCTGCAGGAACTGATGAAACACTCCATGATCAATATATATCCAAAGAATCATGGCTATCAAGGCATTAGTTATTCAGATACTGGAGCTTTTGTTTGTATCAAATTTTTAATTATTCTTGGGGGTATTTATGAGCCCTATAGCTCTGAGGTTTTGGGTAACAGAGACCTAATTTTCAGTTTCCAAGAAGACTTTTCATTAGTCTCCCTGGATGTCAAGTAAGAAAATTCTAGGTACAGCAGTTACAGTTTGTGGCATGTGAACAGATAACCATTTCATTTGAATGTCTCATAAATAGAGAAAAAATGCCTAAAAAATTGAAAAAAAATACAGGTGGCGCCACCAATTTGCAGGAACTGATGGAACACTCCATGATCAATATGCCTGCGAAGAATCATGGAGATTTATGCATTGGTTATTCAGATACTGGAGTTTTGTATCAAATTTTTAATTATTCTGAGGGATACTTACTACGAAGGATATGGGTAACAGAGACCTAATTTCATGTTTTCACAGAGACTTTTCATGAACCTCCCTTGATGTCAAGTTAGAAGAATCTAGGTCCAGCTGTTACGATTTGTGCCCTGTTAACAGATGACAGCTTCTTTGAATTAAGGTCTCAAAAATAAAGAAAAAGTTTCATAAAAATTGAAAAAATACAGCCACCAGTTTGCAGGAACTGATGGAACGTCCTATGATCAATATTCGTGCAAAGAATCATGGTGATCAATGCAGTAGTTATTCAGAGACTTGAGCTTTTGTATCAAATTTTACATTATTCTGGGGGGTACATCGGAGCCCCATAGCTCCAAGGATATGGGTAACAGAGACCTAATTTCAGGTTTTCAAGGAGATTTTTAATGGACCTCCCTGGATATTAAGTTTGAAGATTCCAGGTCCAGTGGTTACGATTTGTGCCCTGTTAACAGATGACAGTTTAATTGAAGTTTGAAAAAAAAAAAGAGAAAAAAATTTGCAAAAATTTGAAAAATACAGGTTGCGCCACCAGTCTGCAGGAAGTGATGGAACATCCAATGATCAATATTCATTCAAAGAATCTTGGTGATCAATGCAGTGGTTATTCAGATACTTGAGCTTTTGTATCAAATTTTGCACTATTCTGGGGGATACTTCACAGCCCCATAGCTCTAAAGTTTTGGGTAACAGAGACCTAATTTTCAGTTTCCAAAAAGACTTTTCATTGGCCTATCTGCATGTCAAGAAAGAAGATTCTAGGTCCAGCCGTTATGATTTGTGCCCTGTTATCAGATGACCGCATCTTTTAAGGTATCAAAAATAGAGAAAGAAAATTGTAAAATATAGAAAAATTACAGGTGGCGCCACCAGTCTGCAGAAACCAATGAAACATTCTATGATCAATATCCATGCAAAGAATCATGGTGACGAATGCATTAGTTGTTCAGATATTTGAGTTTTTGTATCAAATTTTCATTATTCTGGGGGGTATTTCAGAGCCCCATAGCTTGAAGAATCTGGGTAACAGAGATCTAATTCCAGGTTTCCAAGGAGACTTTTCATGGGCCTCCCCGCATGTCAAGATAGAAGATTCTAGGTCCAGTTGTTACGATTTGTGCCCTGTTAACAGATGACTGCATCTTTTAAGGTCTCAAAAATAGAGAAAAAAATCGATAAAAAAAACAGGTGGCGCCACCAGTCTGCAGAAACTGATGAAACATCTCATGATTAATATGTATGTCGAAAATCATGACCATCAGTGATGTAGTTAATGAGATATTGAAGTTTTTGTATGAAATTTTTCACTATTGGGGGGGGGTACTTTGGGGCCCCATAGCTCGAAGGATATGGGTAACAGAGACCTAATTTCTGGTTTCCATGGAGACTTTTCATAGGTCTCTCAGAATATCAAGAATGAAGATTCTAGGTCCAGTCTTTACGATTTGTGCCCTATTAACAGATGTCCACATTTTTAAAGGTCTCAAAAATAGAGAATAATATTCGTAAAAAATCGAAAAATAAGGTGGCGCCACCAGTCTGCAGAAACTGATGAAACATCTCATGATTAATATGTATGCCAAAAATCATGACCATCAGTGATGTAGTTAATGAGATATTGAAGTTTTTGTATGAAATTTTTCACTATTCTGGGGGGTACTTTGGGGCCCCATAGTTCGAAGGATATGGGTAACAGAGACCTAATTTCTGGTTTCCATGGAGACTTTTCATAGGTCTCTCAGAATTTCAAGAATGAAGATTCTAGGTCCAGTCTTTACGATTTGTGCCCTATTAACAGATGTCCACATTTTTAAAGGTCTCAAAAATAGAGAAAAAAATTCGTAAAAAATCGAAAAATAAGGTGGCGCCACCAGTCTGCAGAAACTGATGAAACATCTCATGATTAATATGTATGCCAAAAATCATGACCATCAGTGATGTAGTTAATGAGATATTGAAGTTTTTGTATGAAATTTTTCACTATTAGGGGGTGGTACTTTGGGGCCCTATAGCTCGAAGGATATGGGTAATAGAGACCTAATTTCTGGTTTCCATGGAGACTTTTCATAGGTCTCTCAGAATGTCAAGAATGAAGATTCTAGAACCAGTCTTTACGATTTGTACCCTGTTAACAGATGTCCACATTTTTAAAGGTCTCAAAAATAGAGAAAAAATTCGTAAAAAATCGAAAAATACAGGTGGCGCCACCAGTCTGCAGGAACTGATGGAACATCTCATGGTCAATACGTATGCCAAAAATCATGACCATCCGTGATGTAGTTAATGAGATATTGAAGTTTTTGTATGAATTTTTTTATTATTCTGGGGGGTACTTCAGAGACCCATAGCTCGGAGAATATGGGTAACAGAGACTTAATTTCAGGTTTCCAAGGAGATTTTTCATGGATCTCCCTGGATGTCAAGTGAGAAGATTCCAGGTCTAGCGGTTACGATTTGTGCCCTGTTAACGGACGGACGGCCGGAAGGACGGCCGGACGTACGACGGACGAAGAGTGATCGCTATAGCTCAGATGACTTTCAATCAGCTGAGCTAATAAATGCAAAAACTTTAGGGGTAAACAATCAATGTCTCAGGCTGCTCTGTTCACTAAACTGCTATCTTCATTACCCCATCTTGATCAATGTACCCTCCCTTAACCCTCATCTGCGGAACTTTCATCAAGTCAATTAGTATGTACTGAAGACACCATTCTTAATCTGACATCGCAAATATCTTCCCAGCCGAGGGATATGCTACAGTCTTACTCGAATACTGTTTCACAGAAATCAATCCCAAATGTCAACCCCACCATCAACAACGAAAATGCCTGGTGTACCCCTCACTGTACACTGAGCGGCTTTGATAAAGAAAATATGCTTCGCTGTTGTCTTTGCATGTCGTGGTTCCACGAACATTGCATGGGCATTACAAATGACCGGGATATACCCACCGTATGGAACTGTACTTCCTGTCGAGAACTTCCAAACACTGTCACACGGTTGTACTCTCGTATAACAAAATTTGAGGACCTCCTCGTGAAACAATCCAACACAGCTACTGAGATGAGCAAATCAATTCAAATACTCACTAGGACAAACATGGATTTTGTTGAGGAGTTCAGAATTAAAACTCTCGACTTACAAGCAGCGGCTGATGAAATAAAAGCACTGAAGTCTCAAATTACCACAGGCCACAAAATATCACCAGCTGAGGCTGCACCTTCCCACTTCTCTGACCTGAATGAAACCACCAGCACTCCAGCAACTCGACATTTCTTGATGGGCGATTCCCTCTTAAGGGACGTGGTGGCAACTACACACTCAATGACCATTAACTCAAAAAGTGGCGCTAGTCTGCAAGACACCCTGGATAGGCTTACACAAATGAAATCGAATTCCTTTAAAACTGTTAGCCTGATGGTGGGTACAAATGACTGTTCCAGTGAATCTCCTCACGAAATACTGGAGAAATATAAACTGGTAATCAAAGAAGCCACCCGCATTGCGGAATCTGATGTTAAAGTATGCAGCATTACTCCTAGACTAGACTCAAAAACTGCAGGGGACGCTGTAAAATCACTTAACGCTAAACTGAAGTCATTAGCTACGGAAGTCCCCTGTTGTTTTGTAGATAATGATTCTAACTTTCTTTTCAGGGACGGGTCAGTTGACGATTCGCTCCTCCTTCGCGATGGTCTCCATCTATCTCGACGTGGAACAGAACGATTATTGAAGAATCTTGATCTACATTCCCTTACACGTTATCAGCAACGTACTGTAGCCCCAAGGTTCACGCTATCTTACTCCGATGTAACAAAGTCGCATGACACTCGACCCCCGCCAGCTCATCTTAACCACAGACGGGCACCTCGTCAATCCATGGACTCCTTGCCACGACCAAACTTCGCTTGGTACCGGGACCGCAGACCACCAGCCTCTCGTTTCATCTCAAACCAGAAGCAACGAGCTCCTTTAATTCCTGCAGATAGACGTCGCTGCAGGTTTTGGGGCGAGAAAGGACATTTTGAACCTCTTGAGGGCACGGTGCCCCGATTATATTTTACAACTGTGGCCAGGCTGGTCATATATCTAAAAACTGTCCACATAATCTTAGTTCATTCTTTTAGGAATTTGGCACAATATCTACGGTTAATGTCAATAACGTAGATTCCGCCAGTTGCACTGCTCATTATATGTAAACCCCTTGCACTGATGTGATAGTTAATCTTGTTCCTGACGATATTCATACCCTAGTTAAGCCGATTCGGTCTAAGGTTACAGCAAACTCTAAACTAGAGTCAAAAGTGACACAATCGGAAATATCAAGCACGAACTTGTCTCCTACACTAAATGGAGCTTCCAACGATGACCATAATTTGAATGTCTCATCCCCCTGCAGTGAAGTTAAGCTGCCTCCTCCGCAATCTGTTTGTCAGTTAAATGTATAAAGCTCACAAAATTCTAAGTTATCACAAGACTCACCCATATATACAACACATTCGAAGTCAAATATCCTAGTTTTTCATTTGAATGTACGTAGCCTACTCCCCACAATGGAACAGATCGAAGATCTGTTACATAAAAAGCATATTGACGTACTTTGCCTCAGTGAAACCTGGTTAGATGACACAGTATGTGATAACGAGTTATCAATCTAAGGTTTTAATATGTTCAAAAGACATCGTAACAGGCACGGAGGTGGCTTAATAGTGTATACAAGGGACCACCTCACCTCAACATTTGTGCCCGAGTTACATATTGATGATATCGAAAACCTATGGATTAATATTAAATGTCCCCGCAAGGGCCCCTTTCTTATAGGCGCTTTTTACCGCCCTCCCCCCGCTCCAACCAGCTTCTTCGAATCTTTGTCAATAAACATTGAACATTCCCTCTCGCTATGTCTAAACATTATCTTAATCGGAGATTTTAACACTGACTACAAGAACGATAATCACCACAACCCACTAAAGTCCCTATGTAACCTCTTTGATTTAGTGAAGCTAATTGATGAACCCACTCGTGTGACTCAAACCTCTTCTAGTACTATCGATTTAATTATAACATCCAACCCACAAAATCATAAATTCTCTGGAGTGTATAAAACCTCCCTCAGTGGAATATTTACTTACCTTCAATTTGAATCTTTGCATACAAAAGATGGGTTACATCACACATACCTTCGACGATCATACAGGAAATTTAATGAAATTGCCTTCCTTGATAACTTAAAAAGAATAAAACATTTACTCATCCGCATCATACTCACTGCATCTGATGTAGATGATGCATTGACTCTCTGGAAAGAAGCATTTCTCTACGTTTGTAATAAGCATGCACCAATCAGACAAGTTAGAGTGAAATCTCAAAAACCTTGTTTTATTGACAACGAAACTCGAGAAAATATGAGGCAACGTGACTTCATGCATAAAAAATCGCTCAAAAACAACATTGAGACGGACTTAGTTATTTATAAACAACTTCGAAATTTAGCTAACATTAAAATCAAACAACATAAACGTAGATTTTATGACTAAGATAGGCCAAGCTGGTATGAACCAGAAAAAGATATGGAACGTTGTAAACAGCATCTTAAAGAAAGCTCAGAATAGCAATGATCTCCGGCACATTAATATTGAAGAAACGGCCAAACACTTTGCTGATGTTGGCCTTCTACTGTCTGACAAATTTCTTTCATCATGCACGCAAAGCTTTCACATCCAAACATCGTCCAGTAACTTTGAATTTAGTCTCATAACCTCCTCTCTAGTACAGCAGTTTCTAACAAGCCTATATTTCGAAAGTAAAATCGATGCCAACGGCATAGATTCCAAACTGGTGAGAATAGCCTCACATATATTATGCGTCAGCTTAGCCACCTTATTTAATCGGTGTATTAGTGAAGCTACCTTCCCCACTGACTGGAAATCCGCAAGAATCACTCCAATATACAAAGGTAAAGGATCCAAAGAAGATATTAATAATTATCGGTCTATTTTTATTCTTCCCCATTTAGCATGCGTATTTGAAAAGGTTCTACATGCTCAAATTCTATACCACTTAAATCAACATGACATAATAACTCATGATCAATCTGCTTTCTTGAAAAACCATTCGACTCAAACAAGTTTACATAATGTTGTGGACAATTGTATCCATGCAATTGATACTAAACGTTTCACAGGTGCTTGCTTCTTCGATCTCAAGAAATGTTTCGACACCATCAGTCATGACATTCTCTTAGAAAAAATAAAACATTACGGTTTCCGTGGTAAATCACATGTACTGATTAAGAACTATGTCTCCGATAGATCTCATGCTGTAAAAAAAGCTAACGCAGTATCTTCACAGCATCCTGTGAAAATTGGAATACCCCAAGGTTCTGTATTAGGACCCATATTATGTTTAATTTATGTAAATGATCTTACTGGAAACACTGGCAATTCTCAATGCAATCTTTTTGCGGATGACACCATGCATTATTTACTATACAAGTAATGAGCCTAACAAAATTAGACAGGAACTTCAACACGGCGTCACTACTTTATCTAAATGGTTTTTAATAATAAGCTCTCAATCAATATAGAAAAAAAACATCAACCATCCTGTTCAGATCCCGTTCTATGGAGACTTAAGACCTTAATATCACAGCATTTGACCAGCCCTTCAAACAATCTAACAGTATCACTTACTTGGGGTTAGTGCTTAATGAAAACCTAACATGGTCGGATCACTCTGAACAAGTATGCAAAAAGCTCTCGTCTAAAGTAGGTGCCCTCTTCAGGTGCAGTCGATACATACCTCAAGACACCGCATTGAAAATGTACACTGGCCTGATTCAGCCACATATTGACTACGGCCTCACAATCTTGGGAAATGCGCCTTCTTCATGTCTTACTCCCATTCAAAGTCTTCAAAAATCGAGCCGCAAGTGTAATAAGTCGCAATTTTAATCATGAATATAGCATAAGAGCTATCCGTCAGTCCCTTGGCATTAAATCAGTTGAACAACGACATGAATATTTGACTCGCATCCTTATGTTTAAATGTCTGAATAACCTAAGTCCATCCTATATGACCGACCGGTTCACGTTTGTTCGCCAAGTCCACCAACATGATACACGCAATAGCTATTCCAATAAATTATATGTACCCAAACCTCGAACAGACTACTTAAAGAAATCATTTTTATGCCGAGGTCCTATTTTGTGGAACACATTAAATCAATCTCAAAGAAACTGCTCCTCCTTACAGGTCTTTGAAAAAAGTATCATGTAATAAACCTCTGTGCTTTATATGTCATATATTGCATGCTAATTCAAACTCTGTTATATTTCATATTTATGTCACATTCATATTGCCTTGTATATAACGTTGCATGTCAGAGTTTTATATTCATGTTTTTAATATCACATCTTGCTGTATATTACGTTAAATGTCATAGTTATATATTTTCATGTTAAAAATCCCATCTTGCTGCATAATTTTATCTTTAGTCACTTTCATTAATTCTGATTGCATTTTACAAGTTTTATACATTGAATAAACTGTATATCCAAACAGGGCCCTGTGGCAGATCAGACAATCTTGTCTGAACGGGCTACCCTGTATAAATATGTTTTAATAAATAAATAAATAAATAAATCATGTAGCAGTGTACGCTGTCATGATCAAAATGATATCTATAGATACCTGATCTTATGATCATCGATTCTGATGGTTATAATTTAATCAGAAACAAAACACAAAATATCACTGACATGAAATAATGTGTTGAACAGTTTGTTAATTGCTGAAAGTCGAGGAATAGACTGAAAGTTATAAAAATGTAAGGTAATCATTGTGCAATGTACACTTTTGATTATTTTTAACACTATATATAATACAATGAACTTTCTGTGCACACAAACACCCACACACTTATATATATATATATATATATATATACGTACGCACACACGCATAATATATATATATATATATATATATATATATATATATTTATATATAGATGACCATCCCCCCCCCCCCCCCACCCCCAGGTCTGAAGACCTGTCTACGCCACTGCTTCAATCTCGATGTTCTCATGATCTTCAGCCATATTATCTCGTGTGTGCAAGAGCGGTGAATGGATTACCTTTTCGAATATAGTATACTTACTTTATATAACGGTGCTTTTCTAGGTACGCTCTTTACACAGCGCTTTAACTATAGGCCTACTTCCTATATCGTAAGCGCTGTTTGTTATGACCTCGTATCCTGAATTGCAACACCAGTACGCTCCCGAGGCAGCGGAAATCTTGCGCTTCTAAAGAAGCAACTGATTTTCACGCTGCCAGCTTTGACCGTTTATGATATATTTAGACACCAGATGGCGGTTCGTTGTCCGCTGAAATAAACGTGCGTATGATGTGACAAGCAGCCAATCAGATGACAATAAACAAACACTTGACAGGCATCCTGGCTCCGCCCATTGCTGCGCTTCAAGCGCCGCTTGATGAGTTTCCGGTCGAATTTAAATTGCTCCCTCTGCATTCTTGCATCAGCGACCGATTCGATTATGACATTATGACTGTGTTAGCGTAGCCATGTGTCTGTTGTCTGCAGCGAGGTGTGCACGCAGCCTTTGTTGTTACGTTTCGTTTGAATTACAGCTCACCAGCCGAGCATCCTATGTGCCCAAGGCCATAAGCAAACCACGTCAGGGGCAATTCTCTCTGAGCCTGTGGCCTGTTCAGACGGTTACGTGGGGCGATGAGCTGTCACTCAAAACGAAATAAACATGATTGGCTCCGTGTATTCCTCGCTTGGCTTTGTCTTCCAGCACAAGGTCTCATCTGATTGGACAAAAATACAGTGCGTCCCTCTGGTGTTGCAATTCAGGATACGAGGTCATAACAAACAGCGCCTTACGATATAGGCAGTAGCCCTATAGTAAAGCGCTGTGTAAAGAGCGTACAACACCAGAGGGGAGCACTGTATTTTTGTCCAATCAGATGAGACCTTGTGCTGGAAGACAGAGCCAAGGGAGGAATACACAAATATACATCACGTTCATTTCCTTTTGAGTGACAGCTCATCGCCCCGGGAACCGTCTGAATAGGCCACAAGCTCAAAGAGAATTGCTCCAGACGTGGTTTGCTTAGGGCCTTAGGCACATTGGATGCCCGGCCGGTGAGCTGTAATTCAAACGAAACATAACAACAAAGGCTGCGTGCAGACCTCGCTGGGTGGTTTCAGTTCTGCAGACAACAGATACATGTCTACGCTAACACGAATCGGTCGATGATGCGAGAATACAGAGGGAGCAATTATAATTCGACCGTACACTCATCAAGTGGCGCTTGAAGCGCAGCTATCGGCGGAGCCAGGATGCTTGTCGAATGTTTGTTTATTGGCATCTGGTTGGCCGCTTGTCACATCTACGCACGTTTCTTTCAGCGGACAACGAACCGCCATCTGGTGTCTAAATAAATCATAAACGGTCAAAGCTGGCAGCGTGAAAATCAGTCGCTTCTTTTGAAGCGCAAGATTTCCGCTGCCTCGGGAGCGTATTTTCCAGGCGAAGCACGATTACAAAGTGTACAAAACACTATACATGTATATGGAAGGACAGGTATTCGATGGGCTGGCAGTGGCGGTACTGCTAATATAACAATAAAGTGCCAAATTAAATAAATTCCCATTTAAGTGCTGTTCGGGCGGGGATTGACTGCATGGGGACAGGCTTTTGGACTGGAAGAGTTCCGCGAGACAACGCCAAACTAAACAAGGGACCCAATGGGTCACGGCTCTCAGCTGAAGTTTGAAATTTTTGCAAATGAAAAATATTCTGTTGTAATGTTTTTCATATATACAAGCATATAAGAAGCTATGAGGAAGGAGCCCCCCCACCCCCGCCCTACTTTGTTAAAGTTTTAAATATATGATTGCAAAACTAATACCCTGACAAGACTGCCATTAAGAAACACAGTAAAAGTTTGTGATGCTGTGATGCATATGAAAAATTTACAGATGGACAGGCAAGTGGACAGAATGGACTAATACCTTTATTTCAATTACAAGGGAATCATGCATTTCAGTTTATATTTTAGCCTATTTTTTAGCATATCCACTTTTTCCATTAATATTTTTTATCAGATTCATTTTTTATTCACAAGTTTTATAAATTTATAATAAAAAACAAACAGAAAATATAAGTTAAAATATCAATTTTATCCAGAGTGTAGCTCATATCAGGTCATATTATGCATACACAAATTTTATTATTTTTAAATCACAAATGTTTAAACTGAATTTAAAAGAAAATAATGCCACAACATGGCATCTTCAAGATTCTTCCTTGAATCACTATTAAAAAGTTTTGTACATTGGAGTTTTCAGTGCTTAATTTTATTCACCGATATAAAAGATTTAGTAAATTTGATAAAATAAAAACATTTTCAAATAAAGTATACACACTGTTAATTGAATGAGGGACAAACAACATTGTTGTGCTATTACTATCTAAGCTATAATTTTTCACTGGAATTAATAGTCAATATCACACCTGGTGAAGTTTTTACTCTTTTGAAGTAAAGAATCACTTATCTGATGAACATCCACACTTTCATAGCAATACACCACTTCACGAACACAATTAAATGTGCACTTTAATCATTGTAACCCTGGTGGTACAATACAAAATCTAAAATGTAGCATTGCCTAGAATAAGAATGAATCAAATACAGGAAAATTATAACATTCATCTAGTTTATGCACCAGTTTGGGGGGGGGGCGGACATGGTGTATGAAAACTTAGATAAAAAAGCTACTCTTTTCAATCAATTCCTTCGAAATATCAGATTTTAAAAGATTGAATCCTTATGTATATATGCTGTGAAAATTAAATCAACAGTGCTTACAGGGAAAAAACGTGCCGTAGCCAAATTTGGACAAAATTTAAGGTATTGATTTTTTATTTATGGTAATAACTTAAAAATTTTGCAAAATTCAGATCTAATTTTGGGTAAACAATTGAATATTGATTTAATAAAGTTATATCCCTGATAAAAGTCTCCAGCTTCAGTAATTCTCATGTTAAGTGGGTAAATATATTTCCTGATTTTTAAAAAATTGCATTATATTTGGGCCCATAACTTCAAAACAATACTCAATACTGACCTATTTTTTGGTATGTTCATAGAAAATGTATGGAAGAATATGAATACTAAATATGATCAGTGGTTTCGATATTAGGCAGCCTTGAAGTGTAACCATGTCTTTTTTTTATGGAAAAAGGGGGTTTTCCTTAATATTTCGAAGGAATGAAGTCCTAGTGATCCAATTTTCTGTATGGTAGGAGATTTTGGGGATATCTGTTTGCAAAATTTTTTATTCATAGGTCCAACGGTTTTAACGTGCCCTGTTAACGGACGGATGGCGGACAAAGGACCACGACTATAGCTGAGATGACTTATAGTCAGCTGAGCTAACAAATGCATGCAAAAATATTAACGCCTATTACCTCCATGACGTTAACGTCACGGCCGAGCTTAGCCTTGGATATAAAAGACATGTTGGTAATTTGTCTGGGAGCCTCTTCCGGTTCTCTTTTCAATGAACAAGCGCACTGCACATAATAAAAAAATGTTGGGGTCAAATTAGCTAGTATTGCGGTTATTTTTTCTCCCAAGGAAACCCACACAAAGTCGGGCACTCCGATAGGAATTTCGCAGTGCACAATAACGTAGAATCATTTTAAGGTACAGCAAAATATGAACTTTCTTTTAACTGACCCGAACATTTAGTTTCAGTTGTCGCCGGGAGGTGTTGCTGATGAGGTGGAAAAAGTGATCCTTTTTTCACTTTGATGAACGATCTGTCCAGTCATGGAGGTGAAGCAAGTAATATTGGTTAACCAGTAGGCCTACGTCGAGCGATAGATATAGCACGAGGAGAACCCCGCTTTTTTCGGTTACACGCACATACAAGAATAGAGTTCACATAGATTAGTGCAAGGAACTGAGCGAACATTAAATGCATGTATTCATATATTACTTTCATGAATATCGATCACGACCCATCACCCTTTTAAAAAGTTTATTAATACAAAATTATCATTTACATGTATACAAGATTTACACTTTTACCTGAAAATCATCATTTAAAGAAAGCTACAGAAGATTGGGCCATGTGCATGAACGTGTGTGAGAATCCAAACCAGCTGTATTATATATTTAAAGAATCATCTTCACCAGAAACTGCTGGGATTCAGACACACAAGTGCAGCTGTCAGCCGAGTATACAGTAAACCTAAGAGAAATGTATCCTCATCATGGACAAGATGAAGCTCGGGACAACCACATGGCTAACACGTCTTAACGAAGTGCTGGCCCTGTCTGTAACCTGGAAATCCAAAAATAACAAGTGAATTGCAATCACGTAATTTTATGTCGATATCAACAGAATTTATATAAAAACAGTATCCTTCAGTGGTGCATCGATAATATTAGAAATACCGGATATTAAAAAGATCAAGGATTCACAATGAGCAAAATTCGTAAATAAACAAAATATTCTTATTTGACCGACTTTATCCATGCATGTTTCTACTCGTCCTATTTAAACTTTCTTATTGTTCCCATCCGTAAATACAAATGTCTGGTGATGAAGCTGGATTTCAATAAGCAAATAAGGCTGTATTGGTACAAGAGCGGTGTTTTTTCACGTTTGTGTGGCCCCGCACGTAATGATCTATGCTGTAGACGTTTAGTTTACATGACAACTTGAATTACTGGAAGCACGATGGAGCTGGACTGAAGGAAGGCTTCACTGTGTACTTCTTTTTCTTTTATACCAGTTCAGTTGAACAGCAAATATTATTCAACAGGGATAATACTAAACAGTTGTACAACCAAACAACATTTACTGCAAATTTCAGAGAAACCGAGAACGGCGCGTTTCTTAATGGAATGGATGTATGTGAAAGGGGCATAATGTTTACGTCCACGCGATATGTTCGCACCGACTTTCCCAGTCAACCCGTGGTGAGAGAGAAGTGAAACCAGTTGGACCTGTGGTTTTCCACCGTGCGAGTTTCTGTGATTCCGGAAATGGAGTCCACATGATAACCTGATCAAGGAAGGTTTCCGCAGTCTGTGCATCCCTGTTCAGTTGTTTTACCAGCGATTTGCTCATTGTCAATGGTAAAAATATATTGTTCCACAGGTTACACCAAATTTCATAATTTTTTTTGGCCTAAAATTGACACCAATGTTCATTACAACTTTTAGATTCTGTAGATTTTTTCAACATTCACGTCACGTCACGGTTATTTCAATGACTTTAACTGAACGGTCAAAGTCGTTCGTGGAGTTACTTTAAACATTATCACAGTAAAATATGAAGTATAATATTCCCCGACACTACAGCAAAGCATGACATCTTTTTCAAAATATTACAACAGCAGTGGAACCATTTGAGATGTTATAGGTACATATGTGGTTATTTTCACAGAAATCACGTTTCAAACATTTTTTTACATATGACAAGAATGATACATATATCTGCTGATATATTATATAATTATATTTGAAACATATTTCTTCAGCATTGTGGACTGTACATCACAGCACCGATTTGAATATGGCAGTTCTTGCATATGATGGAAATCTAGAGCACCATGTTTTGGGAGAAATGATCAGATTTGAGGTATGATTCTCCGCTCCCTAGATACATGTAGTTAAACTAAAAGCTGCATTCACAGCTTGTACATACATATTTTGATAATCCAAGTTTTTATAATAAATACTACTGAAATATACATCTACTGCATTTCGATGTATTATATACAATGTAAAATTAATGGCAATTTAATATCATTATGTTTTTCTGTCAAATTTAGATCTTTCCATCAGTATGTCATGTTAATCTTATGAAGTTAAGGCCACAATTATCATTGTGGCATAGTGGAGAGCCAAGTGGGATTCAAATGGCCACATTTCACAGTAGCTCGGATGATAATTCGTGAAGGCAGGTGTTTATACAGTCTGATTTGTATTTGTACTTACTGATGTAAGGATATCTGAAAAAGAGTTTTATAAATTTGCTTAAATGTGACACATACCTCAATGGTTATATAAACATTTGCGGTTTGGAATGAATATGTACAAAACCGAAACAAGGGCAGTTTTTCTATTAGTACAATGTAACATGAGTTTCCTGTTTGCCCACCAGGAGGTTGCATTAAGTTAATTCATTCATGGCACCAGCAAAAGGCCATCTACAATTTGTGATGCTGGACATTAACTGAACATGTACGCTCTCTTAGTGAGACTGTGCCAGTCAGCTCAGTTACAGACAGTATGACCCTGGATCTTAACTGCTGTGTGAAATCAGGACACAAAAGCACAGATGTTCTGGTTCAACTAATTTTCTTCAGGAAGCTATTATTATCAAGCCTTTATTATCATTTTCAAACTCCACAGTCAGCTTGGTCCAGAGGAAGAAGTAAAGGTAGTCATGGCTGATCAACTTGAGGGTGCTGCCACTTCATTCAGTATCAATGACTGGTTACTTGGCCATACAGTGCTTAGTACATCTAAGTAGGACCATCTAATATTTAAACATGTAGTGATACATCAAAAGCAGACAATCATACACATTTACAATGTATTTGGCCTTGCAGCTTCGAAGTTCAGACTGTTCTTGAGCAGTCTGAGATACACAATCCAATTTCTCAGTTTTCTTTAATTTGACATAAATTGAGCATTTGTGACTTTTTTTTTGCACTGATTAAATTAAAATAGTTAAATTTGTACTATCATACAGAAGTTATGCTGCTTTTCATTTCTCTCCTGGTGTGAAAAGTGAATCCTTCCAGTATGGCTTCTCCGAGATGAAGTACATAACAATAAACTTCACCAACAGCAACTTTGTGAAGGCTTTCTTACACTTGTCTAATGCAGTTCCTATCATAAACTGCCCAGCTTTACTGCGGTCCACTACATGGCAATTATGATCCTACTATGCCTTTAATTTTTCCCTACTGAACACAAGTGCCTTGAAACATGTATAAATGAAAACAACAAGCATTAACATCAACATAAACCATATAGGGTCCCAGCCCCACCACAAGTAGCTGAACAGATACAGAGCTGTCAGGCAGCCGAAGTTCTCGTAACTAGCCATCCATCGCAGGCTGATCCTTGGCTGTTTTTGCAGTTCTTCAGTTTGCCGTGCAACCTTTGGGGGAGGTGCCAGCCCTGGTTTTGATTTCTGCGGGGATGAGGAGGTACTGAAATACTGACATACCAAGCGACCTGTGAAGTCTTCTCTGTGGAATAATGTCTTGATCTCCTCAGCAAACTGTAAAGACATAAAAAGCATAATCCTGACCCACAACCACACAAACCAAATGACAGCAATCAAATTGTAATATACTTTATAACCTATAGGTTTTAATACTAATTACTATTTCCTCAGGGAGATAAAATACTGAGGGATTTTGTTAGCAGTCTCTTCCTGGTCATGGTTTCTTCTTCAACAGTGTACTGATTCATAGACTGCTTTTCATTTGCATAACTTGACCCATCATATCTATTATTACTAGTTACTCGCTTGCATACTTATTACAATTAATATGTGTTATTTTTCTCCAAATCTATTTGAGGGTTAACTTTCTGCATGAGAAACTCACAAGGGACATCCACATTTATTTCTATAACAACAAATTTGATGCTGCAATTAAGAACAAAAAGACAAGAGGTTAAATTTTAAATCATTTAAAGGAAACTGTGAGAACCAAATTAAACTGATTTCCTAAATGCATTATGCTCTTACAATTTTACAATACTACAACCTGACAAATTGAAGTAAAATACTGAAACCATTTTTTCTCTTATCACAGATTTATGTTGCCTGGTATTATACAAGAAAGTCTACAGGTTTCAATTTATTGTAGAAATAAATACTTACATTGGTATTGATGTATGATGAAATATGGTGACACAGTCGCACCAGGAATGCATTTTCAAAACTTCTGATTGGCTGCATGTCGGGTCTGCCTTGGTAGTCTATGTCAAACTTCCGTAATCCATTTAACAACTGAAAATAATTTTTTTAAAAATTCACAATTTGGCACAAATGTACTTTTTAATATCAAAATTATTGGTTGTTATCAGCAGTATCTAATGTTTATATTAAAAAAAAAGACCTGTCATAAAAGTGTTAAAATTGCGAATATTGACCTTATATCATTGGTTACAAAAAAATGTTAAATCAAATATTAAATTTTAAATGTTCTGCTATGAAAATCAAAATGATAAAAAAGGTGAATAAGGAATTGTTACAAGCATAAATATAAGATAGCACAGATAAACAAACACATTATGTTAAAAGAAATGATTCATTGTTATCCTTTGTAGACTTTCTGTGATCATTCATAGATCTTTTTTTTTTTTTGAAAATTAAGAGAACAGAAAATTAATATTGGTTTCAAGGATAATAAGATTGAAAATACAACACACATCTCAAACTTTAAATATTCTAATGGTTATCTGCAAAATCGCTGGGTAAGATACATCAAACATAATTTCAACAAAATCCTGGAAGGCTTTTCAGTCCTGATCAGCAGTTCCTGCTAAGCTTTTCCAGCTTTCAAAATATTTGAGGAACAGAAATAGAAATCCTACAGATTAATCAGATTTTAACAGCAGTGACTGACTGACAGAAATACCTGCTTTTTTCAAAGTACAATGCATACTGTAACCACATTCCTACATCAATGTGAGATTTAGTACATTGTCTTGGTGTTAATTCACCAACTACTCACCTGATATCTGCCGAGTGGGCTGAGTTTAGGTCCATCCTCTGTGTCCATCAGATCTGGTGACTGATCACTGATTGATCCCAGCCCCTGGCAAGGTCCCCATGACACGGATTTGTTACCAGAGGGCGCTGTCAGCTGTAACAGAGGTTGAGCTCATGAGCTACATCATGACAGTAGCCACAGTGGTAATTCTAGTGAAATAAAAAAACTTTTTTGTTTTGCTATTCAGTTGCTTTACTTTGATATTGGAATAACTAAGGCCAAGCCCAATTGTCAAAATTTTCTCGAAAATAGGTAAATTCATTATACTGGATCTGTTGGTGCAGTTTTAAAAAGCAAACAGTAATGGTCTTGGCAAACAAAGCTTCACTTGTTAAAAGCAGTGATAATAACTAGATATTTCTTGGCACCGCAGGTGCCATAGTATCCCCAGACAATTAAACCCCCCCCCCCCTTTAAGAATAGCCCCCCCCCCCCATCTTCAGCAACAATTAATATCAGACCACACTCATAGAAAAGATCACTCTCACAGAAAAGGTTATGACCCCAATTTCAATATACATCATCCCCTAATCCATGTCTATGTATATGCATAATACAAAAGAAATCTGTCCATTAGTTTTTGACTTATAATGCTCACAGTACTGTTAAGTGGCAATGATGGGGGTATTAAACAGCACGAAAACAAGTAAAAGAATAACAGGTGGCACCACCTGTTTCTGGTACATGACATTACTATCCATGATCTTCGGTCAAGTTGATTTCTGGACCAATCCATGCATCTATATTGAGATATTAATGATTTTGTGTGATTTTCACCATAAATGGCAATATTCAAGGTCAAGGCCACACTCATAGGAAAGGTCATGACCCCAATTTAAATAAACATCATCCCATAACCCATATCTATGTATATGCATAATATAAAAGAAATCTGTCCATTAGTTTTTGACTTATAATGCTGACAGTACTGTCAAGTAGCAATGATGGGGGGTATTAAATGGCACAAAAACAAGTTAAGAATAATAGGTGGCGCCACCAGTTTCTGTAACATGACAACCCTATCCATGATCTTCTATCAACTTGATTTTGGGATCAATCCATGCAAGATTTCTTGAGATATTTAAGAATTTGTGTGATTTTCCCAAAATTGGATCTATTTAAGGTCAATAGGACTCTCCTAGTCAAGGTCATGACCTCCTTTTAAAAAGGCGTCATCCTCTCACCCATATCTATACATATACCAAGTTTGGTAAAGATCCGTGAAATATTTTTTAAGTTATCCTGCCAACAAGATTTATATGCGGTGGCGGCGGCGGGACCCGTATGAAAACAAAGTATCCCCCAACTTTGTCTGGGGATACAATTATATACCTTGTCAATTCTACATGTAGGATCAGTACATAAAGTCTCATTTCAATGATTTGGTTTAAGTGGATAATGTCAGATAAAATAATACTGCTTCTGCCTTGAAGTCAAAGATGATTATAAAGTCTGTGGTGACGAATACTGACTGAGGGCAAATACTTTTAACCATGCTCAAAAGATGGCAGCACCTGACAGTTACTGTTACTGCCAAAAAATTCAAGTAATTTATGTGCATCACTAGCAAAACCTGTCGGTGATTAGTGAAACTAAACGTGCTGATTGGTCATATCAAAAATGAAATATCATTTTGTATTATTATCTTGAGAGACAGACACTCCAAAACCAATTACAACCAAGGTAAGCATGAGAGCAATCACTGACCCAAATTTGAATGAAATTGGATAAAATTTAGATAAGTTACCACAGGTAAAGAAAACCTGACAGATGGACAGACAGAGGGACAGCTAGACAAACCCAAATCAATGTCCCCCTGTTCCTTCCACGGAAGTGGGGGACAATAATGTGGCAACTAATGCACAGAGGGGTTGTGAAGAACTACCTGTGAGAAATGTAGTGTCAAAAATATACAACACAAAAAGAAAATGTCATTCAATTACACAATAATCATTATGGCAAAACAGTCTGAATGATTAATGACTTATTTGTTATGTAAAACATTATCATATATGTACCCAATGACCCCCACAGCTACCTGAGGGTAACTGCTCCAGCAACTGGTGCAGTTTATACAAAAATAATAATAATTATAATAGTAAAATCAAATGTCTTACATTAAACATGTTGGAGAAGTTTTCCATGGTTTGTTGTAGGTGTCCCTCCAGCTTCCTGAGGTGAGCAGGACTCAACTCCTCATCTCCCGAAGTGCCCAGATGCTGAGCGTTGTAGTCCACAAACGAACCAAACCCCAGGAAGGACAAGATACCACCGGACTGCGTGTCTGATATGTGCTGCTGCTTGTTCTTGATGTTCACTGAGGCTGCCGTGATCAGTTCCAGCAGGTGCTCCATCTAACAACAACAACAATCAACATACAGCTCTTTCTGCTTGTGTGAGTGCCTCTATGTTCATTCACTTGCTTAATCTAATTTTTAAAATGGTTGGTCAACATGTCTGATTTAATATGGACTGCATGTATGGATCTACATGTGGCACTGTCAATCTTTATTGTGGCACTGTAACTTAGTACTGAAAATCTGTCAATCACGTTTTTGTGTCCATGTGTGCATACATGTATCTCTTTCAGTATATTTCTGTCTTTTGGTTTACTGTAAAATGCTCCGTAGAAAGTGTGAGTAAGAAAAGAATTTATTAGGGCATCTCCCTGGAAAGAATTAATTTTGGGTCAATCAATGAACACAGGAATACAGGATGATCAAATTTATTGACAGGTATATCAGGCTGATTTTTAAATGAAATGGATATATGAGAACAAGGGCAAAAAGGAAGTGTTCACATTGAATACAGATCATTACCTTTACTAATGTCTCCTGGGACTGCAGCGGTTCATATACAAAACTTGTCCCTTCCAGTTCCACCATGTGCATATTGATGGCAGCTGACGGACTGTGGATCACGGAGGCTTGAGACACAAGGGAGATATAGCTGGCTCCAACATCCTGTATGCCCAGCCCCAAACGAGATCTACTACTGTACGGATCCTCTATCATCTCCTCCACTGTAAAGGAAGAAATAAATCCTGTCAATCACAATTATGTTCAAATAACAAGCAAATAAATATATATAAATAAATATTTACAAATACAAATAAACATTTAGTGATTAAGAGGACACAGTAAGCTGTAAAAGAAAGATCCCTGGTGTGACACCATGCAAATTAATGCTAAATAAAACTTTCCTCTAAATCTTTGATATATTTCAGCCTTTTACGAGGACATTCTTTGAATACAATATAAATTTGAAAAAGTTTTGTGCACATTTTAAAATGAATTTCAACCAGTAAATTTTGATCATTCTTTCATATATAATTTCAATGTACCAGGATTTGATGATTTCACTACACAGGTTCTCATGAGCTAAAATGAGTTGAAAGAGGAAACTTGTGATTCCACTGATGCTTCACTCCTTGGCATCCTTGCATAGTGGTCATGTTACATTAATTCACTGTGATTCCACTTGTCCACTGTTTAACACAGCATAATAAATGTGAAAAATAATACATATCAGGATGATTGTTAATTAAAAACATTAGGTCAAGTGCCCACACTGCTGTGTTGAATGAATGGGCTGGTCTGGCTGGACGCTAGGGGGCACTAGTTGTTTTCCTGAAGTTTTTCAAGCAAGCAGTCATTTACTGCCTCAACACACGAGTATTTGTATCAGCGATATCCTGTATTGTAAAGGCATTATTTCACACCAATGAACCCTGGCTTTCTTTCAGTCATGACGAAAATTTCATAAGCAAGAAAAAACTGTCAAGGAGTTTTGTCCATTTCTGAATATGGACTTTATAGGAACCTTGCAATGTGTTAAGGACACCTTGATTCTGTCATACCTTAAAGCTTTTTTTTTTTACAAAGATTACAAATACATTTATCATATCAGGCAGAAGTCATGATTAAAGATTACAAAATCATAATTGCAATACTTGTTTACTCTACCAGACTAACTGATGTTAACAACTCAGAAGTAATTCCTTACCTTCCATTATCAGCTGCATGAGTCCAGGAAGACTAAACACCTGTGAAATAAAAAAAAAAAAAATACTAATAACATAAGGTCTGTAAAATATTTTGTAAATGTATCTTATTACTTTATTGTATATTACACTTTAATGTTTGTCACTTTAATGTATCATGTATCTGTAAACAGATTTTACGATATAATAAATGATAAGTATAAACAGAACACTGATTATAACACACAGTTTACTGATAATAATTGTTTATTATTGTTTTTATTATAACTTAAATATATTAACTTTTTACCTACCTTGCTCACCCTGAATAACATCAACAAATTTTTTTGGAGAGAAAGGTCTACTCGGAACATGCGGTCGATGAACTTTTTGAACAGGACTGTATAGAACAACAAGTTTTCTACCACAAAGTCTAGCCTGAAACAAACAAGAATAAATTTTAAAAATGTGATTTATCTACCTATTAATATAACAACAATAAATTAGAAATTAAAAGTATTATTTCAGTTGACTTTCAGATAATTCTTAAATGAACCATGTTTTAACTTACCAATGGAGCCAATTGTATGACAATCACTAATTTGCATGCTGATCAAACATGTGGCAAATTTGTTCTCTTGGAACATAATTTTATCTTTTTTTTTCCAGAAACAAATGCCATTTCAGTGATACAAAAATTATGTTCTCACTCAAATTAAGTCATTCAACCAAAGGTGTTGCCTGAAGCTATAAAACTATTTCCTAGGAGATTTGGAAATGTGGATTAATGCCAGATTCAGCCAACTGATTAGATTCATGGTTTATGGTACCGGTAATTGTATCTGAATGTTTATGAATAATTATCAAAATAATGAAAGGTTTGTATGATCTGGCCAAGCCTCATGTAGGTAAATCATTTTAAGTTCACAGAGTCAGATTAATATTCATGAGACAGGTTGTGAAGCCATGCTGAAGAGGTACAGCATTGAATGGTTTGGCTGGCTCTGTTTGGCTAGCTCTGGTTGGCTGTGGGCTAAACTTTCAGCTTGCAAAAATAAAGCCACTAATCACATGTTCAGTCTTGATACACAAAGATACACTTCTTTGAAATATCACATGAAATTTGTACCCTGTCAAGTGTGAGGTTTTGTGGTGTGGGGAAACCTCAGACCTACCATTTCTGGTCTACTACTCTGTCCCTGGGATCAGTGTCTCGGTCTTTGTTTTTCTGTGAGACATCTGTGTACCTCCATGGCTGTATGTAGCTCAGCCAAGTCTCCAGCATCTACAGAGATCCACACATACAGACGTGTCTGATACACTTATACTTGTATGAAACATAACACCATATCCAAGATATCTAAAGCAATACACAGTGGTACCTTTTTGGATAATTAGCTTTCTATGTAATATAGCATGTCCTTTGTGTGATTTGGGTATTTGAAGGATATTTGAAAGAAATTCAAAAATTCCCTTATCTCTAAAATTTCACATACTTATATAACAGTCATACAATTTCATGATGAACTTCTGCAATAATTCTCAAGTTTTCCATACAAACTATACATTTTTTTTTTTAAATACAAGGTATTATTATATTTGTAAGACCAACAAACTACCATTTTCCTAAAAAAAATGCACATCTATTGTCTCTTACACCAAGCCTGCCACAGATTGAACAGTATATGTAACAGGTTTCTGAACAATATCAAGGTATCATGACAAACATCTCTGCTGAATCAGTTTAGAAAACATTATATATTAATATTTGCTAAACCACAACCAAACCATCATTACAGCATTATATACACCACATCCAAACCATCATTACAGCATTATATATACCACACCCGAACTATCATTACAGCATTATATACACCCCATCCAAACCATCATTACAGCATTATATATACCACACCCAAACTATCATTACAGTATTATATATACCACACCCAAACTATCATAACAGCATTATATATACCACACGTAAACCATTATTACAGCATTATATACACCACATCCAAACCATCATTACAGCATTATATATACCACACCCGAACTATCATTACAGCATTATATACACCTCATCCAAACCATCATTACAGCATTATATATACCACACCCAAACTATCATTACAGTATTATATATACCACACCCAAACTATCATAACAGCATTATATATACCACACGTAAACCATCATTACAGCATTATATACACCACATCCAAACCATCATTACAGCATTATATATACCACACCCGAACTATCATTACAGCATTATATACACCCCATCCAAACCATCATTACAGCATTATATATACCACAACCAAACCATCATTACAGCATTATATATACGACACCCAAACCATCATAACAGCATTATATATACCACACGTAAACCATTATTACAGCATTATATACACCACATCCAAACCATCATTACAGCATTATATATACCACACCCGAACTATCATTACAGCATTATATACACCCCATCCAAACCATCATTACAGCATTATATACACCACAACCAAACCATCATTACAGCATTATATATACCACACCCAAACCATCATAACAGCATTATATATACCACACGTAAACCATTATTACAGCATTATATATACCACAACCAAACCATCATTACAGCATTATATACTAGTATACCACACTCAAATTATCATTACAGCATTATATACACCACATCCAAACCATCATAACAGCATTATATATACCACACGTAAACCATTATTACAGCATTATATACACCACACCCAAACTATCATAACAGAATATATATAAAACACGTAAACCATTATTACAGCATTATATACAACATACCAGTCTGAACTGTGAGTCTAAGGGCCATCTCTCAAAGCCGTGTCTGAGGAAGGAGTAGAGCTTCTTCTGTACATAAAGGGGTATGACAGACCTAAAAAGATAATATATACTCTCCATTATGTAAATGGCAAGAGCAGTTAGATTTTTAGTTAAATCCTGTTAATAATAGGCACATGTTATATTTTGAAACTGATATGGTGAACTGATCATTATTATTATTATTATTATGGCTGTGAGAGGATCTACACACTGAATGTGTTACTGAATATTTACACCAAATATATGACTTTTCTATATATAACCACATTAAATTTATTTAGAAAATGTCAATGACTACATACAAATCCAACAAACAAAGTACATATTACAACTAAACCCACAACTTGAGGGGACACTAATTAATGAAAAATAAAATAATGTCAGAATACCCCTGATTTACACATGACCACTGAGCCATCACCATACCTGCGAATTCACTGAAGGCAAACAATATTGACAGTGAAGCTTCCGATTAAATTTGTTGTTTAAGATCTCTAAAACACAGTGTGCTGATGTTTTTGTCACACTATAAAATATATATTTGACATAATCACCGCTCTTATATCATGCAGACAGTTTTTTGTGAACATGCAAAAATTCAAACTAGAAGTATTGATAATAGTATCAATGACAATGGACTTCTAACATGTCTGTGTGTACCATTTAAAAGAATGATGCATATTTGGCCAAATACTGCATATTTTGGCTTGACAAGTATATTATAAATGCAGAGACCATTCTTGATCTCAGGCGTCGGTGGAACAATTTATTTTTTGGTGGGAACTTGACAATTATTGACCAGACCTTTTAAATTCATCCAGTGCTGAAACCAAGACTGTCTGATGTTGTGACTGCTGTACCTCTGGCTTGGCACTGTTGGTGAAGTAGTGCAGATGTTTAATGAAGACTCGCACTACTCTGACATGGTCACTTGATGGCAGTGTATTCTCCTGAAAGTAAACATGTTGATTTTCACAAAATTTTACTTGGTAAATTCACAAATTACTGCTCTCTAAACCAAACATTACCAATAGCATTTCAGGACATGGTGGTATGCTGGTAACTGAAACAGGAACTGTTTGAACAAATTGTTGGCTACAAATAGATCAGCACATTAAAAGCTGTCAATCATTTTAGACCAAACTGAATCCATTTTACCAAACACCACTTCAGCATATAATTTGTAGAAAAATAATTTAATAGTTATCATATCATTAAAAAAACCTTGCTTAATCAATTAATGGAGACTACTTTTTTAATCACAGAATTCCTTTTATTCCACATGTGCACAAACAATGTGACTGATTAAATGATACTGAGTAAAAATTGTCAACATTCACTTTAAGAACTTCAGAAAATAAAGTGTTACCATATAACATCTTTGAAAATTCATTAGAATAAACTAGTTTACTGTAACACACATAAAGACAACATTGCTGAACACATATCAGCCCTCAGCTTTACATGAAAATGACTGACGCCAATGTTTATGCATGCAAATCCTCTGTAAATAAACAGCATCCCATACCAAGAGTCAGGTATATGCAACAACACTGATGGAGGACAATAACATTCTCGGACAATCACAAACAGCAAACAGAGGCATTACAGCAACAAAATCAGCATGCTTATCCACTTCAAATTTTTCAGTAGAGGAGGTACATTTTCTTGGAAAATCTTATTCCCCATTCTTAGCTCATGCTTATATATCCCTATATCAGAATACTGAGATTTAAATTTTCTTACCCATCACTTTACATTTTATATGGAGGGTACATGTAGACTTGATTACCAGGTATGTCATGCTCAAGACCTAGCAATCCTAATCCACAATATCTTTTTCCAAAATGCCTGGGCACAGCATAAAAATAGCGTATGATATTGTAACTAACAATGAGGTAACTGTTTTACAAAATTATATTTTAAGAGGAAGTCATAATCTCAAAAAAAAAATTTTACTCTTACAGGCAACTAAACAATGTTCTTTATTTAAAATACTCCTGATAAATGACCGTGCTGATCCTGGAAACGTGGTTTCAAAAGAGAGCATTTTAATTGAACTACAAAATTAATGGAGTTTCCTTACCTGGCTTTACCTATTTATTAATTATTACAACTTATCAATTATTATTATACAGCTTTTCAAGAAACCACCTATTTTGACACTGATATTATAAATAATCCCTTCAATGACACTGGAAGTACCTATGGAGTAAAATGTATGAATTAATATTTCACTACTCAAAGGGTATTTTACTGAATTTAAAACAGATTATCACTACCAGTATATTATTTACATTGATCATGATTTTTTCCCATCAAGAATAGAATTTTATTAGATTATGGATAAAATTTCAGTGTTAAATATTTTAATTTTAGAAGCCCTTATTAACAATATCAATCAACACTTTTCTCCTGAAAAGCAAGCATATTATCAAACATCACACTCATCCAGCATTAAGGCTGTATCTTTTTGACTAAAAGGAAGCTTGGCTGCTGGGAGGGCATTCACCAGTGATTGACAGCTTTAAATTAAGCTTCCAGCCCTGAGTGGTGAACAAGGAGGGACTGACAGCCTGACATTACAAACACATTATATACAAACTGTGAATACATTCTGTGAAAGATGTTACATCAAAGTGTAGTGATATTTCATTATTAATACCTATTCCTGAGTTTGAATCACATGCTAAAGGAAAACTGGGCCCACAGAAAACATGCAAATCCTGAAGAAAGAACACAGGTTTTTTTTTCACATAGTGGCATGCTTCACATAAATTAATACAATTATACAAGTTTCTCATGTGGAATATTGCATGCAGTGCTGCCTATGCATTTACATGTGGTTTAGAGTATGAATGTATGCATGTGGTGCTGCACATGAATGTTGTCATATGTAGTACTGCATATGTATGTTTGCATGAGGTGTTGCACATGTATGTGGAAATGTGGCGCTGCACATGCAAACTTACAGGTGGTGCTACAAAGTGTTATGCAGATCCCCCCCATTCCCTCCCTGTGAATGGTGGTTTTGTTAGTAAACTGTTGTGAGCTTTTCTGTATTAATGAGAATTTTCTCTGTTAAAGTTTATACGCCAGAGTAAGCCAACCGAAAATTTTCCCTTATTGGGCCTATTATCCCCCATCCAGCCTCGTTCCCGTGTATCTAGGTCACACTTCCGTTACCAATAATCACATTTTCGAAGGCGTAAGGAAGAGGACTGGGAGGGAGCGATGTTTGTAATACAGAAAAGCTCACAACAGTTTACTAACAAAACCACCATTCACAGGGAGGGAATGGGGGGGTTTTATTACGTAAACATAATTGTCATAAAGCAGGGTAGTCTGGTCCGCGCGGGACAAGCGGAGAAGGACACAGCGGATGAGCGGAGGCGCCGGAAACGCAAAGAGAAACCGGTGAGACCACCCGGACGGCGGCGTGTCGGGGAGACGGTCGCGAGGGTGACGTAGATGCGTCTCGGAAGGCACGAGGGGGGGACGGAAAATCGAACAGATCGAATTCCGGCCGCCCCAGGCGAGCGAAAACACTCCGAACAACCGGGAGCGGAAGGAGCGGTGGGGAAGGAAGAGACGCCGGATGACGGGAAAGGGCGTCCGCTAGGATGTTCGACACGCCCGGAAGATGGGATGCACGAACTGATGCCCGGAGAGAGAGGCATAGATCGAACAAAAGGTAAGTCTCCTGCATGAGCGAGGGAGACCGAGTACCGCCCTGCTTGTTGATATATGCCACAACCGTGGTATTGTCGGACCGGATGAGAATGTGACGTCCGATCAAGCGGGGAGACCAGTGGGAGATCGCGCGACGGACGGCACGCAGTTCCAGGATATTGATATGGAGCAGACGTTCCGACGGGGACCATATCCCGGAAGAGCGAAGATCGGCGAGATGGGCCCCCCAACCGAGGAGAGACGCATCGGTATAGATGGTGCAATCGACATCCCTGGAAAAAGGAACGCCGCGCAGGAGAAAGGAAAGGTCCAACCAGGGACGAAGGGACCACCAGGTGCTCCGAAACGGGAGAATCGTAGGACGAACCGAGGTTAACCGGAGAAGGCCGTGACGGCGCAAGATAGACTGAATCGGACGGAGGTACAGTCGGCCGAACGGGATGAAGGACGTGGCCCAGTTGAGAGCACCGTGGAGAGAAGCGGCTGTGCGCAAGTCGACACGGCGTTGCGTGAGAAATGAACGAATCAGGCGGCGGAGTTTGAGAGCAAAATCACGCGGGAGCGACGCAGTGCCGGACGCAAAATCGAGCTTGACACCCAGAAATTGGAGGGACTGGGTGGGAGTGAGAAGAGACTTCTCCGCATTGACCAGGAAGCCGAGGTTCCAGAGTAAGATGAGAACCCGGGAGCGATGCGACAGTAGGAGGGAGCGATCGGCCGCATGGACCAGCCAATCGTCCAGATAAGGGAGCACAGAAATGCCCTGGGAACGGAGAAAACTCGTGATCGTGTGAACCAACATGGTAAAAATCCAGGGGGCCACGTTTATCCCGAACAAAAGGGCCCGGAATTGATAAACGCGGTTCTGATACGCGAAGCGAAGAAACGGTTGAGACGAGGGATGGATGGGAACGTGAAAATAGGCATCCGTAAGGTCTATCTTGAACGCCCAATCCATCCGCCGAACAATGCGGAGCACAGCATGGATATTGAACATCCGAAACGGGGGCGGACGGATGAACGAATTGAGGTGCTTCAGGTCTATGATGGGGCGCCAACGGCCGTGCGGTTTGGGAACAAGAAAAAGGCGTGAGTAAAACCCCACGTTGGAAGGGGAAACCTCGAAAATGGCCCGTTTGTCTAACATCAATTGAATGGCCTCCTCCAAAGCGAGGCGTTTTGCCGGATCGGGCGGAGGCAGAGTGAAGAACGGTATGCAATGTGACTGGAGGTGCGTGCAAAAACGTAAGACGGAACCCGAACTTGACGGTGCTGAGAATTAAACGCTGTGAGGTGATACCCGCCCATGCGGGAAAATGGGCGCTGAGACGAGCGCCGACCGGAGCGATAGAGTCATTTCTTGGTCGAACCTCGTTTAGAGGAGCGACCACGAAAGGGCTGAGAACATCTGGAACGTCCTGAAGGACGGAGGACATAGCAGTCGCGTGCCGAGGCGGAGCGGAAGCTGTAACCGGAGGCCGAGGGCGGGGAACGCGGAAGGAGGGCCGAGGCGCAAGAGAGGCCGAGCGGAGGCGGGCCTGACGATCAGAGCACTCTAAGGCGCGGTCAAAGAGAGGCCGTAAGTGGCCGCCAAACAGCAGGGAACCGGTAAAAGGTTGACAATAAAGTTCGGTTACCTCCGCCTGAGTAAGCTCCGGCTTGAAGTGTTTTAACAACTGAATGCAAGCCGTGCGGCGTAATAAGATGCAATTTTCCACCAGGCGCCAAACGACCTGATTTAACTCAGCGCATGTATGGGCAGAAGCCTGCCAGATGTCGTTGAGAGTGAGCGTGTCTGGAGAAACGGTGAGCAAGCTAGTGACAGCCTGCAAGTCGTTAACCATGCCGGCCGCTTGCCGGCCGAGCCCCTCCAGATCCGACAAGTGACGATCAGAAAGGTGGACAGAGGACGGAAATAAAGACTTTCCGTCCGCAAACGGCTGTTCCAGGCCGGACTCGAGTCGCATGGGAGCCGACGGAATATCCGTGTTATCCGGAAAAGGGAGCAAGCGATCGAAACAGGTAGCCTGGTACCCACGGGAATTCCAGAGGGTACCGGGGGACCAAGGTTTCTCCGAACCCTGCGGAAGCGTGGCCCCAGTAGCAGTGGAGCTAGACCTTGAGACCACCGCGTGGTGCTCACGTAAGAGAGCCCCCGTGTGTTCGGAAAACTCCATACACACGGCGGGCGCGGCCGAGGGCGACTGCAGGGCGGCAGGATTCAAAAATAAACCGGCCGCCGACGCCGAGGAAGTCCGAGGTTGTAACCGACGGAACTTCGGACCAGAAGGGTTAGCCTCCTGGGTGGAGGTAGCCACTAGGTCCAGAAGCGCAGATTTGCGCGTACGCCAAGCCTGGCGTTGCAGCGCGATCTCCGACCACTGGTCAGGCGCCAGGGTGGGATCGGCTGACTGAGAAGACGGGGACCCTGGAGAACCCCGGGTAGGGGGAGCCAGAGAGACCCGCTGAGCCGGAACAACCGGAGGCTGGAAACAGGAAGCTGGGGAACGAGCAGCAGCAGGACCCATCCTGGAAGGAGCCGGAACCGGATCCGCCGGCCACACCGCAGACGGCGTCTGAAATAAAGAGCCGGCCGGCCGGGTAGTAACGGCGGGAGACGGGGGAACCGGCCGCCCTGAAATGGAGGCAGGAGGGATCGACGCACTTACCTGCACCCCAGGAAGGGCCGGGCGATCCAGCGGGACGGCTCCAGCCGGCCCCGGCGACAATGAAGGAATTCGGCGAGGAGCCGGGGGCGACAAAATGGCCGAGGAGAAAGGACCGGGGGCGCCGGGGAGGGCGCCGGACGGACAGCTGCGGGTCTAGACGAATCGTCTAGATCCGACATCAGGGATGAACAAAACTGGGACAATTTATGTAATATGGAATATGCAGATGAGCTGTCAGAACGGGAGGCCATGGGAACGGGGGAAGATTTCCGTTTCCGGGAATGAGACAGCAACGATTTTACAGTCGAAACCACAGGAGAGGTGACAGGACCGGCGGGAACAGACGGTGAACACAGCACGGCCGTGGTGCGGTCAACCAGGGTAGGCTCCCCCCCCTCCCCCCCGGAGACAACCACGGGGCCAGACAAGGGAAGAACGGAGGGGGAACCCCCAATAACCGGGGAATGAACCCAATCCTGGAATAAGGCCCACTTGTCAGTGGACCACGTCTGGCAATGGAAACAAGGATCAGCCGGACCGCGGCAGGAGTCATTGTTGGTGCGGCAACCATAACAAGTGGGGTGGGAGTCCCAAACCGGGATTATAGTGCCACAAGAGACACAATAAGTGGGGTTCTCCATGGCGGGCAAGGGAAAATAAGAATAACTTACAATCAGTTGGCAAACTCAAAACGACAAACCCAACAGTGGACGAATCTCGCAGCGAGGGATCAAACGTCCATCATCGCGTACGCCAGAAGAAAATGTGATTATGGGTAACGGAAGTGTGACCTAGATACACGGGAACAAGGCGGGATGGGCGATAATAGGCCCAATAAGGGAAAATTTTTGGTTGGCTTACTCTGGCGTATAAACTTTAACAGAGAAAATTCTCATTAATACAGAAACAGCTCACAATTATGTTTACGTAATAAAACTACAGTGTTGCATACATTAGGCCAAAAAAAATTAAAGGTATGGTTCTCAGGCACCGCCCGCATCAATTTTAAACCCCCGCATCAAAAATTTTATTTGATTTTAAATAAAAACTTTCCAATTTTGAGCTGCTGCCGCTCCGACATTTCTTTCAAGAAGATAAAACCATACAGTTTCCTTTGTTTTGTAGTGCTTTTACTTATTTAGCAAATTAAAACTGTTATTTTCATGCTTTCCCTTATCATTTGACATTTTTATCGAAACATATCAAAAAATTTAAAATAAAAAAAGCACCCGCCCGCATTGATTTCTGAAAAAAGTGCCTGAGAACCATACCTTTTTTTATATTTTGGCCTTATTGTTTGCAGGTGGATCTGCATCAGCATGTTAGTATGTGGAGCTTGTATCTGTATCTGTTTGCATGATCTGTTTGATGTTTAGTATGTTTTGCTTACAGCTGCCTATGCATGCTTGCTTTTTGTCCGTGTAACTTTGCATGTGGTGTTATATGTGTATATCTAATGGGGTGTTATTAAGACTAAAAAAACAGTAGTATACAAATGCTATACAAATACAAAACTAGACACATGCCAAATGCCCACCAAATAACCAGTCTCATTGGTTATATGATACTTATATAAAGACAATGACTGATATATAAGTTGTAAATGAAATGGTTGAGCAAAAATCACACCAGTAATTAAAGAAGCTTGATTGACACATGAAGGGCCCATAGCCAAAAGAAGCAAGAAGCCAGAGGCATGGATCTCTAAAACACCCTGGTGAGCTCGTACTCACTGCCATTAAATACATGAACGCATCCACACTGGTGTGGTGGCCCAGTGAGTATTTCCACGGCTGAAGAAAATAAACAGTACCTTATTACAATGGCACTGAGCATTATTATTCATTTCAAACACACACAAACACATACACAAGTTTGGCCTGTGTCTTACACCTGTAAATCACAAGTTTTGTAAATTACCCTTCCTGGCATTGCCCAAAACGCATTACAAGATTAAATGGCCTTCTTGTATGTTACAGCACATGAATAATAAGGTGAAAATATGTTAGGGTTCCAATTTAGTGATTAATTTTACTTTATTTAATGGCAGATTGTAATGGCAGCATGAGTACTGCCTGTTGAATGTTTTGTGTCACTCTTACTGCCTTTCTATGATGAAATGTATAATATCTTGCAGTAGCCATTCATAAGGGCAAATTTAAGCAGAACACAGGGCACATATTTATAACATTTCAAACATTCCACAAAAACAGTGGACCATATCTTTAACAAGATAACATGAAAGTAAAATTTTTAACAACATCATATGTTCAAGATTCAGATCAATTGCTAGTTCTTTTAATAATACTCCTTATAGAATCAGCAGAAATAAATGATAATAAACATGAATCCACAGGGAGATCAATGCAACATATTTTACAGGCATGCAGCAATAATACAAGTCATACGAGGCTGGTCAGAACTCAACAAATCGTAGTTATACAATATTCATATGAGACAGGTCAGAACCCAAAACACTGTAAAAACACAATATTCATGAGACTGGTCACAATTCTTTTTTTGCCTTTTAAATTTGTCCATCTTAAGTTCAACAAGTTTACAATTAGTCAGAAAAAGGTTTATAGATAATAAAAAATAAAATAAACCTCTGCTGATTGCAAACAGTGTGGCCCATCAAAAAACTTCTTGATAGGCTGTGATGTCATGTGATCATTTTTGAATATTACTTGACTATTTCTTGCACTAAAGGTTATATCTTCTCCATTCACAACTAAATTGATGTCAAAAGAATGACTCCCATTATATAATACTATTAATATAATCTATGACATATTATAACCTTGACTTTTAATGCAGTCAATTAATGTTTTAAATGTGTACTATATTTCTTGTAGGGCACATTTAAAAAAGATCAACTGTATTTGTTCTAAGTATTCAATCCCTAAAATAATTCACCTACCAAAAACTTATGAAGAGTGTGTTACATAAATGAGGTATAACAATAATAATAATAATCATTTATATAATAATACTAAAATGTGTCGAAACGACATGAATGCCCCCGCCTGGGGCAAATTAGAAACATTTGTTAAATTTTGTAAAATTTTTGAAGTTCAGGAGATGTTGTATGGTCAAAAGTAGGTCAACAAGGGCAAAATGCAAATTCGATTTGTAAAGGGTCATTATCAAGCAACACACCAAAAATCAGGCCATTATCTGCAGGCATTGTGAAAAAAGTCCATACATGTGCATTTTACATAAAAATTTCTGTCTTTCATGAAATTTTCTATGTTCAGGATCTGTCATAAGGTCAAAAATAGGAGCCGTAAAATGGTCAAAAGTAGGTCAACTGGGAAGAAACGCGAACTCCATCTGTAACTGGTCATTATTTGCCCACACACCAAAAATCAGGCCAATATCTGCAGGCATTGCGAAGAAATATCCGTACATGTGTATTTGTCATGAAAATTTCTATTTTTTCATGAAATTTTCTAAGTTTAGGAGCCCTAAAACAGTCACAAGTAGGTCAACTGCAAAGATACGCGAACTCGATCTGTAAATGGTCATTATCTGCCCACACACCAAAAATCAGGCCAATATCTGCAGGCATTGCGAAAAAAAAGTCCATACATGTGTATTTGTCATGAAAATTTCTATTTTTTCATGAAATTTTCTAAGTTTAGGAGCCGTAAAATGGTCAAAAGTAGATCAACTGGGACAAAACGCAAACTTGATCTGTAACTGGTCATTATCTGCCCACACCAAAACTCAGGCCAATATCTGCAGGCATTGTGAAAAAAAGTCCGTACATGTGTATTTGTCATGAAGATTTCTATTTTTTTTTCATGAAATTTTCTAAGTTTAGGAGCCGTAAAACGGTCAAAAGTAGATCAACTGGGACCAAACGCAAACTTGATCTGTAACTGGTCTGTATCTGCCCACACACCGAAAATCAGGCCAATATCTGCAGGCATTGCGAAGAAAAGTCCGTACATGTGTATTTGTCATGAAAATTTCTATTTTTTCATGAAATTTTCTAAGTTTAGGAGCCCTAAAACAGTCAAAAGTAGGTCAACTGCAACGATACGCGAACTCGATCTGTAAATGGTCATTATCTGCCCACACACCAAAAATCAGGCCAATATCTGCAGGCATTGCGAAAAAAAGTCCGTACATGTGTATTTGTCATGAAAATTTCTTTTTTTCATGAAATTTTCTAAGTTTAGGAGCCGTAAAACGGTCAAAAGTAGATCAACTGGGACAAAACGCAAACTTGATCTGTAACTGGTCTATATCTGCCCACACACCATAAATCAGGCCAATATCTGCAGGCATTGCGAAAAAAGTCCGTACATGTGTATTTGTCATGAAAATTTCTATTTTGCATGAAATTTTCTAAGTTTAGGAGCCGTAAAACGGTTAAAAGTAGGTCAACTGCCACGAAACGAGAACTCGATCTGTAACTGGTCATTATCTGCCCACACCAAAACTCAGGCCAATATCTGCAGGCATTGCGAAAAAAAGTCTGTACATATGTATTTGTCATGAAGATTTCTATTTTTTTTTTCATGAAATTTTCTAAGTTTAGGAGCCGTAAAACGGTCAAAAGTAGGTCAACTGCAGTGAAACGCGAACTCAATCTGTAAATGGTCATTATCTGCCCACACACCAAAAATCAGGCCAATATCTGCAGGCATTGCTAAAAAAAGTCTGTACAACTGTTTGACTTAGGAATGACGGAATGAAGGAATGACGGACATGGGTAAAACTATATGCCCTGGCCACTTTGTGGTGGGGGCATAATAAAATAATGACCTTAATAAATAACTAGATGTGGTCGGACAATGGTCCTCGGAGGGCCCCGCATTTCTGCTAGTGCTAGACTAGTTAAAAAATTGAGTAAAATTTGAAAAATATGACAAACAGAAACAGGTGTTTTTATCCATATGCATGAGGGAAAAAATCCTACTGGATCAAATGATATTAAGGAAGATATGTCTGAAATAATGTGTGCAATAGAAAATCACTGAATGTAGTCTGTTAGCCATATTTGATTTTGAGGAAGTCTGTAATTCAATAGGTCTGGAGCCCTCATGGGCACCAATGAAAATCAGCGATCGGGCTGTGGCGGCCATATTGGAATTCAAACAGGTCTGTTATTCAATAGGTCTGGAGCCATTATATGTACTAACCATCCCTGTAAATTTGGGAAAGCTGCAGTATGTTGTTGTTGAGTTATCGTGCAAAAGAAAATCAGCGACTGGGCTGTGGTGGCCATATTGGAATTCAAACAGGTCTGTAATTTGATAGGTCTGGCCCCCTTATAGGTACCAATCATCCCTGTGAATTTGGGAAAGCTGCAGTATGTTGTTATTGAGTTATCACGCGCGAAAGAAAGTGTCACTGACGGAATGTTGGAAGTACGGATGGACAGACTGACACGGGGATCACTATAGGGCACCACTTGTCAAGCAGGGCTCTAATAATAATAAAATTTATAATATTATAATAATAATACAAAAATAATAATATTACAACAATAATAACAATAATTTAATAGTAAGGGAGCTCCAACTGGGATTAGGATCTTCTTGGACTTAACACTGAAAACAAACAGGTGATGAACAGTAAACATAAGTACAATACCTGTCATGCACACTATGCACGTACATGTCTGGTATATTGGGTGTATTTGTATGCTTACATGGTGAAGTTAATATTACAATTCACAGAAACAAAAAGGTGCATGGTCATACTTACTGAACTCTGCTGGTTGTAATTCAACTTGTCATAAGCTAAGATGTGCTGATTCAGCCAAAACTCAACTAAAATCTGCGAATAAAACATATTAATAGAAAACTTTTTTTAAAGAAACGAATATAAACAAATTTTTTCTTATCCAAACACTGCCACAAGTTGTAAGTATTTATTGTCTTGATTAAGAAAAGATTATCTATTATGTTTTCAAGGTGTAATCTCTGATACTCTTATTCAAGAAATATTAACTAAAGACATGATTATGTTATGCTAATTATTTGACTCTTGTGTGACTTTGCAGAATAATAATCTGGATTTCTTCTGCTAATGAAACCGAAAGTCCAAATAACAAATAATGAATAATGTTATCCACTCCACTGATTTAGCACTCAAGGGCTAAAAATGTTCACATATTTCATCAGATACAAGATATCTATTTATGAATTTCAGTCACTTCATTTTTCATAATGTTTAAATGGCTGTGCCCCCCCCCCCCCCCCCGAATCTACACCTTACTGTTGAGTGACCTGATGCTGTTCACCTGTACAAGTGTTTGCGACCTCCACATCTCGGCTTCTGTAGAGTCTGGTGGTGACTGGCTGGGGGTTATTCTGCCGGGGGTTGTCCCTGTGTTCAGGAGCCCTGGTGAGTAACCCATCCTGGATGGTGTGAGTGGACTCATAATGTGTGATATGCCAGGTGAGTTTCTGAACAACAGAAACAATATATATATAATATACTAACTATCAAATTTATTGTATGCATCAGCCATTTAGTTGCAATCTTGTTTTGATAATAACTGGCAGATTTAAACCACAGAAGACAAAATGGCTGACAAGCATAGCAAAGGAGCAATTGTGTCTGACCAAGTTGGGACAAGCATCACATTCAGCACCACCTGTGACTACTATCTGAATTAGGGTACTTCTCAGTAAATCTAAGCACTACCATGTGAGCAAAAATATGTTATCAAACCCACTTGCTCTTATTCTCCCCTCTCATTTTACATGCAATTGGACAGGGCAAATAAATTCCTGCTTCTAATATGCTGATCCAGCCTCATTACTTGGTTATTATTTAACTAGTTTCTTGTCAGAAGATGTTATAGCAACAGGATTTCAGGTTTAGTATGTCACTGACAGGTCCATGGCTGAAAATTTCCTTCAGCAGTTCAGAGCATCCACCAGACTGGATACAAGTATTTTCTGGAACAAGGATAGTTTCCCCATATTTTAATAATTCATCAAACATTTGTTGTTAATCTTCTACATAGTGCCTTCTACATTGAACCATATCAATGTCTTACGGTGTAGATTTTAATCAAATTAACTGATAAAAGGAAAATCACAGACCATGCAAGGAAACATGATCACACCTAATAATGTTTTAGGTGGTCCAATAATCTTATGTAAATCTCCATTTTCTAAAGACATGAAGACCAGGTGTAGTTACCAGAGACAAGGTCTTTAACATTAAAGATATCTATAACAGTGCAGCATAGGTGACCTGCCAAAAATCACCATTACTCTCAACTTATATTCCTTTGATGTATTTTTTAATGACTTGTATCCATACACGTGCCTGTTAATACCATAAAATGCTTTGTATGTGTGAATAAGAGAAACAGGGACTGACCGCAGGTAAGGAAGCCAGTCTGAGGAGACTATAGTCTATACTGCACATGAACTGAAACACCTACCTGTGTGCTGGTGAGAGGTGACTGACAGGACTGCGCACCTGGGCTGCTGCTACAGGAAGAGCCAGCACATTCTTACCATCAGCTGGCAGGAAGTACATCAGGTAGTCATCCAACAAGATGGGGTACAAGGTCTCTGAGGGGTGACTCCAGGGGGGACTCTACAGTCAATAATACATAAACACATAAATCCACACATAAACATATTATATATTCAAACGATATTAAATGTGACTCACCAGTATAATTATCTAAATTTTTTTAAAGAAAATTATTTTGTGTCTCAGCAGATGCAATGTACCTCATTGATATTTAATGATAACAATTTGAACTTTTCAGTTTAATAATTATATAATTATGCTTTAATTATGATAGAATTACAAATACAGTTTTATATGATGAATTTATGTTTTAATTGCCATTATCACTTATGAATGTTGAAGCTTAATATTAAAATTTAGTGATGGTACAACCTGAAAGTGTAATAATTAACTAGAATATCAGCAGAAGCTGACAAAAGCCCTCAGCCAAAAGAACAGTGTTTTAAGGTGGTAACAGTAACAAGTACTAAATATCTATTCTGACATTGATGTATATCTGTACATGTCTCAGTTATAAATTTAAAATGGAGAGGTATGTACCATGATTCATAACAATCCACCAAATGCTTCCTGAAAAATAAGCTTCTAAGTTTTATTCTATTATAAGCTCTGTGACCTTGAAAAACAGGTCAAGGTCACCCGTCTTCGAACTTGACCAAGATTTTGTCGATATACATCTTCACCAAAGAAATAAAATTCCTATTGTGAATCCTTTTAGAGATATCCCGCTCACAAGGACAAAGTTGATAAATCCAAGAAAAATTCATTAAAAATCAGAAATTGTAGGTAGCACCCCCAAACTTGTGCAGCAGTTACAGACCATCAGTCCCTATGATCATAGTAAGTATTGTGAAAATCCACCCAATCGTTCCTGAGAAATAAGCTTCAAAATGTTTTTCTATAATCAGCTCTAAAACGTAGAAAAATAGGTCAAGGTCACCCATCTTCAAACTTGACCGAGATTTTGTCAATATACATCTTCACCGAAAAAATAAAATTCCTACGGTGAATCCTTTTTGAGATATCCCGCTCACAAACCCAAAGTTGAAAAATCCGATAAAAATTCATTAAAAATCAGAAATTGTAGGTGGCGCCACCAAACTTGTGAAGCAGGTACAGACCATCAGTCCCTATGATCATAGTGAGTTTTGTGAAAATCCACCAAATGGTTCCTGAGTAATAAGCATCTAAAGGTTTTTCTATAATCAGCTCTAAAATGTAGAAAAATAGGTCAAGGTCACCCATCTTCGAACTTGACCGAGATTTTGTCAATATACATCTTTACCGAGGAAATAAAATTCTGACGGTGAATCCTTTTCCAGATATCCCGCTCACAAGGTAAAAGTTAAGGGACGCCGGACGGACGGACGGACGGACAGCTTGGGTGACGACAATAGCCCATCAGCCTAAGGGCTGAGGGCTAAAAAGCTGACTAAACAATAAAAGTTAATGTACACTACTAGCAGATAATAATCAACAGGTTTATACTTTACTTGTAAATGATCATATACCACGTATAATATAGTTTTATAAGAATTATTTACCTTTCTTGTGACTGGGCTGACCATGGAATAGGCAAAGTGGAAAAAGTAGTACTCAAAGGCATCTGGGAGAATTGATCAAGAAAAATAAGGGAGAGCTGCTGCAACTTGAACATTGTTTGTAAATACCATAAATGAGGAGTAAATAAGCCAATATGACCTGTATATCATAAAATACAGTGTAATTATCAAATATATGCACAGGTCATCAGAGGCTCAGACGCTTACATTCCTGATAATAAGGTTTATCCAGTGAGAACACTGATCCTGTGTAAATTTTCTCACTGTGAGAAATTAAAAAAAATTCTCACTGGACCAGTAAGCTACACTTAACAGTAACCTAAAATACTATGTTCACATAATACCTCCCTGTGTTCATTACCAATCATTATCATAATTAAATGTTCAATGAAAGACATTTAAACAAAATACTAAACTATTTATCTAGAAGATAAAGAGAACATATAAAATTAAAGTATGGCCAGGAATATACAATGTTCCAGAGTGAGTAATTGTAATTTTCTATATTTCTTGTGCAGAAGCAGTTAAATTTCAGCCAGAATCATCAGTATTATTCCACCACACAACTACAGTTCTCTGTAGCTGTACAAGAAGGATACTGAGTACAAGGGTACCCTGGGACATCACGTGACCTCCCTGTTGTTTCAGACGACTAGCGTAGAAACCAGGTACCATTCCCTCCTGGATGCTTGCACGAGATGGGAACTGCAGGACCATAAAAATATGAACTGACACCTATCTTCATTAATAGTGACAATTCATCTCATAAGTTTTTTTATATTAGTTTTAGGCAATATTCAAAGATTTGTTACTCAGATTTATTCCATGGACTATAAAGTTTCCTTGACTGAAGTGGTTACATACCTCTGAACCTATTTCTCACTGGACCCCCAAAAGTACTTTTATAAAAGAGGTGTCCAAAATTAAGTGCTGCCTGCATGGAAATGTCCCTTTATGAACTTAAAATTAAACAATAATGAGGTAAATGATGATAAATTTCAGTGCACAATTTACTAAACAGTTAGCCAATCAATAGATAATATTAGCTTCACACTTTAATCACCACAAATACATGATCTGTTTGCAGATGTTACAACAGAAACATAGGTTTGTAAACTTACTGGCATACACGACAAAGGGAACTCATAGCGACTGTAAGGATCCTGCATCAGTCTGTGTAACAGCTGGAATAAAGGTCCGTCTGGAGCCAGCAGCTGACGGATCGCTGTGAAGTCCTGAGTGTGTGAGCTGTTGAAGCGATGTAGCCCCCATCCCGGCTGGTTGTTAAACCCAAATATACTGTCAATCAGTGTGGGAAGGAGGGGCGGCAGTTCCTGAAAGAATATATATGTCAAGGCCCAGATCGCGATCTGGACGGATCTTGGATCTGTCCAGCCCAAATTGCGATCACAGTTCAGGCCAGCCCAAACTGCGATTGCAATCCAGGCTGGCCAGATCTTAGATCCGTCCAGCCTAGATTGCGATCGCAGTTTAGTCCGGCCCAGACTGCGATCCTGTCTTTCTTGCTTCCGGATTGCAATCTTGTCTGGACAGATCAAAGATCAGTCCAGCCAAGATTGCGATCCTAAACTTGACCAGCCCATATTGCGATCCATGCTTTTATGATCACAGGAGTGAAACATTAGTTGTTTTACCAACTCATTTGGTATTGCATTGTACCATTTTCGCATAATAAATACAATTATAATACAGAAAGGCAATTTTCACTCCTTCATATCACAGGAGTGAAACATGGGATGTTTCACCAACTCATTTAGTATTGCATGGTTGTTGAAAAAAGGTAACAAGGAACCCATGGGTTTTATATGCTCACAAAATATGATTTGAAAGAGGAGGTAGGCAAGTGCAGGTTTTGTGTGGTAATATAAGCTGCATTATGAGCTGATGGTGTTTAACTCAAGTTATGTAAGATTATGATAATATCCTTGGAGACAGGGAAGAGGATTGATGTCATTTATATTATATACAGTTGGAATGGTGTGCTGTTTTCACATAGGTTTTGACTTGGCCATATAACTTTATCTACACTGCAGTAGAATTATTTGAAAAAAAAACCTGTCCATTATCAGTCATGGTAATCCTGATTTTTACAAACGAGAACTTTTATTTAATAATTACTGGTTATTCCTACCCAAGAATAAAACTTAAATAATATAACTATTTATTATAAATTAATAACAAAAATTGTGTCAGATATAATTTAAATTAAAAATAATAACAGCATCATATGAAAAGATCTTTTAATAATATAATTGAAATAAATGATTATTAAAATAATATTATAGAATATATTCATGAATACATTCATGATTACATTTTGTAAGTATTGGCATTTGTATTCAAATACTTTCGTTTATACCTGTATTCCTATTTTTATGCATGAAATTATGGAGTACATATATTCATATTCGCATTCAAATATATTTGCAAAGTATACTATCATGTCTGGTATATATTCAGTTTCAGCAAAACAAAGTTCTTGAGAATCCAGAATTTACAAATTTCACAAATTGATCATAAGTATGATCATAATGATCATAAGTACCTGGTTTTATGGCTTTAATTTATATTTAAACAAGGGACCTATGGGTCACGGCGCTCAGCTGTTATATATGATTAAAAAATATGATTTAGGAATGAGGCATATGCTAGTTTGGTGTGGTAATAAATATAAGCTTTATTATGAGTTGTTGGTGTTTAGCTTATGTATGATTATGATATTATCTTTGGAGACAGGGAAGAGGATTGATTTCATTTATTTTATTAACAAATGGAGTACTATTGTCACACAGATTTTGACTTAGCCATATAACTTATAAGCAGAACATATGATATAAGAGTTTAACTATTTATTAAAAAAAATTACAAATATTGTCCCAAATATAATTTTTATTAAAAATAATAAGAGAATCTTATGATTTTTTAAAATGAAATATAACTGAAATGATTATTAAAATAATATTAAAGAATATATTCATGAATGCATTCATGAATACATTTTGAAAGTTTTTGCACTGGTATTCATATACTTTCATTTTTACCTGAATTCCAATTCTTTATGCAAGACATTTGATAATGGAGTACATATTCATATTCGTATTTAAATACAATTGCAAAGTTTTCCCACCATTACTGGCATTTATTCAGTTTTCACCAAACAATTATGTTGAGAATCCAGAATATACAAAATTCACACATTTAAATTATGATCAAAAGTACCTGGTTTTATGGCTTTTATTTATATTTAAAAAAAAAAATGTAATATATTCATTTTGGACTAATTTCACATCAATGTACACACTAGACACAGTAGGAATCTAGATAATAATATCAACTGCATCTTTGTCCATCATTAATTTCCTTCATATGATCCCTAATGATTAGTAATGAATAATATGATTTACTTTTTTATCATTAAAATTGAACTGAAAAATACCATAGGTGACTGCATGGTGTTATTTGGAGTACGTGACATTCTATCCATCGATACAAGATTCTTTTATCATCAGTAACTGCAAGTTGATTTCCTGTTATTATAAACTAACAAATTCTTTTTTATTTTTCTTTAATTTGTTATTAAAAAACAATAAAAATTTATTAATTTATTGTTTATTGTAATGTTGTTGGTTAAAACTACTAGATGAGTTGGGTTGGACACCTGGATCAACTGTGGCTGGCCATAAGCTGCCTACCTGCAACAGTGTATGGCTCGCCTCAAGCATGCATAATTTGCTGAAAGTTCAACAAGGTCAACATACAGGTGACTCAAGAGGGGCTGGAGAGAGTTAAGGTCTGACATGGTCTCATAAAAACATTAATAAAAGCTACAATTTTTGGCCAATTTCTTTCAGCTTTCTAAACTAAAAAGCTGAAATCCTTGTGTGCATGTGATGGAAATTTTATCAACCGTGCTCACAGGAAACAAATGTGCCATGGTCAAAGTTGGGCAAAATTTAAGGTACTAATTTTATATTTATACTAATAACATATAAAATTTGAAAAATTCAGGACTAATTTGGGGTATTCAATTGAATCTTGATTAAATAATGTTACATCCCTGGCAAAAAAACTCTAGCTTCAGCAATCCCCTTGTTAAGGAAGTAAATATATTTCTTGATTTTTTACATAGTGCATTATGTTTGGGCCCATAACTTAAAACAATTACGCAATACTGACATCATTTCTGGCATATGCATAGAGAATGTATAGAAAAATATGTATATTATATATGATTAAAGTCACATCAGTGGTTTTGATATAAGGCAGTCCTGAAGTGTAACAATGGGTTTTTAATGGAAAAATGAAGTTTTTCATTAATATCTCGAAGGTATTAAGTCCTGGTGACCAAATTCTTGGCATGGTAGGGAATTTTGGAGACATCTAATTGTATGCCAAATTTTAGGAACTGAGAGCTGAAGCTGGGGAGCTGAGCTCTTGCAAACTGCATAACACTAGCTTGATGTAAACAATTTGTTACATGGTGCTTGAAAACTTGAATAAAATCTACAGTTTTTGATCAACTGGTTTCAAATTTTTGGTGTTAACAGACAAAATGCTAACAAAAACATGCTGCGAAAATTAATTCCACAGTACTTACAGGAAAAAAACGTGCCATGGTCAAAGTTGGGCAAAATTTAAGGTACCCATTTTTAATTTTTGTGAATATTTTAAAAAATTTAAAAGATTTTGATCTAATTTTGGGTATAAAATTTAATTTTGATAAATTAAAGTTATATTACTGGAAAAAAGTCCATAGCTTTAACAAGTTTTGTGTTAAGTGATCAAATATCTTTCCTGATTTTTTACAAAATGCATTATGTTTGGGCCAATAATTTTTTTAAATTATATAATACAGACATAATTTCTGGCATGTACATAGGAACTATATAGAAGAATATTTATGGTAAATATGAGGGAAAACAGATGAGTGGTTTTGATATTAGGCAGTCCTGAAGTGTGAAAATAGGTTTTTAATAAAAAATTGAGGTTTTTCCTTAATTTCTCAAAGGAACGAAGTCGCAAAGACCCAGTTTTCGGCTTGGTAGGAGATCTTGGGGACAGCTAACATTATGCTGAATTTTGGATTCCTAGGTCTTACGGTTTCAAAACGTGCCACATCTACGGACGGACGGACGGACGGACGGACGGACGGACGGACGGACAGACGGACGGACGACGGACAATGGACCACGACTATAGCTCAGATGACTTATAGTCAGCTGAGCTAATAAAAACTATTATATTCACTTTGGACTATTTTCACATCAATCTAAGCACTAGACATAGCAAAAGTTTTATGACAATTATCAACATTACAGAAATCATAACGAGAACTTGTCTAAGGTATGATTTTTTATCATATTTAAATATTTTTATTCAAAAAAATGTAAAAAAAATTTAAAAGAAATCTCAGCTATGAAACCATTATAAGAATAAAAAATAACTCAAGCATAAGAACACCCTATAAATTGTACAAGGAGAAAACTAGAAAAGGGCAAGTTTAATTTTATTAACATAAATTGAGGAACCAGCGATACAGATTTTGATTATTTACATAGTCTTGTGACAGCTGATACAGCCACGAGTCTTAATATTATTAGTGAAACAAATTGACATATTTAATCAGTACTCTGAGTAAAATTTTAAAATTTTGACATATTTTACTCTTTTTAAATTTTAAAATAACTATAAATTAACAAGCTGAAACACTTGGATCGCAATATGGGCTGGTCAAGTTTAGGATCGCAATCTTGACTGGACAGATCTTAGATCTGTCCAGTCCAGATTGCGATCCTGAAGCAAGAAAGACAAGATCACAATCTGGGCCGGACTAAACTGCGATCGCAATATAGGCTGGACAGATCTAAGATCTGGCCAGCCTGGATTGCGATCGCAGTTTGGGCCGGCCTGAACTGCGATAGCAATTTGGGCTGGACAGATCTAAGATCCGTCCAGATCGCAATCTGGGCCTTGACATATATATCTAAAAAATACATAAAAAAGTTCTGTACACCTCAAGAATCTCAATTTTTATAGCAGTTCTTATCTTAAAAGGCTGACATCCTACTTATTTTGTTATCAGTATCAGATCCTGTTGTTACCAAAAGGTGCCAACAAAAAAACTGATACCCAATATGTGAGAATGTAACCAATGTTGTATTTTTAAGACTCTCTGCTACCCAACATGTCAGAATGTAACCAATGTTGAATTTTTAAGACTCTCTGATACCCAAAATGTCAGAATGTAACCTATATTGTATTTTTAAGACTCTCTGATACCCAACATGTAAGAAGCTAACCAATGTTGTATTTGTAAGACTCTCTGATACCCAACATGTAAGAATGTAACCTATATTGTATTTTTAAGACTCTCTGATACCCAACATGTAAGAAGCTAACCAATGTTGTATTTGTAAGACTCTCTGATACCCAGCATGTAAGAATGTAACCAATGTTGTATTTTTTAAGACTCTCTGATACCCAACATGTCAGAATGTAACCAATGTTGTATTTTTTAAGACTCTCTGATACCCAACATGTCAGAATGTAACCAATGTTGAATTTTTAAGACTCTATGATACCCAACATGTATGAATGTAACCAATGTTGAATTTTTAAGACTCTATGATACCCAGTATGTAAGGATGTAACCAATAACATTGTATTTTAAAGACTCTCTGACCACCAGCATGTGAGAATGTAAACCAATGTTGTATTTTTAAGACTCTCTGACCACCAGCATGTAAGAATGTAAACCAATGTTGTATTTTTAAGACTCTCTGACCACCAGCATGTAAGAATGTAAACCAATGTTGTATTTTTAAGACTCTCTGACCACCAGCATGTAAGAATGTAAACCAATGTTGTATTTTTATGCTGCGTTTGTTACCGCTTGGAAATATGGTAATTACCAGATGGCAGGTAGTACGTACGACTTGCAAACGTTTGGTACCCAACAAAAGACCAACTGATCAGATGTCTAGGTAACCAGAAAGAACTGATGAATAAAATAAGTTTTATGTCACATTTGTTCAATTTTAGATGTTCTTTTAAACATTTATGTAAACAAGTAAAATATTGGCGTCTTTATTTGCTCCCTGCATCTCGAAAAGCTGTGAATAAAGGTGAAGGTCGCTAAGTGGGACTGATCAACATGCTCCGCAAAATCGCAGTTTCCTAGTGGTACATACTGCTTGGATCACTTTTGAACGGTATTTTCAACTGTGAAACTCATAAATACCATATTTCCGAGTGGTGAAGAGAGCAACATTAAGACTCTCTGCTACCCAACATGTGAAAATGTAACCAATGTTGTGTTTTTAAGACTCTGATACCCAGCATGTATAAAGGTAACCAATGTTTTTTTCAGAATCTTGGGAGTCTCACGTTTTTATAACAAATAAGTATCTAATTTATCCATATATGACACAGAAAACATTTTACAGCAAATGGGTGATATAATCTTATATATTCCACTTTAGAACTGTAACTGTATATGGTACTGCTTTGAAGACTTTTTGAATAATGGGTGCTGCCACTCTGGGGTTTAACTGGAAAAAGTATGAAATCTTGCATGAAAAAAGTATGAATCTGTCTGAAAAAAAGGACAAATCCATGCCAATTAGCACAATTTTCGTTCAATTTTACATCATGCAATATTCCTAAACAAGCTTTAGGTATGAAAGTTTATATTTATATATATATATATATATATATATATATATATATTTCAGTATTCAATAAATCCAGGGATTCTGTAAAACCCTGGCAAAATTGCAGATAAAAACAAGGGACCCATGGGTCACGGCGCTCAGCTATTATATATGATAAAAAATATGATTTGGGAATGAGGCACATGCTGGTTTTGTGTGGTAATAAATATAAGCTTTATTATGAGTTGTTGGTGTTTAGCTTATGTATGATTTTGATAGTATCTTTGGGGACAGGGAAGAGGATTGATTTCATTTATTTTATAAACAAATGGAGTGCTATTGCCACACAGATTTTGACTTAGCCATATAACTTGTAATTTATTAAAATTTAATAACAAATATTGTGCCAATATAATTTTTATTTAAAAAAATAATAAGAAAATCATGATTTTTAAAAATAAAATATAACTGAAATGATTAATAAAAATTATATCATAGAATATATTCATGAATGCATTCATGAATACATTTTGAAAGTATCTGCACTAGTACCGTAAAATCTCCACTTAAAACCGCGGTTTAATCAAGAAATTCAAAATCTTGAAATCAGGTTGATTTCCTGAAAGCACTGTGCGGTTTATACTAGAAGGGTTTCCTGAATATCTTCCTGACAGTTATCGTTTTTGGGCCGGCGCGTGGGCGATAATATTGCAACTTTCGGAGGCTGTTCTTAGCATGCATGGGAGCCGTGTGTAAATGTATTATTTACGATTATTTGTTATTTATAAATTAAATATTGCTGATTAGTTTTCGTGTGATATATAACTTGTTATAAAATCTTGGTAATTGTCACCAAATAATACGTTTAAAACAACCCTGCTGTTACACACAGCGGTCCACTTCGTTGGGCATGGTCAAGCAAAATTGAAATAAAAGCCTACTTTAAACCCATTTGCGGCATTATTTAGCAATGATTATTTGTTTAAAACGTAAAATGAATAAAAAGCTGACATCGTAAAGAGTCACACAATGGCAGACAATCGTTTTAAAATCAAGTTTGAGTACCGCCATGTGCTGAAACTCCCCGATATTCTGCTAAGAATAAATTGAACGGCTGTACGCGGTGGGTGGTAAATAGAACAGCCACCTATTTCGTCCCAGCGTGCCTTGCGCGAACACTGCCTTGACAAAATGGCTCTCCACACGGAAACTTTCTTCAGGAAAAAAACTTGCTAACCCGGACTGGCCACTTTAATTTTACCTTAAAATCACTCGTTTTCAAGCGTCATGTTTCCTATACGTGCGTATCTGGAAAAGGTAACTTCAGTTACTTTGATATTTAGTTAAGTTAACCAGCGATGTTTTCAACGCACCAGCAAATTGTGACATGGAGCGATGTGAACGTACGATGTGACGAAGATAATACCGAAGTAACCGGTATGAAAATGATTTGAATCTTCCGAGTTATTCCAGAAAATGGAATTTTCATCAAAAATTAAGATTTCAAAATATTACTTTTAGAATTAAAATATACAGTGACTTGAAATAGATCAGCAGAATATTTTTTCCAAAATATAATGACAAATCGGTAGCAAACAAGAATACGGCACGGAATATAAAATCTGTATAAACAGGCAGAGGTTCACCGGCCCTTACGTCTTCCCAAACTTCATGCTTGAGTGACCCTGCAAAAATGTGTTATGATGTGTTTAAACAAAATGCCCAAGGAATTTTTAAAGTGGACAGGAATGGCCGAGTCGCAACCTACGCGTGTTCATTTCTAGATGATTGCTCGATTGTGTCTTTTGTCAAATCATTCCGTAGCGAAAGTTGGTGCGGTTTTAAAGGGGGGTTCTTAGTATTTGAGCCCCTCGCGGTGTCTCGCCTGGAATTTCGGCCAAGTCTGGGTGCGGTTTTAATCGGAAGTGCGGTTTTAAGTGGAGATTTTACGGTAGTAGTATTCAAATACTTTCATTTTTACCTGAATTCCCATTCTTATGCAATAAAATTTTTTAATGCAGTATATATTTATATTCTGTTTAAATACATTTGCAAAGCATTCGCACCATGTCTAGTATTTATTCAATTTTAGCCAAACAATGATGTTGAGAATCCAGAATATACAAAATTCACAAATTTAAATAATGATCATAAGTACCTGGTTTTATGGCTTTTATATATATTAAAAACAAGGGACCCATGGGTCACGGCGCTCAGCTGATCGTGATTGGACTATAAATGTTTCTCCACTGTGATACTATATCGAGTCGATAAAGCTTATGAATATTATGTACATGTTGGGCTATTATAAAGGAATGTAATGTAATATGTGAGTAAATGATAAATGAAATTACCTGACTGATGGATTAATAGAGTCAAATAAAGTGGTTTATTTTTTATTTATTTAGGAGGGGTTGAAAATTGTGATATATTTGAGCAAATATGAATGCAATGACAGCAGTAATAAGCAGTAGTAGATGATAAGGCTATTTGTTGAAGGATCTAAAGTGTATGGTAGTCTGCAAGCGTTCAATTTGACAGATATGATGTTATGATTAACTATGCTGATGAAGTGATTTATGAATATGTGACTGTATGACACAATATCTCTTTAGTCTTGACAAGGTACATTATTGTGATGCCCACTATGTCTACATATTACACAATATTGACATAATTTCTGGCATTTACATAGGTACCTATGGACGAATAGTTATACAAAATATTAAAGTATGAATATATCTGATTCATCTTGTTCTTGCTTACTGAGGCTGACTTTGGGATGGGGTTCGGAGAAGGGAAAAGTGAGGGCAGCACGAAGGTGGATGTAGAAATATTCTATTGTAATGTTTTTCATTTATATAAGAATATGAAAAGCTAAGAGGAAAGGGGCCCTCCTACTTGGTTATAGTAAAGTTCTAAATATATGATTGCAAACTAATACTCTGACAAGACTGTCATGAAGAAAAACAGTAAAAGTTTTGAGATACTGTGTTGCATACGAAAATTTACAGATGGACAGGCAAGTGGACAGAATGGACTAATACCTTTATTTCCCTTTCAAGAGAATAATGCATTTAAGTTTATATATAATCCTATTTTTTTAAGCAGATCCACTTTTTCCATTAAGAAGTTTTTATCTGTATCATTTTTTTATTTACAGGTTTATAAATTTTTAATTAAAAAACCTGAAAATATAAGTTAAAATATTATAATTGTTGCAAAAGTTGCAATCATTATATATATAGAGTAAAAAACATTGGGTCATATTATGCATACACATATATTTTATTATATTTAAATCATAAATGTTTTAACTGATTTTAAAAGAAAATAATGCCACAACATGGCATCTACAAGAATATTCCTTGAATCACTATTAAAAAGTTTTGCATATTGGAGTTTTCAGGACATGCTTAACTTTATTCACCAAAATAAAATAAAAGTAAATTTGACAAAATAAAACATCTTTTCAAATAAAGTATACACACTGTTGGTTGAATGAGGGACAAACAATATCATTGTGCTAATTACTATCCCAGTTTTAATTAATTACTGGAATTAATAGTCAATTTCACACCTGGTGAAGTTTTTACTCTTCTGAAGTAAGGAATTACTTATCTCATGAACATCCAGACTTTCACAGCAATACACCACTTTGTGGACACAATTAAATGTACACTTTAATCATTGTAACCCTGGTGGTTCAATACAAAATCTAAAATGTAGCATGTCCAAGAATAAAATAAAATACAGAAAAATTATAACATTCATCTAGTTTATGCACCAGGGGGGGGGGGGGGATGAGTGCAGGGCGAGGGGAAGCCTGCTAGTAGTGGCCAAGCTGGGCCAAGGTAAGCTGCCTGGGGTGGGTTACATAATGCAAGTGAAGGCTGTACTACTAGGTGGGCTAGATGTAAACAACACTTGACATGGTGTGTGAAAACATGAATAAAAGCTATTCATTCCAATCAATTTCTTTTGAACGTTCAGATTTTAAAAGATTAAATCCTTATGCATATATGCTGGGAAAATTAAATCAACAGTGCTATAGTTGGACAAAATTTAAGGTATTGTTTTTTATTTATGCTAATAACTTGAAAAATTTGCAAAATTCAGATCTAATTTTGGGTAAACAATTGAATTTTGATTAAATAAAGTTATATTCCTGAAAAAAGGTCTCTAGGTTCAGCAATTCTCATGTGAGTAAATATATTTCCTGATTTTTTAAAAAATTGCATTATGTTTTGGCCCATAACTTCAAAATAATACTCAATACTGACCTAATTTTTGGTATGTTCATAGAAAATGTATAAAAGAATGTGAATACTAAATACGATCATAAACAGATCAGTGGTTTTGATATTAGGCAGCCTTGAAGTGTAACAATGGCTTTTTTTTATGGAAAACAGAGTTTTTTTTCTTAATATCTCGAAGGAACAAAGTCCTAATGACCCAATTTTCGGTATGGTAGGAGATTTTGGGGACATCTAAAATTATGTCAACAGCCTTGGGAGCATAGAGATGTGCACTGAATGACCTACAGTCATCAAAGTGGACTGCTTGACAATGTAAGGGAATACAACAAGAGCCTCCAAAAAAATTCAATAACTAGCCTAATTTTGCAGCTTTTATTTTCAAATTTCAGATTTTAACAGATTAAATTCTTATGTATACATGATATGAAAATTAAATCCACAGTACTTACAGGAAAAAAACGTGCCATGGCCAAAGTTGGCAAAATTTAAGGTACCAATTTTATATTTTTGCCAATATTTAAAAAAATTTAACAGATTTTGATCTAATTTTTGGTATACAATTAAATTTTGATTAATTAAAGTTGTATTACTGGAAAAAAGTCCCTACCTTTAACACTTTAGGTCTTAAGTGACAAAATATCTTCCTGATTTTTTTACAAAGTGCATTATGTTTGGGCCAATAACTTTTTTAAATTATATAATACTGACTTAATATCTGGCATGTACATAGAAACTATATAGAGGAATATTTATGGTAAATATGAAGAAAACCAGATGAGTGGTTTTGATATTAGGCAGTCCTGAAGTGTGAAAATAGATTTCTAATAAAAAATTGAGGTTTTTCCTTAATATCTCAAAGGAACGAAGTCCTATTGACCCAATTTTTGGCATGGTAGGAGATTATGGGGACATCTAACTTTATGCCGAAATTCAGATTCGTAGGTCCAACGGTGTCGAAACGTGCCAGTCTTACGGACGGACATCCAGACGGACAGATGGACGGACAGACGGACGGACGACGGACAATGGACCATGACTATAGCTCAGATGACTTATAGTCAGCTGAGCTAAAAATGAATGTAATATATTCACTTTGGACTACTTTCACATCAATCTACACACTAGACACAGTAGGAATCTAGATTAATATTATCAACTGCATCTTTGTCTATCATTAATTTCCTTCATATGATCCCTAATGATTAGTAATGAATAATAAGATTTATTTTTTTATCATTAAAATTTAACTGAAAAATACCATAGGTGACTGCATGGTGTTATTTGGAATAACATTGACATCGACATTCTATCCATCCATACAAGATTCTTACATCATCAGTAACTGCAAGTTAATTTTCTGTTACTCATCAACGAACAAATTCCTTTTCTATTAATATTTCTTTAATTTGTTATTAAAAACAAATAAAAAATTATTTATTTATTGTTTACTGTTATGTTGTTTTTCAAAACAACTACTAGATGAGTTGGGTTGGACACCTGGATCAACTGTGGCTGGGTATTAGCTGCCTGGCTGCCCCAGTGTATGGCTCGCCTCAAGCGTGCATAATCTGATGAAAGGTCAACAAGGTCAACATACAGGTGACTGAAGAGGGGCTGGATTGAACCTGGGTCTGACATGGTCTCATAAAACATTAATAAAAACTACAATATTTGGCCAATTTCTTTCAGCTTTCTAAACTACAAAGATGAAATCCTTATGTGTGCATGATATGAAAATTATATCAACAGTGCTCTCAGGAAAAAGAAGTGCCATGGTAAAAGTTGGGCAAAATTTAAGGTACTAATTTTATATTTATACTAATAACTTATAAAATTTGAAAAATTCAGAACTAATTTTTGGTATTCATTGAATCTTGATTAAATAATGTTACATCCCTGACAAAAAAATCTCTAGCTTCAGCAATCCTCTTGTTAAGGGAGTAAATATATTTCCTGATTTTTTAAAAAATTGCATTATGTTTGGGCCCATAACTTAAAACTATTAGACAATACTGACATCATTTCTGGCATGTGCATAGCAAATGTATAGAAAAATATGTATATTATATATGATCAAAGTCAGATCAGTGGTTTTGATATTAGGCAGCCTTGAAGTGTAACAATGGCTTTTTTTTTATGGAAAACAGAGTTTTTTTTCTTAATATCTCGAAGGAACAAAGTCCTAATGACCCAATTTTCGGTATGGTAGGAGATTTTGGGGACATCTAAAATTATGTCAACAGCCTTGGGAGCATAGAGATGTGCACTGAATGACCTACAGTCATCAAAGTGGACTGCTTGACAATGTAAGGGAATACAACAAGAGCCTCCAAAAAAATTCAATAACTAGCCTAATTTTGCAGCTTTTATTTTCAAATTTCAGATTTTAACAGATTAAATTCTTATGTATACATGATATGAAAATTAAATCCACAGTACTTACAGGAAAAAAACGTGCCATGGCCAAAGTTGGCAAAATTTAAGGTACCAATTTTATATTTTTGCCAATATTTAAAAAAATTTAACAGATTTTGATCTAATTTTTGGTATACAATTAAATTTTGATTAATTAAAGTTGTATTACTGGAAAAAAGTCCCTACCTTTAACACTTTAGGTCTTAAGTGACAAAATATCTTCCTGATTTTTTTACAAAGTGCATTATGTTTGGGCCAATAACTTTTTTAAATTATATAATACTGACTTAATATCTGGCATGTACATAGAAACTATATAGAGGAATATTTATGGTAAATATGAAGAAAACCAGATGAGTGGTTTTGATATTAGGCAGTCCTGAAGTGTGAAAATAGATTTCAAATAAAAAATTGAGGTTTTTCCTTAATATCTCAAAGGAACGAAGTCCTATTGACCCAATTTTCGGCATGGTAGGAGATTTGGGGGACATCTAACTGTATGCCGAATTTCAGATTTGTAGGTCCAATGGTGTCGAAACGTGCCAGTCTTACGGACGGACATCCAGACGGACAGACAGATGGACGACAGACAATGGACCACGACTATAGCTCAGATGACTTATAGTAAGCTGAGCTAATGATCCCTAATAAAAAGGACAATATGATGAAATATTGTCAGAGCATGTCTATTATACTCAATTGGTTCAGGTAAACTGCCTATAATCACCACCTGAAGATGAAAATTTTAGAGAAAATGTAAACAAAAAGTATAAACCAATGAAAAAGTATGAAAAAAGTATAAAAAAAAAGTCTTGCCTGAAAAAAATATGATACTTTTAAAAGAAGGAAAGCAGGGCAGCACTGGAATATCCCAGTGGCGTGTTGATGATTAACTTCAGACAGTCGGTGCCAATATTCTGCAAACATCTGTAAGGAAGACCGATGGAACAGAACTGACCTTGATACTGGAGCTGAGCAAAAGCTTACTGATGTCTGCACATCTCTGGGGAATGGGCTTGCTCAGTGCTGTGTGGAGCTGTACCTGGACATAAAAAGAAAAGTAAAAATGCAGTACAGACCTAGAGATATCAGAGGGCAAGTGAGGCCCATTCTAGATATGAACCAAGAACTTTCAGTTGGATAGATTCTCTGGGGTCATACATTCTGTATCTTTATTTTCAGTTCTTAATATTTCCTTTAACCTAAAGCAAATTCCCTGTTGTAGCTGCTCACAATTTGCAGAAGAAAATGAAAACCGAGTGAAATATATTGAGTGAGAAATTATGGAGTGTCTGAAATCCAAAACAAATTTAGAATCCTAGGGTTTACACCGTCTGTGCTGCTTCTATACCATAAAGTTGAATTTGTGAAACTATCATACTATTCAGTAGTAAGGGAGCGATTCTTTTCCTTATTTAATGAATATATATATATAAATAGTTTTTTATCAGGTCTCCAGCCTGAGTCACAGCAATATGCCATGTTTCAGGTTCTGAAAAAATTAGGAACTGCGCAAACCTAGGTAACATGTATGACTGAAATATACATATGAGTTGGCCTGCTACAGTGACACTTTTGAACATATAAGTTTTTATAATTTAATAAATTATATAACAACAGACCATTTGTTACTCAAAATTCAATGCTACACCTTCAGTTTGCTTTACAACGTCGAAAAATCTGTAATTCTGATATATCAGAAAACTATTTGAAAACCCGGAAAACAATCACAATAAGCACTCTATTATATAAATGGCCAGAGGTAGCGAACGCATAGCCATTACTAGATTATAGTCTATTTCACCACCTGCTGTCTACCTGTTTTCTGTAGATGATATACTTAAAAGTTTATATTTTTCAATATTTTCCAAGAAAACAACATATGGAAGTGACAACCTATTACAGCAGTCAAGAATTTTACAATAAATCCCCTGTTTATGTTTCACAACATTTTAGTCTCTTTATCATGATCTGGCTTCTCATATTTTCAGAAAATTCTGTTTCTCAAATAAGGCATAAGGTAGGAATTTAGTTACCTTGTTGAAATTATGTTCTTTAATCCTCTGCTCTACACTATAATTGTTTCCCTTGAAATGTAACTGATAAAAATTTTCATAGCAAAAAACAGTTGGACATGAGGGGATGTAAAAGGACTATAGTTCTACTTTACTCTATAGTCTCTAGACATTTACCTCAGTCTCAGACCTCAGTTTCTGATCATTTTTGATCCAAGTACTTAAAGTTTTGACCGTCACTAAAGCTATAAAAATTCGTAGGCAGAACTATAGAAACCGGGCTTCAGCCTACCACCGGTACCATATACACAACGGGTGTCGCATAATAAATTGTTTCCTGAAAAAGGCTGATACATATTATTTTCCTGAGAATTCCCATATTATTTTGCTCACAACTGGAGTTTATTAAATTAGAGGAGGACAGGTCTGGGAACCTGGGTTCCCCGTCTGAACTGGGGTATGGGGGCAGAGCCCCCACCTAAAGCTTAATTTTCCTGTTAAAAAAGTAAATGGTTTCCCATTTTTGCGATAGATGGCGCTTCAATCGCAGATATAAATGTACAAAACTTGCTCCTGCTGGTATCTCGTCTTCACGGCTCACTTAGTAGAGTGTAGGGCTTCTATTCCAGAGATCGTAGGTTCAATTCCCGATTCAGGCGACTTCTGATGCTTAGTAGTTGTTTATGTTAGAAGAGTAAAGTGTAGGGACATCTACAGGGAAAAGTAGGACTAGGAGTTAAAATAGGGAATGAGAGGAGACAGTTTTATAAATATTTTCCTCAATAGAAGCGAAGCCCGCGTTCTAGTGGCTCCAATTCGTATCTGTACCTTTGTAAACACAAGCCACTGTTAAAAAGCACACAGAGCCCAAGCTGTGCCCACTCCACTTTTCTGTGTCAGAAATCCAAGAAAAAAGTTTGTGATATGATACTACGCGGGTGTATTATTGTTATGGATTCAAAAAATCAAAGGAAATATTCTTTATAAAGCAAAAGAACATCACAGTTAATGAACTGTTACACTTATAATTTTTCAGTAAAACCAATCTAACCAGGCCGTGGGACCATATTTACCGTGCCAGAAACGGCGGGATTCCTTTGACCGGGCGCCGCCATCGTGCTTGTCATCGCTCAGTGACTTGAAAACGTAGGCGTGCACGCAGGCGTGCATGCGTTTTAGGCAGTCCCCAAAATATAGGAATCTCCCTAAACGCGGATCCGCAGCTTTCCTCAAGTTACCAATCTCCCTAAACGCGGACCAGCGCGGACCCCTAATTAATGTTTTTCCAAGTTCAGTATTATTTATTTTGGCCCAAATCGTTTTGTTATGTTGTTATAATATTGTGCAATTAATTTTGGAAATAAAGAAGGATATCAATAAGTTAGCGTTATTGGTACATAGGTCCGCGTTTTTCCACCGAGAGCTGTGCTGGTGATTTGTATTATCTCACTGTGAATGAACATATGACTGCATATAATAGATTCTCTCAGTATAGCTATTTACCGAATTTACAAATACCTCTTTCACTTGCCAAGGGCGTTAACTAGGGACTTTATTTTTCCAGGCAAAACATAAATATATTTAAACTGTATCTCAGAGAGAACTAGTTCCGTTAATATAATATATATATTATTTAGAGTGGAATGCCTATGTCTGGTTTGTCACGGTTATTAACCACTTCAGAGTTTACATTCAAAGTTCAAATAATTTATTTTAACTACACAAAAATACTCATCACGACTGAAATCTAAAGAGCACAGACCATGGTCCTAAAAAATTTTTTAAAAAATTCTACACCTACACTATCAAATTATAGGTTATCCATTTGAGCCTTAGAGTTATATACATTTTTTTATATTTGTATTTTTTTTTAATTTATTTATTTTAATTTCATAAACCAGTACTACAAGTTTGTGTACCTCTCCTTTTTTTCACTGGTGCATTGGATGTTGGCATTGCTTTTAATCTGTAGATTAAAATTAATTTTAAAATGAGAAATTACTGGTTTTATTTGTTTGAACATCGAATGCTATGTTTACTTACAAATTATGACCTTGAGCATTTAAATAACTTTGAAATGTATCATTTCAGATTTTTATTTTATAGTGTACTCTTTACTATGCCTTTCACCTATGAGTTAGCCTAAGTGAACGAAATTCTTGTCCACTTGGCCCCGTAACATGTAAGCAAACTGAATATCAGATAAAACCTTTCATTAATTGCTGCCCCGACCAGCGAATGACAGAAAAATATACAGACGTTCACATTCACGAATATTTTCAGCATAGTTATTAAGATTTGAGTGCACATGCACATATTTTAAGTGGTTCCCTTAAATGTTTATTAAAAAAACTTTTATTTATCATTCTGAGGCTTATGTGCTTACATCTTTAAAAAATTATAAATTGCAAGATCTTGTGCAGACACCATAATATATCTAACATAAAATCATAAGAAATAAAGAATAATTTTATTATTTGTTGACTGTATTTGATGCTTACTTTAACATTTATTTATTTTTATGATTTTTATATGGATTAATAATTAAACATGTTTGTATAACAAGATTTGGCTCAGTTGTTTTGAGTAGATACACTCAAAGTAACATTTTCTACAGTTTCTACATTTTATGTACATCAAAATGTAGTAGTAAAATACATTTAAAACGTTTTTTATTTCACAATATAGGCCTGCCCCCAGGCTAATCATTTAACACAACACTTTCGTCATTATGTCTCACAAGCACTAGCACATTATTTGCACCATGGCACAGTTCACCATAATTTATATATTTATACAACAGGTCCTCATTTGAGCGCCATAGGAAGGTTTCAAGGCGTCGCGGCAGGCTACTGCAGGTTTCGCCTTGTGTTGACATTCGTTTGAACCCTTCGAGACTGAGGTCAAAGTAGTTATCTTTAGCCTCGATTTGGGTCATTTCTCATTCCATTTATCTACAGCAGTACCATATTTCTGCCTCTCATACAGGGCCATTTCTCATACCATTTACAGCAATTCTACATTTCAAGCCGCTCAGGGCCATTTTCATGCCACCTAGGGGAGATTAAGTATTTGCAGCCTCTCAGGACCCTTTCTGATTTGTATTATAGTATATATTGTACTCCATGACACTTAACGCAAACACAAATTCACATACCTTAGTATTCCGAGGAATCTGTCACGTAACAGATGGATTGGCAGGTCTTCTATATCTTCGCTCTTCTCCTCTACCTATCTATTTGTTAATAAGTGGCAGTTAATTTACTTTTTTAAAGAATATATATTGCAAAAAATACAGGTTCGAATCACTACCTGCAAGTAAGTAGATTTGGAGGCAGGCAAAGCTCGCCAATGTAGAATTTTTCCCACAAATAATAGAAAACAACATTGGAATTTAAGTTTAAAATCACTAAATGGTTGAAAAGTCTGTCCAAAACATATACTGCCAGTCAAATAGTTAAACTTGATAAACAGGGCGCTAGGACGGTCGCGACAGGCTACTGAACTTTGCTTTATGTCGAATAGCGTTTAGCCCCTTAACACGTTAAAATGACTTGACAAAGTGCCGACCAGACGTGGATAACTAGGCCCATTTCTGGATCATTCAAGCACCAGCGGAAGAGTGGGGTGGCTTGTAGATCCCGGCTGTAAGCCAGCCTACGTTACAATAGGGGTGGCCTATTAATGGGTCAGTCCAAATATACTAGTAGATGAGTGGTAGAAGGTCTGATGTCTTACAGTGGTCCGCGTTACTGGCCCACAGGCGCGTGTATATGCCAGGGGCGCCGGGGTCCAGCTAGAAATTTAATGGAATGGTCCAACCAAGGATGACTTATTAGAAAACCTGAATATGGTTCCAGACCTTAATAGACCCTTTTTAAAAAAGGGAGCCAAATTAAAACACCTTCATAGGACTGAAACTCTAAAACAGGATGCAGCTGTTGAAACAGGTGAATCCAGACCCCCTGATCCGCATAAAGCCCCCCTCCCGGATTCCTTACTGTGTGCGGACCAGCGCCTTCTACTATAATTAAAACAAAGACAACAGCATGTAACATTATTTTATTTTTCCAAATTTTTCTGTATGTCAGAAATCAAAGTGGGAATAATAACTGCATTGATCATATAACGGACGCGTCCGTCAATTGCTCCGACCCATAGCTGAATTTAATATAACAATTTCATAATATTAGAACTCGCTCTTAAATCCTAAATGATTGAAATAATTATAAATATATAACATTTTATTAATGTTAAAAATTGATTGAAAAAAATGGCAGTTTACAAACTTTAAGATTACACATAAAATTTGTCTGTAGAACAAGGGATCAGTACAATGTAAATTAAAATGAGAATCAAATATATATATATATATATATATATATATATATATATATATATATATATATATATATATATATATATATATATGCGAGAGAGAGCGTAAATTTAATATTAGACATTAATGACATAAAGATCTGACATTAAGAAAGTTAGAAATAAGACCAACTCTAGTTTGACTTGTGTAATATCTTTTCCTTGTCAACGCAAGCGACCACGGACTCATTCTCGAAGATCCTATAGCAAAGTTCGCTAAGCAAGCCATACATGTCGCTCTTTTTTTTCTTTTATGAGTAATAAAATTATAAAAAAAATAAATAAAAATAAATGGGTCTTATCATTGGGAAGAAAAAATAGTAGAAAGTTGTTAATAGTAGTAATTAGCGATTACCGGATGAGCATTCATAATCATTTCTATAAAATTATTCGAAACACGTAACTATTATTTATTTTCATGTTTTGAAAGGTACGCTGTAATGTAAGCTATACATATATCCTCTTCAGGGATCGTAATATTTTCAAAATTTCACTGTTCCAACGGAAAGGCATTAATCCTGTTTGCTTTTCCGCAGAAAAGATTGTCTTTCTGCTAAAGATGCATCCTACCATCATATCAGACTCTCAGTCACACTTGCATGCAAAAATAACTGCATGAATGTTTTCAAAAGTAACATTGTTATAACAGAAACAGGATTGTACAGTTCAAAAACGGGAAAATATTGGAGATGAGGGCCTTAACGTATAGGAAATTATAGACCATTTACAAGGAAAATATAGGAAATATATGGAATCGGGGGAAGACTAACTGTAACATGTTTCGTTTTAGTGTCATATTTGTTAATTGCTACTATACCTATCAGCTACTAATCTGGAAAATATCCAGGCGTTCACCTTTCCAACGGATTGCTACAAAATGAAAAATGCCTTTCCGTGCACGTGTTTGCCTGTCTAAGTCAAGCGGAAAGGCGTTATTTCGACCACTGCTCTTTCATTTCAGATTTTTATTTTATATTTTACTCTTTACTATGCCTTTCCCCTATGGGTTAGCCTAAGTGAACGAAATTCTTGTCCACTTGGCCCCGTAACATGTAAGCAAACTGTATATCAGATGAAACCTTTCATTAATTGCTGCCCCGACCAGCGAATGAAAGAAAAGTATACAGACGTTCACATTGACGAATATTGTCAGCATAGTTATTAAGATTTGAGTGCACATGCACACATTTTAAGTGGTTCCCTTAAATGTTTATTAAAAAATCTTTTATTTATTATTCTGAGGCTTATGTGCTTACATCTTTAAAAAGATATAAATTGCAAGATCTTGTGCAGACACCATGATATATCTAACTAAAAATCATAAGAAATGAAGAATAATATTATTATTTGTAGACTGTATTTGATGCTTACTTTAACATTTATTTTTTTATGATTAACCTTTCTGGTTAATTGCTATAAACCAATTGGAGAATGATTTTTAGCTCAGCTGACCATAAGGGTGCCTTTCCATACATGCGGGTCCCACACAGCTGAAATCTAACAAGTGTGTTATTATTGTCCCCTTTCAATATGCGCGGGCAATATGCATGCGGATCCAGCAGTGTTGGATTTCTTCGGGGCCCTGCATGTGGATGCTACATTAATATATCAGTAGCTGACATGTGTCCTTGTTTTTGAAAAGAAAAAGCAACTGATAGAGCTTATTAGAAGGCATAAAAATATAGGACCAGTCTTCATTGAGATACGGTCCGGGGGCAGCGCTAGTTGGGAGTGTGAAAGGAAATAACCACCATTAAAGCCTGGTTGGTGAGATACGATATTAATCCGCTTCAATCTGCCTCATCAGTTAGTCTGTGTGTTTACACTGAATATTTTTTTATACGTTACACTAAAATTTGAGAAATTATGTTTATTAGTACATGCGTTTATCCAAACTAATGAGTCACCTGCATACGGGAACCCGCACATATGCAAAGGGACTCTCCGCATGCGGGGACCCGCGCGGGTGAGAATCCATATGTATGGAAAGGCACCCTAAGTCATTTGAGCTATAGTCGTCCGTCCGTCTGTCCATCCTTCCGTCAGACTGGCACGTTTTGAAACCGTTAATACTTCTGTGTGCATAAAGTGATGTCACCTGACCAAAATAGCTATACATTCTGATGCAATGTAAAATTGTGAATCAATTTAAATATTCAGATATATGTTATACTGTAAATGTATATTAAAATTTATAAACTTGTAAAAGAAACATTTTGATTTAATAAAAATGAGATGAGGATCTTATGCAAACATTTGTTCATTATTTATCCCCTGCTTCAGTGGAATTGAAATTAAAGTGATTTGCTTTGTTTTTCATGTATCTGCCTGTTATAAAAGAGTAAATAATTATGGATAAACTTTTTTCCTGTGAGTACAGTTGAATTAAATTTTATATCCTGTATGTGTTTGCAAAGGAGTTGTAACTACCACCATCATCCCCCCCCCCCCCCCCCATTTGTTGCCACGAGTAATGATAAATAGGTAAATGATACCGAATTACAGTTGTCACAAGGTTAAAATGTCCATAGGAATGACAAGACAAGGAAATAACAAAGAGAACTTGGAAGGAAATTTTATTGGTAGTCTGCGCAGGTCCGCATTTAAGGAGACTGATAACTTGAAGAAAGCTGCAGATCCGTTACTTGGATGGGATCCGTGTTTAGGGAGATTCCCAAAATGTACTGGTGTACACCAGTCTACAGCAAACCTTCTGTCACTGTCCTGTTATTTCCCTGTGGCAGGGCTGGAGTTAGTTTACAAAAACCTCGTCATCATATCGTAGTGTTTAATGAATAGAAATCACCTTCCCACAAAATGCAACAGGCGACCCAAAATTGGCTCAAGTGCATTAGATCTGCCCAACATTCAATATTAAGTGTACGTTTCATTGCAAAAACATCAATTTTAGGAATTTTACCAGTTCTGCTACCTTAAAATTATTAATTTAATTTTATAATTGACTGAATGAAAATGCATTTTTAAAAATTAAATTTGTAATAAAAGAGTAATACTGTCAACTGACCATTCATGTTTTGAATAAGAGAACATGTGCCATATGTAAATTGAATTGTCACAACATTTCCATCTCATAACCCCATAATATATTATCATTAAGTGACTTAATAGAGATATAATTAAACGGAGCATTCTTACAAGGCTTGCTTAATTCACCGAGTTCATTGCTTGATGTATATCATATCACATTTTTAACAGACACATCAAATGTGTGGGCCTAATATGATTAGGATACTACAAATAAAGGAGAGCAAGGCTGTATCTTTGCAAAAATGTATATTGATATTACCGCATTGGACGTAATAAGCGCCCCTTGCGTAGCACACTGGCTTGCACACTGACATACACGGAGACTCGCACATGGCCTTTCGATTACAAGACAACCAGTAGCACTTTATAATTATAAATATGAAGCGGCCTTCACTTTTACTTAATTAAAGTCATGAGGAATGTAGATAAATGAAAAATTAACAAGCTTAAATATATATATATATATATATATATATATATATATATATATATATGTGTGTGTGTAAATACATTAAGAGAGTCTATTTTGATAATTATAGAATGTTTTAAACGATTTTGAATATTATTACAATTGAGAGATATTTATTCAAAATCGGAGTGGTTGTAAAAAAACAATCTTTCCTGTTGTAATCAAGCTGTAATACATTGGTCAGACAAGACTGAGTTCATTAACATTACATTATAATTGGATACAATTCTCCAGAATTCAGCATCACACTTACACATCTGTTTACAGGTTTATGTATGCTGTGTAATCAAAGATGAATATTTTTTTTCTTCTATTTATTTAATTCCTTGCCTTACATTCTCTGGTATTGCTTGACCATGATATATAAAACTGGACTTTGAAGGGCATCCCTGGTCACCAGGCACCCTGGAGAACCAAGTATAACTGCTTGGGGTCATATTATCATGTCCATACATTTATTATATTATTGCTCACACTGTTCAGAGTGTAAGTCTTGGATGAAATAACACACACTGGCCATTTGATGGAGATCTCTTAATTATTGATTAAAGAGCTGGAGATATTGTTGCTCATAATGAGTAAGTTATCAGTTCTGTTCATTAGGTAAAGCCATCTCCCACAGTTCCTACAGCTATGGTGATCATTAGGGTTCAGGTTCAGGGCTGTCCTTGTGAGAATTGATTACAAGTATTCATCATTTACACTTCCACAGGCCTCACACTGACAGATGTGCACAAACCAGCATTCAACCAAAACAACCTTTCAACCATGACTGGGCAGAACGATAGTAGATATATAACCACTTAAAATTTCCTTTAAATAATTACTGTAGGGTTATGAGAAACAGTTTGAGTTTTTTTTTTACATCAGTGTAAATGTTTACTGAAACTCATTGACAAGTCTATCTTTCACATGCACCCACACAAGATAAACACACATGCAACCACACATGCTAAACCTCTATCAAACTCAAACCCAAAACATATTTAGTTGGCCAACTTTATGAACAGATGCATTACAATGACCTGAGGACCCATGGGTCTTGATGCTCAGCTGAATTTGTCTATAATGATATGTATAGGAGCTTTTAAAAATATGGGTCCTGTCATCAATTTGAAGCCAACCTGTCTACCCAAACTGGAGTTATCATCCATAAACTAATTTGTGAATGTATGGCCCCTGTGACCTTGGACTGGTATGACCCCAAAGGAAACTTCCCCTATTGGCAGGTGCACCATATGTGGAAGATTGAAGGTTTGTGGTGAAAAATTTGGCTTAAAATGCATCCAGTCTTTTAAAAAAAGTGGACCCTGTTACCTTGACCTTTGACCTCATGACCCCAAAATCTAAAGAGTTTTTATACCATTGGTGGGTCATATAGGTGGGTCAAGTTTGAAACCAATATATCAATTAACACTTGAGTTATCATCTGGAAACAAATACATCGACAGATGGCCCCTGTGACCTTGATCTTTGGACTACAAAATTAATCAGATTCTTCTCCTATATGTGCAAGATGGAAGGTTGGGATGAAAGTTTCCCTTAAAGTGCATCCACAATCTCTCAAAGGGCCCACTGGAAAATTCAAAACGGTTTCCGTTTCATCTGGGAAACCATTCACTTAATAATACTAAAACTGGTTTTGGTGAATGGGAAACCATATCCGGAGCTAATTATACTGGCATCATGGCAGCGGTGGGCCAAAGTAGTGCAACTTTGTTAATTATTTTATAAATTGATACTGTTGATGCCTGTTCGAGTTAATAAGTATTGATGGAGGTATAAACATTCTTTCTGATGTGTTTTAAGTTCAATATTACCTACCGTTACTTCACCCTTGTTTGGCTAAAGTTAAGATGCACGTATCCTGTATGTCCATATCATTTGACACGTGGACAAGTTATACTAATAGGACACAGAGAAACAGTCTATTTTCATCATAATTGGAAATATAAATTTGTCAGTCACAATTAATAATGCTCTCACCTGGTCCCAAAGTGTCAAGGCATGGATCTCTTACTTTTGATAATATTTTAATAATTAAATGATTTAATTATATTAAATATTTAAGATGTTAACACAATTTGTCTAAAGAAACCGAAACCATCCACTAATAAATACAAGGTGAAACCATACAGAACTGGTTTTCCTGGAACCAAAACCACAGAGTTTAGAGTGGTCCAAATATGTGGGTCCTGTGACCTTGAACTCTGACCTCATGACCCCATAATCAATAGAATACTTGCATTAGAGGTGGGCCACATATGTCAATCCAAACTGGAGTTATCACCAGGAAACAAATTTGACAGACATACAGAAAGACGAACAGATAGATGGACATGGTGATTAATATGGGGCATCTGCTTATTCAAGCAGGGCCCTAATAAACAACACAAGATTTCAGGACACTGATAAAACCACAGCTGCATATCTGATGGTATCAATATCATTTGGCAGCCTCAAAATAAAGGAAAAAATGCATAAAAATAATAAAAATACAGGTGGAGCCACCAGTCTTTGGGAACTGAAGAAACCAATCATAATCAATAAACACACTGGGGGTCAGCACACTAAATGAAACCACATCTGAGAAACTGTCATAATTGCTGTCATTTGACAGTCTCAACAACAAAAACAAAATTGTGAACATTTGAAAAAATACAGTTGGCATCACCAGTTTTCAGGAACTGACATAACTAGTCATGGTCAATATACAAGGCAAGATTCATGGCAATCATGCATTAATTATCAAGGTACTGGAGGTTTTGTATCAAATTTTTAATTATTCTAGCGGGTACTTATGAGCCCTACAGCTCAGAAGATATAGGTTGCACTGACCTAATTTCAGGTGTCCAAGGAGATTTTTATTGACCTCCCTTAGATTTGTGCCCTGCTGATGGACAGACTTTTAGTAAGCTGAGCTAAAAAGCAGAAGGCATTTAATGATTCTTTTATTTATTACAAAAGAATGATCCAAAATATGATAACAGTTTCTTTCAAAGTCTGGCATACTAAGAAAGATTTGCGTGTAGAATTCTGAGGTGCCTAAACTGATATTGTTATATAAACATCTCAGTCAGTCCCCATATCCACTAACACAACAATTATAACCATAACCGTAGTTTTCTCTTATTGTTAAGGTAATACACTAACACAAAAGTTCTGTCACCTGCAGAACACATTAAAATAAGATAGACAGCATTTCAAGACTGTTCCTTGTCAAGGTAGAGATTGATATAAGCATTGTCCAAGTTAGGGTTATTTTTTTAATAACATCGCCCTAAAGTCTTGATTGGACATCTTCTTTGAGTCTTCTTGCTGGGGCTCGGCTGGAGTGGACTTTGTGGCAGACTTCACCAAGGATCTTGGCTCGGGTTGCTTTGTGGCAGGTTTTGTGAGGGATCTTGGCATCATCGAAAGCTGTGTCCTGGCTTTACCTCTTCTGCAAAAAATAATGAAAATACATATACCTATTTTATTATTATCTGATCTACTGTAATATATTTTACATTATCAATTTTGTTTTCAGCTATTTTTTGTTAGAATGACAACAATTATCTAAATTTATCTCACTTAACAGAATTCCTCTGAACCAGTGTTCCTACACTCCAAGAAGATCAGATTTTCATGATATTTTAATAACCTTAAAAAAATAAAAGACCCCCCCCCCCAAAGTTTTAAATCTGCAGCACCCCACTCTCATTGATCTGATTCTTTGCCCTGTGCCAACCCTAGTGTTAAGACCCCATAAAACATGTTGACATGATTTAGATCTGGAACGACACCAGTGTATAACTGTTGTTTTAGAAGTGTATGGTTTATGCTGTCTGCCTTCTCCAAACTAAAAGCTGCCCATTCACCTGACTTTTATAAAGAATTTATGTGATACTTTGCTTCCTCTGTGTATATATGAATGATCTAAGGGTAATTCTGGTTATGAAAAGTTCTTTTAATGCCCCATAAAGATTATGAACTTGTTTATCAACAACGTGTTTGTAAACACAGCAATGCTGACATAAGGGAAAAACATGTAAACTAAGGACTTAGGTTGCAAATATGTGGAGGTAGAAAGGTGACTTGTTGCAAAACTCCACTTGCAAAGCTCTGGCTTTCTGACATGCTGACAGATGCCCTTGTTGAATTTGTTTGGCTTTTTTGGCTGGAACCAAAATAATATAAACACATTGATTTAAACAAAACTAGAATACAGGTAGTCGACAAGTGACTACGTGTATCCGCCAAAATCAGAGTGGAACGGGTGAAGTGAGGCATGGATTGTGAGGCAAGGGGGAATAGAGTGAGGTGTGTTGCATATTAGCATGGATGTCTGCAGCTGAAATGTGTATGTAGGTTGTGCCACCTACCACAAAATCCAGAAAGCTGTCCAAGGTGAAACATATGCAAAATTTAAGGCAGATAAGTCGAACCACTACTTGTATATGAGTGATTTATCCCACAATAGACAATCAGAAGGATGCTGTGCAAAAATTGTGGCAGATGGCGCCACCTATCTTGTGTATGATTAAGAGCTATGTGAGATCTGTACACATGGAAAATTTCAGGGGGATATGTCCAACCAGTCCTGAGATATAAGCCTGAATGTCTGCAGTGTTAACATAAATGTAGGTGGCGCCACCTGCCAAGAAAATCAAGAAAGCTATCCAAGATGTTTAAACACGCAAAACTTTAGGCAGATAAATCAAACCACTACTGAGATAGAGATTTTAGCCAACGGCAGACAAACAGATGGATGCTGTGCAGAAATGGTTGCAGGTGGCCCCTCCAGTTTTGTGTATGATAAAGAGCTATGTGAGATCCATACACATGCAAAATTTTGGCCAAATCGGTCTAACGGTTACCGAGATATGAACTTGGATGTATGCGGCGTAAACTAGAATGTAGGTGGCGCCACCTGTCATAAAATCAAGAAAGCTGTCCAGGATGTATTAACCTGCAAAATTTTAGGCAGATATGTCAAACAACTGAAGAGTTACGAGTGATTTTATCCAACAGCAAACAAACCGATGGAGGCTGTGCAAAAAATGATTGCAGGTGGCACAACCAGTTTTGTGTATGATTAAGAGCTATGTAAGATCTATACACATGCAAAATTTTTGGCCAGTTTTAATATATGCAAAATCAGAAATGGCCGACATATGATTGTTGTGTATTTAAGTTAAATAAGTACTTACTCTGATGTTTCTCTCTTGCCTCCTCCCAGGGAAGGAGTGAATGTGGACTCAGGACGTTTTGTCAGAGGCTGTTTGCGCTCTGGTGGGTTGCTGATAGCCACTGAGATCTTATGCTCCCCGATCATTAACCCATCTGTCTTCATCACAGCCTGAGTTGCATCACTCTGAAGTAATTACAAGACAGATCCATTACTGTTCATATTCCAAGTGTTTTCACAATACATGATAACTCAGTATTAGTGCTCTTTTAGAAATTCAGAGTTAATAAAACAAAAGCAATGAATCCAATAAGAGTTTAAAATTATGATTGAAGACTCTGAATAAAAACTGATATTCAAGATAAAACCCAGATATAATTGAAACAGACAGAAGCCCTATAATGTAGACATGTATGCAGGCTACTTAATGATGTTTCTTTAGTCTAAACATAAAATTTACTTCAATCTGTAGTCTAAACAATAAAGTTTACTTCTCTCTGTTGTGGCTTACCTCCTGTTCATATACAATGTAAGCCAGCCCCTTGGGAGCCCCACTTTTGTATGTGACCATTCTTACTTCCTTTAGCTTCCCGTGCTGCAAAACAAATATTTTAAATAAACCAGGTGTCTGTGTTAATTAATCACTGTGATCACCTGATGACTGAATATTTACCACTAAGCATGAGTACCTGCCTTGCTGCACCCACATGATTTCCATGTTATGGACTGATTTTGGCCTTTTTTATTGAAAGTTACAAATTTTAGAAAGAGATATGATCACAAAAATAAAACCTTCACAAATAAGATGACCTCATCTGCACAGGTGAACTATCATTTATAATAATGCCACATTGACATCTTATTTGTTATCCATGCTTGAACCATCACAAGTCAAAATGTAAATGATTAATATTTTAATGAGAGATCTTTCATGTTACTTTTTAATAAAAGATTTATAATTTTTGATTTCATAATCACAGATACTTTATATTCTCTGACAAAAAAATGAAAAAGAATATTTGTTTCCTTGGGCCCTCATCAGACAGTTCAGATTTTTTGCACATATTAAATGTTTCATATAATAATGGATAAGTTCTGTGCAGTTTACTGTATGGTGATATAATGGAAATGTAACCTTTACCAAAAACTGGGAAAAGTTGAAAATAAAAAAATAAATAACCACATGAACATGAATCCAACCACAGTATTGTAGAAATGTAAACCAATAAATAAAGTACTTTACTTTCTTGGAAAGACTCCTGAACAATTATGATTGATGTGAGCATATACCAAAATCATAAGAACTGATATGGGCATCATATAATAAGATATATTATGTCATATAAAGGATAACTTTTCATAATTGAGCAGGCATTAACACAAATGTTAATTCAAGCTTCAAGCATTACATTTATAATATTTACAGAATATTTGCTATAGTTTAAAAGTGAATATGATGTAAAAGATTTTCAAATATCCCACAAAAACTTGACTTAACTAACTGATACAGGTATTGCTATTTTACCTGTGAGAATATCTGATTGAGGGCCTCTTTTGTGCAGGTAAACGGTAGACCTTTCACAAATAACTTATTCTTCTCCATCTCAGTGCTGTACTGTAAATAAAAAATCAATTTGTTACCATGGAAACATGTATACAAATAATTCATCTCCAGATACATAAACATAAACCACCATGTATATTATACTCAAATTTGATAGCACCAGGTGAATCATACGTAGACTGGCACATCAGCCTGTACATAGTTCATGTAAAAGCTTTCCTAGCTTGTAAAACTCCACATCAAGACCTGGGAAGCAATGGTAATGATAAGTTAGCCACACCAGTAAAGTTACCATTTCCTACATTTTTAGATACAACCAAAGACAAAGATCTTGGGTGAACAGCTTAAGTAAAAGTATCAGAACCTTTATGCTTTTCATGGAATCTTTGCTTTGAAGCCTCTTCATTTGTGTTCATGGTTCCTTTCTCACTTTGCAAAGGGTACACAACCCAAGCAGTCATTTGAAGTCTTGAGATTCATATGATCTTATATGACATTACCAATTTAATCTTGATGAAAAGGCCACATTACTGATAGCCTGTGGGATTATTTCATGACATTGGCATATCAAGTGGAATATTACCCTCCACATACAATCAAGAAATACACTGATAGTGATAACAATAAAGTTGGGAAATACAAATAGGTGCTAATCAAAGTCAGAAATGTGCTCTGGTAAGTAGCATAACATGAACATTTTTAGTTAGGATATTAAATTTGATGGCATCATTGAAAATTCAGAGAAGCCCCTGATGAATTTCATAACAGCTTTTGGAATGGAAGACTCACCTTAAACTTTGCTTCATTGGTAGCTTTGTCTCTACATTTGGATACATACATTGGACGGCCCTCCACAGGAATACGGTCCAGTTTCAAAGCTTCTGTTGCCTCTTCCTGTGACATGTTTAAACTGCCATAAATTTCTGCAGTATATACTTCATGAAGAGATTAATATTACTATCACTCTGTTTCAGAGCTGTTACATTAGGTAAAAGGTATTCAAAAGCTGGTGATGATTTTTTATATCTATGCAGATCACAGCAATGTATCTTGACCAAGTATTATTAAAGAAACTATCTCATTTAATTTTTAAACATTTTATTGACAAACACCTACTAACATGTAAAATATATGAAATTTATTAACATAGCAGGTGAAAATTTCTACTTACCACAGTTTTGAACTCCACATAGCCATAACCTTTGGATTTGCCTTTGTGATTTTTCATGAGACGGATATCTTGGATTTCTCCAGTCTGTCAAATTTATATAAGCAATATTTAATTCACTGATCTGCTCTCTTATAAACACTTTCCTGATAAACACTGCCATAAATGCTGATTACCTTAATTATTATTTATTTGAAACATGAAAGAAAATTGTGTCATAGCATTATGTAAAGATAAGATCGTAGTTTGTTATATAAAGCTCATTAATAAAATTTTACAAGATATAACTTCAATAAAGAATCTACAGCAAAATATGCATCTACCAACCCTTTAACCTAGAGGGCACTCAATGGAGAGTAAACACTTCTAATAATGCTGCATATTAAATGTCAGAGAAATGATATCTGGTAAAAATGCAAAACAAGTGACCTTTACAAAGAGGGCTACAATGGCCTGTTGCATGTTTCCCTAGGTCAACACATCTTTATATAGTGATAATGATGATCTTGGAAGTCTCCTTATTTTTTTAAATCTTGCCTTCCTTCTTTTGCTTTGGTAGTTACCGGTTTGGTAAAAGTATGTATCAATTAAATATAACACCTTTACTGCACTTTCACCAAATAAATTCCTCAGAAGGATTGCATGCAATGGAATCTGTTGAACTACAATCGTATTATCATAATATTACATAAACAGTCTGTACTTACATTTTTAAAGACCTCTGATATCTTTTCTACGGGTAAGTTGAAGTCTAGATTGCTGATGAACACAGTTTTGTCGTCAGAGTGTGGCGCCATCTGTTGGCTGTCAGCTGAGTCAGCTGTAGCTTTTTCATCATGTTCCTCTACTGAAAACAGAATAGTTCCACATAGAGCCCACTGACATTGTTCCTCCTGTCCAGCTTTAACAACTTGCTGAGTACTGCTTGTATTTTGAAAGATTTTTATCCGTTTGATACCAGCTGGCACAAAGGTAGATTCAGTTTGAAGTTAAATGTGACTTTTCTTTGATGTGAAGATAATTCTGCCTTAGAATGGTTTCATTATTGGAAACATTTGCCTTACTTTATACCAATTCAGGTAATAAATTTTACGTTGCAGTAATCTTATAACCCCATATGCCCCCATAAATTAAAGAAATTCCTTCAAAGGACAAAGCAATGATTGAACATGGAACAGTGCGGTAGACAGGAGCATGTCCAGTGGTGGCAAGTGAGGTCCACACCTTGACAGTCAGGATGGCTTATAACAACACTATGGGTGGTTACCCTTATGAGTCATCTTCCACGTCTACACTTTAACTGTGATTTATGAACCCCACCCCTGCTGTGCCTCCTGCCTCACCTCTCCTCTTCTTGGCCTGTGGTTCCTCTTCTGGATGTTGAGTTGGTCCCTGGACCTGTCCTTTATAACCTGGTGGTGGAGCTGACTTTCTCTTCACTTCAGGAGGAGGTAACGATGGAACCTTAAAGTCACCTGTAGGTTCTGTTGAAGTATTCTGCAAAAAAAATAAATATATTCTATGTTTTAATACCGAAGGGGGTAAAATTCAGTTGCCATAAAAATCTACCATCATCTTTGGTAAAGTACAGCAGAGTTTACAGGTCATGAAATTCTTCTTGTTACATACATTTTAAAAATAGGCATGTACGCAGTTCTAGGTGCCATTGTCTATTGACGGATGATAAACATCAAATACGATTTATAATCATGAGGCTTTTTGACTTTAACAAGTTCAGTGCATCAGGGTTTGATACCTGTTATTTAGTAACAAGGTAGATTTCTGTGTCAAGGTTAAAGTCTCACAATTTTTTTTACCAGTAACTGGGTTTGAGATTAATGGTGTATAAATTCCCAAAGGATATTTTTCTAATCTGAATTTAGAACATGGTCATTCTTGTATGGGGATGACTTGGCACACAGATATTACTAGAAGTAATCCCTTCTACAGTATTAGTTTGTTTGCAACAAATAAAATTAGCCTACAGAGATGCAGCTAATATTAAATGGGGACTTGAAACCAGAATTAGAAGACAGTGACAACCATAATAAAGAAAACAGTTTAACAGTTTGGTTGGAACAAAGAATTTGAGGAAATCCTTGAGAAAACAGCACTAAAATACAGATTTAAACTGTTGCTGATGACATAAAGCATGAGACAAATTATTTTACACTGGTAGTATACCCATCATCATGACATGGTTTTAGTGTTGCAAAATGGTAGCCTCTGTGAGTGGTTTTGAGAAATAGGGAGAAATATGCTTGTCAGGATTCAATAAGGGTATGTTGATGTGACATGCAAGTACTTCAGGGAATGTGTCCATGTGATAATCCATCTGTGGCTAGAGTTTGGTGGCAAGGGGATATATATCGGCAAAGTTTAAAGATTACTGCTTTTCTGTTCCATGCCCATATCCTTAAATAACAGTAGAATGTAGGGACACTTAATCATTTTTAAATGAAAAGTACCCAGAATAAGCTGATATTTGTGTGAAGCACTAGCATAGGCAGCATAAAATACAGATGAAAGGCCACTGTTGAAAGAACCAGTTACAACACTGCCAAAACAAAAATGCTAAAACTACATCAACAAACAATAACTTTTACCTGCTTTTCAGCACTTTTGGAAGTATAAGGTTTTGGTGCCACCTGCTGGGGGACTTTGAAACCATTTTGAGCATCGTCTGTTCTCTGGTCAGACCTTGTTGCTGGTACATTCTTTTTGTGAATGGGTTTTCCTGCTGCCTTCTTGTTTGGTTCTTTCTTCTTTTGTTGTGACTGTGCTTTCTCTGCTGCCTGTAATGGACAATAAGTAATTATTACTTATAATAATTAATAATAAAGCCTCACTGTTTTTGTAATGTTTTCAAAACTAATTAGAAGAATATGTAATAGCTAAACATACTGAAAGAAATTATAATTTCTAACCTTTCTTGCAAACTCAATTTGACTGGTGATAACAGCGACTCTAGCCTACATTACAATATGCTGGCAAAAAGCTGCAGCCAATGAAGGACAAAGATAATAATTTGATACTGTTTATGCCTGACCATAATTTTTCACAGTTTTTTATTGTCTTGTTATACAGCCCCTATTACTCAGAGATTTTGTTGGGATTTTATTGTTACTTTCATAATCATTTGAGATGATGTTTTTATGGATTTCAGATTTTCTATACACATAGCTCTCATTACACAAAGTTGTGGCTGAAACTGAAATTTATTTTTCAAAAATAACAAATATTTTATTTTGGTCACACATGTCCAACAGAGACCCATAATAAGCTTCAGGGAGTATGAGAGACACTGTGGCAGACAGCAGTCTTAGCCCTGCCTCCTGGACTGAACATGTGATGTCAGCATATGAAGGAATGCAGATGAAGAAGAGGATGATCATCAATCATCCACTAATGGGAATTTTGAAAATTACTTTATTCTCACCTGTTGCCGCCGTTGTTCTACACGAGACATTTGCTGTTCACATCTGATGACAGCTGTATCATACTGCTCTAAACTCCCTTAAAATGAAATAAAAGAGATATTTTAAATCATGGAAAAATGCTGATCGGGAAAACTGCCATACAAAACTTTTTGCTATTATCAGGTCTGTATGGTCACATGCTGTAGCAAATGAGTTTTTCCTTCTTCCTGATAAAAAAAAATACTCTTTTTCAAAAGAAAGCCTTGACTACCTTTAATATTAATGCATCATAGTGACGGATAACAATTTAGAGTGAAAATTAAACAACTTAATAACACAGTGATTTGGTTTTAATGAAAAAAAAACATGAAACTCTAAGTGTGAATTTACAGTATATAATGCATACACTAACCTTCTTCTCGTTCGAAGTTCAACCAAGCTTCAACAATGGACTCTGGCCAGTCACTTGCAGAATTCAGAGCCCTCTGAAGAACTTTACGTAGATGTTTGTGGTCCCCTGCATGCCTGTAAATCATAAAACTTTCTGGTGCAGCTACCTCCTATAACTGGCAGTAATTAATAAGCTAAACTAAATAGCCACTTTATAGCTCCAGTTTATGTTATTTAATGATTGACACTCATAAGTGATTCAGCTTGAACTTTCATGGACTACCATATCTGAATATCACAAACTGTCTTCCTGACATCAATATAGTTGCTCAGTTGACTCTCAAATTAAGAGCAACTTTTGTGTCTGTGTTTGAACCACTCACTTTTAACTTAAATCTGATACATTACAGGCCTATAAGAAAAAATTCCATGTGTGCATGTTCTTTGTCACATACTTTTTAAGGTGACTTTGTAAAATCCTACCTCTCAAGGTTGATGAATTCCAGCCACATCTGTGCCTCACTGCTGTGACCTTGTTGTAATACTTCATTCCAAATCTCCCGAACCTTCTCCATGTTGTGGAAATGTAAAGCCTGTAAACCAGTTGAAATAATGTAGATTTAGATGGTGTTCTGGGTTTAACATTTGAGAGGTTTTTCTTCAGAAGCAGGTTGTGATGCTATTAATATATTTTTTTTTATAAGCTGGGTCAAAACTGAGCCTACAAATATAATGGGTGCTCCAATAAACATATTCCCGTATATAATCCAGTGAATATTTATCACTCAGTGATGAACATATAAACTTACAAGTTGAATCTAACTTCTACTGGAATCCAGTCTGGGCACAGTCTGCACATTTCTTTCTGCTTTCTGCTAGATGAAACAATTCACACTAACCAATGTAAGCTATGCACTGACCCTAAAATGATTAAATTTATAGCTCCGTATTTCATGTTTCAACAAAACTATTTGAATGTTACAACTAAAAAGCAGAATAAATCAGAGATTTCATGGATAAAGAGTGCCCGATATCAGAAACATAATGTTGTTAGTGGAGTAATGTTTTTTTAGGTCAGATATTGGTTTATAAATTCAGATCAGGTATGGGTTTAGGCATTTAGACAACAATTCAAAACTTGGCTCCACAAAAAAAAAATATATAAAATATCTTTCTGTTGTGGTAGCACACTTACCTCTATATTAGCCCAGTATCTGTATATAGTGCACATGGGATCTCCTTCAAAACCAAAACCTGTCAAACAGAAAGACATTGGTTACTGGTTACTGGGAAACACTGATGAAAGTGTAAGGCCTCCCTGTATCTAAAAGTGTTATTTTCCTCTAATAACAATACACTGTCATTCTAAATTATGTTAACTGGACTATTGAAAGGCCATTTATTCTCCTGATAGAAAGCCAAATTGCATAACAAAATTATCATAAAATGTGTGTTATTATTCTTCATTCATTAAAAAACATAATTCGTGATTCATAGACTTAATCTGTGACTGAAAAAAGGGAAGAGGTCAGAAGCTTTACCACAGGAGCCAATATTGCCCCATTTATTTTGAATTTTTCTACACATTTCTTACACTTCCTGGGGCTATCCAACACAGTTAATATTTTGTTCTGGCAGGTAAGTGTAATTTTAATACTTTTTACTTACACTGAGTCAGATGGTTAATAGCTTGCTCAAATGTCTGTCTTAGCTGATCTCCCTCTTTTTCATGTTCTGAAGTATATAAAGAGTAAAAGATGTATCAAGAATTATCATAATCAAAGGCAAAGCTTATAAGTATCACCAAAATATTATTTCCAGAAAACTTTGAATTAACCTTACACAGTAAAATGAACAAAAGTATTCCTTAAAATAATTTGGTAAGGATAAATAAATGATTAAATAGCAGTGCAGAAAATCAATTTTGTTAAAATGGCTAAAACTGATAAATTCTGGATTGATTTTAGTAGGAAGGGAATCCAGAATGAACAACAGGCTTCTCACCAGCTAATTTTGTAATGTATAAACAATTTCACCTAGGTATACCAGGATATTTACTTTTATATTACTTTTTTTACATTAAATATATTACAACAGTCATATAACAAAACCTCAGGAGTAGGGATACATTTTACAAGTGACCCAGGGGTCATGACGCTCAGCTGACCAGGAAGACATTGACAAAAGTAATTTTATCATCTGAATGTCAAATTTGAATGAAATATTTTTTCCAAACTTGACCTCTTGTATAAAATCATCCAATATTCATTGGGGTACTATGGAGCTCTGTAGCATGAAGGATATGGGTAACAGACACCTATTTTCAAGGTTTGCGAGATGACTTTTCAGGGGTCTCCCAGCATGTCAAAAAATAAAATTCTAGGTCCAGTTATTATGATTTGTGCCCTGTTAACAAATCCAAATGTTTATTCTGGGGGGTATTTCAAAGCCGCATAGGATGAAGGATATGGGTAACAGAGATGTAATTTCAGGTGCACAAGGAGACTTTTCAGGGGCCTCCCAGCATATCAAGAAAGGAGATTCTAGGTCAAGTCATTATAATTTGTGCTCTGTTAACAGATGACCAAATCTTTATTCTGGGGAGTACTTCGGAGCCCCAGAGCATGAAGGATATGGGTAACAGGGACCTTATTTCGAGTTTCCATGTAGACCTTTTATGGGCTTCCCTGGAGGTGAGGACAGAAGATTCTAGGTCCAGTCATTATGATTTGTGCCCTGTTAATATATGACCAAATCTTTATTCTGGGGGGTACTTCAGAGCCCCATAGCTCACAGAATATGGGTAACAGGGACCTTATTTCGGGTTTCCATGTAGACCTTTTATGGGCTTCCCTGGAGGTGAGGACAGAAGATTCTAGGTCCAGTCATTATGATTTGTGCCCTGTTTACATATGACCAAATGTTTAAAGATCACAAAAGTAGAGAAAAAAAATCATAAAAAATAAAAAAAAATATAGGTGGCACCACCAATCTCCAGAAATTGATGAAACACTCCATGATCAATATGAATCATGGTGATCAATATAATAATTGTCCAGATACTTGAGCTTTTGTATCAAATTTTCCATTATTCTGGGGGGTACTTCGGAGCCCCATAGCTCAGAGGTTATGGGTAACAGAGACCTAATTTCAAGTTTTTAAGGAGACTTTTCATTGGCCTCTCAGCATGTCAAGAGAGAAGATTCTAGGTCCAGTTGTTACGATTTGTGCCATGTTAACAGATGACTGCATCTTACGAGGTCTCAAAAAAAGAGAAAAAAATTCGTAAAATAAAAAAAATACTGAGGGATACTTCAGATGACTTACAGTCAGCTGAGATTAAAACACTTAATGGTCAATATCCATGCAAAGAATCATGATGATCTCCGTATTAGTTGTTCAGATACTTCAGCTTTTGTATCAAATTGTCCATTATTCTAAGGGATACTTCAGAGTCCTATAGCATGAAGGATAAGGGTAACAGAGACCTAATTTCAAGTTTCCACAGGCACTCTTCATGGGCCTCCTTGCATGACAAGAATGAAGTTTCTAGGTCCAGTTGTTGCAATTTGTACCCTCTTGATAGATAACGACATCTTCAAAGGTCTCGAAAAAAGAGAAAAAAATTCGTAAAAATTTGAAAAAAATAAAGGTGGCGCACCCTCTCTGCAGAAAGTGATGGAACAGCTCATGATCAATATGTATGCCAAAAATCATGACCATCAGTGTTGTAGTTATTGAGATACTGCACTTTTTGTATCAAATTTTCTATTATTCTGGGGGGTATTTTGGAGCCATACAGCCTAAAGAATATGGGTAACAGAGACCTAATTTCAGGTTTCCATGGAGAATTTTCATGGGTCTCCCTGTGTGTCAAGAATGAAGATTCTAGGTCCAGTCGTTACGATTTGTGCCATGCTAACAGATGACAGCATCCTTAAAGGTCTCAAAAATAGAGGAAGAAATCGTAAATAAATCAAACAATATAGGTGGCGCCACCAGTCTGCAGGAACAGATGACACATCTCATGATCAATAGTTATGCCACAAATCATGACCATCATTCAAGTAGTTAATGAGATATTGAAGTTTTTGTATGAAATTTTTTACTACTCTGGGGGGGTACTTTGGGGCCCCATAGCTTGAAGGATATGGGTAACAGAGACCTAATTTCTGGTTTCCATGGAGACTTTTCATAGGTCTCTCAGTGTATCGAGAATGAAGATTCTAAGTCCAGTCGTTACGATTTATGCCTTGTTAACAGATGTTCACATTTTTAAAGGTCTCAAAAATAGAGAAAAAAATTCGAAAAAAATCGAAAAATACAGGTGGTGCCACCAGTCTTCAGGAACTGATGGAACCATAGCTTGAAGGATATGGGTAACAGAGACCTAATTTCTGGTTTCCATGGAGACTTTTCATAGGTCTCTCAGTGTATCGAGAATGAAGATTCTAAGTCCAGTCGTTACGTTTTGTGCCTTGTTAACAGATGTTCACATTTTTAAAGGTCTCAAAAATAGAGAAAAAAATTCGAAAAAAATCGAAAAATACAGGTGGCGCCACCAGTCTTCAGGAACTGATGGAACCTCTCATGATCAATATGTATGCCAAAAATCATGACCATCAGTCAAGTAGTTAATGAGATATTGAAGTTTTTGTATGAAATTTTGGACTTTTCTGGGGGGTACTTTGGGGCCCCATAGCTCGAAGGATATGGGTAACAGAGACCTAATTTCTGGTTTCCAAGGAGATTTTTCATAGGTCTCCCTGTGTGTCAAGAATGAAGATTCTAGGTCCAGTCGTTACGATTTGTGCCATGCTAACAGATGACAGCATCCTTAAAGGTCTCGAAAATAGAGGAAGAAATCGTAAATAAATCAAACAATATAGGTGGCGCCACCAGTCTACAGGAACTGATGGAACACCTCTTGATCAATAGTTATGCCACAAATCATGACCATCAGTGATGTAGTTATTGAGATATTGAAGTTTTTGTATGAAATTTTTGACTACTCTGGGGGGTACTTTGCGGCCCCATAGCTTGAAGGATATGGGTAACAGAGACCTAATTTCTGGTTTCCATGGAGACTTTTCATAGGTCTCTCAGTGTATTGAGAATGAAGATTCTAGGTCCAGTCGTTACGATTTGTGCCATGCTAACAGATGACAGCATCCTTAAAGGTCTCAAAAATAGAGAAAAAAATTCGTAAAAAATCAAAAAATACAAGTGGCGCCACCAGTCTGCAGGAACTGATGGAACATCTCATAATCAATATGTATGCCAAAAATCATGACCATCAGTGATGTAGTTATTGAGATATTGAAGTTTTTGTATGAAATTTTTGACTACTCTGGGGGGTACTTTGGGGCCCCATAGCTCGAAGGATATGGGTAACAGAGACCTAATTTCTAGTTTCCATGGAGACTTTTCATAGGTCTCTCAGTGTATTGAGAATGAAGATTCTAGGTCCAGTCGTTACGATTTGTGCCATGCTAACAGATGACAGCATCCTTAAAGGTCTCAAAAATAGAGAAAAAAATTCGTAAAAAATCAAAAAATACAAGTGGCGCCACCAGTCTGCAGGAACTGATGACACACTCCATGATCAAAATCCATGCAAACAATTATGGTGATCCCTGCATTCGTTGTTCAGATACTTCAGCTTTTATATCAAATTTTCCATTAATCTGAGCTGTACTTCGGAGCCCCATAGCTCAGAGGTTATGGGTAACAGACACCTAATTTCAAGTTTTTAAGGAGACTTTTCATGGGCCTCTCAGCATGTCAAGAGAGAAGATTCTAGGTCCAGTTGTTACGATTTGTGCCATGCTAACAGATGACAGCATCCTTAAAGGTCTCAAAAATAGAGGAAAAAATCGTAAAAAATTGAACGATACAGGTGGCGCCACCAGTCTGCTGGAACAGATGACACATCTCATGATCAATAGTTATGCCACAAATCATGACCATCATTCAAGCAGTTAATGAGATACTGAAGTTTTTGTATGAAATTTTTTACTTTTCTTGGGGGTACTTTGGGGCTCTATAGCTCAAAGAATATGGGTAACAGAGACCTAATTTCTGGTTTCCATGGAGACTTTTCATAGGTCTCTCAGTGTGTCAAGAATGAAGATTCTAGGTCCAGTCTTTACGATTTGTGCCTTGTTAACAGATGTTTACATTTTGAAAGGTCTCAAAAATAGAGAAAAAAACTCGTAAAAAATTGAACGATACAGGTGGCGCCACCAGTCTGCAGGAAGTGATGGAACATCTCATGATCAATATGTATGACAAAAATCATGACCATCAGTCAAGTATTTAATGAGATATTGAAGTTTTTGTATGAAATTTTTGACTTTTCTGGGGGGTAGTTTGGGGCCCCATAGCTGGAAGGATATGGGTAACAGAGACCTAATTTCTGGTTTTCATGGAGACTTTTCATGGGTCTCTCAGTGTGTCGAGAATGAAGATTCTAATTCCAGTCGTTACGATTTGTGCCTTGTTAACAGATGTTCACATTTTTAAAGGTCTCAAAAATAGAGAAAAAAATTCGTAAAAAATCGAAAAATACAGGTGGCGCCACCAGTCTTCAGGAACTGATGGAACCTCTCATGTTCATTATGTATGCCAAAAATCATGACCATCAGTCAAGTAGTTAATGAGATATTGAAGTTTTTGTATGAAATTTTGGACTTTTCTGGGGGGTACTTTGGGGCCCCATAGCTCGAAGGATATGGGTAACAGAGGCCTAATTTCTGGTTTCCAAGGAGATTTTTCATGGACCTCCCAGGATGTCAAGTAAGAAGATTCCAGTTCAAGCGGTTACGATTTGTGCCCTGTTAACGGACAGACGCCCGGACGGCCGGACGGACGACGGACAAAAGGTGATCCCTATAGCTCAGATGACTTTCAGTCAGCTGAGCTAAAAACTGGTATTATGCTGTTGGAGCTGGTACCTGATTTGAAATTGACTCTCCTTCGCATGTAGTCACAGTGAGCCGTCCACAGCTGTAACAGCTCCGTCGGCTGTGTCAGTCCTACCCCTAAAGCTTGCTGGAACACCTCTACAGAACACAGACATACATTTAGGTGAAACACAAGACATAAATCAGGCTATGCACTAGACACATTCTCAAAATTCACAGGCAGCTCTTGGTATACACATCTCTGAAACAGATCTATCTTTCCCTTGATATATCAGCAACACAGATTTTATCTTTATTACATAAAACATATAAACAATTTATTTACAGGAATCTCTTGTCCTGGTACTAAGAACACTGTATCTTTAGTGTTCATGAGAAATGTTGTGAAAGGTTCTACATATTAGGATACTTTGAGTGGTATTAATATAAAGGAACCTGTCAAAAATGTGGGAGTGTTGGAAGGTTTTTTACTGAAGTTTCTCAAACCAGTCAAGGTGTCCCTTGCACAAGAGTGGATGTACTATAGTTGAGAAAAGAATTTTCTGCCCATAAAGGGAATGGATTCTTTTAAGATCTTGCTGAAGGTGTTTAAGTCAGGACATCACATTTATCTTGGCTACTGTATTTGTGGGGCTAAGTGTAACCTCTCACCTAATACTTTGCTGTGAGGTTCTTTGTGCCTCTCCAGAGCTCTCAGATACCCGGTCCACAGGTCTCCTGACCACGGACAGTTTCTGACTGCTCTCTCATGGACAGCCAGGCACACGTCACCTATTCTCAGTTCCCGGTCCTGCAAAAGTTCATGACATATAATATATATAATGTCTAAAATTGCCACCCTGCTGGCATGACCATTAAATGAATTATGTTTTAAATGATTAAAATGGGTGAATGCTTAAACAGTAAAACTTAAAAGTTATTTACAAAGTAAAGTGCTTAAAATAAAGTTGTTTGGAAGATCTTACTATAAATAGAAACCAGTTAAAGAATAAAAACATGCACTAGTCAAACAATGTACAATGAAATTATTACAGCAAATTAAAATTAATTATGTTTTAAATGATTAAAACGGGTGAATGGTTAAACAGTAAAACTTAAAGAGTTATATACAAGTAGCCTGTTTTAAATAACCAGTTGATGTTTTTCTTAAAAGATCAGCTGATTCCCTACTTAATCATGCACTGAATTACATCCAGGGAATTTTTCAACTACTCTTTACTGCCACATTACCATGACAACAATCTAATAATACAACTGAAAGTTTGGATTACGCTCATTTCTCCTGCCATTATTTCTATTCAAAATTCAGTCCTTAAAGCATTAATCACAGAAGCTGGTTTGATAAAAGAAGTGTACAATTTACACCTATTGCAATAATACAGAGCTTCACTGGTTATGTGTGCAACAGATAAGTTGTGCGCATGAGATCATAGATTGTGTCCATAAGATAACAAGTGACCCATGGGTCATGACGCTCAGCTGCCAAGCATGACCTGCGACATCATGGGCTGAGATTCACAACTTCCAGTCAAATTTTGAAGAACCAATTTGCCAATCTGTTGAAATTTTCTACGACAAAAGAAATATATATCACCTATGTCTGGTTAAAACACAGTGAATTGATTGTCTGAGGAATATGTATGATTGTTAAGGTATCCAAAACTATTCCCATAGCTTACTTGATACCTGTCAGTCTCAAAAGGAACACCACAAAGGGCAAATATAAGATCAAAATATATAGCAAAAAATCAAGGAAATCTATGCAAGAATTATTGAGAAACAGGTGCTTCTGTATTAACTTTTATTCAATACAAGCCAACTGTACTGCGCTTTCATATATGATGAAAATATTTATTATGAAATATTTGACCCAATCCTTTGCAAGATTACATTAATATACGTCCGACTGCCTTCACTTTAACAGTTCTTGAGATAATATGATCAAAAGGAAGTTAAAGATGGTTGCCTGGTGGCCATTTTGGACTTCTGACAGGTCTGAAATCAGACAACAATCATTCTCTAAATCGTACCAAACATTGAAGGAAAATTACTGAAACTGCACTGAAAAAAGGATTTCTAAGGTGGCTAACTGGCAGACATAATGGATTTCTGACAAGTCTGACATTTGATATCACACATCCTCCAATAAGAGACCAAACTTGGGGCAAATTCTCCAAATGATGTTACAGTAATGAATGTCCAAAACAATTCAAAAGGCATGTTCAGGCGCTCATATCAGATTTATAGATATGCAAATGTAAAAGTGTAGATCCAATATTTTTTATTATCACTCTGCTTTTCAATGGGGTCAGCAGGGTTGGTAAACTGCAAAACCTGAAATAAAAGAAATGCAGAAAGCATGACTAAGAGTCTTGTAACAAAATAAAGCCATCCTTAATCAAGTACACATCCACATATTACGAGAACAAACACTTGCTTTTATATGTGGTGATTTATATAAAAATATTCAGATATCTAGGAAACTAAGTTTATTGCTATGATTCCATAAAATAAACTGCAAAATGTTCCCATTATCTTATAAATCAGTAGCTAAACCTTAATACTATACTCTCATAGTGTTAATGCCTGGCTGAAGTATTCCAACAACAGTGTTTTGTTATGCAGTAATGAGGTACTTATCACTCAGCCTTATCACTTAATAGCCTGATACAAAAGAGAGTCATATGTCACCAGTGTCACTCACAATTACAGCCACACGGTGAGATGTACCAGCTGGAGTGCAAGCTTATATATACAAGACTAGATGTGTCGGAACGACACAAATGCCCCCGCCTTGGGCAAATTAGAAACATTTGTTAAATTTTGTAAAATTTTTTAAGTTCAGGAAGTGTTGTATGGTCAAAAGTAGGTCAACAAGGGCAAAATGCAAATTCGATCTGTAAAGGGTCATTATCAAGCAACACACCAAACATCAGGCAGGTGTCTGCAGGCATTGTGAAAAAAAGTCCATATATGTGCATTTTTCATGAAAATTTCTGTCTTTCATGAAATTTTCTATGTTCAGGATCTGTCATATGGTGAAAAATAGGTTAACTTGGACGAAACGCGAACTCGATCTGTAAGTGGTCATTATGCGCCCACAGACCAAACATTAGGCCAGTATCTGTAAGCATTGTATTGCGAAACTAGAATATTAGCAGAAGTTGATAATCATTTATAAATTTAAATTGGAGAGGTATATACTATGTTTCATAACAATCCACCAAATGCTTCCTGAGAAATAAGCTCCTAAGTTTTTTTCTATACTAAGCTCTGTGACCTTGAAAAGTAGGTCAAGATCACCCATCTTTGAACTTGACCAAGATTTTGTAAATATAATGCAATAGCACTGAAGAAATGAAGTTCCTGTGTTGAATACCTTTGGAGATATCCTGCACAAAAGGCCAAAATTGAAAAAATCCAATAAAATTTCATAAAAAAATCAGAAATTGCAGTTGGCACCACCAAAATTGGGCAGCACATACAGACCATCAGTCCCAATGATCATAGTAAGTTTTGTGAAAATCCACACAATGGCTCCTGAGATATAAACTTCTGAGTGTTTTTCTATAATCAGCTCTAAAATGTAGAAAAATGGGTCAAGGTCACCCATCTTCGAACTTGACCGAGATTTTATCGATATACATCTTCACTGATGAAATAAAATTCCAACGGTGAATCCTTTTAGAGATATCCCGCTCACAAGGTAAAAGTTAACAGACGCGGAACAGACGGACGGACAGACACCGAACAGACAGATGGAAAGACGGACAGCTTGGGTGAGGACAATAGCCCATCAGCCTATGAGCTGAGGGCTTAAAACGGCTGTACATGTGTATTTGTCATGAAATTTCTATTTTACATGAATTTTTCTAAGTTTAGGAGCCGTAAAACGGTCAAAAGTAGGTCAACCGGGACGAAACATGAACTCGATCTGTAACTGATCATTATCTGCCCACACACCAAAAATCAGGCCAATATCTGGAGGCATTGCGAAAAAAAGTCCGTACATGTGTATTTGTCATGAAAATTTCTATTTTTCATGAAATTTTCTAAGTTTAGGAGCCGTAAAACGGTCAAAAGTAGGTCAACCAGGACGAAACGCGAACTTGATCTGTAACTGGTCATTATCTGCCCACACACCAAAAATCAGACCAATATCTGCAGGCATTGCGAAAAAAAGTCCGTACAACTGTTTGATTTCGGAATGACGGAATGACGGACATGGGTAAAACTATATGCCACTTAGTGGCGGGGGCATAAAAAATAGAGATGGTCTAAAAAATAAGTTGACCTGACCTATGACCTTAGCCTTTTGCCCACATATCAACTGGATTCTTTCTAAATGATGGGTAACTAGTAACCACTTACATCTGGCTGGGTGAAATTACTTGGCAACCAATGAGTGAATAACTTAGACCTGCAACCTTTAACCTCCTGACCAGCTGACCTCAAAATCAATTAGTTATTTCTTCATGCAAAAAGACCCATAAATATGAAGTTTGAATCACATTGAGTGATGCATAGATGTGGCATATGTGAAAGACTGAAGGTTTGGGTTGAACAGTTTCACTTGAAATATGTTCACAAGCATTTAGAACAATATTTTGACCTTTGACCTTTTGAACTCAACATCAATAGGCTTCTTCCCCTATTGGTAGGTAAGCCATATATGACAGATGGAAAGTATAGATTGAAAAGTTTGCCTGAAAATGACTCCACGCAAGAAGAGGGTGCTGTGAACTTGACCTTTGACCTCAAAATCAACAGGTCTTTTCCCCTGTTGGCAGAGAAGCGATATCAGTGCTGAAAGGTTTGGAATGAAAGGTCTAGCTTGAAATGTTTCCACAACCTTTTCAAAGAAGTGGATCCTGTGACCCTGATCTTTGACCTTGTGACCCCAACATCTATAGGATTCTTCTCCCACTTAGTAGGTGAGCTATATGTGAAAGATCAAAGAATTGGGATGAAAGGTTTGGCTTAAAATGCATCCACAGGCTTTTCAAAGAAGTTGGTTCTGTGACCTTGACCTTTGACCTTGTGACCTCAAATTAATTATGGTTCTTTTCCTGTTGGTAGGTGAGCTGTATGTGAAAGATGGAAGGTTTGGGATGAAAATTTTGGCTAAAATAATTATTTCTGGGGGGTGCAAACACACCCCATAACTTCGAGAATACAGGTCGCAGTGACCTAATTTCAGGTTTGCAAGGAGATCTTTTTAGAACCTCTAAGACTGCATAGGGTTCATGGCCCTAGCCCCTACGGTTACGATTTGTGCCCTGCTAACGGACGGACGGCCGGCCGGACGGACAGACAGAAGGACGATGGACAAAGACCCATCGCTATAGCCCAGCATGACTGAAAGTCAGCTGAGCTAAAATTTAACAATTTTATTTTTGGTCATGTCAGTGCTTGACTTATGATATCACATGTATAACTATAACTTTCAACTTATGTGCACAAATGAATTGCTCTTATGTGCACAAATGAATTGCTCTTATGTGCACAAATGAAGTGATCTTATGTGCACAAATGAAGTGATCTAATGCGCACAAATGAAGTGGTCTAATGTGCACAAATGAAGTGATCTTATGTGCATAAATGAAGAGGTCTTATGTACACAAATGAAGTGATCTAATGCGCACAAATGAAGTGGTTTTATGTACACAAAAAGAGTGATCAAATGCACACAAATGAAGTGATCTAATGCGTAGAAATAAAGTGGTCTTATGTGCACAAATGAAGTGATCTAATGTGCAGAAATAAAGTGGTCTTATGTGCACACATGAAGTGATCTAATGCCCACAAATGAAGTGGTCTTATGTGCACAAATGAAGTTATCTAATATGCATAAAATGAAGTGATCTTATGCGCAGAAATAAAGTGGTCTTTTGTGCACAAATGAAGAGATCTAATGCACACAAATAAGGTGGTCTTATGTGCACAAATGAAGTGATCTAATGCACACAAATAAGGTGGTCTTATGTGCACAAATGAAGTGATCTTATGCGCACAAATGAAGTGGTCTTTTGTGCACAAATGAAGTGGTCTTATGTGCACAGATGATGTGATCTTATGTGCACAAATGAAGTGATGCCCATGAGATAAGAAGCCTTTGACACCATTAACCAACATGAGTGCAAGAGATAATATTTTTTTGCTCATTTCTGCAACAGTCTCCATGCAATAAATTAAGTCTGTTCCTAGGCAGATGATAAGCAGATACTTACCAGGTATTTGGTGTAGTTGTACCACAGATCTGTCACTAAACAGTTTTCTGTGATGGCTCTCTCGTACAAACACTGGGTGATAAGCAGATACTTACCAGGTATTTGGTGTAGTTGTACCACAGATCTGTCACTAAACAGTTTTCTGTGATGGCTCTCTCATACACACACTGGGTGATAAGCAGATACTTACCAGGTATTTGGTGTAGTTGTACCACAGATCTGTCACTAACGGTTTTCTGTGATGGCTCTCTCGTACAAACACTGGGTGATAAGCAGATACTTACCAGGTATTTGGTGTAGTTGTACCACAGATCTGTCACTAAAAAGTTTTCTGTGATGGCTCTCGTGTACACACACTGGGTAATAAGCAGATACTTACCAGGCATTTGGTGTAGTTGTACCACAGATCTGTCACTAAACAATTTTCTGTGATGGCTCTCTTGTACACACACTGGGTGATAAGCAGATACTTGCCAGGTATTTGGTGTAGTTGTACCACAGATCTGTCACTAAACAGTTTTCTTTGATGGCTCTCTCATACACACACTGGGTGATAAGCAGATCCTTACCAGGTATTTGGTGTAGTTGTACCACAGATCTGTCACTAAACAGTTTTCTGTGATGGCTCTCTCGTACACACACTGGGTGATAAGCAGATCCTTACCAGGTATTTGGTGTAGTTGTACCACAGATCTGTCACTAAACAGTTTTCTGTGATGGCTCTCTTGTACACACACTGGGTAATAAGCAGATACTTACCAGGTATTTGGTGTAGTTGTACCACAGATCTGTCACTAAACAGTTTTCTGTGATGGCTCTCTTGTACACACACTGGGTGATAAGCAGATACTTGCCAGGTATTTGGTGTAGTTGTACCACAGATCTGTCACTAAACAGTTTTCTTTGATGGCTCTCTCATACACACACTTGGTGATAAGCAGATCCTTACCAGGTATTTGGTGTAGTTGTACCACAGATCTGTCACTAAACAGTTTTCTGTGATGGCTCTCTCGTACACACACTGGGTGATAAGCAGATCCTTACCAGGTATTTGGTGTAGTTGTACCACAGATCTGTCACTAAACAGTTTTCTGTGATGGCTCTCTCGTACACACACTGGGTGATAAGCAGATACTTACCAGGTATTTGGTGTAGTTGTACCACAGATCTGTCACTAAGCAGTTTTCTGTGATGGCTCTCTCATACACACACTGGGTGATAAGCAGATACTTACCAGGTGTTTGGTGTAGTTGTACCACAGATCTGTCACTAAACAGTTTTCTGTGAGGGCTCATTCGTACACACACTGGGTGATAAGCAGATACTTACCAGGTATTTGGTGTAGTTGTACCACAGATCTGTCACTAACGGTTTTCTGTGATGGCTCTCTCGTACACACACTGGGTGATAAGCAGATACTTACCAGATATTTGGTGTAGTTGTACCACAGATCTGTCACTAACGGTTTTCTGTGATGGCTCTCTCGTACAAACACTGGGTGATAAGCAGATACTTACCAGGTATTTGGTGTAGTTGTACCACAGATCTGTCACTAAACAGTTTTCTGTGATGGCTCTCTCGTACACACACTGGGTGATAAGCAGATACTTACCAGGTATTTGGTGTAGTTGTACCACAGATCTGTCACTAACGGTTTTCTGTGATGGCTCTCTCGTACAAACACTGGGTGATAAGCAGATACTTACCAGGTATTTGGTGTAGTTGTACCACAGATCTGTCACTAAACAGTTTTCTGTGATTGCTCTCTCGTACACACACTGGGTAATAAGCAGATACTTACCAGGTATTTGGTGTAGTTGTACCACAGATCTGTCACTAACGGTTTTCTGTGATGGCTCTCTCTTACACACACTTGGTGATAAGCAGATACCTACCAGGTATTTGGTGTAGTTGTACCACAGATCTGTCACTAACGGTTTTCTGTGATGGCTCTCTCGTACACACACTGGGTGATAAGCAGATACTTACCAGATATTTGGTGTAGTTGTACCACAGATCTGTCACTAACGGTTTTCTGTGATGGCTCTCTCGTACAAACACTGGGTGATAAGCAGATACTTACCAGGTATTTGGTGTAGTTGTACCACAGATCTGTCACTAAACAGTTTTCTGTGATGGCTCTCTCGTACACACACTGGGTGATAAGCAGATACTTACCAGGTATTTGGTGTAGTTGTACCACAGATCTGTCACTAACGGTTTTCTGTGATGGCTCTCTCGTACAAACACTGGGTGATAAGCAGATACTTACCAGGTATTTGGTGTAGTTGTACCACAGATCTGTCACTAAACAGTTTTCTGTGATTGCTCTCTCGTACACACACTGGGTAATAAGCAGATACTTACCAGGTATTTGGTGTAGTTGTACCACAGATCTGTCACTAAACAGTTTTCTGTGATGGCTCTCTCGTATACACACTGGGTGATAAGCAGATACTTAACAGGTATTTGGTGTAGTTGTACCACAGATCTGTCACTAACGGTTTTCTGTGATGGCTCTCTCGTACACACACTGGGTGATAAGCAGATACTTACCAGGTATTTGGTGTAGTTGTACCACAGATCTGTCACTAAACAGTTTTCTGTGATGGCTCTCTCATACACACACTGGGTGATAAGCAGATACTTACCAGGTATTTGGTGTAGTTGTACCACAGATCTGTCACTAAACAGTTTTCTGTGATGGCTCTCTCGTACACACACTGGGTGATAAGCAGATACTTGCCAGGTATTTGGTGTAGTTGTATCACAGATCTGTCACTAAACAGTTTTCTGTGATGGCTCTCTCGTACAAACACTGGGTGATAAGCAGATACTTACCAGGTATTTGGTGTAGTTGTACCACAGATCTGTCTCTAAGCAGTTTTCTGTGATGGCTCTCTCGTACACACACTGGATGATAAGCAGATCCTTACCAGGTATTTGGTGTAGTTGTACCACAGATCTGTCACTAAACAGTTTTCTGTGATGGCTCTCTCGTACACACACTGGGTGATAAGCAGATACTTACCAGGTATTTGGTGTAGTTGTATCACAGATCTGTCACTAAACAGTTTTCTGTGATGGCTCTCTCGTACAAACACTGGGTGATAAGTAGATACTTTACCAGGTATTTGGTGTAGTTGTACCACAGATCTGTCACTAAACAGTTTTCTGTGATGGCTCTCTCGTACACACACTGGGTGATAAGCAGATACTTTACCAGGTATTTGGTGTAGTTGTACCACAGATCTGTCACTAAACAGTTTTCTGTGATGGCTCTCTCATACACACTCTGGGTGATAAGCAGATACTTACCAGGTATTTGGTGTAGTTGTACCACAGATCTGTCACTAAACAGTTTTCTGTGATGGCTCTCTCGTACACACACTGGACGCGGGCTGGTTCACCCTCTGCCACTTCATGCTCAATGTACTCCTGGTACTCAGCAAGGTGGGGAGGATCTGATGTCAGCTGTAGTAATATTAAATGTACTGGTCATCAAGTGAGTTATTCAAGGGAAACACTATTACTACATGCATAGAGGATTCTAAAAATATAGATTGGACATATCTTGAAATATCAGGCTATACATGCAGAGATAAGCTGTCTTAAATATCAGAATTCAAAATAATAAAATTCATGAAAAATACAGTATCCAGACAATTATACCAACACTGATCATTCAGAAATCAAACTGATATATGTGTGAAATGTGAGTAAAAATAAAACCCTAAGGAAAAAGGTACCTGGGACATGTTTCAACCACATCATACTGGACTTGAGTCTGGGATCAAGCTTAAAATTTAAATATCATTGTCACAAAATGGTTACACTGTGACTAATGCATTCCTCTTGTTTCAGTCCAAAATATGAACTTAAATCCCTTTATTAAAACTGTTTAAAGATGTAAAATAAATTGACACAGAAGAATACATACCTAATTAAGGGGGATCAACTGAGACAGCAAAAATCTTATTATTTTTTTTTTAATCAGGTTAGGTCCATGGCCTTGTGGTGGCACTGTCTATTGAATGAGGATGAAGGTATCCATACAATAAGAATGATATGTTATTACTCAGCCTTCTGGATTTCAGTTTTATATGAATGGGTTAGGAAAAATCCAGAAGTCATGACCTGTCGTTAAGACATTAGAGCGAATCTCTGAGGTTCTATAACGGGATTTCACCGTTGTGTCATTGAGGCACAGGTGGGGTTCGAACCAGGGACCTTCAGCTCTGAAGTCCAATGCCTTAACCACTAGGCTACGTCCTACCCCAAAAATATTATTAGTTTCTGAAACTGAGAAAATATATGTGAAATATACCGCATACCAGAGCTTCTTCAAATGGTATCAGCTGTTGAAGCTTAGTCTCTGCTTTCTGGTAAACCTGCACCACAGCCTGGTCAGCTTCCTCAGCTGAATCCCAATCCCTGTATTCCTCTAGAGTCTGTGCCATGTCTGTAAACAACAATACACAACCAGTAATTTAACATCTCCAGATATGTTGTGTCAATCAGCATTAATCAGGGTTCACTAACCTTCTATACATGTAGGCAAATTTAAAAAAATTGTATCTCAGTAGTTTATAATAACAAATCTTTAAAAATTTTGTAACTGTTAATGTTACAGTGATTATAATAATATTAATATATCAGAACTTAAAAAGAATTAATCATAGTCTTTGGACAACTGAAAGCATAACCTCTTACTGTGGCATACTGTAAGCAATATGAAGGACAATTCCCTTTTGGCTTATTTTAGTTACCTATTAAGGTACAAAGGTTATCCTAGAGTATAGAATTCTTTAACCAAAAGTAATGTTCTAATAGTTCATGTAACAGATGCTAGGTTTTAATTTATCTTACCCATGAGTGGTACTGCCAGCTGTCTTTTGAAGAGACTCAGGACCCTGGATGTCTGTAAGTTGATGGACTCCTGTTGTTCTGTTGTCGCTACTGCTCCGGGCATGGGCTTAAAAAGTAATAACACAAATGTGCAGTAGTCTGAATCAGCTGATATTCAAGAAGCATGACCTGTCTATTTAGTAGTATTTTTTGTTCAGTTTTAAGCGTAACATGGTGAGGCAATTTACTTCATTCTTTTTACCATTCAGTTTTGTATTTATTCTCAGCAAACACAACCTGGGACTAATTTTTGCTTTTGTGGTTAATGTGTGGTAAAGAAGGTGCAGTGCACTCATCCTTAGCAAAGCATCTTAATCATCTGCAGTTGAACAGACCAAACTAAACAGCACTCTTAAAAGCTGATCCATATGCATAGGCATAGCAGTTTATCAATTATGTGGTCACATGCTAAATATCCATCAAGGTAAAAGTAAAATTTTCTGAGTAAATGTGATGCATCTCTAATACGGCAGATATCACCAGGAACTGTGACATTTTTATTATTTTTTTTGTGGTGTTGTAGAGTATTACCAGATGATTGTTTCTCTAAATTGATGTATATTAATATGCTGTATCAGGTATCAATGTAAGTGTGGGAATGCAGGTGTTTTATTTGATGGCAGTTTCAGTTTAGCCGTGACTCTGTGTGAATTGTTTCTTATAAAATTCATCAAAGCTAGTCTAGATAGTTACCTGTAATAGCATTGTTTGATATAGATTTCAGAGACAATGCACGTGCAAGCATGATTTTCACATACTCGTGTTTAAGGAGACATGCCCATTTAATGTTCATGCACTGAGTGGCAGATCTCCATTATATTGTAAGAAGATAGGCCAGAGGCGTTGTCAGGATGTATGGTGTAGGCATGGGTATATATGCTTAGAGCACCATAGAAAAAACACAATCTACCAGGTCAGCAATCTACGTTATGGCGTCTAGCAGTGTAATGGTCCAGTGGATTGTCTTGGGTTGTCAGAGAATCAATTAGCAGAGGGATGGTTTTCCGGTGTATCTAGAATCATAGTCTGAGGGCGTCCAGTGTAGCTCACAAACAGACCTGTGAGAGCTATGTATACAGAAGGACTTATAAATAGCTGAAATCATCAGCCGTGGTAAAGACCAGGAACAGACCAGACTATACATTTGCTGATCTTTTTGTGGTACTGATCATTGACTCAAGTTCATGTCATTTTCGTGTACGGACACTGGAATCATGCAGGGTATAGCTGCGTGCCTTACAGACATTGTCATTGTGATACAACAGTGGAGGCTATTAGCCTATCAGTCTGTGTTTTGGTGAGGTAATCCCCTAGGAGACAGACTGTGGTGAACCAGTGATTTGTCTGGGGAGAGAAACGCAAGTGTTTATTGTTGCTGGGTACAGGGACAAAGGCAAAATTCCTAGACAGTCAAGTGTACGACAGCCATGTGACCAGCGAACCAACTTCAGTTTTCAGAGAACATTCTGCATTGTGTTGAAATAACCAGTAACCGGATTATGCTTAAACATGACTGTGTGTTGTGTGCATAAATAGGACTCAGTGAAAATAGTGTCACAAATGTTTCAGCCATCTAAATTCCCTGTTAACAGACCTGGTAGTTCATTCCTTTGAGGGTGCGACACAGAGGCATTTAATACTCATATCTGTGTTGTAAGTCAGTGCAGCATCTCTCAGATTACATACTCATCATAACTAGCATATTAGAGATCTCTGAAATCCCCTACTGGACCTTCTGCAAAACAACTATACATTTAGCCATTCAGTGGAAGCTTGGTTGTTACAACCCTTTTTTCAATCTGTATTTCTGTAAATGGTAAATTCATGTTTACTGTGTGAACTTGGAAAATAGGATGAAACAACACTGGTTCTTGGGTAAATGGAAAGCCTTTAAAAATCTGTACTGGACACATATATATAGTTTACTCACCTGTAAACCTGATAAGATGGCATGTTCAAACTCCCTGTAGGCCTCCCAGATAGTGGCTCCATCTGAGACATGTAAACCCACAGCACTCAGTGCACGCTCAAACACATCCCTGACTTTATCAATACCTCCCGCAGCGCCCATCCCTCCTATAGAGAAGGTAGCATACTCCAACCATAGTACAGGAGCTGAAATAAAATTACAAAATCTTAATTTTTACAGTGCTGCTAATTTGATACAGAAGTGCTACAGTCTGCCACTTCCTGGTATCTTGATACTTATACCGTAGCAATCTACATAATCCAAGTTACACTAACCTCATGGATTTCATTCATATCTGAGTAAGGATTCCAGAGTGCATGGTGGTGGTCACAAAGCAACAGGCAAGTAACACAATATGTTCAAAATATTGAAAGCTCAATATTATCTTACATGAATAAACTGCACATGAATTCATTTTTCCCATTATATGCCAATTTAGCACAGTTATATTTGTTTTATAAATATTCCATATAAACCCTTACAACCCTTGTGTTAAACAATGTATTATTTTTTTCTGCAAAGTGCTGATGAATAAGGAGTATTTGCAAAAATATTTACACCATACTTCTGGTTTACAGAATGGCATTTTATGACTTGAAATGAATTTATCATCTTGAGCATCACTAAGAAAATGATGTCTGTCATCTTATGGTATACTGGCCTGTAGGTGGCACGGACTATTGAATGAGGAAAAAAATAACCATATAATAAGAATTATATTTTAGCAACTAGATGTGGTCAGACGATGGTCCTAAGAGGGCCCTGTGTTTCTGCTAATGCTGGACTAGTTTACATATGGGTGAAAAATTAAGTTAAATTTGAAAAATATGACAAACAGAAACAGGATTTTATCCATATCCATGAGGGAAAAAATCCTACTGGATTTAAATGATATTAAAGAAGAAATGTCTGAAATAATATGTGCAACAGAAAATCACCGAATCTAGTATGTTAGCCATATTTGATTTTGAGCAAGTCTGTAATTCAATAGGTCTGGAGCCCTCATAGGCACCAATGATCCCTGTGAAATTGGGAAGACTGCAGTAGGTTGTTGTTGAGTTATCACATGCCAAAGAAAATCAGCGATCAGGCTGTGGTAGCCATATTGGAATTATGATAGATCTGTAATTCAACAGGTGTGGAGCCCTCATAGGTACCAACCATCCCTGTGAATTTGGGAAAGCTGCAGTTGGTTCTTGTTGAGTTATTGCGCGCAAAAGAAAATCAGCGATTTGGCTGTCACGGCCATATTGGAATTCCAACAAGTCTGTAATTTGATAGGTCTGGAGTCGTCATAGGTACCAATCATCACTGTGAATTGGGAAAACTGCAGAAAGTTATTGTTGTTGAGTTAATGCGTGCGCAAAAGAAAATCAACAATCGAGCTGTGGTGGCCATATTGGAATTCAGACAGGTCTGTTATTCAATAGGTGTGGAGCTCTCATAGGTACCAATCATCCATGTGAATTTGGGAAAGCTGCAGTATGTTCTTTTTGAGTTATTGCGAGCTAAAGAAAGTTTCACTGATGGAAGGACAGGAGGACAGTTGGATTGAAGGAAGGACTGACACGGTGATCACTATAGGGCACCACTTGCCAAGCGAGGCCCTAATAAGCATCCTGGAATTCAAATTTTATATGAATGGTTCTAGGAAACAGGCAAAACCCTAAACTTATCATCAAGATATCTGAGTGAGGTTCTGTCATGATTCCAACAAGTAGTCTTTCAGGCACTGGTTGGGTTAAAACTGAGGACCTTTCAATCTAAAGCCTATCTGCTTAACTACTAAGCTATATCCTGCAACTTAAAAATATGTTTTAACTGACAGAAAAATGGACATAACATATCCAGTGCATTATAATAATAAGACTGTAGCTCTAACTAATGCATTTGGATAAAATCATATGAAGTATAAACATATATGTTACTCTGAATACTTCTTAAATTAAATTTTCTATATCATTATTAATTTACTGTTAAGCAAACAAGAGGAACACAATATAAAATCACATAAATGAAGTTAAGAGATTAACCTACACACGTAGTCTTTGACAGCACGTTCAAACAACTGAACCACAAATTGTCTCTCATCCTCTGTACTGGCCAGTTTGGCTTCATCCTTCAACCAGCTCAGCCACAAGTCTGAAACAGAGAGTAAAATGCATAAAACTGTTTTTTTTTTTAAACCATATTTTGTATTTGTATTCAAACGGTGTGTTGGTGACAATCTTTCTAAATACATTTATAGCAAATGTATAGCTTACACAACTGTACCCAAAGTAAGCCAGAAATTCTATGAAATCTACAATTATGACAGATGAAAAGCTTGCTTTAACAAATGAAATTACTGTAATTTAGGGTGAACTTTTTTCTCTTCCTTTGTAAAATAAATTGAGATGAAACTAATTATATAATAATTTATTTTATTTTTAACATGCTTTTAAAATTTTACTTACCCACAGAGAGTGGATATTTGTCACTCATACTCTGACGAGCATCCCTTAATTCCTCAAGCTCCCCACAACCCTTCAGCAGGTCAATGAGCTCAACATGCTTCTCGTACTGATAAGCATTTTCCGACAGCTGTACAGAGATAAAACAAAATAAAGTAAGGACTTTGATACCTGATGACTGATAGAAATGGGTCCTTTTTAAGTTGATTAATATTTAAAATAGTTGTTAATGATTTATGACAAATGGTAAAATTCTCTTCTTGAAAATAAAGGTATTTGATAGATCGTTATATTTATATATTATTACATATAAATTTATTTTATTATAATATTTCTAAATCAATATTTATTATATAACATGGGTAGTGCTTTAAATATATTATGCATATTTTACAGTTTCATTTCAATTAATATCCTTATTACAAGCCAAGTAGTTACTTGACAACCATGAGGTCAAGTCGGGTTAAACTGCCACTGGTTGTATATAGTTCTACGTATGACATTATTGGTAGCTGTCATCCGTTTATTCCTATATTATCGCCAACACACGATTACGTGCCCCACATTTCTCACCTGTTTCTTTATCAGACGAATCTGTTCTTTCTTCGTTTCGTCAACTTCATCATCTTCGCTTGGAATACTGTCATCGCTGTCAGAATCAATGTCTTCTGCTTCTTTTTCATCAACTTCCATCTCGACGTTCGCAGCGGTTTCGTCTTCCATGGAGGCGGCCATGATACCATACATACCAAAAATAACCGCAAATATTCTAAATAATAATTAGACAGTTTGAAATCAGACATACACCTTTTTTTAAAACGTGAAATTCAAAGATTATATCAATGTGTTTCATTGTTTAACAACTAACTAAATTATTGCATCAAAGGTCACTTCTGTCGGCCAGAACAAAGGCGCCTAAAATGGAAGATTGCCCTATATATATATATATATATATATATATATATATATATATATATATATATATATATATATATATATATATATATATATTTATATATATTATATATATATCTAAATCATATGTATAACATTAATCATGAAAGCGCACCTGAATATTTAAAAAGTAATCATAGATTAAGTCATCATGCAGCCCAGATAAAGTACAAGATTTTGTGAACTGCCATGTGCAGTATCTAAAGTAAATGGATTTGGAAAAAGCTAATTTAATTTTAGGGCATTTGCAAATTTTCTATCTCAGTTAAACAGTGCGCAAGTGTTAAAAAAAACCCAGCTGAAACTGTTTCAATATTGAACAGTTTTAAAGCAAAAGAAGTAAATTTAAACAGTTTTAATTATAAAATTCAATCCACTGGTTTAAAAATGTATTAAGTTATCATGATAATACTAGGATTAGCAAGGCACTATGTTAATTTGGAACCTCTTTCATTATTCTCTTAGTAAACACAGGTATTGCAACTTAAAGTCTGTGTTAATTCACTGAAAAGGTGAGGCAACGATATTTTCGAAGAAAATAAGATAAGATAAGATAACATTTAGTAGCCTTCAATTCCAGGAATTTGTTGTTGACTTGCAATTCATTACATAAAAATAAATAAATACATAAAAATAATACATAAAAATACTGAACTCTGAATGTAGGGGATGTGTTGTGTCCTTCAAGACCGTTGATATGAAGGCCATTGATTTGGTTTCACAGATTTTCTGGTGTGTAACAAGAGAAGTACTTCTTTAACTTATCAGACATATTTGTAAACCAGCACTCGATCCAGTGCATAAGTTAAGACACTGGAAATTACTGAATTATAAAACATGGTACTTATGGTTTTTGTCAATATTTAGCCTTCTTAGATAATATAGGTAATATAATCTTTTGTTTGCTTTCTTGGATTGATTCAACACATGTTCTTTCCAATTCAGATTTCTGTCAATAATACATCCCAAGTATTTATAATTTTCTATAATATCTACATCTTCATTTTTGATAGTAACTGGGGTAATTACAGAGTTTAATCTCCTGAAATCAAAGACTACCTCTTTAGTCTTCTTTACATTTAGTTAAAGGTAGTGTTAGGGTTAGAAAACTTTTACAAACAGATGTAGATATCTGGACATTTTAATTTATTTAGATAAGCAACGAATATAAAATAAATGAAATTATTAGACCCTTTCTTTGTTTCGTCAAAAACTCATCGAAGACCACTCGGGATCGATTTCACACATGTTTCTCTAATAATAAATGCATGACAGAGATGATAGGTGTGGTGGCTCATGGTTAGCCTTTACCTGCGGCAGCAAGCTAGGTTGTGCTTCCCCTCCTGTTCATATTACCCTCTGCGCTAACACTGCTGGCCAAATTCTTTACCACAAGGACGCACCCTCTCAAACCAAGACTGTATATGGGTAAACTGGTGATGGCGACATGATTGTATATCTTCTGGTGCCTGTTGTAGCTGCTTGGGCTGAATGCTTCCCATGAGAATAGGAAAGTAACATGGTTGAACATTTCAAGAAAACAAATGTGGATGAGACTGGCATAGTCAAATCAGATTTTAATCCCGGCCTTTGCCTTAATCTTTACATAGTTTCTCCGAAAAGTCTAGTAAATTAGCGAACTTCAAACGTGTGTCCTCCTAACGTCATCACCGGCATCATCTGAGCTCTATTGATAGTCTGCATTTTTTGTCTAAATATCCCTTGGGAGTTCTTCTGCACTCGGACCTGTTTCCTTTGATTATCTCACCATACGTTCATTTGAAGGACACACATGATGGAAGAGCAGTTGGGGCCATTCTCAGCTGATGTGAGATCCATCGCAAATTTCTGCTTGTTCACATCCCTGGTTTGTGTTTTCCCTTTTTTTTCTCTGGAATACCCCATTTGTGAATCTGGTATAGACCAAACAGTATATTTGCCCTAGGCATGTATTCCAGTATGTAAGTATAATTTATTGCTAATGGTTGTGTCATTTTCCATAATTCTGCTTTGCACAGCAGATAAAAAGACAACTTTAAAGACGTTTAACTGGTCCAAGTTACTTGATGCAAACCAATTAAGGGATAAAGAAAAAGTGAAGGGCCTACATAGGTTTTAAGAAGACTTCACTATGCAGAACTGAAATGAGTGCCAGAGAGATAAAAAGCAGGGCTCGAAATTAACGCCAGAATTTATCGGCAGTTCTCATGGAGGGGCGGTATAATCTGCCTAAACCTGCCCCCTTGGTAGGTTAGCCGTCAGTTTTTTCGCGTTGTCTTCATAATAAACATGTTGGAAAATATCAGATACCCTAACCTGCAAAAGATTGCTCCTGTTAAGGTAAACCGAAGTTTTAACGACGTTGTATTTTCCATTCACTTCTACATGTCAATCAGTTCAACTGCGCTTACTGTTGCGATAATAAGTTTTAGTTTTATGTCATGCTGGCACTACTTAATAATGCGTCATATCACAGCTGGCGTACAACCGCGGTCACCGTTTCACAGCGCGTATAGTTCTGTCAAGATGGCCGTCTAGCATGACGCGCCCTATGTATGTTCACATGTAGTAAATGGATTATATCCAATCTGTATGTAGTTGTCGTCACTACTATAACATGGTGGTAGCTAACGGATCTTACGCACGCCAGGAATAGGCCTATCTACGGACCTATCCAAAGTGCTAACAGCACTGAATAAGGCTGAAGGTTTCAAACTCGATCGCCCGCGGCCGGGTGATACGGACTATTTGCAGTCTCGTCAATGTGTTTCCGCCTGATATGTGCGTCAGATCAGCTCTGGATTATACCTTCATATGAGCCATATGGACACTCCCATGCGCTATACAGGTACTGTTCTGCATGAATACTTGATTATACGTGGTTTCAAGACTGTTCAACGCAGTATTTTCCAGAAAGCAGGCAAGTTTGCTTCACAAGTCAAATAGTTACAAAGTGTACCGGAAGATGGCGCTACGGCGCAAGTGACTGAAATTGTTGTTATATTATAAGCCACGGAGAATCGAGTGTACCATATACGTACGTTCTACATAAATAACGTTTCATAAATATAAGATAAATATGTCAAGATATCCCAATATGGATTGGGCCCATGCTGACCTGGGCGAGGCGTTTCGTTTGTTCAAACAACGGATCTGTTTATTTTTTGAAGACGAAGGGGTCACTGACCCAGCCAAGCAGGCAACAAAAATACAAATCGCGATAGGCGAAGAAGGGCTTCGACGTATTAATGCCTCTGCCCTAACTGACGACGAAAAGAAAAAGCCCAACAAACTGTACAAGCTGTTTGAGGACCAGCTGAACATACAAGTGAATTTTCGTATCAACCGAATGGAGCTAATGCAGTATCGTCAGCAACCTTGTGAGACAACAGATGATTTTGTCACAAGGTGCCGACAGAAAGGCAAATCATGTGACTTTGAACCAGCCGAGCTCACTGAGCGTATCATTGAGCTAGTAATAGCAAGCACACCTCATGACTCCTTTCAAAAATATCTGTTGGAATGCAAGAAAGGATTCACGGAAAAGGAGCTGTTGATACAAGCCCGCAAGTACGAAGCAATCGTACGAGGCAAAGAAACTCTAAATAAATTAGAGTCCAAGGACAGTACTACAGGTATACATACAGTCAAAAAAGTGTGTCACAAATGTGGACTTTCACATCCCCCGAGAAAGTGCCCTGCCTACAGAGACCGATGTAAAAACTGTGGCAAATTAGGTCATTGGGCTAAACAGTGTCGCCAATGGAAACAGTGGAGCAGCACTCGGGGTCGCAGTCGCACCAGAAACAAGTCCTATAGCAGGAACCGACAGTCCAGATATAAATCTAGGGAGCAACGACGCACCAATCAGAGTGACAGGGGTAGAAATGTGTATGAGATACAAAACACACAAACACATGAAACAGATGACTCTGATACAGATGATGAACAATATACCTTCAGTACTATTGTGGTATCAGACCTATGTGTTGATAGTGTGAGAGATGAGGCATTCAGTACATTGCACATCATATGCCCTAACAAAACTGGTGAGCATAAACTGAAACTGAAAATAGACACTGGTGCATCAGGCAATACTTTACCAGCCCGGATAGTCAAAAATATGTATGGTAACAGTTGGAGAAATCAGATAGAACCAGCCAGAGATGTAAAATTGACAGCTTATAATGGCAGTGAAATCAAATGCCACGGGACATTGAGATTATTGTGCAGATATAAAGGCTCTGAATGGCATAAATACAAGTTCTATGTTGTTGAAGTTCAAGGACCTGCTGTCCTTGGTCTGAGTGCTTGTGAGCAACTACAAATAGTTACTATTCATGACATAAACAAAGACGTAAACAGTGAAAAGGCACATGTCAGTGACCCGCGAGGCACCGATAACGCCAGTAAAGCCTACCAAGACAGTCGCCCAGACACAAAAATCAACACAGTCGATGAGCTAAAGATGTTATTTCCTGATCGGTTTGACTGTATAGGCAGCTTTAAGGAGACTGCCAAACTTCACCTAAAACAGGACTCACAACCCACTATTGATGCTCCAAGAAAATGTAGCGTACACATTAAGCAGAAACTGAAAACAGAGCTCGAGAAAATGGAAACACAAGGTGTGATACGTAAAGTGACCCATCACACAGATTGGTGTTCCTCTATCGTTACTAGTGTGAAGAAAGACGGTACCCTCAGGGTGTGTTTGGACCCGAAACGGCTTAATAACTGTCTCAAACGCTGTCCACACAAAATTCCTACGCTCGAGGAACTGAACCCGGAATTTGCGGAGGCAAGAGTATTCTCAAAGCTCGATGCCAAGTCAGGTTATTGGTCTATCCCCTTGGACAAAGACAGTCAGGAACTAACAACCTTCCGCACCCCATTCGGCAGGTTCTGTTTCACAAGGTTGCCGTTTGGACTATCGGTATCACAAGATTTATTCCAACACGCCATGGATCGCATACTAGAAAAGGCACCAGGGTGCACTGGTATCGCAGATGACGTCGCAGTGTTCAGGCGGGATGAAACAGAACATGACAAAAACTTATTGAACCTGATGCAAGTGGCCCGTGAAGAAGGTCTAGTATTCAATTCACAGAAATGTGTCATAAAAACAAACAAGATAGAGTTCTTCGGCTCAGTCTACACTGCACAGGGGATCAAACCAGATCCCAAAAAAGTTGAGGATATATGGAATATGCCCACACCCCAAGACAAGGATGATTTGCAACGCTTTATTGGGCTCATGAACTATCTGTCTGCGCACATTCCTCATTTCTCTGAAAAGGCTGCCCCTCTGAGAGATCTGTTGAAAAAAGACACTCCATTTTATTGGCAGGAGGACCATCAACAGACATACGAATCCCTCAAGAAAAGCATAAACCCAGAATCGTGTCTTGCGTATTTCAACGCACAGAAAGACTCTGTCATAGAGGTAGATGCGTCCCAGAAAGGCCTAGGGGCATGCCTCTTACAGGAAAACAAAATCATCGCGTTCGCGTCAAAAACGCTAACAGCCACACAGGCAGCTTATTCGAACATTGAGCGCGAAGCTCTAGCGTTAGTCTTCGGAATCCAGAAATTCCATGCCTTTGTGTTCGGGAAGCGTTTCAAGGTCATTACCGATCATAAACCACTTGTGATGATACATGCAAAACCGCTAACAAGCGCACCTCCCCGCTTACAACGGCTCCTCGTCAAGATACAAGGCTACGACTTTGATCTCAAGTACAAACCGGGAAGTCAGATGGTCCTATCAGATACGCTTTCGAGATTACCGAACCCGGAAAAGTCTGGAGACATACCACTGGATGAGCAAGTTGATGCGCTTTGTATCGACGACATAGACGATAACCACAAAATCGATCTGGTCAACTTCAGTCTTGAAAAACAGACCCAATTACGGGAGTATAACCAATCGGACAGGACCATGCATGCACTACAGCAAACAGTTCAGCATGGTTGGCCAGAGAAGATAGGTGAGCTCTCTCAGGATCTCCGTCCATTTTGGTCATTCCGCGACGAAATTGGAATAACCAACGGTATACTCTTTAAAGGACGACAAGTGATTATTCCAGAGCAGCTGCGCCAAAACATTCTGGAACAATTACATGAGGCACATCTTGGTATTGAGAAAACGCGACAGCTAGCACGGAGTAGTGTGTATTGGCCTCATATCAACAGAGACATAGAAACATTGATAAAGAAATGTGCTGTTTGCCAGGAAAGTTTGCCTGAGCAGACAAAAGAGCCAATGATCAGTCACGAAGTTCCGAGCACCCCATGGACTAAAATTGCAAGTGACTTATTCGAAGTGTACAACACATACTACATGATAATAGTGGACTACCATTCAAAGTTTCCGTATGTCAAACGTCTAAACCACACAAAAAGCAGTGATATCGCTAATGAAACAGCTGAATGCTTTAGCATCTTTGGACCACCTCTTGAAATAATCACGGATAACGGCCCACAATACAGTGGAAAACCATACGGTGACATGTGTACAAAATGGAACGTAAAGCACACCACAACATCGCCACGATATGCACAATCGAACGGTTTTGTTGAAAGACAGATTCGAACAGTCAAAGGTATCATAAAAAAGTGTACAAAAACACAGAAAGACATAAACGTAGCACTACAGCATCTGCGATGTACTCCTATTGATTCACACTTACCCAGTCCGAGCGAAATTCTATTCAGCAGGCAGATCCGAACGAATTTGCCAAGTAACCAAACTGTCAACTACAATACAAACCATGACATCAACACAGGTCTACAACACCGCACACAACAGATGACACAAAGCTACAACCAAAGAGCCGGACCTGAATTACACCCACTTAAGGTCGGACAACAGGTGAGAACATTAAACAAAGAAACCCATCAATGGACACCCGGCGAAGTAGTAACCGTATGCAAGGAACCACGATCGTACCGAATACGAACACGCGATGGTACTATAGTCAGACGAAACAGAAGACACATACGCATACAATACACAACACAAACAAGTGATGTAAACCGAACAAAGCGCGTTCGATTCGCCGATGAGATTCCATTTGTGCCACATCAACCAAATAGGGGCACTGATGCTCCGAATGCTTGCAATCAGTCGTCACCAGCTGAGCAGCTGCAGGCAGCTGCACAGCCACCAACTGACAAACAGCCGCGACCACAGAAACCAACAACTGTTACACGATATGGCCGTGAGATAAAACCACCTGTAAGATATCAGGACTGATACGATTTAATTAACATTCAAAATACGTGCATGGACCTCTTCTTTCCTTAAGAATCAGAAATCCCGCGAAATGGACACCTTTATGATAATATGTACCTCACAAACAGCCAACAGAGACATTCCAGTCAACCTGTTTAATTTCCTTGGTAAACCTGTTAAATTTGCGATGGACACTAGTTTTAATGACATCCCAGTTAACTTTGGTTTTGGTTAACATGTTTTACTCTCTCTCGTTGGACGCTCCAGTTTAACATTAATTCTTATTTAGAAGAGGGAGATGTTGCGATAATAAGTTTTAGTTTTATGTCATGCTGGCACTACTTAATAATGCGTCATATCACAGCTGGCGTACAACCGCGGTCACCGTTTCACAGCGCGTATAGTTCTGTCAAGATGGCCGTCTAGCATGACGCGCCCTATGTATGTTCACATGTAGTAAATGGATTATATCCAATCTGTATGTAGTTGTCGTCACTACTATAACACTTACCACCACCTATGACCTTGACCTTCTTTTACTGACGTTTATGTCATGTGGGCTGTTGAACATTATTGAAGTCCAACTCTTAGTCCAAATTAAATTATGCATAAACTAAATATAATATTTGTATTCAAGATATGTAAATTCAATTGGTACATATTTTATAACTGTCGTCTTTTTTTATAACAAGTAAACTTTAAAAGGTTCGATTCTTTGTGATCTCTACCAGCGGGCACTCCGCTCCCAGGTACAGCGGTATTTTGCCGATTAGATAGGTTTTCATTTAGTTGATAAATGGAAAAATTGTCCTGTCTTACAAGTGTAGCTGGAGGGCAGGTATAATCTGAAATGAAAAAGATGGAGGCGGCAAAATGTTCCATCATACTCACAAGGAATAAGGAGGATTGATGAAGATCATGACGATGATGCACGGGGAACAAAGCTTGACCATGCAATTTGAGTTCCTTTTCAGCACAGCCCTGCTGCATGATAAACCTCACTTATTTCATTTATCCTTACCTGCTCTCTTGAAAAAAAAAATCAATAAACTAGCTTCCATCTAGAATGGAGTTCCACGAGGATGTACTTTCTATTCCGTTAGTTATGGATTGAACTTGCACATGTTTACATCGACCACGAAGACATTTTCCAAGAAACATTTATTGTGTGCAGATTCGTAAATACAAATTTACTCTATAATGCGGCTTATAAAATATACTAGAAGTTTAAGTTTAAGAACAGATGGACACACTATATATTGGTATCCATGAACGTAATGATATAAACTGTATATATGAAAATATACATAGAAAAACAGCACTATATTCAGTTACATGATTTGATCTCTTGATGATATGTATAACAGGTGGCTCATTCAGTTACAAAAATGTTATTTATAAATAGACTTGCAATAGTCACGGAAATTATCTGTATTTTCTAGGTATTTTTATGGTATATAAAATTCAATATTTGAAACACAAAATATAAATTTCTTTAATCTGATTTGTTAATTGCAATATTTGGTCAATATGACAAATACATTTATTAATTATGCATATTCATATATCATATTGCCAAATGACACGTTTCCAAGTTCAAGTGCTAAATGTATTACCTGCTGATTCAAATTAGATTAGTGACCCGTCAAGCAACTAGACTGAACATTTGTGTCTTCCCTGGGAATTAAATGAATGAGTTGACACAACGTCGATTAGGCCTACATAACTCCCCCACCTTTGCTGTTACTAAAATCGTGTTGTTACGGTCCTCTTTCACACGGCAAATCTGACTGGCCGAACCATAACACAAAACCTCAGACACATATTCTCAAATAAACACAACAAGGGTTTAAGTGCAAAAATAATGCTATATTAATATATATTAATATAAATATACAATATTTACAATAACAAGTAATCAAAGGGTTAACACATAACTAATACTAAACAAAGTCTCTCAAAATGGCTACAACTAAAAAAATACTTAACTGAAGTCCAAATATTCAACTGAAGATCCTCTGGTCCATAGTATGCGAATAAATAAAAGTCCTTCCTCTTCACAAATAAAAGTCCATGGTTTCTTGTGGAGGAGGACGACCCACAAATAAAGAAGCTCCGTATACCCGGGCTTGACACGTTAACGTGAAGTTAACCTAAGTTAACGATTAAGAAATCTTTGGATGCACAATTTTTTAATAAACAAAGGTTGTAGTTTCTTCCGAGACGTTGTTTCTACATTGTTTTCCGTTCCTGAAGAAATGTTTATTTCAAAATGACAAATTTGTTAAAAAAAATCTGTTATAAACCTTTCTGATTGATTTCTGCTATAACACTATTTTTCCCAAACAATTTGCAATAATTAACCTTTATGTTAACATATATAGATTGTCATGTATAAATGAGACATTTTGTGTTACGTGTCAGTCTCAGAAAGATCGGAGGTGATATGTTCACGTCATAATTTAACGGACACGGGTTTCTGTCCTGGGAACCAGTTTTACAGTTTTTATTCCAATTTGACGATCCCACTTAATTCTTGACCCTTAAATATTCTGAAAGCATAATTTCTGAAATGAAAATATGTATATAAATGCATGTGAAGCCTTTAAATATTTATACTGATATATATATATATATATATATATATATATATATATATATATATATATATATATATATCTCAAGAAGGTCGTAAGATCATATACAAAGCCTAGACAGACTTTGATGGTGCTCGAAAGATCGAGGACTTCTACAGCTCCTAAGAGACGGTCTTTTGTTTCTAAATATAGCATTTTCAATGGCAACCTCACGTCTGAACACACGCAGTAGCTTTGGATGGTCGACTTCGTAAAATGGTGAAAACATGAACATAGTGTCGTTCGATGCGCCAGAGTCTGTAGAATGACATATTCAAAACCCGCTGATATCTACTTACGGATTTTTTTAGTTTTAATATTTTTAAAGTAAAAATTTACAGAGTATACCTTATTACGTTATATAAGTAGCCGATTTTCACATCTATAAATGCATATATAGCACGTCAGAGTTATTTAGAGAAATGCAATTGATAAAGCAACTCCACAAGATTTGACAACAACAATTTATTTTTCAATTCAAATTTTAAACAAAGAATATAAAGATTAAATTACAAAACTATACTAGGCCATAATCAAGCCTCTACATAAGATTGTCTCTGGATTATGTTTCTGTGCATTGTCTTTGTATCTATTTTTGTGTAGTGTGTTTGTTTTTTATGTGTATACATAGTTCACATGTTCATTATTGCTTGCCGGAAGATTTCCGGCAAGCATGTTGGTCAGTTGCGTATGTCCATTTGTCTGTTTTTTGCTTGCCGGAATCAAAGATTTCGACAAGCATATTGCTCAGTTGCGTATGTCTGTTTGTCTGTTTGTTTGTCTGCACTCTCCTGGCCACAATTTTGCCACAATCACCTTGAAACTTACAGGAATGATGAAAAACATAATTTCTAGGTGCCCTATTGTTTTTGGTTAAAATAGGTCAAAGGTCAAGGTCAAGGTCGTCAAAACTTCTCAAAACGGTTTTTTCTTCATATCTTTGTGACTATTAGTCGTATCTACTTCAATAATAGCTTATATGAATCGTCATTCCAAGGCCTGTCATCTGGTGTGTAGCTGACTCAAATTTGCCGTAACCATGGTTACAAATTTTGGGGAAAAGTCATGATATTCGAAAATAAGGGGTCTTATTTTTCTTACCTTGTCAGTTTTAAAGCTAGAGTGATCTAGTTTTTTGCATCAGGAAGCATTCAACTAGTACTACAAGATTTTATTACAAGTCTTGCAGTATCTCGTAAAATATCTCGTGAAAAGAGATATTTCGAGATTTCATTCATCTTGCGCCAAAGGCCACATTATTGCAGGAATCTTTTTGAAACTGACATATTGTAAGTCCTACACTAGTATCTCGAAATTGTTTTTTCATTTTTTGAATAGGGCCGCTAGGGGGCGCTGGATGCGAACCTCCCGAACATATCATATTTTGGCCATATCTAAAAAATTATAAGCTTCAATTACATAAACTATAGCTTATTTTCTTCCTCTGAGTCTTCTCCATAACCTAGTGTAGTCATCTGGTCAAAATTTTGTGACACTTTGTCAGTGTGTCTGTCTGTTTGTCAGTTGTCCTCAAATTCGCCTGCTTGCTCTTAAGTCTCACATATAGCATTCTACAGGCCACAGTTTTGAAAGAATCCTTTTGAAACTATTACATCTTAAGTCTTATACTAATATCTCGAAACCAATTGTTCATTTTTCGGATATGGCCGCTAGGGGGCGCTGAACTCGAACCTCTCCCAACATATCATGCTTTGGCAATATCTCCAAAACTATAAACCTCAGTTACATAAACTGTAGCTTTTTTCTTCCTTTGAGTCTTCTCCATAACCTGGAGTAGTCATCTGGACTCAATCTTGAGTTACTTTGTCAGTGTTTTCGTCTGTTTGTCAGTTGTCCTCAAATTCGCCTGCTTGTTGGCTCTTGCGTCTCACATATAGCATTCTATAGGCTATAGTTTTGACGGAATCCTTTTGAAACTATTACATCTTATGTCTTACACTAATATCTAGAAATAAATTTTTCATTTTCCGGATATGGCCACTAGTGGGCGCTGCACACGACCCTCACACACATACCATTGTATTGGCAATATCTCTACACCCAAAGCCTCAGTTACATAAACTATAGCTTATTTTCTTCCTTTGAGTCTTCTCCATAACCTGATTAAGGCATCTGGTTTCAATCTTCTGTCACTTTGTCAGTGTGTCCATCTGTTTGACCGTTATCCTCAAAGTCGCCTGCTTGCTGGTTCTTACGCCTTACATATAGCATTCTACAGGCCACATCTTTGACGGAATCCTTTTGAAACTGGGACATCTCATGTTATACACTAATAATACGAAACGCATTTGTCGTCTTCGGAATATGTCTGCTAGAGGGCGCTACAGTCGAGCCTCCCAAGTATATAATTTATTCGCCATACCTCCAAAACTATAAATCTAAATTCCATAAATTATAACTCATTTTCTTCCTTTTGTATCTTCTCAATCACTAGGTTATGTCAGCTGGTGTCAATCTTGTCTCACAAAGTCACTATGTCTGTCTGTTCGTCTTTTGTTGTCAGCTTTGTCTGCTTGCCTGTTCTTTTGTCTCATATGTCATTCTATGGGCCACATATTCTCAGCAATGTCCCTGAGAGTCATTCCATTAATAGAAAACCGACAATATGTTCTGTCTGTCCGTCTGTGTTTCACTTCCGATTTCCGGCAAGCGTTCGACCTATGGTCGTCAAGTTTGTTTTTTTGTTTGTTTTTTTGTGTGTTTGTCTGCGCTCTCCTGGCCACAATTTTGCAGCAATCGACATGACCCTTACAGGGTTGATTGACAACCGAACACCCTGGAACCCTATTGTTTTTGGTCAACATTGCTCCAAGGTCAAGGGTCAAGGTCACGACAGGTGTGGTTAACGGTTTTTGCACTATAACTTCGCCATAAATAGGCTTATCCACTTCTGCAATAGCTCATTTTTTTCGTCATCACCTGGCCTTTCTTTTGATATGTAGCTTACTTAAATTTGCCGTTACCATGGTTACATTATTTGGGCAAAAATCATGGAAATTGGAAATAACACGACCATTTTTTTGTAACTTTGTCAGTTTTTAAGCTAGGCAGATCTAGTTTTCGGCATTTTGTTCCACATGACCAGCTTGACACGACAGACTTGAAAGTCACACCAAATCTCTCGCCATATCTCGTCAAACGAGAAAAAACGAGACTTCGCGGAAATGCTTATAACTCGGCGACTTTTACAGCTAGACAGGTCTGGTTTTCGGCATTTCGTTCCACCAAACAAGCTTGAGACGACAGAGCTGCAAGACAGGCCAAATCTCGCACCGTATCTCGTCAAACGAGAAAACACGGGATGTCACGGAAATGCTTATAACTGGGCCAGTTTTACAGCTAGACACGTCTGGTTTTCGGCATTTAGTTCGACTAGACCAGCTTGACACGACAGATATGCAAGTCTGGCAAAATCTCGCACCCTATCTCGTCAAACGAGAAAACACGAAATTTCACGGAAATGCTTATAACTCGGCCAGTTTTACAGCTAGACACATCTGGTTTCCGGCATTTCCTTCCACATGACCAGCTTGACACGATAGATGTGCAAGTCAGGCCAAATCTCGCACCCTATCTCGTCAAACGAGAAAACACGAGATTTCACGGAAATGCTTATAACTCGGCGAGTTTTACAGCTAGACAGGTCTAGTTTTCGGCATTTTCTTTCACATGACCTGCTGGACATGACAGAACTGAAAGTCAGGCCGAATGTCGCACCGTATCTCGTCAAACGAGAAAACATGAGATTTCACGGCATTGGTTATAACTCGGCGAGTTTTACAGATAGACAAGTCTGGTTTTCGGCATTTTGTTCCACAAGACCAGCTTGACACGACAGACATGCATGTCAGGCAAAATCTCGCACCGTATCCCGTCAAACGAGAAAACACGAGATTTCACGGAACTGCAGCTAGACAGGTCTAGTTTTCGGCATTTAGTTCCACATGACCCGCTTGACATGAGAGAACTCCAAGTCAGGCACAATCTCGCACAGTATCTCGTCAAACGAGAAAACACGAGATTTCACCAAAATGCTTTTAACTCGGCGATTTTTACAGGTACGAAGGTCTAGTTTTCGGCATTGTGTCACATATGAACTGCTTGATTAGATAAAGCCATAAGTCTGCCCAAATCTTGCACCATATCTTGTGCAACGTGAACAAACGAGATGTCACTGAAATGCTTATAACTCGGCGCCTTTTACAACAAAGTAGTTCTAGTTTTCGGCATTTTGTCACATATGATCAGCTTGACATGACAAACCTGAAAACGTCTCACTGCTTCTTGTCAAACGAGATTAACGGGATTTCATGAAAAAATTTTGAACTTGGTCCCTTTTACACTAGAAAGATATGAAGCTGTTAAAGGTCAGCATGCATAAATAAACATATTATCCGTTTCTGCTGCCCCCACAATGTTGCTCATTCATATGACTGTTTCTACATGCACTCTCTGTCTATCTGTCTGTATCATTTCCATTTCCGGCAAGCGCGTGACCTATGGTCATCTTGTTTGGTACTGTCCATATGTTGTTTAATGTGATGTATTCAATAAAAAATCAAATTTTAAATAAATGAAAATACATTCATTTTCAATCTCGATTGAGCGTTTTGTGTTTAACCAGTAAAACATCCATTGTACACGTTTTGGTCCCATTAAAAGCATTTTTTAATTCAGCTTTATGTTATAATATTTTAAAGAAAATATGATATAGTTTGAAATAAATCTTTCAATATGGGTTTATTTAAAACATTCATTTTCTGTGAAATCATATAGGCATTGTTCTAAATATTAATTTAACCAATTAAACAGTCTAAAACCATGTTGGAAATATTGTCTCTACTTTTTTTTAAATTAAATATATTTGCTTTCAAAATAATTTGCTTCAAGTAAGTTTAAAGGATAAAAAGTCTTTTGTTTAAAATAACTCTGCTCGGTATGGTACACAAAAACAATTAACAATTACTCGTGAGATCGGTTTCTTATTTTCTTTATTTTATCAACATTAATTCCATTCCGTTATTCTTGAAGGTTTCACTTTTTTTAAATATATATATATATATATATATATATATATATATATATATATATATATATATATCAACATAAACAACCTCTGTTGAGTGCGATTGTTTGGACAAAATAACTTCATATATATATATATATATATATATATATATATTATATAATATATATATGTATGTATGTAAAGATGTATAAATAGCTATGCTGGTTCAATTTTTATAGATGGAAATGGTATACACATAAAAGTCGGTTCACTTTTCCGAACTTCAGTGAAAGCAATGACTTTTCTGTGTATACCATTTCCATATATATATATATATATATATATATATATATAAATATATATATATATATATTTATATATATATATATATATATATATATATATATATATATATATATATATAGTTTATGTGGAATCGTAAGTGATCTTTGTGTAAAGCTATCAAGTATTCCGTAATCATGTGATAACCGGGCTTAATATAAGTATTAGGGTGTATGAAATGTCTCACAATGCTGACAAAATATTAACCTAGAATTATTTGAAAATCTATACGTATAACAATTATCTGTATTTCAAATTTTCGGAATTTTGTTTTTCAAATTTTCTATTTTTTATAGAATATGACATATTTTATATTGAAGGTTCCCTTCATGTTTCCCTCCAATGATTTTAAATTATTAAATCGGGATCTGTGTATATTTGTATTTTTTATGCTGTTATCCCAGAGTATTGTGTTTTAATATTTAACTATTCTTTCTAAATTCTGAAATCCACACATATTCCAAAGTCGCATATATAAATTAATCAGGAAAGCATTAAAAATCTTTAATTTTCGGAACTGGTCCACAATGTCTGTATTTCTGATTTAGGCTATACTCGTAGTTTTAATACATATATAAAAACGTTTCGTTTTTTTTTACGAACTTGGCTAAATCTTCAATTGTATCAGGGGAAATCACCGAGAGATGCACCATCTTAATGAACATGTACCCCCAGATAGAATAATTCTCTTCAATTAAAATATACTTGATGGGTAACATATTATCATTCTATTGGTTATCCTCGTAAAGTAATATTTGACCAGCCCCACTATATATATAAACCTATATAAATGGTAATCAAATAAAGAACAACCGTTTAAATTTCTGATATTCCATAAATATTTCAATTTCCATTATAATGTTTGGGAATTATTAATTCTGTTTGTACGATAGTGATAGTAAATTTATACAAATATATAAAGTTATTAATATGTTAATATAATAATAATGAGTTTGATAAAAAAAATGTAATTTTAAAATAAAAGAAAAATAAAAAATATAGTTAAGTAAACGATATTTGTTGATTAACTTTTGCTATTTTTTTTTTTACAATTGAAGGGTTTAACAGAAAAAGCAGTGACATAATGAATATATATATTTATATAAGTATATATGTATATCTATATTTAATTAAACTTAATTTTACTTTAAAAGATTCATACATAGAAATTAAAATTTGTAAATGCTCCTGGTATTTCCAGCACACAAAAATAATGAAAGTGGGCGTTTAACTGATATTGATAACACCCTCGGAATCTAGAATTTGAATGAATTTTTATATTTTTTAAATTAAATTTTAAATTAATATTGAATCATGAATCACAGAAGACCATTACAGTGAAGCATTACAACAGAGACCCACCTCAAACTACCACTGGCATTCTGGATGTGCATAAATTGACTTTAGGCTGATTTTCGATAATTGTTATGTTTAAAACAAATTTATATAAACATTAAGATAACATTTACAAATTTATTGAAATGTTCCATAATTATCATGGCCTTGTTCCCGTAAGATTGTGCATAGAGGCCTTCCTTCAACTAGGGTTTTACGCATTTGGTATATTATTGTAATCTTTGACACATCTAGTCATGTTCCATCGTACTAGAGACCTCGCACGATCCTGCACAAAAAGGAAGGCATTTCCATCAAAGATGTATATCAGGCCTTGATAATACATGGTCGTATTTCAGGGGTTCACAGAAAGGGATGAATCACATTTCCTATAAACATATGATCCTAGGGTAAACTATAGTAGGTGACTCATACCTGCATGGAGAGACCTTTATCGCCTTGTATATGAATGATAAGAAGTTATAATTGATACAATTTTAGGTTTCACAGACAGTTATGGCTATGTAGTCAGGGGGCAAATCCTGATCACTTTAACACAAGAAATTATTATTTTTGAAAATTATAACAACTGTTCTGGACAGGTTGTCATCTCAAAAATAAATTATTTTATTGTAATTTTTTAGGCATAAGGTAAAAAACAGGTAAAATCTTAATTTCACCAAAAGTACTTGACACTTAATTTCACATAGGCATTTACAACTGCATCTTTCATTGTCAATTGCATGTATAAACGGTTGTAAAGGTTTTAAATATATTGGCAACTAACCTGAATGTACTATAATATTGTGAGTTGGTATTTTATTCTGTAGTAAGAGCTACGGGGGAGTCTAAGCTTTTAATACACATCCTGCCTTGCAAACTGACCACGCATATGTTGCATGTGGTTTTTACCATTGTGCATGCCATCTTCACTTAAGCATAGTTGCTAATTACTATTGGTACAATAATTTCACTAGTTCTTCTGGAATAAAATAAATATTTCATTTTACCCATTTTATTTGCCATATTAGTTGTAATACGGACATATTTCGTTTTTAGTGGCTCGCGACTTATCAGATATATTTTATAAAAGAATGAAGAAGCGTTTAGAAGAGACTAAAGTGTCTTCCTCGTCTTAAGGGCAGGTATCTGACATCCAATTTCGTTCACAGAGAAGCTCATTGCCTCCTATTATATGGACAAAAGGCATGTTTCGTCAAGACATAAAGTCAGGAGAAAAGCTACACAGTGTTCAGACAATGGTCTTGTCCAACAACATTCTTCAACTAGCTCAGCTTGATGCAGTTTTGCGGTACAGATTTGCAGGTGTCAGTGACCTTATAGTTTCAGAAGGTAAATATTACCCGACTTACTACAGCCGTTTCCTAAGAATACACAAACGCAGCTTATTAAAATCCAGCCTAGATGATCAACAGAACATGTTTGCAAAATGTTGCTGATGAACTTCAAACAGGACTTGTAAGGGGAGAAATATATAGCCTGAAAGGTGTATGGGACCGATACTGTGTACTTGTGACTGACTTTAATATAGACTCAGGCATACACAGGGGTCAGCACTTCAAAGCCAAACTAGAACAAGTGAACCATGGGTCATGACGCTCAGCCGATTGACATGATGACAATATGTCCATGCACAGGCAACAAACTAAGATAATGTAGTTTGCATCATCATTCATGCATATTAGCTTAAGTTCACCAAGACCCATAAGCACACCAAATTAAGAAACAAGCCATCAAGCTTTCCTGAGAAATCTGGTAATTCATAAGAAGTCTGGCAATTTGTATAAACTTATTACAATATCTCTGAGGTGCTCAAACAACCCCCGTAACTAAGAGAATAGGTTACAGTGATTTAATTTCAGGTTTCTGACGAGAACTTTAATGGAATTCTAGGGATGCAAAAGTTTATAATCCTAGCCATTACGTGTACAATTTGTGCCTTGTTTACAGACCTAGTGTTCTCAAAATTTAGGAAAAAAATTGTAAAAATTAAGAAAATGCAAATTAAGCCACCATTTATGCCCAATAGCTAAGGTTTATTAAGACCTATAAGCACACGAAATTTGATGACAATCCATCAAGCCGTTCCTGAGGAATCTGGCAATTAGTGTATTTTTTTTAATTATTCGGGAGGGGGGAAACATGCTCCATAAATCAAAGAATATAGGTCACAGTAACCTAATTTCAGGTTCCTGCGGAGAACTTCTGCGGATCTCTCAGGATGCAGAGGTTCATGATTCTAGGCTTTAAGGTTACGATTTGTGCCCAGTTAACGGACAGACGGACGACGGACATAGGGTGATTCCTATTGCCCATATGACTTTCAGTCAATGAGCTAAAAAGGGGTTTCCTGGAAAGAAACTTTGATACTTTAGCTTGCTTAATCTTCTTGCATTTGTATACAAGTGACCCATAGGTCATGATGCTCAGCTGATAGGCAATGAGATAATGGCCTTATTTTTACAACTGTTGTCTTAGTTAGAAGGAAATTATTGCAGATGTTGTTAAAATTTTGGGGAGGAGCAGGATGACAGTATGCATAAAGCACATCAGTTGATGGTTCAGGGCAAAATAGTGATACTAGGCATAACTGAACATTTGCAACTGGTTCAAACCAGTCTTCAACATCTGCATGATAAAACATTTTTTTTTATAAAAAAAAAACACGCCATGTTGCAGGACACAGGATGAATTTACAGTTGAATATCTGACACCATTGATTTGAGTTTGTCAGTGTAAAAAGTACATGTACATGTGCTTGGAAAGATATAAAAAATACTAGTCCTCAGGAACTGACAGAAGTATAGTCATGATCAATAATCATATATGATGTTCAGGACACTAGATGAAACCACAGTTGACAAACTGAAACAATTGCTGTCATGGACTGTCTCAAAGTTGTGGTTACTGTTACAGGTGTATGTTTTATTGTGCGCAGGAGTGTTACGTGTGTCTGTTAACATTCCGATTCGTGTAGCGCAGGCATAGTTCGTTGCTATGGGACCTCGCTTGTTGGGCGCTGGCTCGCGTGTGGCTCGCGTAGAGACACAGCGTTCTTTTTTGTTCTAGATGTTTCGGGTCTGTTCATGTGTGTGTGTATTGTTCTTTGGAATTTTCAATTTCTAGAATTTTCGGATGAGAAGCTATAAATAGGGGCTGTGTTTATAGTCGGCAGAAAGAAAAATACCAGCAAGCACTAATAGTGTTACTTTCTCGTCAGTTTTGGGACCTTTTCCGATAGTGGCAGTTGTTCAACGGACTTAATACAGATTTAATACGGACTGTCTCCAGTTTACTTTTGGATTATTACTATTTACGTGGATTACCGGTGTTAAAGGACTCTTGTTGAGCTGTGATAGTGGTTGTATCCAGAAATCAAAGCCTTGGATCCGGACACTCTGGTACTGTACATTTATTTTTATACTGTGTAATTGTATTGTTTAGTGTATTGCAATGTTTGGAATGTTCTAAGAATAAATAATGGTTATTTGTTAAAAAAAACACTGATTCTTTAATCATATCCAGACATTTCACGCTGCCTAGTTCTACAGAATCTGATTCTTTTCTTCTTAACAGGATTTGTGTTGGTCTGATTACGTGATATGTTGTTTAAATAGATTCCGTAACATTACACGTTAAAAGATTCTATGTCTAATGGTTATGATTTGTGCCCTGCTTTGGTATCAAATTTTCAATTGTCCAGGGGGGCACTTATTAGCAACATAGGTTGGATAATGTGAGTAACTGAGACCTGATTTCAGGTTTCCGAGGAGATATTTCATGGACCTCCCTGGATGTCAAGTTGAAAGATTCCAGGTCAGGCAGTTACTATTTGTGCTTGGTTAACGGGCGACAGACAGACAGACAGACAGACTGATAGAAAGGCAGACGGACGGACGCCGGACAAAGAGTGATCGCTCTAGCTCAGCTGACTGAAAGTTATGTGGCTCAGGGGTAGAGCGCAGGACTCAAAGCCGGGAGATCGTGAGTTCGAATCTCAGCCGAGGCGGTGAGGTTTTTCATGGTCGGCCCCCACCCAGGGTGAGCGCTCTGCAGGCTTAATGGGAAGGTCGTGCCCAACGGCCGTGTTTCACTCACAAACGAGTGCGCCTTTCGGGGGTCCTCGGTGGTATGATTACCAACCCAGGGCCCGCAGGTGCAGTAGTCACCGGGCCTGGTTAACGCCAGGATATAAAATGAGAGGAAGCGCGTGATACTGCCCTGTCATGTAGTCCGAAACCGGAATGGAAATCTGCAGATGTACATATACTTAGTTAAGCTAGCATTAAAAAATGGAGGCGGTTACCTCCAACAAAAAAAAAAAAAAAAAAAAAAAAAAGTTATCTGAGCTAAAAACTGCTTCCAGGGAAAGCTGCCTTTGTAAGACCATTAAGCCCGACAGAACCATCCTTAATATTTCCAAATATGTCAGCAATCCGCCCTCCAATATCTCAAGCATGGATGATGTTCAAGAAATTCTGGCTCAGAATCCTGGAATGACGAAGTGAAAGACGTCTGCATGGAAAATGTTCCAAAAATTTCCACAGCTGCTTCACCAGCTAAGTCAAGACATAGTACCAAGCCAAGCAACCATTGCCTCTGTTGAACAATTTGTCTGTAGACTGTTTGACCCAAGTTTCAATCTGTCATTCCATCCAGGCAATTTGCTGCACCAAATTCCGGAAACTAAAGACCAATATTGATTCACTGCCACCAATACAAGATGCCATAGAGCTCAATATCAAACGGGCAAATTACTAAACATTATTAAATGGAAACATTTCCTTGATACACACCCACAGCTACCTTTGGTAGACACATGGTTGATGGTACACTTCTACCTGAACTACTCACCAAAGAGTCTGTGCAGGTCATTTGCTTTGCACTGACAGTTTGCGGTTGCAGAGTGGAAGGCAAACAATGCAGAACATTGACTCTGCCATAGGAGGGACATATACTATATAGGTGTTTGATGTTGTGTTCGTGCAACATGGTGCAGGAACTCATTTACTGATGATAAAGATGACTAGAATTAGGACTACTTACCACATGGGATACTGTTGGCTTGAGATGATGTGTATTACTTTGGGTTTATGGGATATTGTGCATGTTTAACTCTCATGGGAGTTTCTACTCTGAGATGTCCACAAAATTGTTTTTTCCGGAGCCCATATTAAGATTTTGCCACCTGACTAAAGGAAGGTCCGCTCTGTCAAACAGAGACTTTCATATAATTTAATATTTTTATTACCTGAGCGAAAAAAGGTTATTTTTTCACCTGTCTTTCGTCTGTTTGCTGTTTTTAAGATTAACTGCTTCATGTTAACGAAACGTTATAGAGAGATTAACCATGTAAGCATCCACTGGAATTTTGTGTGAATCAAATAAAAAGGTGGGTCCAGTAGGATTATTTTTTATTTAGTTGGGAAGTGCGGCCTAGTGTTTAATACGAATTTCATTATGGCACTTCAGGAATCGAACAATGTTTTATAATTTGACTGCTAATTCCGATTCCAGACTACTCGAGTCCGAGTACAAGTCCAAGTCCTTGAGTTTCGAGTCCAAGTCGACCTTCTTCGAGTCCGAATCACTTGGAAGCCGAGTACAAGTCCGATCCCGAGTCCAATATACATTTTTAACATGAAATTTTAAATGTATATTTTATCATGAATCTTTTAAAGATATAGTTTATACATGATTTTTACTAAAGTCTAATTTTGTATGACTTCTTTCCTGTTGGTAGATCGTTCATGAATGTAAGTATTTTAAAGTATGTGACGTTTTCCTACTGGACTCGAGATGGACTCTTACCTACCAATTAAATGTTCGAGTCCAGAACCTTCGAGTCTGAATCCAGACTCGGGTTGGATATCAATGAAAAAAATGTTTACGTTTATTTGACCTATCTAAGAAATAAGTATATTAGCTGAAATTAAGTATTTTCTTAGATGTCCACATGAAATTCTTTGTAAAGAGGTCTTAACCAGTGGTCAGAAGCACCGGTTAATAACCGGAGAGTTTACGAGGCCATTAAGATTAACGAGAGTTTTGAGATACACCTGTTAATTTTAACGATGAGCTAACAGGCTGGTTAAGAAGAACAGTTAACTGCCGAGGGCTTCGAGATACCCAGGTTGATAACGAGGCCCTAATGAGGAGCTAACGGGTTACCACCAAACCACCCGTTAAAAACGAGTTAGCGAGGTGATTAAACTTAACGATGCTTTCGATATACCCCCGTTAATATTAACGGGCCCGTTAACCTCTCATTATTTTAACGAAGGCTTCGAGATACAGGTGCCTGAACGCTTACGGGCCCCACCGAAGAACGAAAATTGAATGCCGACAGGATAAAATCACCACGCTCTTTACACAGCGCTTTACCTATAGGCCTACTACCTATATGGTAAGCGCTGTTTGCTCTGACCGCGTATCCTGAATCGCTACACCAGAGGGGAGCACTGTATTTTGGTCCAATCAGATGAGACCCTGTGCTGGAAGACAAACGGTTTACCGGTTTGAGTGACAGCTCATCGCCCCGGCAACCGATTGAACAGGCAACAGGCTCAGAAAGAATGGCCCCGCACGTGGTTTCTGGGCGGAACCTGATGCCTGTCGAGTGTTTGTTGACTGGCATTTGGTTGGCTGCTATTCACATCAGCAGTTTTTTTTTCAGCAGACAGGCCATCTGGTGTTTAAGTGCATCATAAACGGTCAAAGCAGGCACCGGGAAAATCAATAGCTTATTTAGAAGCCCAAGATTTCCGTTGCCTCGGGAGCGTAAAAATCACCAATAAAGCAAATATTGTGTGAATGGATTTGGGTAGCAGACAAGCTGATCAGGAGATCGTACATTGTTACCGGGATCGGCACACATCTCAACAGTTGTCAACAAAGTAGAGCTCATGAACATTATATAATCTGACACAATTTTAATGGTTTATGGTTCCCTTAATGAGTTTCATTTAAGTACCCCATTAGTAAAGAACTTAAAATATTTTTTTGTTAAATACTTAAGAATTTGCTTATTCTGAAAAAGAATTATGAAAATGACAAAAAAGTTAGTGTTATTAGGTAATGTTTCATCCACATGTGCAACGAAATAGAGGTCCATGGTTTTATTATTGTTAAGCAATATTATGATGTTGGCTATGGCGCTATATAAATGCAGAATAAATAAATAAAACGGGTTAAGCTAGATCATCGATGTGCCAACATATCCATATATTAGACTATATAAGGGATACTGTTCTATGACAGAACCAAAAACAAACCGATCACTGAGCCTCAACGCATTCAACCTAAAATACAGAAATATTATACAAGATGGTAGGAGCGCAACCAAAGTGCATTTTCAAAATAAAAAAAAAAACATCTTTTTTCTCTTACTGGATTACGTATTCTTCTTCAACCATGTTATAATTATAATTATTTATTATACTTTTATATTTTCTATAAAAAATATGTGTATTTATTTTAATATATCTATAATATATTATATATGTACCTAACACAGAGAATGCATATCAATTTACCCTTCCACTTCCACCCAGTTGAATTTCCCGCAGTATCGTATCACAGGTCTGTCGCACAACATCACACCGCTCTCCACCTCATCATTGCTGACCTTCATCTTTCTCATTACCACAAAGACATAGACAATTGGTTCCGTTTATTTTTATTTTGACGCATGCCTAAATGGCGTGAAAAAGCGGCTTCCCTGTAGCTCTTGTTAAACAAGCCATTTTATGGGGCTAACTGACAGTATGAACTAGTAGTGCATGTTATAAATGAAAGTTGGATTATAATTGTTTCTACTGAAAATACCGTTAGTCCAAAGGTATGTGCCTAAGGGTTTGAACTTCACTAATAAAACATCGTCTATTGCAACAATGGCGACCCCTTAATATAACACGCAATTCAACACTAAGCGTAGAATTTTGTCAGATGTTTCTATATCACTGGGTAGTCCGATTCCTTCGGAAAAGAAATCTAAACCTATGGCTGATGAAAATCCAATTTAGCATCACTTAAGGCATTCGACAAATCTGCTCCCTTGACGATTGGGGTCTTTGCTAAATTTCTTAATCTACAATCAGAGTACTTGATGTGCCTGAATGAACAAGCGGAGCTTATAAGAGACGAAAGACTGAAATTGAATATGAAAAAAAAAACAGACTTGAGTCTTTTGAAACTGATTCCAAATGAAAAATACTGAAATAACAGCAGCTGAGAAGAAATTATGGCGACCTTCATCCATATAGTAGACGAAACTCCATTCGCATCTCTGGGCTTCCTGAAACAAAAGGGAAAAATACAGAAACAATAGCGAAGGATTTTCTATTGAACACTTATCATGCCATGCTCACGGAGCACGATTTTTGTCGCACTTACCGGGCCGGTAGGCCATTGGACGACGGCCACAAGCGAGGCAGGGAAATCCTGGTCAGGGTTACGAACTTTAAAGCCAAGCGAAAAGTGTTCGCCGCACGGAAGCTCTGCCGAACTGTAATGTCTGATAGCATGGTCTACGTGAACGAGGACTTAACCAGACAAAGGGCCGGTGTGGCATTGAAGCGCGTAAACTCAAACGTGCTGGTAAGATCCAAGACACCTGGGGTGGTGTTCACAGAGTGTTTTCATGCGTTCGAAGTTCGTATTTCTGTTCGTAAATTTTACGAAGTGTTCTCGTATATTTCTTACGTAAGGAAATGCGTATCTGAGTTCGTAAATCTACGAACAGTCTGACCCATGCGTACGCATGATTTTTGTCCCCATTTTGGTCGGTCAGTGACAACAAAGCAAAAATGGCAGCATCTATCTTCGTTCACGTTTTAGAACAAAATGAACAACGCATAAGACGCCAAGGTTTCCGTTTATTTAGAGACAGAATTACTCCTCTGGACATTATTTGGAGAACAATGAACTGATGGCCAAATACCATATGTCAAGAGCATGCATTTTTGAACTCTGTGAAATGCTGAGAATGGACCTTGTGAGGCAAACTAACAGGTCTTAAGCCCTTCCAGTATCACTACAAACACTGATTGCTCTTAGATTCTATGCCTCAGGATGTTTCCAGGGTATTTCAGCAGATATGCATGGAGTAAGCAGGGCATCAGTGTGTCGGACAATCTCGTCGGTATCACGTGCTATTTGTTGCAAGGTTGTTATTTCCTATCCCATGGAACAAGGGCAACAACAGATGATAAAAGCAGGTTTCCATGAAATAGCTGGGTTCCCTTAGGTTCTCGGTGCCACTGATTGAACACTGATACTAGTCGCTGGCCCACGTATCGAGGAGCATGTATATGTTTGTCGTAAAGGCTACCATGCTTTGAATGTCCAGTGTCTGTGACGCTTCCATGAAATTCATAAACATGGCAAAGTGGCCAGGCAGCACACATGTTATTTTTATGTTAGCGAACTCGGCCCTTTCCCGCAAATTTGAAGATGGTACTTTTACGAACGGATGGTTACTTGGTGACAGAGGATACCCACTACGACAGTGCCTGATGACGCCAGTATCGAATCCCCCAACGCGAGCTCATCATCGCACAAGAAAAGTCATTGATAGAGCCATGGGTGTCCTATAGATGCGTTTCAGATGTCTCAGCAACTTGGCGGATGCTTAATGTTCGCCCCTGGAAAAAGCGCAAAAGTTAAATGTGAAATAGTAGCTCTACATAATATGTGAACTGCCCCTGGAAGACGAGGCATGATGGAGAAAGGGAGGAAGAAGATGAAGCTGAATACTGGGGACCACTACGTGATGGTGCCACAAGAAGAGAACAGCTGATACAGGACCGTCTCAGATTAAGAACTTTTACCGAGATCCCATCGGATCGTGCTTTAGGAAGATTAATTTCTCCTTCAATGTCCTCATTTTTTTTTTAAATTGTTCTCTGTGAGTTTAATAATATTGGACTTATGCAAGTTGTTTATTTTTTATACAAGCACACAAGTGAAATAAGAGATTAAATAATCCTTTCTAATGATGCACAGAGATTCAGATATATCCTTCCCTATGAATATGTAATATATCGATTTGTGGAGGTGATTTCTTATAAAGTTTCTCCGTTTAGTTTGTTGCAAGGCAAATGAAAATAAACGTGCCGAATAACCACAATAGTGTTATTTCTTAAATAAAATATTTCTAAAATGTCTTTATTGAGTTATCTTTTGGCGTGATGATATTAAATTAAGATATTGCTTCAACATCCATCGAGTTGGCAATGTATGCGAGATTCAATGTATACCTACGTGACATTGCAGTATTCAATATATTTGATTGTGAAAAGAGATACGTTGTCAAAACAGGTGCTGCATTATAATTGTCCCTTAAACGTTTACACAAACGATATAAAAGTGTTTGAGATTACTCTTATAGTTAATTTCTCTGCAGTTTACATTATACAATTACCTTTAGGAAAGAAATTTGTCTTAAAAGAAAAAAGGACAACTTTATCTCTTCTATACAATATAAAATTACAATATAAAACCAACAGAGACTGCAAAATAATTGTAGATATTATCTATGCAATGTTTTTAATAAACTGAAATCAAAGACGGGTCATTTAAAGCGGTAAGGCTTTAAAAATTACTATTATCTAATTGTTTGGAAATGTAAGATATGTGGTGTCCATGGAATTTCATGTTTATTGATATAATATATCTTTAAATTTAGGTACAATAATAATTAGTTAATAAATAAATGAGCTTTTCATAAAAAATGCCACATTATTAAAGATCCAGTTCAGGAATAAAATTTAACCAAGTCCTTATATATTTAAGGCTCTATATATAACATACTACTACATATTTCACATGTAGTCTTAAAATAGTCCACAAATATCTTTCTTCCTCCTCAGATGCAATGGTAAACTTGCACATTCCAGATGATACTGTTTTGTGAAATGAATTGTGAATTGGCTGGGTTTGCTAAATAGCAACTGTAGAAATAGGTCCTTAATTCTTATTGGTCTCCGAATTACATAATTTGAAGACTGATCAAATGCAAAATTCTCCTCAATGACAAACCAAACCATCTGGGATGATATTAATTTTTTATTTCCAATTTCATTAGCCTTTAGCGCGTTGACAACGATTAAACGTTTAAGAGAAGTTTGGCTTGCCATTATTGCATTGTGAAGTACCTGCAGCGTTCCATGAACTGTTCCAGTTTCGCATTGCTGAGATAATTGACAGTATGGTATGCTGGTGTAGCTTTCTTGTGGTTATAACCGGCTCTTCCCCAATGCAAGACGTTCCTTTTCAATATCGCGCCTCTCAATTTATAACAGCAAGTCTCTCCCTTTCAACTAATAGCCTCTCTTGATCAATATGAAGACGTTTCTTCTCGATTTCGAGCAAATCTGCTGTTTCATTGGATGTGTTTATTGTCTTTTCCTTTGACTGATGGCACAGAATGTATTGCATGTGACGGGTTTCCACTGTCAGTTTCTGAACCAGTTGTCACTGATGTCTCTGATGGAGTGTATGTGGTCAGTATGTAGAGGAATTAGTATTATTGGTATCAAGACCCGATGCCGACGCCGGAGACTGGACCTCCAGGTTTTGGGCCTGCGATCCCTCCAACTCGCGGCAGACGGACGAACAAGCCTGTGCTGCGTTCGTTACCTCTGATGGTACGAACGAGTTTCCCAGTGGGAAATCCCGTTTGACACGTGATCCAAGTGGAACGTACCACTGGGAAACTGGGATTTGGCAGAGCAAGTCGATCTGTTCCACTTAGCGACCTTCACCTTTATTCACTGCTTTTCGAATTGTAGGGGGCAAATAAAGACACCAATAACTGCAATATTTGACTGGTTTACATTAAAGTCTTACATGACAAATAAAGTTAAACAAATGTAACATGAAACATGTTTTATTAATCAATTTCTTTTTGGTTACTATCACAACCTAGACATCCGGTCAGTGGGTCTTTTGTTGGGTATCGAACGTTTGCAAGTCGTACAAACGAGCTGCCATCTGGTACATACCATCTATACGAGCGGTGACGAACGCAGCATTGAAACAAGAAAGTACGACTAGAAACTCACCAGGAGAGATACCATTAAAAACCCACGATTTCCAGCTGTGTCAGGTGAGATCCAGTCATTACCCTGACGAACAATCATATGAGCGCCAAAACGCTCATATCTGGCGACTGAGGATAAGATTTATCGTCAGTAATTGACGAATTGATTGGTGCGGGCTGTCTGCTTCATTTTCCCGGGAGATCGCCGCCATATTGAGACGATTTGCCGCATAAACCTGACTGTTCTTACCAGTCCCTGGGTGAGGACAGGATGTTTTAAAGCCAGTATTAGGCCCTATTATATGTAATTCTATTTAGTTTTGCCAATTACAGTTGATAATAACCTCCCAAACCCTGGCATTTAATCGGCCTTCACTTTGCACTGCGTCGTCTGCTCGAAATTCACTCCGTTTGTGCCCATATTCTGTCAGTTCACCACGTTGTACGGGCATTCTAATAACATGAACTAGGGCCATTCTCTGTGTACTAGAGTACTGATTTTACGGCCACCATTTTCATTTGTTAATCCCATCTAGTTATTTCTCAGTAGTTTTCCCTAGTGTTTCATGCCTTTTAGTCTTGTATTTCTAAATTTACAATACATCAACAGCCTTCACTAATCCCTTTCAATATGCTTGTTTACTACCATACTTCTCACTAAGTACTAACCTGCACTAACCATATTACGTTTTATTGTTTTGAAGAACTGCTTACTCTGCTTTTTGCTTAATATAAGTCCTTCCAACCATTTCACTGAGAGCCATTTGGACTTTCAGTGACTTTTTAGTAAGAGTCTATCTCACTGAGAGGCTTTAGACCTTTCAGTGGTTATTTAGTGAGTCCATCTCACTGAAAGTCATTTGGACTTTCAGTGATCATTCAGAGTTTATCTCACTGAGAGTCACATGCACTTTCAGTGATTTGTTTATTTAAGAGTTCATCTCACTTAGAGTCATTTGGACTTTGTGATTAGTTAGAGTTTAACTCACTGAAAGTCATTTAGATTTTCAGTGATTATTAAGTAAGAGTTCATCTCACTTAGAGTCATTTGGACTCTCAGTGATTAGTTAGAGTTAATCTCACTGAAAGTTATTTAGACTTTCAGTGATTAATTAGCAAGAATTTATCTCACTAAGAGTCACATGTACTTTCAGTGATTTGTTTTTTTAAGTGTTTATCTCACTTAGAGTCATTTGGACTTTCAGTGATTAGTTAGTGAGAGTTAATCTCACTGAAAGTTATTCAGACTTTCAGTGATTATTTAGCAAGAATTTATCTCACTGAGTCACATGCACTTTCAGTGATTTGTTTAGTGTTTATCTCACTTAGTTAAGTGTTTATCTCACTGAAAGTTATTCAGACTTTCAGTGATTATTTAGCAAGAATTTATCTAACTGAGAGTCACATGCACTTTCAGTGATTTGTTTATTTAAGTGTTTTGCTCACTAAGAGTCATTCGGACTTTCAGTGATTAGATAGTGAGAGTTAATCTCACTGAAAGTTATTCAGACTTTCAGTGATTATTTAGCAAGAATTTATCTGACTGAGAGTCACATTCATTTACAGTGACTTATTTATTTATTTAATTTTCTCACTGAGAGTCACATGTACTTTCAGTGAATTATTTAGTGAGAGTCTGTCTCACTTAGAGTCAAGAGGACTTCCAGTGATTTATTTTGTGGGATTTTATCTCACGGAGTCACTTCGACTTTCAGAGATTTCTTTATTAACCGTTCGTCTCACCACAGGTCCCTTAGACTTAGTAATTTATTCTCTGAATTTCTCTCACTGCTGAATCATTGCCCTGCTGCATCTTATTGGTCGCATTTGCACATAGCTGCAGCTTGTTTAGATTGCATGAGACTGATTTCTTAACATGGCTGCCAACCGACCACTTGACCTGAATAAGGCTTCCTCGAAGCAGATGTCGGAGACGTTACCAGATATTCTTACTCGTTATTCTGCTAAGGCAGTTATTCTCCTCCGTGACGACAATCCTGATTTCAGCCTTGATGACCTTGTGTCAACCAAAGGAGTCACCGTTGAAACTTGGTGACAGCTAATCAAGGAGGGCAAGGTGATCACCCCTGGTGGTGGCGCCACTAGCCATTTACCAGCTGACCAACCAACTGGCCCGACCGCAGACTTGACGGCCCAGGCACACGTGGATCCACATATTGGCGAATTACTTCGAGTCCTTCCCAAACATTGTATCTATGGAGGGCGCACCACTCGTAAGGAACGTGCCCCTAGGGGCGCCAACCGTCGTACACTTAGTCAATCTCCACAGATGGGCTACGGGTCATCATATAAACCATCACATAGGGAAGGCGCTTATTCTAGATTTCCCCAATATGGAAATAGAGGATCTGTTGGGTCATCACCCAGTTCAACTTTTGGATATTCATATTCCACTGGTAATGATGACTTTTCGCCAGCCAATAATGCCCCATCTTTTGAGCCGTCTCCTGGTGCATTCCCTTTGCAGGGAACATTACCTTCAGCTTCACATCCTACTAGCGGACCACCAAACTACTGGCAACCAGACTACTACAACCCGGATTTCAGACACTCCTACTCTCAAAGCTCGCACTTAGTGCCACCTTCAGCTGAATCTGCACATCACCAGGCCACAACAGTTGCCTATGGTTCCAGGCTGGTTTATCCCACAATACACAACCCAGTTCCACTGGTTCCTCGTTCGGCACCAGCACGCCACGCTCTGGCACTGGACTCCCTTAGTCATCAACAGATAGGTTGTTCCAACAGATCTAGGAGAGACAGCAACCTGGCACAGCATAGCCGCAGGAAGAGGGGACTCCAACTGCAAGGCAACCGGTCTGATGATGCTATGGATAGACATCATCACAAGACTCGAGGACGACGTAGAAGCAGATCTAGCTCAAGCTCCAGTGATAGTAGCTCCAGTGAGAGGTGTCGGCTGCCCCGCCGCTCTTGCAGCTCCAATAGTTCTTCTACCTCTGCTAGTCCTAAGAGGCACCACGCCAAGCGCTGCTAGAGCCCACCACCACCAAAGTTGGGACAATACAACGGTGATGACACATGGCAGTCCTTTCTCTTCCAATTCGAGAGGTACGCAAGGAGGTATCAGTGGTCATCCCACAAGAAAGCTAGCAGACTGGTTGATTGCCTTTCCGGTAAGGCGCTGGCTTTTGTTAGGAAACTGGGAATAGAGCGAGACTACAGGCTCTTAAAAAAGAAATTGAGTAAAAGGTTTGGAACTGAGGCGGAACCCATTACAGTAAGGAGGGCCTTACACTTTGCAAAGCAGCAGGAAGGTGAGGCGCTCAAGGAATTTGGACAACGGATATTGTTCATGGTCATGGATAGTTTACCAGGGGCTAAGGAAAGCACGTTAGAACACATTGCTGTCGAGCATTTCCTGAGAGGTTGCACAGACAAACACGCAGCAGCTTCCGCTATGGATAAGAACCCCAGTACCATCAGCAAGGCCGTACGGTATGTTACCAGTTACATCAACAATAACCGGGTGATATTTGGCAAGTCGCCCCACGCTGTTCGGTGTGTACAATATCATCATGACCAATCAGATCTATCAGATGAGGAAGAATTAGGGGTGAGAGCCGCAGGATTCAGACAGTTTTGACCAAATCGCCCACCGCAAGGCACAAGGGGTCCAGGACCAATGAATGACAAGGCCAGTAAACCGCAGCTGAGTTCTCAAAGTCCCCTTTACCTAAAACATCAGTAACTGAAATGGAGAAAGGGACATGCACAGATAATATGTTTCAGCAACAACAGAAACAGCTGTCTTGCATTTTGGAGAAAATGAGCCTATTGGAAGGTAAAATTGAACAAATGTCCAGAAGTAAGCCTACTGTGTCCTCTGCTAAACGTCCACTAAAACCACCCCCACCTTCCCTCGCCACAGACAATGTTTGTTTCTTGTGTCATCAACCAGGCCACTTTGCTAGAAACTGCCCAAAGAAGAGGACCTCACAGGTACCCACAGAGAAAACAAAAGGTGTTGGGAAGCCAGAAGAGCATTTAAACCAGTAGCGGTCATGTCTTGTGGCTCGGGTATGACCGATACAGCAAGCCACCCTCAATCTAATGCTGAAGTGTCATCTAACCTAAGCAGCGATGTTTCTCAGAACATGATAGATAAAATAACCGAGCCAGTTAGCGAACTATCTGTTGCTTCCACCAGGGCAGTTTCCAAGTTAGACGGCCTTGAAGAGCAGAGGATGGATTGATGTGCTAAATGACAACTGCCACTCAGTATACGTGAGGCCACAGACATGCGTAGGGACAGCTGTTAGGGCCGATCAAATTATTGGTAACATCATCACGCCAAGTACTCTGCCAGATAGTTGGAAAGTATGTTCTGCAGTAGTCGTTCCAGGGAATGCTGTCTCAAACTCAGATGAGCCCGTTAAAAACGTAGAAACCATGTTGTCCACTCATCTGCTCCCCCCATTTCTGGACTGCAAAGGGAAACACCCTTATGCACATTTGCAAGCCATAGGTGAGTTGCTGTTGGAATTCGCAGATGTCTTTGCTCTTCATGACCTCGACCTTGTCTGTCTGTCTAATATCAAACACAAAATTGACACCGAATCAGCACCATCTGTCAAGCAGAGGATGCGGCGTACGCCACTTGGTTTCGAAAAAGAAGAACAAGAACATCTGAATAAAATGCTGTCAGCAGGTGTCATCCAACCATCCGAATCTGAGTGGACTTCAGCACCGGTATTGGTCAGGAAAAAAGATGGCACCGTCAGATGGTGTATTGACTATAGAGCCCTTAATGAAAGGACTGTGAAAGACCAATACCCACTACCGCTTATTGGTGACTGCTTAGACATGCTAGCTGGGACCAAGTGCTTCTCCTGTCTCGATCTCGCTTCAGGGTACTACCAAATTGAGCTAGAAGATGCCTCAAAGAAGAAAACTGCATTCATCACTCGTTACGGATTATTTGAGCATGTGCGTATGGGATTCGGGCTATGTAACGCACCGGCCACATTTATGAGAGCGATGAACACCGTATTACGGAATCTTACTTGGGATAAGGTACTGGTATACCTTGATGACGTCATAGTCCTCAGAGATTCTTTTGAAAGACACATGGCCAATATGAAGTAAGTGTTTGAAAGATTTCGACAGTTCAACCTCAAACAGAAACCCAGGAAATGTGCTTTCTTGAAGAAAGAAGTTGAGTTTTTGGGACGCATGATCAGTTCCGATGGCGTAGCGGTGACACCAGAAAAGCAGGATGTAGTTGCAAATTGGCCGAGTCCGTCTGACAGGAAGGAACTAGAAACATTCCTCGGCTAGCTAAACTACCATCGAGCACACATCCAAGGTTACGCTGGGTTAACAGCTCCTCTCTACCGCTTGGTTAGGCCTAAAGTGGCTTTTACGTGGGAGCCAGAGCATTAGGAAATCTTCCAGCACTTAAGGCAAACACTTGCCTCTCCCCCGGCCCCCCCCCCCCGCCTAGCTTTTCCACTCCCATCAGACCAATTTATACTTGACTGCGATGCATCGGATTGCGCCATTGGTGCGGAACTCTCCCAGGTCCAAGACGGGGAAGAGCGAGTGATTTCGTACGCCAGTCTGTCACTTCTGCCTGAACAGCGAAAGTACTGTACGACCAGGAAGGAGTTATAAGCTGTGGTTCGGTTTTGCAGGCAGTTCCGACATTACTTGCTTGGACGAAAATTCCTGGTGCGCAACGATCATAACAGCCTAGCCTGGCTAGCCAGATTCCGCTTCGTCGAAGGACAGTTGGCCAGATGGCTGGAAGAGTTGGGACAATATGACTTCCAAATTATTCATCAGGCAGGCTCCAAGCACAGCAATGCCGATGCATTATCCCGCATCCCTGACAGTCTAACCATGTGTAATTGTTACGAAGCTGGGACCAAATTAGCGGATCTGCCTTGTGGAGGATGTAGGTATTGCACCAGGGCAAGCCAGCAGTGGGAGAGGTTTGGTGTGGACGTCTACGATGTTGTGCCCATTGCAGTGAGGGTATCTGCGGTCTCTGGACCCAGTCTTAGTGCTCTAAGCCGGAGAGCTAACTTGGGCATCGGGGCCGAGGTACCCCCACATTTAGTATCAGACACTAGGACCGAGGTACCCCCACATTTAGTATCAGACACTTGGACCGAGGTACCCCCACATTTAGTATCTGACACTAAGACTGAGGTATCCCCATACTCAGTGTCAGGTTCAGGGGTCTTGGCTCAGTCGGCCTCACTGGAGGGTCAAGGCCTAAGCACAGATATTAGTGAGTGTAGGCAGGGCAGGTTATACTCTTTGTCAGATTCGGAGATTTTGGCCCAGTCAGGTTCACTAGAGAGCCAATGTCAATCCTTAGGTGAAGACAGGCTTAAGTACATTAGCCGACTCATCGTCAGATCCAGAGACCTTAGTACAGTCAGTCTCACTTAATGGCCCAAACTCGTCCGAAGGTAGTGCACATGGCCTGGATGGTGATCCCGGTGGGGCAACAGGAGCTATGCACTCCGATGAATCTAGTCCAGATGAAGTGGATCTGGAGCCGTGTGACTTGGATAAAGCCAGGTGGGAGACCCAAACATGTGCCGAAAGTGAAAACCTGAGTAGCAACTGGCTGGACTGCCATTCTAAGGAACAGCTGATTGGTTTCCAACACCGTGATCCAGACATACTGCCTCTACTTAACTGGTTAGTTGATGGGGAACCAACACAGGCAGAATTGCACCTGAGCAGCCCAGCAACAAGGTCCCTATGGACCCTCAGGAAGCAGTTGGAGGTCAAAGACAAGGTGCTGAACTACCGATGGGAGGATACGCAGGCTCCTAGATTATTGCTGGTGGTGCCCACAGAATTGAGGCCAATAATTTTGGACTCGGCGCACTCAACGAAGAAAGCGGGCCACTTGGGCCGAGACAAAACAGTGTTGCGGATCAAACAGAGTTTTTATTGGCATCAAATGGCGAGGAATGTTGAACTGTTTGTTAGGTCTTGCAGCACATTTAACAAGAACAAGAAGAGGACACGAAAGATGAGGGCTCGACTCAGCTCCTTTCATGCAGGCTATCCCATGGAGAGGATACACCTTGGCATCCTGGGTCCCTTCATCCCTAGTGAGGAGAACAATAAATACATCCTAATGATCGTAGATCAGTTCTCCAAATGGGTGGAATGTGTAGCTCTTCCAGAGCAGAGTGCGGAGACAATAGCGGAGAAGTTCCTGACCCATTTTATCACCATCTTCGGATGCCCAGTCACCGTGCATACTGATCAGGGTGCTAACTTTGAGTCTTGTTTGTTCACTGCCCTGTGTAACCAGTTGGACATAGCAAAAACACGCACCGCCCCTTACCACCCGGCGTCCAACGACCAGGTTGAACGGCAGAACCGGACACTTTTACAAATGATCAGATGCTACATCCTGGATAATTTAAGGACATGGGATAGGGGCTTACCCATTCTGAGCATGGCCCTTCGTTCTACCGTAAACAGGTCCACAGGTTTTACAGCCAACATGGTTATGCTCGGGAGGGAAATCTTCCAGCCGATAGACGTTATGCTGGGTACTTTCAGGGAGAAGGTTCATTCTGCAACAGCCAGCCAGTGGGTTACCGAATTAGTCTCTCGTGTATCGGATGTCCACCATCAAGTTCGAGCAAAATTAAGAGCCACCCAGGCTTATCAAAGGCGTTATTATAACGCAAGGCTGAACGAAACTATCTATTAACCAGGGGATTTGGTTTACCAGCTGGACCGGTCAGCAAGAAAGGGATTCAGCCCCAAGCTTCGCCCAATTTGGAAAGGGCTGTATATGATTGTAAAGGAAAAGCATCCAATTTACCTGGTGCGATACAGGAAAAGAGACAAGTATGTGCACCATGATAACCTAAAGTCATGTTCTGATGGCAGCATTCCTTTGTGGCTCAGAAGAGCCAGGAATCATCTCTTCCGGAAGGATGCCACGGGCCAGGGTCTGGAGGGTTCTTCAGACGGCCAAGCTGGGAGGGGATCCCCTGACCCTGAGTCACTCAATTATCCTGGGAATCAAAGCGCTGATGCCCCTCAGCTACTGGTTCAGGAGAGTCCTTCAGACGGCCAAGCTGGGAGGGGCTCCCCTGACTCGGAGACACCCCATTACCCTAAGAATCCCCGCAATGACGCCCCCATCTACCAGTTCTGGGTCCAGAAAATGAGCCAGGATCAAAAGGGGAACAGTGCGACCAGCTGGAGGGGGGGGAGAAACCTATCACCAAGAGTAGACGAGGGAGATAAATAAGGCGTCCAGCGTACCTCAAGGATTTTTCGTTGGACAATTAGCATTAAGTGAATGGCTCTTTTCTTTAGCTAAGGGTTCCATAAGACTATAAGAATCAGTGTAAATTATTCTAATTTCTTCTTAATATCTTGCAGCCGCTCTTCACCTCACCCCCTCCCTACCTTTGCTCACCACCTCCTATCATCACCATCATTATGGATCTTCCTGATGAATCATGTTTCGTACCAGATTATGTTGAAAGTGTAGAGACCACAAATACCAACCCATCTCATTCCAAAAAGAAAAAGAAGAAGCAAGTGGTAATCTGTCCAGTGTGCCAGACACAGGATTCTCATCTCCGGCGTCATGCCGTCCGCCATCACTTACCATGGTGGTTTCAAGGGGACACAGCATGCTGAACATGTCGTGTCGAGGAGGGCCATGCCTCATTTTCAAAACGTCATGAGCACACCACTGGTCCCAAGGAAGACCAACTGTGGGGTTTATGGTGTCAGGGGCTCTTGGATGCCTTCCAGAAAGAACTTGGGCGGACCTCACTGGAGGAGGTGTTGGCCTTTACAACTCGCAAAGGTTGCTATACAAAGAAGGAGTTCCAGCTGGATGAACAGCAGCGTCTCCTACAGCTGGCCGCCACGCACCGTTGGAGGATCCCCGAGGGCCCGATCTCGGCATCTCCACCTAATTGTATTGCAGGACTCCTGCACTGGGGGACCCTTATTCTGCTGGCTAACCGTACTTCACAACAGTTCCGTGAGTCCCTGCCAAGCCTGGAGCCTCCTGGGAGCATTGAACTCATAGACACACATGCACACATTGATATACTGCTCGCACGGAGTAATATTATCAGCTTAGCTTCCTTTGAAACTCAGGGTGCGTTTCGGCAAAATTTGACAGGGGTTGTTGCCAATTTTGTCTATCCAGAACACTGGGTTGACCACATCCCCATAACACAGGATCAAAGGGTCAAATGTTCATTTGGCATCCATCCAAAACTCATAAAGGACAATTCCAAGGTCAGATCAAACCTGTGCAGGCTCATGCCTATGCTTAATTCTCCTCACTGCTGTGCTATAGGTGAAGTGGGGCTGGATTTCAACAACACTGCTCCAGCCCATCTAACAGCACAATATCATTTCCCTGAACGCCTATGGAACGCGATGGAGAAGCTGCAAAGGAAGTCCTCAGGCTGCTGCTAGATAACAACCTCCATGGACAAAAAATTCACCAGCACTGCTTTGTGGAAAAAAACCTCCGAAGCAACAACATGGATGGAGGCACTGCCCAATTGTTTCTTCGGGGCCACCATGCTGCTTCTGAAGTCCGACCTGGTCCGACAAGCAATAGAGGCCATACCAATAGACAGGCTCCTCCTTGAGTCAGATTGTCCCTACCTGTTAAAAAAAAATCCGTGGGACCTAATGTCCATAGCTTATGAATTAAGCAAGCTGAAGCAGCTCTCCATCCTTACGCTTCTTCATAAGCTTAACCTTAATGCTGTGCAGCTCTACGGTTCCTTCTAGCTTTTGATAGGGCCAGCTCTTCCCCTGGGCACATGAGCTAGGGTACTCATCTCGATTCAGTCGGCATAGCTGGAGAATCCAGTTTTATTAATGTCTGCCTTGTATGCACTACTAATCCTCCGATTCAGTCGGCTTAGCTGGAGAGTTGAAGCTGCTCTTTTTGTCACTCTCTAACATATAGTGCTACTTGTTAAGTAACGTTTTTGTATTTACCCTTTTCATGTTGAATTTTGGGGAGTGATAGACAAGTTCCCTCCATGAGGGTTAGATATGTAAGTAATAGTAAAAAGCTTTAATTTGTAATTTTTCGTTGTATCCCCTCTCCCAATCCGATTTTTTAAGGGGGGGGGGGGGAATGTAGTAGAAATAGTATTATTGGTATCAAGACCCGATGCCGACGCCGGAGACTAGACCTCCAGGTTTTGGGCCCGCGACCACTCCAACTGGCGGCAGACGAAAGAACAAGCTTAGAACCAGAAAGTACGACTAGAAACTCACCAGGAGAGATACCATTGAAAACCCACGATTTCCAGCTGTGTCAGGTGAGATCCAGTCATTACCTTGACGAACAATCATATGAGCGCGAAAACGCTCATAAGTAGATCAGAAACATCTCTGTTTTCATCCGCCTTTTGGGTAAAGACTGCTAAAGGCGTCTCTAATCTGTGTAAACCTCCATCAACCCCGTCAATAACTGTACCGCCGATGACTGACAGTATTTTTATTTCTGTATCATTTAGGTCATAGGGGGCGAGCAACCAGTCGTTTTCTTGCTCTCTCGTCTTCTGTTTGCTTCCTTTTTCTTGGTCTTACTTGATATATCAAACCATTTCTTTCTCACCTCTCCAGTGGTCCTATCTGTTCCAACCCCAACAGCATTCACTTGGTCAGTGATTTCCTCCATAGCATTTATCTTGTCTTTATTTGTGACAGATGATGACAATTTTGTGAGAATGATATTTTTTTCAGGATGATACCGCCGACACCAGGGTTTTTACTTCTGATTGTGTAAAATTTGGTTTCTTTTTCTTGTCCATTTGTGCGTTGAAAACTGCTTGATGTAGGATAACAATTGGTGCTGGTGTCAGCTTAAAGCCATAAAACGAAACTAGGTCAGTGGAGAGTCCCTAAATTGTGTTCTTACGATATTCTTTTACGTGTGCGTACGCAATATTTTATGGTGTTTACGAAGCACTCTTAAAAGGTTCGTATGCACATAGTACGACGTTTTTGTGAACATTTCTTACGAATTTTTGCAATGAGTGCGTACGAATGGATTTTAATCTTACAAAAGAACTTTTTTCCTGAACATCGCCCCTGGACTTATGACGGACTGATTTTCTTGAAGGTGAATGACCAATAGACTGAAACTATTGCTCATATGTCCGATCTGCAAGCGCTTTGCGTTGCGATCTGTGGTGAACAAGTACTAAATAGCTCCATCTGAGGATGTATATATGTGACAACTGGAAAATACTCTTTTTCAATGTTTCATCGTATGACAATTTGAAAACAACCTTTCCAATTGTTAATCGATTAAGGTGGTCTTCTGATAATATTAAATATATATATATATATATATATATATATATATATATATATATATATATATATATATATATATATATACCCTTAAGACAAAAATTGGTAATTATGAGACTACGTAAATAACTAAGGTGTTCAAATGACCATTTGACTTCTTATCTCTGATGGGACATACTATGGCACATCCACGGTCTGTCCGTCCATTCATTAACTTTAATCGGGCTTCGGTGGATTTTAACGAATCTCGCCGCAACCACCTACAAATAGGTTATTTTGATGGAATTCGATCATGGGCAAAATCAACGTATATTTAATAAGGTGACCGGTCACTAGGCTACTTTGTGGTGTCTCCGTAATAACTTACTAGCAATATGATGGAGTTGCTCTAGAGAAATATTAACTAATGTAATATCTCACATATATATGTTTGTATATGTATGTATGTTAATTTGTATGTATATGGATATACGTATATGCATATGCATCTGTGTGTATATGCAAATGTGGGTTCGACCTCCGGCAAAATCAGCGGAGCTCTGCTGAATTGTCATGAAACTCATCATAATCATTAATTTTAAGTGACACCGGGATAGCCAATAGGAGATCTGCTGTGTGGTCATGAAACTCATCATAAGTATTAACCAATGAATTATTAACACGAGTCCAATTATAAAGGCATAACCCATGCACATCCAGTCTGGTCAGAGCCCACCAGGCTTCTTAGTGGTGTCACTGACATAACTATTCAGAAATATTAACCAATACCATGTCTCACCTAAGATCGAATTCTGGCCAAATCTGTGCATGATTAGAGGTCAGAGGTCTCCACGGTTAACCTTAATTCTGATGGATTCTTACGAAACTCATTACAACAATTATCCAATAGAGTTTCTAATCGTAATTACACTCCTGGAAACTTCACGCATATTTAATGAGGCTACAGGTCGCAAGATATGCGACGAGCCTATTATGCACCATTTGCGAAGCTCTTGTTGTCATATTTATCATGCATCCCCGTGTGCAGAACCTACATATTTGTAAAAGGTGCAAACGTGTAAATTTTAAAAAAAAACTGATAATCGTAAATAAAGAGTTAACTACCTTTTAACTTTCAGAGTGGTACAGTGGTGTAGACATTTACATGTTTGTAAACGGTTATAAACTTTCCTGATACTCTGGAATAATCGTAATTAAAGCATTGGCTACTTATTCACTAATTGACTAATTATTCACTATTACAGTGGTACAGTGGTGCAGATATTTACATATTTGTAAAAGGTTATTTATAAACTACTGTGATACTCTGGAATAACCGCATTTAAAGGATTAATTACTTACTCACAACTAGTGTAAAATTAGCGGAAATTTTATAACGTCCTCCCCATCAGCTGAATGTGAACAAGATAGACAACGACAAATATGTCCGTTCGAAGGTAGATATTTATTCAGATACTACCCTATGTTAAAACATTTAAGAATTGCCATCAACATATCAGCTAGAATGATTAACTTTGTAAAGTATCCACAGTTTTAAAAGTCATGATAAAGCTGTAAACATCATTTCTTAGGAATGACTGTATATAAATATACAAATGAATTATTATAATTTAAATATGGTAATGAAATGAGTGGTATCAGGTGACTCATGGTAAGATTTATTTTCAGCATTTTCCTGGTAATATGGAACCGACAGAAGAACACCAAAATCCATTTCCAGTAGGCCCAGATTTAGTGCGTACTCCAGATTCGCTTATGACCTAGAAGAAAAAAGTGGACACAACCAGGATTAACGTCCTGAAGCCAGTTCGGATCATATAAAGACACCTGTTAGGCTGAGAAGATTTTCGGATAATGAGGCCGCTGATATTCTATTGTCATTGTCCGCACCACAAGCACCACCTGTCGCATCACCAACACCAACAACTACAACACCTGCTGCACCATCAGCACCTACAACTACAAAAGGTGCAGCAGAAATGTCGGGTGTTAAAAAGCCTCAGCGACAGATGTTTATATCGGAATCTTAAAGAATGGTAAAAATTATTTTAGATAAACAGGTGTGAGAACAATTGCACATCTAGATTTTATATTCAATGGTTAGAGCTAACATTGAAGATGAGACTGAGGAATGGAAAGTATAAAGGTACCACAGGAAAGAAACCGGGACGTAAACGGGAAGGGTTTACTTTGAATCAAGATTACTTAGTGACCTTGGTGAGGTTTTCACACCTGTCAACCTGCCTTTTTATTTGGCATATCTCAAAGTTATGTTTGCAGAATAATCAATGTGTGTTCATGAATTACTGCATGCTTCCTTTAATTAACTGGCCCATCCGGAAAGTTGTCCAATCCAACATTCCAGATACACTTTAAAAATATCATAGAACTAGGTGTATCATTATTAATTGTACAGAATTCTATGTTGAAAAGCCCCTGAACCCTCCAAGCAAAAGCCAGACTTGGTTAAACCACAAACATGCAAACACATTTAAGATGCTAGGAAGCATTATGGTATCAGGATCGTTCATTTTTTCAGTTTGTACAGTGGCTCTACTTTTAATGTGCAAATTGTCAAAGTAGTGGGTTTCTCAGAGGATATCATATAAAAAGAATTCGGTCCAACTTTGTTCGCAATGTTCTATGAAACCGCGTTGCGTAGGGCACTGTGCTTTACCTCATTTTAATGGTATTTTAAAAATTATTGATCCCGCAGTGACCTCGCCGACATGAAATTAAAAAAAAAATTTAATGTACACATCATTTTGTGTGATTTTTTCGTGTTTTCTGATTTGCGTGGAGGTTACCACCAAAATCAGCCGATCTACCTTCGGCAAAGATCAGATTGTCTGTGTGGCCACCTCCAGCGCAGGATTAAGGACTATTGTGCAGATATGTATTACCCCTGCTTTCAGTGACGGATTTTACCATGTTTTGCCTGACAATTGACCCAGGCTCTGAGCCACGTGCGTGGTCAGTAAACGTGAAAAAACACATGACTTTCGCTTTATGAAAAATGAGGGGTTCAACCTAGGAGGATTTATTACAAAACCGAATAAAAAGTCCCCATTTCCGGGAACGGGATGGGGGTGGGATGGCGGGGGTTCCAGGCCTCCAAATTTGTCTGATACGATTAAAAAAAGGCTGAGGCGGCTGAAAAGGGGGTACGCACCCCCTGGATCACAGCGCCAAAAAATAAATGTAAAAAAAAATATTTGTACATATCTTGCTGAAACAGTATCCCACTGAAAACCTATATTTTCTTTTTACTTTTAGAGTAAAAATGAGCAAACATTCCTCATTTCAGTTTATACATCTGCCCAACCCCGGTAAAAAGCCGGGTTTACCGGGTTTATCAGCTAGTCTTCTATACCTTCTTTAACCAGAAGGACCCTAAATACAAATCATATAGGATGGAAAAGGCTGAGTTTATTAACATTACTATTTGTCCTGCTGCCACATGAAGTAACAGTCGTGTTGAGGGAAAGGACAGCCAGGAAGACCGTCAACAAACAGCGAGGTCACTGCGTTTGAGATTAATACAGTAATTTGCAAACCCTCTAAGTACATTTTTTTTTACCTCAAACAGAGTTTCATTTTGGGTTTGTTATTCTAGTATACAGAGAGTCGCAGTTTATATCGTTTCTATTCTCTTAAAAATCTAATCATAATTTTTGAAGTAACGTGTGATGATCATTAGTACCTCTTGGCCATTATACGATTTATGAACATTTCTTTAAGAGACCTGCAATACATCTTTACATTAATTAGACTGTTGTAGGGACTTTCTGAATGTCAGTCAAGTTTCGAAATTGCTGTAACTTTGTAATTTAGAATTTGTAACTGCTAGTTATCTATCAGGGATTTAATCTTATTTAGTAGCGATGGTCCAACAGCATTGAAGACGAGACTGTGGAATGGTTTCAAAAGATGTAGGCTCACCATCCTAAACCATTCCTGAACCATGCATTGAAGGAATCCTTTTTAGCTGTTTTCAATATATATACCAGCATCACAAATACTGCTTTGACATCCTTAAACAGAGGTGAAAAGACTGATGGAGTGGAAGGGTATACCAAAGGAAACCCTCGGTCTTTGTCTTAACTGACTTCACTCATTGATCATTAATTACACGTGACATAAATGACTTGCTATGCTACATTGCAGCCTTAAGTACAACGTCTTCATGCGAGATGAACTGAACAAGCATCTCCTGGCCAAAAGATAACACGCCACACAGACGACACTGGATCAATACTTTTGAATACAGTCTTTCGTGAATATTTTCGTCTCGAGCATGTGTCTAAACGCTTTAGAGGCTTAAGAGGGGAATTAACGTAAACACCTTATCTTCAATAACATCGGCATTTCCATAATAAATTTAAAAAGAATAGAATGAGTTTGTTTTTGCAATGTACTTGCAATGCAAATGATATAGGTCTCCCATCTCCACGGGCCTCCCATCCTAAGATCTATAGATAAAAGCCTAGATTCTGAAGATTTGACTTTGAAGATGAAGTTCACCAAAAAATTTTAATTTTGCTGATTTGACCTCAAAGATAAAGGCCAAGGTCATCGGTATACGAACACATCACGTATCAAACTTCAAGAAAGTATATTGAGTGTTTCAAAAATTACGTTAAGAAAATATGTCTATTTCTCCTGATTTGACCTTGAAGACGGATGTCAGGTTCACCGGTATCTGAACAAGTCCCAGATATTGCAAATTTAATAAAAAATATATTTGAGTGGTTCAAAAGTGATGGCGGTCACAAATAATGTTTATTCCAGCCGATTTGATCTTGAAGATGAAGGTCAAGGTCACTATTTTCCAAAAAGTTCCGAGATTTTTTAAAATAATTGATGTATCAAATTTCATGGAAAATATATGGAGTTGTATAAAAGTTATAAAGAAGTTCATAAATAATTTCTATTCCGACATTATTTGAGGAAAGAATATGAAGTGCTTCAAAAGTTACCACATTCACACACAAAAAAACACGTAGAAACAATCAGCAATAATTCCGCTTGTTTTACCTTGAAGATCAAGATCAAGGTAACCAGTTTTAAAACTCGTCAAAGAACTTTGTAGAAACAGTTTGTTTTTCAAATTTCAGGGAAAAAATGTTTGTTACTTCAAAAGTTGTGTGGTGCACACAAAAAAATCTATTTCGGCTTATTTGACCTTGGTGATGAAGTGGAAGGTCAGTAAAAAAATGCATTGTAGATACCTTTAACATCCGAAATTTCCTATGATGGGTTCCTCAATAGTGTGAGGGATTATGTTGAAAAACTTTTCGAGAAACCTTATCTCCAAAGAGCTTGATCTTGAAAGTGGTAGGTAACCGATCGTTTCGAAGATTTAGACCTCAGATGTGGGTAAGGCGGCTGATGAGGTGTTAAAGAATTCAGGGGGGACTGACACCTGAATTAAGCATTGGAAAAGCGACAATAGGTGTCCGCCGAATCGCAGCGAGATAGATTAGGGAGTTGCAGGACTCCCAAACCTTCTGCCTACATAAATTTTCACCCAAAAAAATTTTGCTGCAGAAAAAAAATATCTTCACATCTCGAGATGTTTAGTCGGGCTAGACTTGGCGAAACTGGACAGAACTCGGGTGTTTCCATTTTCAATGAAAGCCTAGATGACCACAGTGTGGGCTAAAGTGAAACTCCATTCCTTGCAGAGGAAAGACTTCAAATTTTTGCTGTACATGTTTCTGAATGAATAAACTATCCAGTGGACACAAAAAAACCTCGCTTTTGTTCAGTGAACATCTGTGCTATCTCACATTTTGAACATCTCTCTTCATTAACTGACCATCATGAATAAATTTATCTTTAGTGGCCGTAATTTGAACAGCATGGCCGCTCCTGCTTGCACAATTCCGCGTTTGACATTCTAAAGGCTAGCCTAAGGCTTGGTATTACACCAATGAAGTCAAATTATTGCATTTCAAATCCCCAGGTAGAGCTTATCGTTTTGGACTTTAGGAGTATAGACGGTCTCTCGGTATAATGTGAAAGTCCTACCAGCAGGGAGATCTGAATGTAGCACCTTTCTGGTAGTATATCAAATTATAATGGAAAACCTGGCGTTAATCCAGAATGCAGGGATCAGGATTTGTAATCTGAGAATTTGCTTGAATTTCAATATACAATTTCATTTAATAGAATTCAATATGTTTTTGATAATACCATAATTTACTAGAATTAACCTTTTAATCTTAAATAAACGGCATAATTAGGTAAAATTATTAAAGTGTTGTGTAATAATCTAAATTTCCAATAAACGGGTCTATATAGTGGAGAGTTAGGACCAGCAAATAATACGATACATTTTTTTTTTATATTTCATGGGTCAATCCATGGGTAAAAAAAAAATGAAAATTATTTGTGCAATTAAAATAAACGATAAGTGAGAATTTATTACGGAATATATACAAAGATCGACCGTCCTATAACTTTTTTCAATTAAGGATTGTCTTGCACATTGTCTTACCCTTTGATTTGCATGGTCTTGCGCAAACAGTTAGGTGTATCCGGGTCATCACTCATACATGCCTGCTGTACACAGTTTCACATTATGCAGTGGGGACGGGATATTTCAAATTTCATATGCTTAAGGTAGGGATGGCATTTTCACAGCACGGTTTACTATTGTCATTATCCTGGAAGGCGACCGTGAGTACGGCTGTGAACTTCATGGTGAACAATTAGGTAGGTGCTAACACACAACCCTGTTGATATGCCATTTTATACTGGGAAGGCTTTCAGACGCGTCGACGAATCAAATTTCGACATGATTACTCAGAGGCTCTGGCGGCTGAATGTATCGAAGGCTTGCATTAGGTCTACAAAATTGGTGTTACGTTCTCGATTCGGGTCCATACACTTCTCCTGGAGTTGTTTAAATAATAAAACATAATTAATATAAATTTAGGTCTATTACTTGCAGCTTTTGAATGACAGGTTCACTGGCTCCTCTATATAACAGTGAAGTTTAAGATGACAAATATCTGAATAAAGTATAGACTTGTATGGACTGTGATCTGTAAACTGAAAATGATCTTTGAGACAAGAATAAGACATAAATACAAAAATAAATAGAGATTGCACATAACATTATGTTTTAAAAACAGATTCTTATTAATGGGAAAAAATATATGATTATATTTCAAAACATTCCAAAGCTTGGGCCAGTAACCCGTGAAAGGAAGCACTAAAAGTATACACCTCGATATGCAATGGACTGGAATCAAAGGACGAAATATTGACTAATATGATCAAGATGCTTTCAATAAGAAAGACAACAGAGACAAATTTACAGATTCTTTTTTATAAAACCGCTTTGTACAGATAGGTTAACAATTGCTATAAAAATTACCAAAATTAGTACTTGTAGTATTTGGATGATGTTCACTTATAAGCAGCTTGATAATAAACAGATTGCTTACTTATTTCATTGTAAAACTATTACATATTCAAAATGTTTTATCTAAAGAATAATTTAAATGACTGTGACGATCTTTTCAAGATTTACTGCTATTGTAAATGAAATTGAAGATACTAAAGGTTTTAATTTTTTATAATAAAAAAACTCTATTGTTCCTCATAGAGTTTTCCCTCCATTTCTTTGTGCTCTTTCTAAATCTGACATGCTGCTGGAGCTGTACCGTTGGCAGTTTTGTAAATTGAGCAAGCGTCAGATACTTTAAGCGTCTTGACACATCAGGTCATTTTAATTTATTAATGCTACTGTAATCAATGTGATCTCTTGTATCTTTATGCCCAATATACTCATAAATCTGCCTGATAAATTCAAAAGTGGACGCAAGGTATTTTACTTTTACCATTCTTCCTAACTTTTTTTTATCATAACAAGCATGTTATTTTCAGTTTTACAACCCTTTTCAGATATTGTTTAGAACTAAATAGAACACTTCTGCCAAGATGCGATGAGTAATCTTTCTTGACCTACCATGTACTTGGTATTTAAATTTCTTCGCTTTGTCTTTTTCTTTTGCGTGGGGGCCACGCCAGAAATGACATAAACCGAATATTCCGCGTTAAAGAAATCACTGCTTGATGTGGCAACCCTATAGTCATTACAACATGCAAGGAATGGTTGCCCCATCAAAAATCTAACCTCTCACCGTGCCTTTGATATTTTACTCATTCTGGACTGAACCAATCAACGGTCAGAGGATTAAACCGTGGAGGTTTTAGTTTGTGTTGCAAACTTCCATGACTGATCATCTGTGTGGCAAAATTCTATGATTGATCGTATCGAAGGCTTTCTGTAAATCTAGTAGAACAATACCTGTATAAAGGTCTTGATCCTTGTTGGAGTGTTGATCCTTATTGGATCCTATGTTGAGTCCTAGATATGTCATAGCAGAGTCGTTTAAGTACAAGTATGAAATATATACAAAAGTATATATCTATATATGTTGACACCTTATCAAATACATGGCGTTCTAAGGTTTTTACATTGTTGGCAGAATTGACACTCATCTATAGTTTCCTACGTATTTTTAATCTGCTTTCCTATACAGCGGTGTCATCAGTTTGAAATCATCTTGGGCGACTGATGTTCTTTAAGGTAAATTCATGATGCAAGTAAGGGGTGTCAATATAATTTCTGTACTATCCTTTATAAATTGGACACATCATCTCGATAGGATTTCTTGTGAGCGTGATAACTATTGAAGCGCAGTTTTTCCTCCTGAAATTTACCGTACATTCAAAGTCAAATTATAAGTTTTCCATAAATTCAATAAACTAGCAATTACCCGTGCTACGCACGGTTCTGGGCGAGCATTTAGTTCTGATGTCAAATAGTCTGTCATAGTTTCATGTCTTGGGTGTACAATGTTACTGTCTCTTTGAATCCGACATTTGGTATAAGTGTTCTGTCTCTGAGTTAACCTTGTGTCGGAGTCTGAATGACCTGGACGAATACGTTCTTGTCCGAATGGTGGAATGTCTTCGGACAAACCCGGAGCATATGTATGTCAAAATTCACGGCAAACCGTAGTGTCAGAGGAGACATGTAAATTCACACAAATCGCGTTACGCTATTAATATATAGATCCATTATATGCATGGTGTTATGCATAAAACTCCAATTGAAGCCGAGAGGTTGGCAGGAGAATTTTCGAAGAATTTGATATGTTTAATAAAATCATTTTATATGAAAATATATATTATGCTGAACATCGCCATTTAAAGTTGCCCTCCGCGCCCGTGAATCCGATAGTAAAGGAATCTGTTATCTTGCATGGTAGTACAGTACAGCGCTGAGACGTGATCTCGATAATTGCATTCCGGTTATAACGCACAAAAACTGAGCACTCACATGGTCGGGCAATCCCGCTGCGCAAAAGTTCGTGGTAGCATTATATTATGTGGTACATTTAATGGCTGTATATATTTTTAAATATCACGCATTCCTTTCTGTTTGAAAGCTGAGCCAATGTTTTCCAGTGAGACAGTCACTGCGTTCAGGCAGTGTGTTAAACCCGGATCCCACTCCGGATCCCGGAACCCAAGAAAAATTTGTAATTCTTAAACTCTCATGGTAATTTGTCCAGATATTTTAGCATAATCGTATCTAAAGTCATATGTTATATTATGTTTGGTTAAAACATAAAAAATAGTCTGTTTTGCAACTAAATTTGATAAAAAAAAAACACTTACGGACCCTGGGGCACGGACCTCACGGATTACACGGACCCCGTTTTCTCGTTGTTTTACCATTTCTTTAGTACATACATGTATTTGACATCACGTTTAGCCATGACACATTTGTGATTTATTATTGTGTTTGTATCTGTATTTTTACATTTCTGTCTCAGTTTTTATTCATAATTTTATATTTGCTATTTATTTCATTTGTGTAGCGTTTTAAAAAGTATTATAATTTAAAACATTTACAAAATCATTATTTTGGAACCTGTAGTTGCTTGAAATGCAAGTAATCAACAATTCCTTTCGGTATTTATATTATTGCCAACTTTAAAATTGCATGGTTGTTATGAACGGAGCACGGAACCTGTTGTTATGTGGAAGTGCTCTGATATATCAGTCTCAGGTCCGCTCAACTGTTAGTGCACTTCAAATTAAATCTCCCCCACTGTGTCCGCACTATTATATTTTCATTTAAAATAAATATTATATTTAGTGTGTGACATGAGTGCTATTTTTGTCCTCTTTTAGTCATAAATAAAAATATTAGCGGTGGTTACTGGGGTCCGTCAAAATTTAACAGTCGGCAAATTCAAGTAAATGAGGTCCGTCTTCATCGAAATATTTTTGTAATTATAAATCTTTCAGTGAATCGGTCATTTAACATTTAGGGACTTTGCTCTGTCCTTACATCATCAATAGTGGTGTTTTTATCGGTATAAATAATGGAAAATGAGGAAATATGTTTATGGGGTCCGGGGACCGTGGGGTTCGGGTTTTACACACTACCCTGCATTCACTACCGCTCGGAAAATTTTCATTCTTTGAAAGATCCCCCTTTTGAGCATTTTCCTCACGCGAGATCTCCTTGTGCACAATAGGCCTTTTCGCTGCGCGGAGGTTGCAGAAGAAGGGATCACCAATGGGTATTATTTCTGGCCGGTCACCGCAAAATGTAAGAAAACCCCAGATAGGGCCCCCCGAGTAAAACTCTGTCCCGCCATCAAACACTCTATAGTCCATTGTTTTAACGGCCCGAAGACACAAAGAAAAGAGGCGCCCGCGGGGGAGTAAATATTAAACTTATTAATTATGCACGTAATATGCATTTATTGCAAATAAAAGTGGGTGGAATCTCTTCGGACACACCCGGATCATATGTATGTCGAAAATCACAGCAATCCGTACGGTAGTATCGGAGGAGATACGGAAAATCACAAAAATCGCCTTACGCTATTAATATATAGATTTTGAGACCCCCTCTCCCTCTCCTATTCGTAGGAGATATGTATATAAAATAATATATATATATATATATATATATATATATATATATATATATATATATACACTAGTACTACGTATATATACAGTGGATTCGAGTGGCTTTACATATTTGTGGCTACCTGAGGTTTCATGTTGCATTTATGATAAATGCGACAATCATCAGGCCACATGTATTTGAACCTGCAATCACAGAAACAGAATTGAAGTATCTTAATATATACTGAGTTACCGGTATCAGTAAGGGAGAGACATATTGAAAATTAAACAAGGAGTGGGTCACACACATATTGCTGGTAATATGACGTGATAATATTAAAAAAACAGCTACGGTTACGGATATTGATAATCAGAATGCTCAATAGCATTATTTGGTATAGCACAGTTTGTTATATGATTTTGGGGTCCGACTTACTGGCATTGTAAAAAAATGCAGAGTCCGGATGGTTCCCTTCCGGTTGTCTGCTTACATGTTCTGAGTCACTGACCGAGTGCCCTTGACCTAGCCTCCTGTGAATATACAAGGGACGGTTGGCAAGAGGGGTAGGAGAGAGAGAGAGAGAGAGAGAGGGCAAAATACAGGGTCCTAAAAAAGCGGCCCAGGGGGCTTCTCACGCATGTTTCAGGGGTTTCGGCTATCTCAAGTGGGAGCATGAGAAACCTTGTCGTATCGGAACTTTGCCCGATGGCGGCAGGTGGATACGAGTTCTGCTCGTTTATTTAACATTGTGGTCGGATCAGCAGTGGCGATCGCCATTTTCTTAGAAAGGCAGACATCACACCGCCGTGTGCCACATTTATATGGTGCTGCACGTTGGGCAATGCTCAATTTGACCTCGTAATCAAGTAAGTATGTGTGTGTGTGCACGGGAGTCATCCCACACCCAGGAATATAAATTGACGCCACTGGAAGAAGATAGAAGACACACTGCAGGGTTGCATCCATGATGGTGGAAAGAGGAGGGTCCAAAACTAGGATGATTAAAGAGAATAATGTAAAAATAAAAAAAAGGTCCTCTGGATCGAAAAGGGGGGGGGGGGGGGAATGCAGGCCTGCCAAATCACTCTTTCATCAATCTTTTTCTAAGGAATTCCAGAAAATGACGCTAATTACCCTTTGTCCACTCTTATGATTCAGTGGAATCCAGTAGAACAGAAATTTAAGTAACAAGTGCCAAATAGTGTGACAATACAGTTATCAAAGATTGCAAGTACAATACCATAATAAAATAATACACAATATCATATCAATGTACACCAAAGGACATATTTGGACCACGAATGTACCCTGGAGGTCACCGAGACCGTTTATCAGAATCAAAAAGATGGGACACTCTGTCTTGATCGGCATCTTCGTAGGAGACTTTTCGTCACGACTGCTCCCGCCGAGCAGCATGAGCAGCAGCATGTGTCAGAAAAACACCCGAGTAACAGCAACCGCGACACACTCCACTCCAAATGTGGGGAGACCTGCTGCAGGAGGCCCTATGACCAGTCCCAGAGTCCAGGATGATGATGTTGAAATGACATACCCACACAATGAGATATTCACGAGGGAGCAGACCCTCTATCCCACTGACCACACGCATGATGTGTTAACGCTTGATGGACAATAACTGATTACCGAGAACCATCCAGGGATCGGATTCACGATTAGGTGTGGGAAGAGGGAAAAAACCGTTGTGGTAAGACATCTCACAGGAGACGAACAGGGTGTTTTGGGGGTGACCTTGAAGGCCAACAAAGTTGCCCGCAAGTGGCACACCCTCGTATCAGGGTATATAAGAAAGCAGTGGATCAAAACAGGAGCACGGTGAAAAACCCTAGTAAATTTCAGTTTCTCAAGGAGATCGACGACTTGCTTCGTGATCGGCTTGTCATGGTCACGAGATGATATTCCTTTCGGTCATTCAACGTCGGGATTTATCTGCAGACACCCACGCACAATAAAAACTGAACAACGGAAATAAACTTTATTTAATGCACATCAAACACACAAATGTTCCAATTATGTTTTATAGGGTTTCAGGACTCGTGCTACTTGAGTGTATACTTCAGCCTTACGTGTAAACTCCCACATTACACACGTGAACGGAAGGCTTAGCCCCTTTGTTGCCGCATTTTATGGAGGGGTCAGCATGTGCTTTCTCGGACGGAATTTGACAACGGATGCTTTAAACTGGTTCTCTGTCCTCGTTTTTCCCTTGCCTTTTATCCCCTAAAACGCTGCCTACATTGTTTACAGGGACCAGTCTCGATGTTTTGACAAGCTGCAAGTTCCTTACGGTAAAGTTTACTGCAGTGAACCAGTCAGAGACCGGCTGTATTGTAGCCTGAAGGGAAAAATAAATATGTTTGACTTGGCTGGTATTACAGTCCTAAATTATGCATGAATGTTGTGTCATATAAAGTAATAAGTAAGCAAACATAATGTCATATATCATCTGAGGCTTCTATCGCAATAAATTACAGTCTAAATTGTCAATATGTTAAATATCCAACCTCTCATTATATGCGACCCTGGTGAAATGCACCTTCTCTACAAAAATATGAAACAAAAACTTATCAGTCAATATAAACAAAGCACTCCCCGTTTCCCAACTATTAGAGTTAATAACTTTTTTTACATTAAAACGCTTCCTTGATCTCCCTTCTTTCCGATGTATATACACAACAGAAAGGCATGTAACACGGCCATTTTGGAATAACGTCTGCTTACCATAACATCATGGGGAAATCATTATGCATGTTATTCCTTATATGGTAAATGGACTGGCCAATATGCCAAGGGATACATTGATATATAAGCTTAATACTGACCCAGTTCATCAATGAAAGTACTCCTAATGAGAATTGCACTTCCCCGTATAAAGTCAGTAAACATTGGATTCCCCGCTTTGAAGGTAACTTGATACGCGATTGCGATTGCCCCCCCCCCCCCAAACTTTTTTTTGAGGGGGGGGGGGGGGGATTAGTATAGTTTCGCCCCTTCCCCTTATTTTTTGGCCTTGTATAACGGTTTCATTTAAAAAGGGCAATGACAGACATTAGATCTTTGGTTGAGAAGATGGAATTAACCATTTGCTTTGAAACCAGCATCACTTGAAATTGAAAACCCTCCAACTTTCCTCAGAACCATGGCGCTTCTGCTAATGTTATATATTTGGCCCCCGCCCACCCCACTATAAACATGCTCCCACGCCTATGTTAGATGTTTTACATTTTGTTATGTGCATAAATTTGATAGTTGATATTCTTCTTAAGGGGCCAATCATGTTGCATGACCATGCTTTACTTGCCTACTGGCTGCAATTTAATTTTCAATTTATAAAAAACATTCTATTAATTCTATCCTATAAAATTATGGTTAAATGTGTCCCTGACCATCAGGATTTAACAACAATATATAGTTTGCTTCAAGCATCAAGAAAAGCATTAAAAGCCCCAAGCTTGCACATTTATTGTGCTCTATTTATTATTTAGATCTAATATTGATGGAAAGGTACCATTTTTTTTATAAATTATGGAGAAATTGAAGTTAAAGCTACTCCTTAATTAGATGCTGAAGAGCACTACTAGACTCACAACTTTCTGGGATAAGGGCCAGCCCCCGGACCCCTTGCTCTCAGCGCAGGCATGCACACTCATACTCACACACATAATACATAGGTACACAACCTATGCTTGTGCCTACTGAAATTCTGCTGCAACCTGATCACAAATCTGACAGTGCTGACACTAATCTACCAGTTAACACCGTCTCTGGTAACTCTAACCAAGAAACCGAACAGGAGAGCATTGAACAAAATGACAAGAATGAAGATGTCCTGTATGTTGGTCATAGTGATCAGGAATACCTGATTAACATCTTAACTAAAATAGCACCTGATTTTACATAAAAATAAAAATCTCTAATTGAGAGTCAAGTACAAAATTCCAAAAAAGAAAATCCAAAGGGCCGCAGATAGTCAAAAGAAATAATTACAGTGTGTCTGACTCTCTGGGCCAGAAGCCCACAGGCATACTATGACCTGAAAAAGAGTGGGTTCCTTGTGCTGCCCACTTGGCAGCTCTATTCACTGTACAAAATGCTGTTTAACATACTGCTGGAGTGAACAAAGAAACCGTTTCTCTGGATGCAGGCAACAGCATCTGAAAAATATGTACCAAGGCAGGGTGAACAGAGGGCCTTGTTTTAGACGAAATGTCCATACAGTAGGACCTGAAGATCAGCAAGCGTGCTGGACAGAATCAATTAAAAGATTTAGTGGACAATAGGGAGGAGGGTCAAATGTAAAGCAAGTTACTTCTGGAAAGAATGATATCACATAAGCAAATCATGTGCTCCAGTTCGTTTTTCAAGGGATCACAGGTTTTCGATTTTCAATAGCTCATTATCCCACGGCTCAAGCAAGCCCTTCAGAAATATATTTAACGTTCTGGGACTGATTCAGTGAACTACACAAATATGGTTTTCATGTAATATATACTGGTGCAGATGGATCAGTAAACAATAGATCCTGCTTCAAAATGCATTTTCTTGACTCACCTGTCAATTCAAGTCTTGTTGCAGTAAATCCTTTCAACCAAGGTACCCCCGTAATCTTTTTTATGGTTCCCTCTCACCTAATCAATAGTATTTTTTCAAAAGCGGACCGGATAAAAAATTTCACACACGGGTGATGGCAAAAGCTGGACAGTCCATTGAGTGGCAGCAATGGATAAATGCATATTATTGGGACAGAGTGTCAGCAATGGATAAATGCATATTAGTGGGACAGAGAAAATAATCCTCTGCCCTTACAAAGAAAACTTACCGATGAACATTTGTTTCCAAACTCTGCCCAGAAAATGCGAAATTAATTAGCTCAGGATGTTTTAGATGCAGATATGCTAAACTTGATGAGAGAATACCAAAACACTGTAATCAACAAGCAAACCCTGGGCTCTGCTGTTGAATTCTTAGAGCAGACATCAATACTTTTAGCTATTTTTTTCTAGATCAGACACCTATTCATGACATGGTACAAACAGATTGGCTAAAATGAAAAAGACTGCCTAGTGGTGTAAGACTTGGGGAAACATATATCATGCAGACAGAGAATTCGTCTAATGCCGAAAAGAAAAAAAACTTATGATGTCCCAAGAAACAAGAGAGAATTTGGAATATCCTTCTGTTGGTTTTTACAGTCTAACTATACATTGCACTAGAGTATTAAGAGTACCTATTACACCAGGACTTGTTAACAGTGATATAATTTAAACTTTTTGCCAACAGAGATCTTTGAATAATGGGGAAAATTCTTACCCATCGTATTTCATCTATAGCAATGCAATGGATAGCATAATTCTCAGGGAGGATCAGTGTCATACTAGAGACACTGGCGCCAGGTCATTCGCAATTTTGTCAAGGAAGTCCCTACAGATACTACAGGTGCAAGGTGAACCAGTGATAAAACTCTGTTACTCTCTGCAGTCCAAAACATTTTAAAGGTGGGTATTTTAATATATTTGTTCTGATTTTATATTAATATATATATGCATACATGTATATATTTTATATATGTAACGGGGTCGTAGATATGTGTCCAGGGAGATGTACATTGGGCAATTAATAACAAAGTGACGCCAAGCGGTGGTGCAAACGTTTACTACAACAGAGACAAAATATAGTGGCGTGCTGCCACGACCAACAGTAAGAGCGGAATGCCGTCTCCACGAAACGATTCCCCGCTATTACCTGCTTTATTGTTATGTGAAACAAGACCAAATCTGAAGGGGGAAGTCTGGCCTGGAATGAGCGAAAATAGGCAAATCCCTGACAAGTTTGAGAACGACGAACCAGACGAGTTTAGGATCAACCCATAACATACACCCCCTCTTAAGAAAATGGCGACCAGACATTTAAAACGAAATAAGATGGCGATGATACGATAGAATAAAGCAATCAAGCCTCGATTGAAAGAAAGGTAGTTATGGTTCACCGAAAAAAAGATATATCAATACATGTTTACACAGCGATGTCTATGGCGCAGTGTGTACCAAACATAGATGCGTTTGTCTATATGAATCCTCATCAGGATATCATTAAAAACGACCTAGTCCTTATAGGTCCAAAAGTATTAACTTAATCTGTGACATAATCGCAGAACGTAGATAAACAGGTGACTGTTTCAGACGTGTTGAAATCCTTAATGGCCTAGGGGGCGATTCTATATTCACTGAAAGGGTAGGAGGATTATCAGGTTGGGGTATATATACAGGAGACTGACCCAGGGGCCCTCGTTACCACACACCATGGAGGTAACACACTCGTCATCCGATGAGATAAAAGTTTTAGAGCCAGATAGTACAAATACATCATTTTGAATGTTAGTTAATATTATCATTGGACACAGAATGCTCAGAATCAATCACCATGATAATAGCATCTGAATCACCATCATTATCAGACGACAAATCACTGGAATCCCTAGAGTCCGGTACATTTCTTTGTACGTTGGTGGTTGGAGGATTAGGAATAAAATCAATTGACAGGAGAAGATTACGCTGTAGCGTACGACTGAGCGAGGGACTGTCGACAGAAGAGACAACATAAACGGGTATCCCTGCTTTTGGTTGCATTTTTACAACATAAACCTGATCTCTCCACATATATGCCAATTTGTGTTTTCCGGTAAAGGCTACATTACGAACTAACACGCGATCACCGAAGTCAAGCGATCACCGATGCCAAGTACAGCGCCATGCGACCGACGGTCGTATAATTTCTTATGACGGTGTTTTGAAGCGGCGGAAGTGCGTTGGGTAATATCGTAAGCCGTCAGAAACTGATTTTTTAAAATCAGAAACGCAAGTTCGGTATGCTTGTTGGTCAGTTGATTTGTCAGTTCCCAAAATTAAGTCTATCGGGAGTTGAGGATGACGCCAAAACATAAGGAAAAACGGTGAATACCCGGTAGGCTCGTTTTTGCTACAATTGCAGGCATGATTAAGTGGGCCAACGTGATCTTTCCAGTTTCTCTTTTGTTCATCCTCAAGGTAACACAACATATTTAATAGTGTACGGTTAAAGCGTTCAACTAGATTACCCTGGGCATGGTAAGGAGTCGTACGAGATTTCTTTAAACCACAGAGGCGACAAAGTTCACGTATCAATTGAGACTCGAACTGTCTATACCTTGGTCACTAGGGATTCTACTAGGAAATCCATAGTGGTTTACAAAGGTATCCAGTAGCATTTTAGCAGTTGTTTAGCCTCAGTACTTCGACAGGGAATCGCGATCGCGTATCGAGTAAAATGGTCGGTCATTACGAGGACATTTTCTACCCCACCCCTAGAGGGCATTATACTAAGAAAATCAATACAGAGTAGTTCCATCGGTCCACTGGAGGATATGGAAACTAAAGGAGCAGTATCACGCGGTGTTTTTTTGCCGTATACATCGAGGAGATTCCCTGACAAACTTATCTATATCACGTCTCATGTTTGGCCAGAAAAAAACTTATCTTGAGCAAGTTGTAATGTTCGATTGCGACCAAAATGGCCGACGTCATCATTAATACCTGACATGGCAGGTTGTCGACATTGTGAAGGAACTACTTGCTGGAATTGTTCTTTCCCATCACAAAGGCGACTACGGTAGAGAATCCCATCCTTAAGAACCAGTGATAAATACCTTAAAAGATAAATCTGATCTGGCTTTTTCGGGTACCATCCTTCAGATAAAGAATGAAGGGTTTCAAGAGGTCATCCTGCCATTGTTCAGAGCGTATATCCTTCGGGTCCTGAAACAAAGATGTAGAAGGGATGTTCATACACAAGACAGTATCAGGTATACATGTTATGGTGGAAATTAAAGCTGGTGTCCCTACGTCAGGGTTACATATAGCCTTTATATCCTCAGGAGGTATACAATGTCCTTCCCCTCTACCGTTATCGCGAATAGCTCTAGGAATTCGTGAGAGCGCATCGGCATCGATATCATGCTTTCCTGAGCGATATTGTATGCTAAACTCATAATTTACAAGTTCGGCAACCCATCGATGTCCTGTGGCATCAAGTTTTGCTGTGGAGAGAACATAAGTAAGTGGGTTATTATCCAAAAAAACAATGAAACGGGAGCCGTAAAGATAGTCTTTGAATTTATCTGTAATGCTCCAATTTTAAGCTAGAAATTTTAGCTTGTGCGCTGGATATCTAGACTCCACTGGTGTTAAGCTGCGTCTTGCCAAAGCTTTAGGTTTCTTCTTCCCATTCTGTTTCTGGTACAAGATACCTGAAGGTCCACTGAAACTGGCATCATTAAACAAAATGAAAGGACGTGAAAAATCAGCAAAAGCAAGCACAGGAGCTGTGGATAAAACATCAGTCAATGCGTCAAATGCATTATGGTGATCAGATGTAAAAAAAAACGGTTTGGTTGCTAAATTCGACGATTTTACACTTGCCTTTGGTGTGCGCTGGTCTCCCTTCAGTATATTATGGAGAGGTCTAGCTAAAACAGTAAAACCTTTTATGAACTTGCGATAAAAACCTGCAAATCTAAAAATCTACGTACATCCTGATCACAGTAAGGTATTAGCCATTCTTTCAGAACCTGTATTTTGTTGGGATTAGTTTTATTGTCTTCTTTTGACACCACGTGGCCCAAACACTTGATTTCTTGCTGAAAGAAGTGACATTTAGAGGGTTTTAACTTTAGACCTGCATCAGAAAGACGCTGTAAGACAGAATTTAAGCGGTTCAGGTGTTCATCAAAAGTACGGGACGCTACAATGATATCATCAAGCTATAACCAGCATTCCTTCAGATGAAGATCCCCCATAAACTTCTGCATCAATCTTTGGAATAAGGCAGGCGCAATCATTAATCCGAAAGGCATAGTTTCAAATTGATAGAATCCTAATGGACCTACAGTAAAAGCTGTTTTCTCTTCGCCTTAATCTGCAACTTCAACCTGCCAATATCCAGACTTCAAGTTTGGGGATGAAAAATACTGACTACCTGTTAAAGATTCCAATGTATCATTCATCCTAAGCAGAGTGTGATAATCTCTAATGATACGGCTTTTCAATTTCCTGTAATCAATTAAAAAACCTCAGAGAGTTATCTGGTTTACGCACAATGACCACAGGACTGGCAAAAGGACTATTGCTTTCTTTGATGACTTTGGCTTTCAGCATATCTCGAAGATGTTCTTTTACCTCATGAAACATTTGTGGTGGAATGCGCATGTGTCTTTCTCTGAAAGGTTCATTATTGGTTAATTTGAGTTCATATTTTACCACACTGGTGCGCCCAAAATCTGTATCACTGAAAGAGAAAATATGTATCCATTTGATTAACAAGCTTTGCAGCTATTTCATTTCAGTTGATGAAATGTCACTACCAAACTTAAAAGAATAAGGAAATCATCTGCAGCGTCTGAAGCCGGTACTGATGGTAGAACCACTGTGGCTTCCTGAAATACTGGGAATTGTAACATGATCATAATATAAATTCTGTATAGTAACAATAAATCTGTGTTTTCCACCTGAAGAAAAATCTACTTCCTGTAGCGATTGATGCATCATCAATCCTGCAGGCAAGGCATTCATGACGTTTTCTTCAGCTACAACTAAAACTCTACCCGGCGTATGGGCTCTTGTTAAACAACTAATAGAGACAAAGGCACCAAGCGAGACCTTTATTGCTTTGGTGGATATTACATGACTAATGTTACTGAGAGCTTTCTTTTTCAGTGCCTGGATACTCTGAAAAGCCAGCTTCCATTGGGTTAAAATACCTAATTTCTGCACAAACTGGTTTCCCACCTTGTTCTGGAGCATCTGTAAACAAGAGCTGAGAAGGTTTGTTCCATTAAAAGAAAAACCTCATGGTAAAATTCAGTATCCTTCATCTCCAGCACTGGAACAGAAAAAGTTTCATTTGCAATATATCAGGAAACTAGATGTGTCGGAACGACACGAATGCCCCCGCCTGGGGCAAATTAGAAACATTTGTTAAATTTTGTAAAAATTTTTAAGTTCAGGAAGTGTTGTATGGTCCAAAGTAGGTCAACAAGGACAAAATGCAAACTCGATCTGTAAAGGGTCATTATCAAGCAACACACCAAAAATCAGGCCAGTATCTGCAGGCATTGTGAAAAAAAGTCCATATATGTGCATTTTTCATGAAAATTTCTGTCTTTCATGAAATTTTCTATGTTCAGGATCTGTCATATGGTGAAAAATAGGTTAACTGGGACGAAACGCGAACTCGGATCTGTAAGTGGTCATTATGTGGCCACAGACCAAACATTAGGCCAGTATCTGTAAGCATTGCATTGCGAAACTAGAATATTAGCAAAAGTTGATAATCATTTATAAATTTAAATTGGAGAGGTATATACCATGTTTCATAACAATCCACCAAATGCTTCCTGAGAAATAAGCTCCTAAGTTTTTTTCTATACTAAGCTCTGTGACCTTGAAAAGTAGGTCAAGATCACCCATCTTTGAACTTGACCAAGATTTTGTAAATATAATGCAATAGCACTGAAGAAATGAAGTTCCTGTGTTGAATACCTTTGGAGATATCCTGCACAAAAGGCCAAAATTGAAAAAATCCGATAAAATTTCAATAAAAAATCAGAAATTGCAGGTGGCGCCACCGAAATTGTGCAGCACATACAGACCATCAGTCCCAATGATCATAGTAAGTTTTGTGAAAATCCCCACAAGGGTCCTTAGATATAAATTTCTGAGTGTTTTTCTATAATCAGCTCTAAAATGTTGAAAAATGGGTCAAGGTCACCCATCTTTGAACTTGACCGAGATTTTATCGATATACATCTTCACTGATGAAATAAAATTCCAACGGTGAATCCTTTTAGAGATATCCCGCTCACAAGGTAAAAGTTAACAGACGCGGAACGGACGGACGGACTGACAGACACCGGACAGACAGATGGACAGACGGACAGCTTGGGTGACGACAATAGCCCATCAGCCTATGAGCTGAGGGCTAAAAACGGCTGTACATGTGTATTTGTCATGAAAATTTCTATTTTTCATGAATTTTTCTAAGTTTAGGAGCCGTAAAACGGTCAAAGGTAGGTCAACAGGGACGAAACGCGAACTCGATCTGTAACTGGTCATTATCTGCCCACACACCAAAATCAGGCCAATATCTGCAGGCATTGCGAAAAAAAGTCCGTACAACTGTTTGATTTCGGAATGACGGAAGGACGGACATGGGTAAAACTATATGCCCCGGCCACTTTGTGGCGGGGGCATAAAAATGTCAACTGGAACGATTCCAAGATATTCTATTGATTCATCACCAACATGTCGTAAAACGAGTAGATCTTCCATCCCAGTCATATCAGATCTGGAAAGATGTTTCTAAAAGAACCATTCTGCAAACGTTCTAACTTGTGACCCTGTGTCAAGTTAGCCATGGCATGATATGTTATTAGCAATCATTACAAGAATATGAGTATCACCAACAATAGGAACAGGGATCGATGGTTTAGATGTGGGCTTATTATCAGCACCTGTTCTCCCTCACGGCTGAGAACAGGTAATGTTCAGTTTAAAAGTTTACCAAGTCTATCCCTTTCAGGATGACAAGTGTCTGCTGTTTGGGTATTTCTTGCACAACGGTTGCAATACAAGTATGTTGATGTTTCAGTTTCTACTGATTTCTCAGAACGGTCTCTGATACTACTCATTTGTGCTTTTTTCCAACTTAGGAACTCTTTTTCCATCCCATCTAGTTTTGAGGAAAATTATGAGTATAAGACATCCAATCTCTAAAACAATTGGTCAAAATTTGGAGTTTGTTTGGCACTGCTAGATGAAGATAACTGAGTGGTACTGGCAGATGCCTTATCACCTGACCTTGTTGATTGGCTCTTTTGCATCTCCAGAGTACGGCAAGACGTGAAAATTTCATCAGGCTTTCGTCACATTCAAATATATATCTGGTAGCTTCTTTGATCTCCTTTGAGACCAAGCCATCCTAAAATTTAGACCTTAGCATTTGGTCATGTCCTGAACGAAACAAAGCACGTTTCTCTTTGATTAAATCAAGCATCCGATGGAGTCTACAGCTCCAGGGTACGATATCCTCTTCTGGGCCCTGTTCACTAGAGTGACACCTATGTTCTAAGACATTTACAGGTAACACAATCCCAAAGTTTTTGTCAAATGTATCAGTATATCCCATGGGCTTGAATCCTCGGGCATAGTTAAAGTACACTACCTGCTGTACCTTTAACTGACTGGTGTATAGCTGCAAGTATCTGCGCCTGAGAGGTAGAATCCTCTGACAATAATGCCTTCACATGTGACCTCCCTTGTTCATAACTGCCATCTTGATCTCTACCACCTGTAAAGGAAGGTAATCTTAGAATTAAAACAGAATAACTGTACTTTCCAAAAGGAGAGATGTTACCACGAACCTTCCTCATCTCGGTAGAAGAGATCTAATATCTGGTCATCTGAATAGAATGGGAGCTTATAAGTCAATTGATATATATTCCTTCCTGCAATAGAATGTGTGATATCAACATTATTCAACCTATCCCATTCTATCATAGCAGTAATCTCACTTATATCAGTCTCCTGACCAGGAACAAGTGAGAATTTCTTGAATTCTGCATGTGTTACAGAAGATACTGATCTTTCGATATGAAGTATGATATATCCTCTCCCAATACACTGGTGTGCGTGTGCTTTCCTAACCAGCAACAAGTTATTTACTTCCCCAATCTTACCAAACTGTGTCAGCAATCATCATATTCAACATCCGATGGGACCCCATGTATGGATGCCACACATTTAATGTTAACCATGTTTGCAGCGTAATGCAAAAACAATTCTAAATGTATTACCCCTAATTGCTATAATACTAAGTTGGTAAAAACAAAAGTAACCTTAACTATTTTTTACATCTTACAGTACAATGACATTATCCAGTGCATATGTGACAGCAGTAGATAAGAGATAAGAGAACAAGTCAAAGTCAAAATGTTAGAAAAAAACGTGAAATGAGCGAACAAGTCAAGGTCAAAATGTTAGAAAAATAATGGAAACATCTGGAAAAATCCTTAACTCAACAAAGACAACTTTGACAAAAATATCCAGGTAAAAATAAAATCTGGACAAGTTGTCCAAAAATTGAATAACTTGCCTGAGCGATAATCAAGTGGTATTGGTGGACAGAGAAGTATAATGACGAATAAAGGTGAATCCTGACGCCTGCTACCAGTCGCTATCACAATGTATGGTTACCTCAGACATTAGTATATACATTAAATGTGACCCCAACAAGTTTATGTTTAAATTATTATTTTAGCAAAAAGTCTTGCAAAATAGTTCTTAGCAGAATAATCACAGTTCATAATGAACATTAAAACGTCAAAGACACTGATATAATTAACAGTGGTACATGCAAATGTTCAGCGGCGAAAAAGTACCTTGTGTGGTGAATTCCTTTGCACTCCGAAAACCAGCCGGCTTTGATTTCCTTCGTGAACACAGAAATCGCCCATAGGCGCACAATCTTACAATTTAAAGCAGCTCAGTAAGTGAACAGAGCACAGTAATCCTCGACGTGGTCATGTATGACATGGGATAAAGTGGCACGCGCAGTTAGAGGCAAAATACCTGGGTCCTTAACGGGTTAAAGCGACGTCTTGGGGTCCAAGAAATATAATACTGGCCAGTATTATTAGATAGTCCGTGTAGCGATATTGGAGATTCCTTGTAGGTCTACTCATACCATACACGTGTTAATGAGCATAATTACACACTCGACGTTATATTCTAAGACATTTCCTCCCTTGGGGGCTCCATTTGTAAAGGGGTCGTATATATGTGTTCAGGGAGATGTATATTGGGCTCTCAAAGACAAAGGTACGCCAAGTGGAGGTGCAAACGTTTACTACAACAGAGACAAAATATAGTGGCGTGCTGCCACGACCAACAGTAAGAGCGTAATGCCGTCTCCACGACAAGATTTCTCGCTATTTTTGTTATGTAAAAAAAAACAAGACCAAATCTGAAGGGGGAACTCTGGCCCGGAATGAGCGAAGAAATAAGCCAAATCCCTGAGGAAGAACTCAGGAAACAATCCAGGCGAATTTAAGATCGATGAACCAGACGAGTTTCAGATCGACCCGTTACATATATATATATATATATATATATATATATATATATATATATATATATATATATATATATGTTGAATGCGGATCAAATGATACGTACGCATTGAATGACAGTGAAACTAACAAACGCCTTCCCTCGCTGATAAATGCGAACCGACTCAAGGAGTACAGTGATCCGGACATGCGGCCACTGTCCATCAATCCGGATACAGCTACTGGTGAGAATACTACCGCAACAGCCAGTGCGTCAGAACAAAACACCACAGCGGCATCTGAACAGTGGTACGAGGTTGACAAATTATTGGCTTGTAGAGGCGTTGACAAAGACAAACACTACAAAGTGAAATGGAAAGGTTTTAAGGACAACACGTGGGAGCCCGAGTGTAATATTGGGCACGCGCACTTCAAGAATTCAATGTCCATAGAAGAAGAAAGCGAGGACGGAAGCGATAATTAACTCTATGCATGTATTTTTATCCACTTTCGAATATCGTTTGAAGCCCAATTATTTGCGGCCTCATAATTTGTGATTTTAGGACTAATTGGCGGAGGCAACCCGTTTCTGTATAATTATTACTGATTTTAAAGTGTACCATGTGTATACGAAGCAATACATACTCTTTAATTCACGATATTGATATTTTCGCGATATTGTCTAATATTTTTAACAATTTATTCTTATTGAACAGTTATCATTTGGAGGACCAAATCTTGTTGAGCCGGGGTGATGTTATACGATCTTTTATTCTTATTTATATGTAGGGAAGGACGCCACCAGTTGTCGCTATGTAATCGTACTGCAAGCGATACTATTTAGACAGGAGAAGACACCCTGTTGTTAGGAACGCTTCCTATGGTTGCCAGGGGATCACAGCTGCAACCGATCAGACGGAACGAGCCTCGCGATCATTATACTAGGCGTTGATTGGTCAGGAATGAGAGATCACTCATTGGCAATTTACTAAGTAGTTCAGGGTAAAATAGCTTGGTTTATCAAACCCGACAGTCTGTTGTACAGTGAAATCAAAAGAATAAAGATATATTTCTCTTCAACGATTTGTTGTGATTGTCAATAGTTTCAAGTCTCACCGATAGGGGTCGCTGTCACTAACGGTTCACGTACGAGGGGGCATTCTGGTTCAATAAACTTAAATTCAACTGTAATAACAAAAAATTGTCATTTTTTTTTATATTTCCTATTACCAGTTTTAATAATTAACTCTCCTGGGAACTATTTATGAGTATACATATGTCAAAACACCAGCACAGTCAACAGTGATAAAGTGTTGCTAAATTTACAAAATAGATCTAAAACTGTTAATTCTAAATATGTGAATGGTTTTATTATGGTTTAAACAATAAACTGTTGAAATTTCTAATATGTGTTAATGCATTTTGCCTGACAAAGGTTGGGCAATCACAAGTGTCATGTTGTCAGCATGTTTCTTCAGACATTCAACAACGAGACCATATTTGCATGAAATGTTTTTTAAATTGGTTTATCGATAGTGGAAAACATGTTTATAATGGTATGCTATAAGGTTTCAAATGATTTTACAGTTTATTTGCAACTGTCAGTGTATAAAACATCAAGATTTCATGAACTCAAACATTTCTCTGGGATTCTTCGTGAATCCTCCGGCTCTCTGCGAATTCTCCGACTTTGAGACACAACTGATGTCGGATGCACGCTTCTGATTGTTCTAAATTCTGTTTTGACTCGGGGGGGGGGGTTAAGAATGTAAGGCATTGATATGCACGTGGACGAACCAGCTTATTGATGCAAGGGCTTTCATACCTAAAATCACGTAATATAGACAATGTCGTTCATTAAATTTTGTGTCACTGTATCTTACCAAGAGAGCACTAACGTGAGATTTGATGCTACGCTTAAAATTGCCTTTATCTGTCAATAAAACGAGCTCTTATCCGTCGTCAGTTCGTATGTTACTGCTGTTGGGTGAAACACATGTATTTGTTTAGATATGTCAGTTTGAATTGGGGTCGCGTTATTTAAGTCCGTTGGAGGTCTGTCGAAAATTGAGCATATATTTTCACTGTTATTTATTAAGGGAGACAGGTTTACGTATTATTGATAATTGGAAATCCCGCAAACAATTCATTAATTATAGTTTAACCATGGTTAATATTCATCCCTGGATAGCTAAGGCTGACAATGGTATCGCTGATCCAGCCAGGAGATCATCCTCGGGGCAAATTAATGGTGGATTATTTCCGGATATCGTGAAATGATTCGTTGTTTAAGGGGTAGCTTAATATATTAGGTAGTTTTCCCCAGAAAAACTAATGATGTGACGTATGGTTATATAATTGATCAAATCGGTTAGGTCAAACTAATGGACATTGAGGGCCAATATATATAAATATATACAACAGAGGGAAATTTAGCCAAAACAAATCTCAAAATGATGAGTAAGATATAATACATCACAATAACTTAGACTTGACACAAAAAGTCAGCGTTAAGAAATTTATTCCAATATTATAGAGCGCATACCTCCGCCAACATATAAATCCGCTTCAAGATCCATAAGTCTAACAAAAAAAATGTATATTGTTCTACAACATGTCATTGATAAATTCATTACAAAAATATATAATGACAATGAGGTATTCTGGGGTAGTTTGTGCAATGTACAAATGGCGGACCACTTGCCGATTTCAGGCAACCTGTATCGAATACAGTATGACTCCGCTTTCCCTGGTTTTAACCAGTGACTAAATATTTGCTTTATTTATACATAACATATGAAAATGGCCCTGTTGTTCTTCCATTTAATATGATTGTGCTATTGCGTCATCCTATTGTTCGATTATTACATTACCAACATCACTATCCGCTCGCTGATAGTGAAGGTATAGAAACCCATCTCTTACGGTTTGTTCATCCAAAGTATATCTAAAGTATCCTAAGGAGCATAAATATACATCGATCAGTATATTGTTAAATTATTCATTGATTTCTTTGTAATCGTATTGCTCGTGTCTTGTTTCATTTTGGTGAAAATTATGTATTTACATAGAATAACAACTTTAATCTAAACATATAATATCTTCACATACTTAATGTACTTTCACTTGTACCGTGATGTCTTATATAATGTTGTGTTTATATATATCTACAGGAAAGCATGTACATTAGCCTGGCTGGCTACTTTTGTAATCCTGTTATAAATAAATATGTTTAAACCAAGTGTGCTTGATATGCGGATTAGAAGGTCCTCCTCGCTATGACATGAAGACATGACATAAACAGAATGTCCGCGCAGGTTGTCCTCGCAAGTTCAGTGTGCGCAAAGTCAACACATCGTTCTCACGTCTAACTAGCCTTTTTCTTAAAAAAAAAGTGCGTACCTTTAGTGATTAGGACCTAATCTTCTTGCTAACTCTAGCGGAACTGTTAGTCCTTGGACGTTAAGTGTGAAAGTAAGGTTCTCTCTGTACGTATTTACGCGTATGTGTGTGTGTCTGCTATCCATTTTACCTCAATATATAGGAACACAAGTGTCTAGGAAACTATATGGGTGGGAGCTACCTTATCGGATAGCGTAAATGACTAGAGATTACCATTGCTTATAGAAAACAAGTGACCTATGGGTCATGATGCTCAGCTGCCAAGCAGGACCTGCGACATCATGGGCTGAGATTCACAACTTCCAGTCAAATGTTGAAGAATCAATTCGCCAATTTGTTGAAATTTTCTACGACAACAGAAATATATATCACCTATATCTGGTTAAAACAGTGTGAATTGATGGTCTGAGGAAAAACGTATGATTGTTAAGCTATCAGGAACTATTCCCATAGCTTGCTTGATACCTGTCAGTCTGAAATGGAACACCACAAAGGGCAAATAAATGATCAAAATATATAGCAAAAATCAAGGAAATACATGCAAGAATTATTGAGAAATAGGTGCTTCTGTATGAATTTTTATTCAATACAAGCCAACTGTACTGCCCTTTTATAAATGATGGTAATATTTATTAAGAAATATTTGACCCAATCCTTTGCAAGATTACATTAATATACGTCCGACTGCTTTCACTTTAACAGTTCTTGAGATAATATGATCAAAATGAATTTAAAGATGTTTGCCTGGTGGCCATATTGGACTTCTGACTGGTCTGAAATCAGACAACAAACATTCTCTAAATCGGACCAAACATTGAAGAAAAATCTCTGAAACTGACAAGTCTGACATTTGATATAACACATCCTCCAATAAGAGACCAAACTTGGGGCAAATTCTTCAAAGGATGTCGCAGTAATTAATGTCCAAAACAATTCAAAAGGCATGTTCAGGCCCTCATACAAGATTTATAGATATGCAAATGTAAAAAGTGTAAGTCCAATATTTTTTATTATCACTCTGCTTTTGAATGGGGTCAGCAGGGTAGGTAAATTGCAAAACCTGAAAGAAAAGAAATGCAGAAAGCATGAATAAGAGTCTTATAATAAAAAAAGCCATCCACAAAAAAAATCCAGGTACACATCCACATATTATGAGAACAAACACCTGTTTTTATATTTGGTGATTTATATAAAACTATTCAGATTTCTAGGAAACTAAGTTTATTGCTATTATTCCATAAAATAAACTGCAAAATGTTCCCATCATCTTATAAATCAGTAGCTAAACCTTAATACTATACTCTCAGTCTTAATGCCTGGCTGAAGCATTCCGATAACAGTGTTTTTGTTATGCAGTAACGAGGTCATTCAGCCTTATCACTTAATAGGCTGATAGAAAAGGGAGTCATATGTCACTCACAATTACAGCCACACAGTGAGATGTACCAGCTGGAGTGCAATGGTTATATATACAAGAAAAATAGAGATGGTCTACAAAATATGTTATTGTGAACATCCCTGACCTATGACCTTGGTCTTTTGCCCACATACAACTGGATTCTTTCGAAATGATGGGTAACTACTAACCACTTAACTCTGGTGCAATTACTTAGAACCAATGAGTGAATAACTTTGACCTGCAACCTTTAACCTCCTAACCAGCTGACCCCAAAATCAATAAGTTATTTCTTCAAGCAAAAAGACCCATAAATATGAAGTTTGAATCACATTGAGTGGTGCATAGATGTGGCTGAATGTTTAGGTTGAACAGGTTCACTTGAAATATGTTTACAAGCATTTAGAACAATTTAATATTGTGACCTTTACCTTTTACCTTTTGAACTCAACATTAATAGGCTTCTTCCCCTATTGGTAGGTAAGCCATATATGACAGATGGAAGGTATAGATTGAAAAGTTTGCCTGAAAATGACTCCACGCAAGAAGTGGGTGCTGTGAACCTGACCTTTGACCTCGAAATCAACAAGTCTTTTTCCATGTTATCAGAAAAGCGATATCAGTGCTGGAAGGTTTTGAATGAAAAGTCTAGCTTGAAATGTGTCCAAAACCTTTTCAAAGAAGTGGATCCTGTGACCCTGACCTTGTGACCTCAAAATCTATAGGATTCTTCTCCCACTTAGTAGGTGAGCTATATGTGAAAGATCAAGGAATTAGGATGAAAGGTTTGGATGAAAATGCATCCACAAGCTTTGACCTTTTGACCTCAAAATAATTATGGTTCTTCCACTATTTGTAGGTGAGCTGTATATGAAAGATGGAAGATTTGGGATGACAATTTTGGCTAAAAGAATTATTTCTGGGGGTGCAAACACACCCTGTAACTTCTAGAATATAGGTGACAGTGACCTAATTTAAAATTTGCAAGGAGATCTTTTTGAACCTCTAAGACTGCAAAGGGTTTATTACCCTAGCCCCTCCGGTTATGATTTGTGCCCTGCAAACGGACGGACGGACGGCCGGACAAACAGACGGAATTACCAAGGACAAAGACCCATCGCTATGGCCCAGCATGACTGAAAGTCAGCGGAGCTAAAAATAACACTTAAACCCCTGAAGAAAACTGTAAAGGCATTTATAACAGTATGTGCATTATGTCACGCCATTAGTTCATTAGTTTGGCTGAATACAACATTTTTTTTGGGGGGGGGGGGCAAAACCTTCCCTGTACACGGACTTACTATCTTCAATTCACCTGTTTCATTCATTGTTATGGTTCTGTGTGTGAGTAAACACAGTCCACGTATGTCTGTTTACCAAAACAAGACTGTAGGTAATAACTAGACGTCTGCACAACTCCTAAACAAGGAGAAATGATATGGAAGATAAAAAGAACCACAGTTAGAATGCCTGAAAAAAATCTTGATTTGTAAAGTAGCGCGGTATGGCAGCCAGGTGGCGTGAACACTATGTTTACATTTGTACCACTTATCTCGCAAACCTTCCATCACTTGTGTACAGGAGTACTCAAACGGTTTACAATGAAATATAAGCAGACACCATCATATTTTAAGGGGAAAATGTGTATAAAGCATGTAACAGTATATGTGTTTATAAATATACTAGATATGTAATAGGTACATTTAATATAAACAATTAATAACTTTAGACAAACAAAAATTGTTCAGAGAACTAAGTTTGTGTGTTAAGTATATAAATACATTCCAAAAAGAACCCTTTTCCCCCCTTTTCCCTTCTTACTTTGTTTTTGTTTCGGTCGAAGTTTATAATTTATGGTTTTAAATAGCATTTTAATACAAGCTGAAAGACATGCCAAACTCAATAAAAAAATTGGCACCATGTGTTTAAGGATTCATAGAAAGATGAAGAACAAAAATGCATTGGCAGTCACATTTTTACAATCAAAATTTTCTCAGGACGAATTTGCTACATATGCCCCTATACTAATAGGAATTATCGAAGCAGGACTACTTTAATCTCAGATACTAAACAGTCCTTTTAATAGACAGCATATATTGCATTGTGTGATTGTATGTTTGTCCAGAGCTTGTATAAACCTTTTCTGATCATAAGTTCAAATAAAGAAAGAATTCTTTACATTTATTTTTACGCTCCATAAACAGCGTTTACGCTATGCCCGTGCGGCGCCAGGCGGGGCCGTTGACCTGGCTGACGAAATACATTAAGCTATCTAACGTAAGGCATTAAATAAATCAACTTGCACACACGAAAACGAAAAAGTAATAAAGAAATACAACTTGCACAAAACCTAAACTCGCTACAAAAGTTTACATTTGTGAAGAAAGTTTAACTATTTGAATAAAGCTTAATTTTGTGAAGAAAGTTTAATAATTAACTAAACGAAGAAAGTTTAACTATGTATATTTTTTTTCATTTATTTAAATATTTCCATTCATCGTCATTAAATGCTGCAGACTACAGATTTTCTCAGCAACCATGCTCTCCATACCACCAATTTTCTTTAAATACTTTATATATGCACTCCAAATGATGGCGCTTTTCCTTTATCCGGTATTTAAATTAACAAGTGGCCCATGGGCCATGACGCTCAGCTAATTTTGACTGGGTGCTCTTTTTTTTTATTAATGTTATATATTGTCTTTGAGAATAGCCTATGGCTAAAGTTACAGTGTTGAAAAAATGGACAGAAAATAAACATTTCAGGATTCATAGGAGACCTGCCAAGGACCCCCCTGGATTTCACAATAGAGGGTTCCAAGGAAAATGGATACAATTTGTACCCTGTCTGGGTGCTCAAAATCATGTTTCTGGTCCATAGCTGGCAGAATATAGGTCACCATGATCCAATTTCAGGTTTCCAAGGAGAATTGCCAAGAATTTCCCTGTATGTCATGTTAGAAGACTTTTGGACTAATGGATACAATTTATGTGATGTCTGTCTAAGTGCTCAAAACCATTTTTCAGCCCATAGGTCACACAATATAGGTCACCATGACCTAATTTCAGGTTTCCATTGACACCTGACTTGGACCTCCCAGAATTTTATGTTAAAAGGTGCTAGGCCTAATGGATACAATTTTTGCCCTGTCTGACTGTCTGGGTGCTTATATGACATCTTTTGTGATAGGTTACAAAATATAGGTCATAATGACCTTATTTCAGTTTTCCAAGGACATTAGCCAATGACGTATTAGAATATTACATTAGAAGATTCTAGGCCTCACAGATACAATGTGTGCCCTGACTGACTGTCTTGGTGCTTATATGACTTCTTTATATGAAGTTCGAAAAATATAAGTCATGGTGACCTAATTTCAGTTTTCCACAGACATTTGCCAAGGACGTCTCAGAATGTTACATTATAGTCCATGAGCCAGACCCCCCAAAAATGGGGTTGATTACAACATAGGGGGACTAAATGCTGTTATGTTTTTAAGTTAATACAGCATCTGAACTGTATGAAAACATGTGATGGACATGCAGCATGCCCAGCTAAGGCCATCATTAAAATATGTCAATTTTTTGTGTACAATTTAATTTTTGGTAATAATTTGGTTTTTGATCGGTCTTGGCCACATTATATTTATCAAGCGCTAATAAAATGGCGAAATATATCTTTCTACAGATACCCAAACATATTTTGATGAATTTTTTTAGATGAATATTAAAATATTGAATCATTTTGTATTAAATATTAAAAAAATATATTCTAAATATAGAATATATTTTTATATATTGCAAAATAATTATTATATTCCAATAATTTGAATGCCTTACATATATGTATACAAAATAATCAAGATATGTCATATTTTCAGCAATATTTAATAGTTTTTAGGCTTTTGAAGTGATGCTGTGTGATAACAAGAGTAAAATCTTCTAATATCGCCCGACAGCAATCAAGTTATTGTAGTTTAAATAATCATTAAAGAGGTCAATAGGTCACCTTTTATCGTCGTATATTGTCAAAATGTTGAAAAATCTTGCAAAGTATATCTTCTAATTTGACGAGAATCAGGATTTCATAAAAAAAAAACAAGGCCTACGGGCCCAATGCGAACTTGCGATATGGGATATACATCAGTTAGAATAATGCTTCCATGATAACATGCTTGATCATTATACGAAAAGTGCTTGATTGCTTTTCAAGTACATGTGCGACACGTACATGTACATAACAAGAACCAACCATTTTCAACCTTAGTGCAAGCACCAATTACACAGCGTCGCTCCTGGTGAAAAAGCTAATATACGACACAAAACTGATTATAAATAGCACCACCAGTGTTTTGTATAAGAAAGCCATTCAACATTCAAAATTCCATGAAGATTATTCAAACCACTCTTAGGCTATATGCATAGATACATGAAACAATTGTAGATGGCGCCACAGGTATTGTACATGACAAAGCTGTCCAAAATGTACAGATATGCCTAATTTCAGGCTGATATATAAAATCCACACTGTTTTAAACAGGAACATACACTGTGCAAAAATCATTTAAGTTTATGACAGCCATTAACGATGCATTGACTTGCCAACATTTCAGGTTGTTACGTGAAATGTTCTTAAGTTTGGTCAACAACGCTGACAAAGCTCAAATGAGGAAGGCAGTTGCCCCCAATGTCAACTGTGGCTAATTGCAAGGTGTAGCTACTGATCTTTACGGGTTTCACTGACTGTACTTTTAACCTGTTGCCTAATCTGAAACAGTTGGCGTTCTGCTAATAGATAGATACAAAATCTTGGCCTGTCGCCAACTCTGAATTAGTTGGAAGTCTGTCAAGCTGTTTAAAGATACAGACAAAATCTTGGCCTGTTGTTAAAAATGTTTACAAAGACTGAAAGACTCTGGTAAATGATTTTTTTATGCTTACATATTCATAATTTTTTTTTAAACCAGAATACAGATCTTTTTTTTTGGTGCATTTATCTTACATATACTTTAGACATGGACACAAATAACTTTTATGTTGCCACTAGACTTCTGCTTTTATACCAAGAGAACTCAGTCTGTTGCTAATGATGACATTACTTTGTGAGGGTGTGGCGCTGTAAGTGTCTCTCTCCTCTTCGACTCCTCCCGGTCTTCCTGGTCCCCGGTGCGGGTAGGTGGCGGCCTCTCCTGGCTCTTGGCGGCCTGGCTTGTCAGTGGCGTCTCGTCTATCAGCTCAGCAAAATTAATAGTCTAAAGGAGACAACCGGGGCGCTGATCCACGATCACCTCAACCGTGTCTGTCTGGTGACTTCGAAAGCAAGATCTAGTCTAGTCTAGCTCAGTCTGTTACTACATCAAATGTACTAGCTTTGTTTACTAAATTATATAAATGTCCTTTTATTTAAAACGGTCAAATAATTCAGCCGAAATCATTTAAGTAAACTCTTATCAAAGAAGGACATATAAGAATCGTTTTGGTGCAAATTTTACAGAATTTGAAACAACAGATTTGCAGAAAAAGACTAATGCAGCCCGCAGTTTGAGACTTAGTTTGATACAGACCAACTTCAGCTTTCCTCGATCAATGTACTCGGTGTATTCTTATATAACTGTGACAACCCTACCCAAGGATAATTCTTGTAAAAAATTATATCATTCGGCCTGCAATTTCATCGTTACAGATTTTGATGCAGAAGCTGAAAAGGGATAAAATTGAAAGGTGTTTGACCGTAAAAACAGGTCAATGAAGCCAGTGCCACAAAAAAAACTCAATCTGTCAACATTTGACATATCACTGATTTTGGCATAAAATTTTGGGATACTTGCTCTTGCTGTTCCTGAGAATTAACAACTACCCCATGCAAGGGGACATGATAAGCAGGGGGCATGATACGACCTGAAAGAAACACAGATTACCTATGATGGAATGCAGGATATTCAACAAGTAACGTAATTTCTTGAAAACAAACATTACACACACTAGCAGCTTTTGTTAGCATTCAATATGGCTGCAAGCATTCGGTCAGAAATATCACCAGAGAAAAAATGTTGTCTTTTACACATGCATATACCATAACATTTTCCGAGACTTCACATATTTTACAGTCTCTGTAATTAGAATTAAAAAACATCACAGGCATAAAACAAAAACGTTACAAATAAAAGAATAGAATTATTCAATATTGTCAGTAAAAAGTTCCAGTAGTTTCTCTGACGTTGTGTGCAATTGTAATTATTTATTGCATATTAAAATAACAATAGCTTGGGTTAAACTTTACGATATTATGCTTTATGATTTCGTTAATTGTGATTTTGTTAATGATCATACAATAAACCACATTGAAATTAAATTGAAAAGAAAAATAAACATTACAAATTCGGTTTTTGATAATTAAGGTGTTTATTTTGTTTAGCTCAACTGTCTTGATTTTCACACTAATAAGGACCCATGGGCTTTGTGATAAAAAGGTGTTGAAACATTGCGTGAAATCAATGCTAGGTCACCAAAATTACTCTGATGTTTTAAGCTGCCCCCTTGGAGAGCAAATATTTTATAGGTTCTATATCAGATTACTTTTTTTACGCGAATCACGCATGTGAATATCTCATTCACTTCCCAGTAAAAGAATGATCGATTCGTTAAAACAGGCACGTCTATAAAAGGTGGGAAAACATTTCAAACTGGGTCATCTTCTTTTCTGAAGTAGCTGGTCACTATAGCTAATCATTATTATGTGAAAATGAATCTTATTACAAGTCATATACATATATTATACGTTGTCTGAGACCAATTTCTTGTCAATATTTGTTTTTTTTTTAACTGTGGTAGATTTATAGGTATAAGAGATTATATTTTTCAGTGACTCAAGTCTATGTTAAATCAAATATAAAACACCATGTGCGCCGCTGGTAGTTAGTAATCAGAAAAATGCTGAATCAGAAAGCCCGCAGACGTTTAGGATAGCTGACCAATATGTTAAGAATTTCTTCTGTCAAAGGGCTTCAAAATTGAGATGTAAAAATCATTTAGAAATTACGGGATTGATTTGCCTCCAATATTTCATGAGGACATAATTAGTTGTTTGAGAACATTTCTCTTTGATTTCCGTTTTAGTTGAAACCATATGTTTAACCGTTTTGTGTGCTTATTTTAGAATTTGAGTAAATATACTTAGAAAATGTGTAAAAATTCAAGGCATAACCACTCTTGCAAAAAAATAATTAAATAAATAAATAAATACGCCTACATAACATAGTCTTTGCGTTAAAAATCCATGCATGTGTCCATTCATTTATCAATAAGAGTGGTTCATTATGTCCGTTTTGTAAAAAACATCTAGTCTCTGTGACAATTTGTCTTACATATTTATTCATTCACTCAGTGAGTCCGTCATTCAGTAATCTTTCCATTCTTTTATTGTCCAGGCTTTAAAATAAATATTAAAATTAACATTCAAAAATATATTTTTGCACGTTACATTTTCCTGTAATATATAATAATGAAATGTATATTCCAATTATTTTTGTTCATTTATCCATAAAGAGGTTCACCGTTGTCCTGTTATAAATAGGGGAAAGACCTAATAGTAAATTAATATAATATAAACAAAACTGGGTTTAAAAAGTCGAATCTTTTTATATATCTAAATGTTTCGCGGGAAAGTGTTCACATCCCTTGCCTTTTCCAGTGAATGAACTATGCTGTTTAATTATAATACACATTGTTCAAAAGGTATGAAGCATTTTTTTTTCATAAAACGTGTGTCCATGAAAATTTAAATGTGGCTTTTTTATGGCATTATGGTAAATGATATTTATATTTTATATTTTCCTTTCCTGGGATTCCTTTTGACTTTTTTTTATATCAGCCTGAATACCTCAGAGGAATGCATGGTAGCAAAATAATTTGTCAAAATTGGTTCAAGAATAAAAAATCCTGTTTGACTGGACAATGAGGGGAGTTTCTATTTATAGCAACAGGAGGGGTCGTTTCAAAGAAATCCAAAGGGGGCAGTATGAAAAAGTAGTAAAATAAAATAAATATAAATATAATATAAAATGAGAGAGAGAGAGAGAGAGAGAGAGAGAGAGAGAGAGAGAGATAATATGCATATTGTAGCAATGTTCTTATAAATCTAAAATTATCTATTGCTTTTTCTTATATCCAATAACATAATTATATTAAAGCTTAAATGTTAACCAGGATATGGGCTGAACAAAAGTGTAACGATATATATCAGTTAATTTTTATTTCAGACAAAATCGTTTGTAAATCAAAATATCTATTATGTTAAAGAACGGGAAAAACAAAGCTACCATATTGTATAACAGGCACAAAAATACATTTAGCCTTGAATCTGAAACGTCCGTCAATTCATACAGGGACCTGGACAGCTGGGTGGTAAAACGCTCGGCCTTCTCCGCTGGCGACCCGGGTTCGATTCCCGGTGTTGCTATGAGAGTGGCTTGTAGTGGCCCGTCCAAGGTCGGTGGTTTTCTCCGGGTCCTCCGGTTTCCTCCACCCTTACCGACTAACGAGCGCCAACATCAATGCCATGGAGAGTGCTTCGTATTAGTTATTATAACTAGTTGTACAATCCATGTAAAATAAATAAAGTTTAAATTCTATTTATTTACTAATTATACATCAAACTAACTAAAACTTATATTATAATAAATATAAATATACTGAACATGAATCAATCCCTTCCCTATAATGGTCAAGCATGTTATCATGCAAGCATTATGCCTAATGTATATACCATTGCACAGGTTCGCATTATGACTGTAGGCCTTGGGATTTTTTGTTTATTTAAATCCTTATTCTCGTATAATTGGAGGGTACACTTTGCTAGATTTTTCAATATTTTAATACCAGAAGGTGATAAAAGCTGACTTCTTGACATCTGTAATGATTAATTCAAACTACAATACCGTTATTGATGATGGGCGATATAGGGTGATTTTTATCTTGTTACCACCCAGTTTCACTTAAAAGCCTGAAAACTAGTAATTTCGCTGAAAATATGCCATATCAGTGTTATTTTGCATACAGATATGTTAGGCATTCAAAACATTTGAAGTAAATGTTTATTTTGCAAAATGTATTCATTATTCATACTCAAAAGAATAATGGCGCTTTTTTTTATTTTGAATACAAAATTGATCAATATTATACTATTTACCTCATATTATTCATAAAAAATTGTTTTGGTATAAGTTATGTTTCGTCATTTTAATAGCTCTTGGTAAACATAATATGGACCAGACCGATCACGAACCAAATAATTAACAAAAATTAAATTGTATTAAAAAATGCACATAATTTAAAGATGGCCGCCAAAAAGACATTTAGCTGGGCATGCTGCACGTACATCACATGTTTTCATATAGTTCAACTACCGTAGTAACTGAAAAACATAATGGAATTTAGTCCCCCAATTTGGTAGTCAAAACTGTTCTGGCTCATGGACTATTAGAAGATTCTAGGCCTTACAAATACAATGCGTGTCCTGCCTTACTTTTTGGGTGCTTTAAACCTGCTTTCGGCATGTAGGTCACAAAATGTAGGTTACCATGACCTAATTTCAGGTTTCCAAGAAGATTTGTCAATGACCTCGAAGGATGTTGCATTAGAAGATTCTAGGCCTAACAGATACGATTTGTGCCCATCTGACATTCAGGAGGCTCAAAATCAGGTTTTTTGTCTCGTAGGTCACAAAATGTAGATCATCATGATCTAATTGCAGGTTTCCAAGGAGATTTGTCTAGAGCCTCGCAGGAAATTGTGTAAGAAGATTCTAGGCCAAACAGATATGATTTGTCAGTATCTGACATTAAAGGTGTTCATATGACATTTTTTCCTATCGGTCGCAGAATATTGGTCACAGTGACCTAATTTCAGGTTTCCAAGGACATTTGCCTAGGATCTCCCTAAAATGTCAGGTTGAAGGATTCTAGGTCAAAAGGATACTATTTGTGCCCCATCTGACTGTCTAGGTGCTCAAATCATGTTTTCAGCCAATAGGTCACAAAATATAGGTCACCATGACCTAATTTCAGGTTTTCAATTAGATGTGCCTAGAAACTCTCAGGATATTGAGAAAGAAGATTCTAGGCCTCACATATATGATTTGTCCCCATCGGCCTGTTTTCGGCCTGTAGGTCACATAATATATGTTACCATGACCTAGTTTCGGGTTTCCAAGGATATTTGCGTAGGGCCTCCCTAAATATTGTGTTAGACAATTCTAGGCCTCACAGATACGAGTTGTCCCCATCTGACATTTAGGGTGCTCATATGACATCTTTTCCCTACAGGTCGCAGAATATAGGTCACAGTGACCTAGTTTCAGGTTTCCAAGGACATTTGCCTAGGATCCCCCAAAATGTTAGGTTAGAGGTTTCTAGGCCTAATGGATACAATTTGTGCCCCGTCTGACTGTCTGGGTGCTCCAAATCATGTTTTCGGCCTGTAGGTTACAAAATATAGGTCACCATGATCAAATTTCAGGTTTCCAAGGAGATTTGTCCCTGTATATTTAGTAAGAGTATCTAGTTCTAATGGTTACGATTTGTGCCCTGTTAACGGACGGACGGCCAGACGGACAAAGGGTGATCGCTATAGCTCAGATGACTTACAGTCAGCTGAGCTTATAAAAAGGAATACATCAAAATAAATACACCAATTACCTTTTTCCCGTTCTATACTTTTAGAACAACCTGGAAGGAGAATAGACGGACATAGTATTGGCAATATTTTACCAATACCAGCTGTCTTCGCCCGAGATCTGACAATTTAGTAAAGTTTTGAAACGATGAAATGATGAATTACGATATCTTTTTCAGCTGCGCCATAAGAATACCTATCATGATCAATTATCCTCCATTCGAAAAAAAACTTCTCTTTATCTAAACAGGAATAGATGAAACTTATTGATTCCACAAAACTCCCATCGTTCTAAACTTTACAGAAGAAAGCGGGAAAACCACCACAACCTCAGATTCTGAAGCCAACTGCAGATTTGGTTGTGATGACCAAACATGTTTTCACATCCCTGGAATTAGTCAGAAGCTAAAACGTCCCAGGTAAATCAAAAGATGACCTGATGACTCGCATGAAAGACGGCGCGATATCAGGTCCCTGCCTGAAGAAGTGAACAAGACTAAAACAGCCCTATGTTATATTAGGTTTTAATAAATATTTAAACACACATATGTAATGAAAATGTTTAAAAAATGAGGTATTTTAACGATGGATCATTTGGTCATGCAAGTAATAACATGTTTTATGACAACAAATCACCGGAGAGTAGCATGTCAGGCATGTGACAATTTTTATGAAGTTTAGTCAAGACGAATCACATGTATTTTATTGATATACACAAAATATATGAACATCATTTTATCAGCATGTGGATATATTTATATAATATAAAAGGATTGATTTTAAAAGTATTGTCGTATTTGTTTTTTCTCTTTTAGTGCATTGAAATCTGATCGTAAACTAGACAACACCAATAAACATACCACTTGTGTGTAATGCTTAAGATTGTGTTCACCATATATGAAACTTGATTTTACTCTTCAATGAAATGGGGGAATAAAGACAATCAATAAATCAGTGGATACATGTTCCATCACCACCAGTTCAGCAAATAATGGAGCCAAGATTGATGTAGAGCTCTGCTGGCGCTACCCATCCGCAAATGGCGTATCCAGACCAAAACAAAGCCCTTGTGACGCGCAGCCAGTAAAGTACCCAGGTCAAACTATATCTCTGTACAGTACAGAGTGATATAGGCAGTTGTATAAAGTCCTCCTGTACGTGTGATATGGATTTTAGTAGAAATAACGGTGATTTTCAGGTGTTCCTTACTACAGTGAGAAGATGTCCAAAGGGGTTATTTCTATGCCACTATATGACTTTTACCAGACTTTATTAATTATGAAAACATATTATTTTAAAGGTATTATATGTATATGAGGCGAATGAAAACATTAAACAACACTAATATTGTACATTTCTTATTTGTAAAAATATGTATACATATGTCACTCATTGTATAAGATTGTTACCGCAGTGTAAATTTCGAAATTTGTTGCATTATGACTGTTTCAATATTTGACGAATTGTGAATAATATTTGAAACAAAAACAAAAATAAGAAAAACATTTGTAAAGAGAAAAGAAAGAAAAGTCATATAATCACATGATGCTCAAGAAGAGTAATGTTGGCCAGTCCTTTAGTGAGGAACAAAATCTAGAAATTGTTGTCAAAGAATTTTAAAAGACGAGTAAAAAAAACATGGACATGGAGAAAAGTTATTTAATATGTGTCAGTCAATATACTTATTAGTAATGGTAGACTTGGTAGAGATCATTGTACTGGTAAATGCACTTGTAAATCTTAATAAAGAATACGAAAGTGTATTTGATGTAAGTGACTTTAACCTACTTTTATCTGGTGGGCATTGTGCTGTAGTCTGTCAGCTGTTATTCAGTGATACTGACAGGAAGCAGCAGAGAATAAAACCGAGATAACTTACGATGCATTTCAACACAGAAGTGAAGAAAATTAGGTGGATTAATGCAAATATAGAATATTTTGTTATTTAGTAAATTCTAAGGAAATTAACAGTTCAGATGATTATTTGGACGCATATTTTGAACAAAAACTGTCACACAGATGTAACATCATTCAATTGGTCAAGAGATGTTTCCTAATTCAGGAAGAGGGGGAGTAATTATCATACCTAGAAGAATAGAGGTAGTGTCAGTGATCCATAAAACTACAAAGTTATTACGATTATTTTATATTTTGCTGAATTATTATCTGTATCTGTATTGAATAATAGATAAACTGAATACATTTTGTTTTTTTTATTTTTTAAGAAAAAAGCTGGTTTTGATCAGATTATGGTCCTTCTAATCATATATTTACTTTGATGACTTATTGATGTTTATATGAATTCGAATTATAAATTGTATTAGGCATATGTTGATAACAGGAAAGCGTTTGATAGTGTCTTGAGTGCGGGACTACGGAAGGAGCTTTTATCAAGTGCTACATACTAACGGGAAGTTTTTCAGGATCATATAAGGTCTGTATACTGCCAAAGTGTTAAGTTTAATGATATTGTTTGATATAAATGCAGGATTCTGTTGTACTGAAAGAGTCCAGCAAGGATATTCCTTTCAAAAGCATATCATGTACATGTGAAAATGCCAAATATTGGTAAAAAATTGCTTTAAGATGAATTGACCATTAGAATTTGCTTGTTACTTTATGGTGAAGATACAATCTTACTAGCTGTATTAGCTGATGAATACAAGCAGCACTAAATGCTATTTATTAATATTGTCGGATATGGATAATGAAACGTTCTGATTCTAAAACACAAGTTGTAATTACGGTAAATAAGGTATAAACACGGAATATCACTATGTTTAGTTATTCTGGTAGAAGTCTTGAACTTAGAGAATACAAATACTTTGGCATTGATATTACCTATAATGGTTCTTTCAAATTTCTTAAACATCATCTTTCTAAAGAAGACGTAAAAATCTATTTTGGGAGACAAGACCAAGGGGAAAGCTTAATTTGCTACTTAATTGACGGTTTAGACTATTCGATTGTATGATTCTCCCAATATGGTGTTTGAGAGTGAAATATTGGGTATTGATGATGTAGATTGTGTTGTAAAGATTCATTTAACTTTTGTAGACTTACCTTGAATATTAACAGTTCCATATATTTAAGCACGTATTTTATTTGGTGATGTGTGGACATGTACCCCTTCTAAGTATCAAATACCGAATCATTTCATATCGGGCCGAATTACTGTCTAAGAGAGATAGTCGGCCCAGATAACTGTGCGGCAAACTTTATAAATTGGACAAGAAGGGAATAAAAACCTCTTTGTTGATGATATATGTCGAAAAGTTCTTAATAGTGTCCTCCCATAAGTTAAACAAAAAATTTAACAATTTAAAATAGTTTTAAAACCACTGATAAAACATGTGGGTTTAAAATGCTCTTGTCACATAGGAAGAAAATACGAGAATGTCAGATTTGCATTATAGATCCAATTCGTAACTGTCCACTACTGAGGACCATCTGGCCGGTCAAGCCTGCTGGTGGGACAAACAGTGCCTGCTCCGGCACTCCCTTGTCATATTATACAGCATTTACTCTGTGTATAATAGTCAACTACATTCTGTGTCATGGCATCTTTTTCCACCATTTTTCAACAGAATGAGTGAAGGCATTCCTTGATTCCAGATGGATTGTCTCGATTTGTTGAAAAAGTAGAGATCTAGCTACAGGATATTTCACAGGCCCAGTCCATTTATTGAAAAAAAAAACTGTGAGTCGTGTGTTCATGGCTAGTGTCCCTTTTCAAATATTTGTCTGAATCATGTTAAAACGTCTATAAAAACCTCAGTTTATAGTATAAATCTGCCAACCAGATATTTCTTCAACCTCAGGGTGAGGGAAACCAATACATTAGGCACCACCCCATCAAAGATTGTAACATTTGAATATTTTACATATAAAATATATATTGACTTTGAAATGTTAGTGATCTGCCCATTTGGTGTATTAATGGGACCTTAAGTAATCACTGGTGTGTAATGCACATTAAATGTTGGTCAATGTCAATTATTAACATTTCCTGATTATGTGGACTATTATTTTATATCTTAATTTATGCTCATGAATTATTTAATTCTCTTAATCTGCTGATTGTTTGCAGTACTTTTACAACTAATGGTTTAAATTTGGTGTTAAAAGCTCTACATGTGTAGGGCAATTAATCTAAGTCATTATGTCTGAAAAATATAATTGTTATAATCCAAAAAAATGTCATTAAATCCAAATAACATCCTGATTAATAGATAAAAAATGAGTTAAAAATGAGGTAGATACAAACACTGTCTCTGTCACGTTTATATTCAAGAGGTTATGCAGTGTATCCACTATCCAGTTTGATATATTTCTCCTGTAATCGCAATTTGGGATTTTAATAAATCTCACGGCCTCTTTGTGTAGCTTTAGTAGCTGCCTATGTTATCCATCTGGTAGCATTTACTTTTATTGATCCATGGTCATTTACAGATAAACCTAAGTGATATCGATCTTAGATTTTACACACAGCCCTATGTCCAGCCTACTGCTGCGAGTCACAGTTTCTTGCCTCTAGACAATGTTTGTACCACCTGCAGGCCTGTGGTCAGCTTACAAGGAGTTCCGGATAAGGTCTTTTACCTAAATTTGAAAATGAACTAGAAACTGAGAAGTAACTTTTACTATCAAAACCCTTTAAATTTCATCGGGATTTCAGTTCCGGATAAGGTCTTTTACCTAATTTGAAAATGAACTAGAAACTGAGAAATAACTTTTACTATCAAAACCATTTAAGTCATCATAAGTTACAGTTCATAAGGGGCGATTTATAATGTCGAAAGTAGTCTCAGAGTATGTGAGTTTCATAATTATTTGAATGTTACAAGCTCTCGGAGGAAAGAAAAAATTTCAGCATGGTCCTCAATTAACGACAATTTAATATGAGCAGCTATGTCCATCACAAATTATTGGACACTATGCAAATTTGTCAAAACAATCATTGATGTTGAATCACTAATGTTATATGGATACTTGTATGTATTTTTCACCGTCCATTTCTTACATCGTACATTTTGTATGCACTGTCTTGCACAAAATGTACTTATTTATTTAAAATGATGCCATTGTTTTTAGTAAATGTGTTTTAACTCACATTTGATATACAGGATTATAGTTACGTTTGGTTAGTCATATTTTCTAATCAACTAAGGGGCATAAATATTCATTACTTACTGTTAATCTGTATGAAAGACTACTTATGTTTTTTCATAAGTTATGAGTGTAATAAAGTGGAGCATAGTACGGATTAATGGAGGGGAAGGGCTGAAAGATTTGACAGGGCAAATTGAAGCAAATATATATATATATATATATATTATATATATTATATATTATATATATTATATTATATCATATATATATATATATATTTACATGTATATATAAACCTAAATAATATGTACAGCTAAAATGTTTTAATACCAATTAGAAATATCAGTTTTATTCATCTTGCGGGATCAAACCTAACGAAATTAGCGATTGGGGGGAGGGGGGGGGGGGGATTATGGGTAAGTTCTAGACTGTACCAAAACTATATTTATACACCTGTCTCACCGCCGAAGTATTACCAGAACAATGACATGTTTTCAGTGGGATAGGGTCAGTTTATAAAAGAATTATCAGCACTGGCAATCAGCAAATACTACCATGTAGATAGAACAGAAAAGTCAAATGCAAATGTGGATGATTCTATGTAAATACCTTCATGGATAATGACACGCAAATTTGCATTTTCACAATAAGCATGGCAAGTCCGAAGAAAATGTGGAATTCCATATGCTTATTTTTGCATCTTAAAATTAAACATTGACATTGCTGACCCAGGGTTATCTTGCATAATGTGAAGCTGATTATACCGATACTTGTGTTACAGACCATTCCCCTGAACTTGCGCAATGAACGTGATGATCATAAATATATATATGTATATATTTGATGTAGTATAGATAAGCTCACCCTTGTGTATGTATAATACCTGTGAAGTGCTATAATGCCTGTGATATACATAATATAATGCCAGTGGTGTTCTATAATTGTCTGTGATGTGCTATGTCTGTACTTGATTCATGTACAATACATGTAGATGTCTATACATGTGCTGTAAATGCTTGAGAACTGAATTTCATGCCTTGCATGATGTATAAAGGCTTATCTTATCTTATCATTTACAGTATACAATCATGTTGTTAATTCTTATTTACTTTCTTTTTAGTGTCATTTATTGCCAACAGGTGTGGCTAGTATGGAGGAAGCAGCTTTGAAAAGTGTCAGTTAAGGGAGGGCAAGGAATAGCTTTGTCTTTTATTTTCCATTCGCCCCAACTTATCGCTGCGTATCATAGTATGAAGCAAAGCAGCTTCATAGTGAATCGCAATTTTCTGTAGCGAACCCTTACTACCTGCGTAGGGTTTCGTAAGTGATATGAAGCAACACGTACCGTAGGTCTTCCTAATGGCTTAGTCCTTGTCATGTCACCAGGGCCCCATTGCCTGTAATTTCATAACCGTCGACATCTTTCCTGTCCGTAGCGCATTGGGAGATAAATTCGTGGAAGTAGGAATTACGTACTTGTTTAATGCCTTCGAATCACCGCGATTTTCTCCGCCGTATACCGTATAGATTACGTAAACCACCGCCTACCACGAACTACCGACCATGGGATACGAAACGCCTTTAAGAATGACTACGCTACGCCAACAGTCCATTCGGAACTCCCGGGCCGAATCCGTCGGCTTCTAGCCTTGGATGTGTGTACGGCCCAATGATACTCCACCAAATTTGGATAAGTTCGCCGGAAATCCATCCGGTAAAACCCGGTTGCTATTTCTACCGACTCGTCTAAAAAAAGATCACAGTTTCCACATAGAATATATAGATTTGTCATAATGATGTGTATTTTATCGGCTTAATATGTAGCTAAACATCAACTATTACCAGGTTTCGACAGTAATTTACCTAGAAAGTTCACTTTATAACAAATGCCTCAAACATCGCTCAATCGAGGTCCACTTCCTGGCGTGAACTGTATCCCCGAGCGGTCCAGATCCAATTTATGCGGTCCAGACCTCTCTTTTCCCTCTTTCCTGGTGAGCTTTCTTTAAATCTTTCCTTTAAGGCTTCCTGTATGCGATGCCGATGGACTCTACTACACTGACAAGACAGAACAGTGTGGTTCCTGCTCCAACTGACTTCACTTTAAGTACCTGGGATCATTCGAGGAGAAACTGTGAAAGCCATGGCGGAGACCTGGTCAGCATTGAAACTGCAGGTGAAAATCAGTTCTTAATGGAGATTGTTCTCAAACACAGCCCAATCATTCTGCCAGGTAATATACTCATGGGCGTCGAATGGTCTGCAAAAGTGGGGGTCAAGTCCTCTAGGCCTATATATATATATATATATATATATATATATATATATATATATATATATATATATATATTGTTACGGAACCTAATAACTACAGATCACGTAGTCGTGACGAGCATAAATTTTGTTACGGAGATAAATTAAAGTCAGATTCTGTAACACTAAGCAGGTGAAATGTCAGGGGAATGAATAAAGAAGTCAGTGTTTTTTTGTTATCAAATAATTATAATTTATTCTTAAAATGATAATAATAATAATACATTTAATTTATATAGCGTTAATTCAATAAAATAGTTATCAAAAGCGCTTTACAAGACACAAAGCACAGTTTTACTAAAACATAAAATGTAGATTCCTACTAAAGCAAAAATTCCTAAAAGAAAACCCTAAATTCTAAGAACTACCAAAAGTTTATATAAAAAGGCAAGTTTTAAGATTTTTTTTTAAAAAGAAGGTGAAGATCTGATTGAGTGCGGAAGTTCATTCCACAACCTTGGTGCCACAACTGATGAGGAAGCTCTCGAACGACACATCTCACTTCGTGCTTTAGGAGTCACTAAAAGCCCTTGGTCAGATGACCTAAGCTGCTAGACTGGAACATAAAAATTTAAGAGGTTCCTAATGTAAATAGGCGATTGACCATTTATGGCTTTGTATACTAATAATAAAATTTTAAAATCAATGCGCTGTCGCAATGGAAGCCAATGGATTTAAGTATTGGTGTAATGTGGTCGCGCTTCTTGGCACCAGTTACAAGCCTTGCAGCTGCATTCTGCACTCTCTGTAGCCGGTCCAGTAACTTGCTAGGAAGACCACATAGCAAAGAGTTGGAACAGTCAATCCTTGAACTGATGAACGCATGAATTAATTTTATTAGTGAATCTTGAGTTAGGGATATCTTTATCCTAGCTATATTACGCAGGTGGTAAAAAGCCAAACTACAAATATTATTTACATGCTTGTCAAGGTAAAGCCCTTGGTCAAACACTACCCCCGGGTTTCTAGCTCTGTTTGTTGGCACAACTACAGAGTCAAATATGTTAATAGTTTTCAACTGAATTTTTACCTTTGCTGGTTTGTACCAATAATCAGAACCTCAATTTTATCAGCATTGAGTTTAAGCAGATTCTGACACAACCAAACACCTATGTCATGCAAGCATGTTTCAATGGTAGAAATAGGAACCTTTGGTTCTCTTTAAATGATACATAAATTTGATTGTCATCAGCATAAAAATGATAATCCATTCCATGCTGTCGTACTAATTCACCAAGTGGTTATGTGTAAATTGTAAAAAACAGAGGCCCCAGCACAGAACCTTGTGGAACACCGTAGGTGATCTCAGTCGGAAAAGACTTATGACCTGCAACACTAATACACTGACTTCTGTTGCACAGGTATGACCTGATCCATTGCAAGGCATCTCCAGTTATTCCAAGCCTAGTGGACAACCGTTGTAACTGGAGCTGATGATCAACTTCATCAAAGGCAGCAGATAAATCCAATAGTATGATTATAGATACTTGTTGGGAGTCCATAGCCCAGAGGAGATCATTATATACTTTGAGCAGGCATGTTTCAGTGCTATGAAAAGGTCTATATGCAGTGATACCTTCATATATAAAGTGATACGAGTGGCAACGATATTTTTAAAACATTTTAGTAAGGAAGGAAAGGTTAGATATTGGGCGATAGTGCTTTAAACGTGTGCGTCAAGACTGCTTTTCTTCAGTATGGGGGTTACAATAGCCGATTTCAAAGATGCTGGAACTTCACAATTGTAAATAGACATATGACACAATTGACAGAAAATTAGAATAAAAACATCCGCACATTGCTTAACAAGCCAGGTTGGAAAAGGGTCTAGTTCACAATGCTTAGCTGGTGAGCGCTGTAAGATCTCCTCTTCAGATGGGGGTATGAAAGTATCTAGTATGCAATTTGCAGTAGTGGCCTTAGCCGTTTCTGCAGGAAAAGCACAGCGCTGTTCTAGCAAGTAATTGCGAATTAAAGCAACTTTATTTGTAAAGAAATGGCTAAAAACTTCGGCTGTCACTGAGGAACTTGGCATCTCTGATTGTGAACATTTGCCAAGAAGGTTATTAACTATTGAAATAAGAGCCTTTGTGTCATAACCACATTCTGCTACCTTTCTCGTATAAAATGAGCGTTTCGCCGTTAGAATTTGCTGATTTACCTCTTGTCTGTGTTTAACATACATTTCATGATGAACTGTTAATTTGGATGCTCTCCACTGTCTCTCTAATTTGCGCAACTTACATTTAGTAGTCTAAATGTCAGGCACATACCACGGTGTAATTCCACGTATTAAAACGTCTTTAGTCAGAAGCGGTGCATGGTCATTCAGTACAGATTTCACAACTCAATTATACTGAGTGACATTAAACTACAAACCCTTGGTTTCACATATTTTATATTTATCAGAAATATCCCTGGACAGAGCTTCAAGATCAATTGATTTCAGCTTCCGAAATTTCACAGTTTTGCTTTGAACGCTTGGTTTTGGTATATCCAGACTGCAGGGTACCTAATTATGGTCTGAAATGCCTAAAGATGTGACTTTTATGTCTGAGACAAGGTTCCCATAGGACCGAGTAATTATTAAGTCCAGAACATTACCATGCTTATGCGTCGCATCTCGAACATCGAAGATAGCATTCCACTGAAGTGGTCAGCACTTCCGTCTGCCTTATTATTGATGTGGAAATTAAAATTTCCAACGATCACAATAGGCGACTGAGAGAGTGTCCATTCCTCCAAACAGTCTGAGAATTCTGACAAGAACTGTACATTACTTGGTTTATTTGCTTTGGATGGTGGCGGTCTGTATATGACTATCAATTTTATCCAACCACGTTCACACTCGATAGCAGCATCTATCATCTCAAAAGATGCCTTGGTATCATGTTCTTTAAGATTTATCTCAAACTCAGCTTTATGTAAAAGACCAACACCTCCGCCACTTGATTTTATGCTTGAAATACTCACAAACTTATATCCAGGTGGAGTCAACTCACAACAACCTGGTCATTTGCTCCCAACCATGTCTCAATCAAGGCTGCGATATCATAGTCCTTCTCCAGAATATGGTCCGCAAATAAATGGGTCTTGTTTCAGATTGAACGTGCATTCCATCGACAGAGTTGCAAAGTCTCTGAATTACTTTCACTAAGATTCTTTGGTGTGACAGATCGTCTGATATAGATAAGATTTTTCTTATTCACACCGCTGTTGGGAGTAAATTTTGGATTGTACTTGACAGATTTACTCCAAAGTTTCAATGAAAATAAAGTCTTACGAACAGATCGCTGAATGGTAAAACCAGAGATTCCAAGAAGTTGGTCCCTATTATAAACATACCGAATTCTGTACTGTTTCACCGAAAAAAAACCCTAACATTACAATACACTAAATCAATATAATTACACAGTATAACAACAGTATAACAGTATAATAAATAAAGTGTACAGTACCAGAGTGTCCGGATCCCAGGCTTTTCTTGATACCACCACTGTCAAAGCTCAATAAGTAATTTAAAACATATAATCCAGATGAACAGTTCACGTAAATCTTCTCAGAAAATAATAGTCCAATTCATTCCCAAAAATCAATCTGTTGCAATCCAAAAGTGAACTCTTGTAATAGTCCCAAAGACAAACTGAAAACCTTATAAAATCTGTTACAAAAGTTCGAAGAATACCTATAAATGCTGCAATTATCGGAAAGGTCTACAAACTGACTCACACTCTTCCGTGTCCGCTAAAATATTTCTCTCTCTCCTGTCGGCTCTAAACACAGCCCCTAATTTATAAAATTTTCACCTCAAGCCCAGAATTTTCCATTTCTCGAACAATCCAAAGAACACAACAAGACACTCCAGAAAATTCCAGATTAGCACGGAAGCTGTGTCTTTACACGCCAGGGTTCACCATATATAAATATATATAAATTTATGTCCTATTTTTTTAACTTTTGAGGGAGAAAATGGCGATTCCGGTTCTCGGTTTTGGCCTTTTTCAAAATATTCTTAAGCAACAATACTGTTTGACAAAAGCTACCGTTGTTATGTCCGCCGTGTCCTGACCAGTGCTGTCATCACATATACTCTTGTGCGGATGACTCGCGCCAGGTCTAGCCTAATTTTATAATTGATTGTATTATGTTAAGCGTATGCTTAATTAATTAACCGATTTTGGGATAATTTGAAATGAAAGAAAAGGATCGTTTCACATATAATGTACAAAATCAATCAAACCTGCTACATTGGTGTATCATGGTGATGAATTCATGAGTTAATCAAAAATGGAGGTTTTGTATCAAATTTTAAATTATATTGAGGGGTACTTCCAAGCCCTATAGCTCAAGGGATATGGGTAACAGAGACCTAATTTCAGGTTTCCAAGGTGATTTTTCATTAACCTCCCGGGACGTTGAATAAGAAGATTTTAGTTTGAATGGTTACGATTTGTACCCTGTTAACGGATGACGCACCTTTGAAGGTCCCAAAAATAGTGAATGAAAAAATGTGTAAAAAAAATCCAGTTGGCGCCACCTGTCTGCAGGAAGTGATGGAACACTCCATAATGAATATGCATGTAAAGAATCATGGTAATCAATGCATAAGTTGTTCAGATACTGGAGCTTTTGTATCACATTTTTTATTACTCTGGTAGGTTACGTAGGATCTTCTGAGCCCCACAGCTCGGAAGATTTGGGTAACAGAGACCTAATTTTAGGTTTCCAAGGAGATTTTTTATGGACCTCCCTGATTGTCCAGTTAGAAGATTCCAGGCCCAATGGTTACGATTTGTGCCTGTAAACGGACGACCGCATCTTTGAAGGTCTCAAAAATAGAGAAAAAATGCGAAAAAATATTGAAAAAATACAGGTTGCTCCATAAGTCTGCAGGAACTGAAGAAACAGTCCATGATCAGTATGCATGCAAAGAATCTTGGTGATCAATGCATCATTTATTCAGATACTGAAGCATTTGTATCAATTTTTTAATAAATATGAGTTGTATTTACAAGCCTAATAAAAGACTATATATGGGCTTCCTTGGATGTCAAGATAGAAGATTCAAGGCCCAAGGGTTACGATTTGTGCTCTGTTAACGGACGACTGCATCTTTGAAGGTCTCAAAATAGAGAAAAAAATGCTTAAATATTAGAGAAAAATCCAGGTTGCGCCACCAGTCTTAAGAAATGATGAAACACTCAATGATGAATATGTATGCAATGAATCATGGTGATTAATGCATTAGCTGGACATATACCTGAGCTTTTATATCAATTTTTTAATTAATATGAGGGGAACGTCTGAGCCTCATAGCTTGGAGGATATGGGCAACAGAGAACTTATGTCAGCTTTCCAAAGAGATTTTTCATGAATCTCCCTGGATGTCAAGTTAGAAGATTCCAGGTCCAGCGGTTTCGATTTGTGCATCGTTAACGGACGGACAGACGCACAGACGCCGGACAAAGATTGATCGCTATGGCTCAGATGACTTTCAGTCAGCTGAACTAAAAAAATTGATACAAAAGCTCAAGTGTCTGTATAACTAATGCTTTGATCGCCAAGATTCTTTGCATGCATATTGATCATGGAGTGTTTCATCAGTTCATGCATACTGATGGTGCCACCTGCATTTTTTCTCTATTGTTGAGACCTTCAAATGAAGTGGTCGTCCGTATACATCGTAAACTTGACATCGTTGGAGGTCCATGAAAATTCTCCTTTGAAACCTAAAATTAGGTCTCTGTTACCCATATTATCTGGGCTATGGGGCTCGTTAATACCCATGATCGCCATTATTCTGTTCATGCATATTGATCATGCAAATGAAGTGGTCGTTCGTTAACAGGGGACAAATCATGACGCCGGTCTATGACGGAACGTATTTTGGTATACCCACCATCCGTCCGTCCGTTAACTTTAAGTGTCGTCGTGATTACTTAAATTAACAAGGCTTTGATGGATTTTCACGAAACTCGCCATAATTACTTCCTAACAGATTATCTCGCCCGATTTCGATTATAGGCAAAATCCACGCATATTTTATGAATTCAGTGGTCACAAGTCTATTTTGTGGTGTCGTCTCGATAACTAAACTGTGTGAAAGAACATGATTTTAACACTCTATTGCACACATGGGCACAAATGGTAGCAGCTTGATGTAGTATAAGGTCACATAAACCAATATCTAAGATCTATTTGTAAAATACATGATTTTAAGGACTCTGGGAGTCATGTTACCTATTATTCAGAGCTCCTTGAATTCAGCTGGGCCTCATGGCTCATGGACAACTTTTTAAATTTTGAAAGTAGATGTAGTTTAACGGGAGAGAGAGAAAAAAAGGGAAAAAGAAAGAGAGAGAGATTATATTCGGGGATCGAAATAATCTGTGACATAGTAATGTTAACTCAGGAATAAAGATGGAAAGCTCCATATGTTCGAAAAAAATAGACCAAGGACTTGTTGTTGAATGTCGACTAAAATAATTAAAACGAGATTTTCTGTAAATGGTGTAATTTTTTTATGCCGTGCACAGGACGAAAGGGAAGTTTTTTCGGGTTCTGGACATCATGTTCAGCCATAGACAAAGAGAAACTCAGATATGGAAGGCCACTGGAGTGTGCGGAAACTGGGATCTTACAGCCTTACATCTACCAGGGGAACCAACATGTCACGGCTTTCATTGTCAGTGGAGGAAAATGAAGCGACGACCTTGCAACTGAAAGAATGTACGCCTTCTGTGAAAAACCAGTTTCATGCTGATCAATCAGTGGTTGGAACATGCCATCATCCAAGAGATATGACATTTTGTTTTAGGTGGAGAAAATTATATTAAAGCTCTGTTAAAAGACTAGCGAATATATATTGATAATAGATTTATGTAAATGTTAGACGTGAATTTGTAAGGGTTAACTACAAATACATATAAATGTACATGAAAGAGATATGAAGATTAGATATGTAACCTCCAAATAAATTGTACACTTGAATTCTTATGCCTAAAAGGTCGTCTCTAAAAGCCACCTTTGCAAATTTATAAAAAAAAATACTTCCTTTGAAATTAACCTTTAATCATTTTGTCTTATGTATTTTAGATTTGGTGGGAAATAAGATCTTGTTGAAAATATCACTGAGGAAGCGGTGTGAAGCAAATATTTAAGAAGTTTTAAGAGAAAACTAATTGCGCTTTAATAAAATTGAAATCATTTGGTCTTATGGCCGTCGTTAGCCTGATAGCATGTGTTATTATTGCACATAATTAAAGCTTTGTGACTGGATCGGTTATTTAGTTATCCTTTCGCCAATTTAGTGCAATAAGGGATGGATATATGTCCTCCTGTACGGGTTCCCCACATAGTTAGAAATTGCGATTTTCAGATCTGACAGTGGCGTGTTTAGGTGATACCTAAGGCTTAAGCTAAGCGCTAATTGGATTGAAATTGTTATGACTGTGCTCTGATTCTTTTGACAGACGTTGGGCACATGAATTATTTAATTATAGTTGATATGAACTCACATTTCTAAGTACTTATATACAGCTGTCGAGATATAGGGATGTTATTGTTGTTATCCGCTGCGCAACTCATTTGCATGGTGAAGCAAGCGGCAAGGTTTTCGGGTGCCTTTCTTAAAGTGTCATTGCTAGATATGTGCTGTTTGTTCCTTCTGTGGATGTTGTGTCACATGGGGTTACGTGAAATGGATTTATCAACTTCTATATATATTTCTAAATGTTCTTATCTGAAAACGCAAGTCAAAATTGACAGCTATGTGCGTCATTCAAGAGTGTCTCCACATGAATCGAATCAATGGGAAACAGTGCTGGAGAAAGAGCTAGCATAATCGTTCAAGTAGTCTTAATGGTCATGAAAATTTAATAACCTAAAATCGCATGTATAGTGAATTCCTTTTTGATGCAGTGTGAATAGGTTAACACACTGCCACCACCACGACATCCCATATTCTGTTTGGCTCGGCCATGTCAGAGATCGTCTTTAAGCTCTACGTTTTTACTGCATGCCCTGGATAGCGTTTCTTTTCAATATTCCAAATTTTCTCTCTCGCAGTTGGATACAATTGTAATGTCTTGGTAGGAATTGAAATTATATCATGAATATTCGCAGGTGCCAGCCTGAATAGCCCCGTGACCCGTGATATGTTCACGTGGAAACATTTTTGTCAGTGGTTAAACAGTCCTTGTCTGTAGCTGTTTCATACCAATTTGATCTCGCAGTTTTAACAACAAGTTACAAAAAAAATCACACCCGGTAAAAACGCACGTTTAGCCTCCATTCTTGGATTTCTTTAATTTCAGACATTTATCATGTTAATGCAAATGACACGAGTCAACATGAAGTAGTTATGAGCGGTGGCCATCAGCAGACCTCGTTTCATGGTTATAAACGTAGACTATATACGGTTTTCTGATTACTTTTGTCTGAAAAAAAAAATGAAAACAAAATGCATAAATATTATCCACATATATACTATACCCTTGCCTTGTTTTTTTTTTTTTTTTGTTCATTTTATCTTGAATGTTAACCGAGCAGTATTTAACATTAAAAAATATTGCCATCGATCTCAAGAACCATACAAGAATGTCTGACTGATTAAACTTAATCTAGATACAAGCACTTTATCTCCTTAGTTCTGAACAACCGTGGGAGAGAAATGCATTGTTTAAAGGTGTCAAAAGGGGGTGCGGGAACCTTGTTAACTGTCATACGCAATCATTTGCAACTTCCACAAAATTAAAATTAACTTGCATTGTTACAGTTGTTCAGGTATAAAAAGGTGTCATAGAAGGGTGGCTCTACGGTAAATGTGCAACTTCAAGTTATGGTGTCTACAAAAATGAAACTCATTAGTTCAGGGCATGGACGATAAATATAATATTGCTTTTAAAAGCGACCTTATGCAAATGTTGAGGTCAAGGTCAAGGTTATTATTGTGGTCAGAAGGCATAGGTGTAAACCGAAAATGTCATTACGCAAACAGACATACACGTTCATTCATATACCAAACCCCATACTATTTAGTGATATCTACACTGAAAAATAGCATCAATCATGTCACAGGCTTTGATTTTAATGAATAATCGCCCTGTATATCCCGAAACTTTAGATTATCAAATATATTTTACCATCGAGGAAAACATAGTTTAAATGGGTTTGGTAGTGGCCTACCATGTTTGTGTAACAAATTTTACACGTTTGTGTAATGAACCCTCTGTTTGTGTGATGACATTTCAGCCTTTTGAATGATAGAACAAGAGCATTCCATTCTACTCAGTCAGAATCTTTTTATGTTCATTTCAGAGTTATTGAATTCGAATGTCCGGTCTGTTTAGATGACAGCGTCAGCAGATTATAAATTTCAAAATTCTACTGTTAATATAAATTATAGATATTTAATACATGTTTTCATCGTATAGATTATATTATTTTAACTGTTTTAATAGATTTATATCACATAACAAACATATTACGTTACGTCTTCTGCCATTAAAAAATTTATTTTCCGAAGTTGTCACTTTTTCCATACGTTAGTGAAAATCGTCAGTGTAAGACTGTTTGTGTATTTGACAGTTTTATAATCACTTGGCCAGTATTCAAAATGGTATGTTATCTTTGAAACGGTTAACCTTTTTATTAAGAAGATCATCTGCTTAATTAAGTTCAAAACACTTATTCTGTACTGTAAAAACTATAAAAACAGAGAAATGTCAGGGTGTTGTGTAATAAATGACATGGAATAAATGTTGAATGGGAAATGTCGATCAGAAATTCTGAAACCATGAGAAATGTACCAACGTGCTCCTTAAATGAATGCTGAAATTCGTATCAGTCACATGAATAGACGCTCGTAAAATCAATCATTTACAGGGCGTTTTCTTATTATACGTCCAATTGCTGAACGTTCAATGTTAGTGTAATGACATAATACTCCTGGACATGGTGTTTACCCGGAATTAAATGGCATTACAGAGAAATGTTTGAATATCTAACATATCCTTTAATAATATCTTATCTTTACACTAAACAAAGACTTGACAGGAGAAAAAGGCACTTATTGAACTTATGAGAAATCACTTACAAATGCCGTCTTTTGAATGCGTGTATAATCCCAGTGACTTCTCGGGCCTGTGTCTTGCACAGTATATAGCTACCCTGTATATGAGAATAGGATACGCATGAATGTGTCTTATATTTTTGAATGCGAAGAATTTGAAAATTGACATCCGTTCGTTCTAATAAATCTTAAAATCACTATGTCAATACGTCAGACTAACGGAGGGTTTGCTCTCACGAGCGCAGACCACATCGGACCGGGCAAATAGGGGCCTAATGATGCGTCAAGATAAGCGGGGAAGCGGAGTACAATAGCCGATCACCGCCGGGACAATACGATAGGGAAATAAAGTTCCTGGGACAGCTTGGCCAATGATCTTTGAGGTCCAAGTGCACACTCCTTTCCATTAAAACTTCTTGCCGAAACTTTACAACATTTACACACAGCGGAAAAGGGGGACTGTGCTAGATTGGTTTACAAGTGCAAAGTGTCCAAATAACGACATCAAACCCCCTTGTGGCAATGAGCCAAATGAAATTTTCTTTTCACGATTGCAACATCATTTATTGGTAAAACAAAATTGGTAGGTCACTTCCTTATTTAAGCATTATGTCTGTGCTCAGAAGCACTTATTTAAATTTAATGGGAGCTTGAAACACATAGCTCTTCTTACACTATAACATTTATTTCTATTCTGTTTGTGTATATAAAAAAGCAAACGAATGTCTAGGAAGCCTTGTTTAAAGTGATTTTAATAAAAAATAATAATTATTTTGTCTGACGTGGGATCGAAAAGACTTGGACTCTGAGAAGATGGACTTTAACTCGAACCTCAAGGATTCGGACTTATACTCTACTGGCCTGGACTCGGACTTATACTCGACTGGCCTGGACTCGGACTTATACTCGACTGGCCTGGGCTCGGACTTATACTCAACTGGCCTGGGCTCGGACTTATACTCGACTGGCCTGGACTCAGACTTATACTCGACTGGCCTGGGCTCGGACTTATACTCGACTGGCCTGGACTCGGACTTATACTCGACTGGCCTGGACTCTGACTTATACTCGACTGGCCTGGGCTCGGACTTATACTCGACTGGCCTGGACTCGGACTTATACTCGACTGGCCTGGACTCGGACTTATACTCGACTGGCCTGGGCTCGGACTTATACTTGACTGGCCTGGACTCGAACTTATACTCGACTGGCCTGGGCTCGGACTTATACTCGACTGGCCTGGACTCGGACTTATACTCGACTGGCCTGGACTCGGACTTATACTCGACTGGCCTGGGCTCGGACTTATACTCGTCTGGACTGGGCTCGGACTTATACTCGACTGGCCTGAACTCAGATTTATACTCGACTGGCCTGGACTCGGACTTATACTCGACTGGCCTGGACTCCAACTTATACTCGACTGGCCTGGGCTCGGACTTATACTCGACTGGCCTGGACTCGGACTTATACTCGACTGGCCTGGACGCGGACTTATACTCGACTGGCCTGGACTCGGACTTATACTCGACTGGCCTGGACTCGGACTTATACTCGACTGGCCTGGACTCGGACTTATACTCGACTGGCCTGGACTCAGACTTATACTCGACTGGCCTGGACTCGGACTTATACTCCACTGGCCTGGACTCGGACTTATACTCGACTGGCCTGGACTCTGACTTATACTCGACTGGCCTGGACTCGGACTTATACTCCACTGGCCTGGACTCGGACTTATACTTGACTGGCCTGGACTCGGACTTATACTCGACTGGCCTGGGCTCGGACTTATACTCGACTGGCCTGGACTCGGACTTATACTCGACTGGCCTGGACTCGGACTTATACTCGACTGGCCTGGACTCGGACTTATACTCGACTGGCCTGGGCTCGGACTTATACTCGACTGGCCTGGGCTCGGACTTATACTCGACTGGCCTGGACTCGGACTTATACTCGACTGGCCTGGACTCAGACTTATACTCCACTGGCCTGGACTCGGACTTATACTCCACTGGCCTGGGCTCGGACTTATACTCGACTGGCCTTGGCTCGGACTTATACTCGACTGGCCTGAACTTGGATTTATACTCGACTGGCCTGGACTCGGACTTATACTCGACAGGCCTGGACTCGGACTTATACTCGACTGGCCTGGACTCAGACTTATACTCCACTGGCCTGGACTCAGACTTATACTCGACTGGCCTGGACTCAGACTTATACTCGACTGGCCTGGACTCGGACTTATACTCGACTGGCCTGGACTCGGACTTATACTCGACTGGCCTGGACTCAGACTTATACTCGACTGGCCTGGACTCGGACTTATACTCGACTGGCCTGGAATCTGACTTATACTCGACTGGCCTGGACTCGGACTTATACTCGACTGGCCTGGGCTCGGACTTACACTCGACTGGCCTTGGCTCGGACTTACACTCGACTGGCCTGAACTTGGATTTATACTCGACTGGCCTGGACTTGGACTTATACTTGACTGGCCTGGACTCGGACTTATACTCCACTGGCCTGGACTCGACTTATACTCGACTGGCCTGGACTCAGACTTATACTCGACTGGCCTGGACTCGGACTTATACTCGACTGGCCTGGACTCGGACTTATACTTGACTGGCCTGGACTCGGACTTATACTCCACTGGCCTGGACTCGACTTATACTCGACTGGCCTGGGCTCGGACTTATACTCGACTGGCCTGGACTCGGACTTATACTCGACTGGCATGGACTCGGACTTATACTCGACTGGCCTGGACTCAGACTTATACTCGACTGGCCTGGACTTGGACTTATACTCGACTAGCCTGGGCTCGGACTTATACTCGACTGGCCTGGGCTCGGACTTATACTCGACTGGCATGGACTCGGACTTATACTCGACTGGCCTGGACCCAGACTTATACTCGACTGGCCTGGACTTGGACTTGTACTCGACTGGCCTGGGCTCGGACTTATACTCGACTGGCCTGGGCTCGGACTTATACTCGACTGGCCTGGACTCAGACTTATACTCGACTGGCCTGGACTCGGACTTATACTCGACTGGCCTTGACTCGGACTTATACTCCACTGGCCTGGACTCGGACTTATACTCGACTGGCCTGGACTCGGACTTATACTCGACTGGCCTGGACTCGGACTTATACTCGACTGGCCTGGGCTCGGACTTATACTCGACTGGCCTTGGCTCGGACTTATACTCGACTGGCCTGAACTCGGATTTATACTCGACTGGCCTGAACTCGGACTTATACTCGACTGGCCTGGACTCGGACTTATACTCCACTGGCCTGGACTCAGACTTATACTTGACTGGCCTGGACTCGGACTTATACTCGACTGGCCTGGACTCGGACTTATACTCGACTGGCCTGGACTCGGATTATACTCGACTGGCCTGGACTCGGACCTATACTTGACTGGCCTGGACTTGGACTTATACTCGACTGGCCTGGACTCAGACTTATACTCCACTGGCCTGGACTCAGACTTATACTCCACTGGCCTGGACTCGGACTTATACTCCACTGGCCTGGACTCGGACTTATACTCGACTGGCCTGGACTCAGACTTATACTCGACTGGCCTGGACTCAGACTTATACTCGACTGGCCTTGACTCGGACTTATACTCCACTGGCCTGGACTCGGACTTATACTCCACTGGCCTGGACTCGGACTTATACTCCACTGGCCTAAATTTAATATATTTGTGAAGTAAAACATATGATAATGTTGTTTAACAAAGGAATTTGCTGTTACATTTATTATCATTATTCATCTATTTCTTAACATCTGGATTTACCTTGATCAAGGTAACTCGGGGAAAGAATGGACGTTGCTTTGAGTATATCACATGATTCAAACTCGTTTCAAATAAAGAGACCCAATCACCTATAAAGCATGTTGAGTTAACACGAAAAATAGCTTATTCCCTTTAAAATAAACCTGTCCCTGCCAAAATATTGCCTTGAAACCGTGTGCTTACTCCTGTAAACGAGTGTTAGAAACAGTTTACCGGACGCGATCGCAGGTGTCAACATAAACACAGTGAGTGGGGCCTTGTGCAGCGCAGAGCCACAACACCTGTCAATCAGGAAATGCCCTGATTGGCCAGGCCAAAAATATAAAACAATATCCCGCTGGCTGAAACACTGCGTGTTGCCCCTCTTAACCGATCCTCTGGTCACGCGGCCTTGTTATGGTAAACAGACACACGTGCCTGTGTTTACCAACACGTAAAGACAAAACAAGGTGTTAAACAGGAAATGAGACTGTGTGCTAGGATGGCTCTGCTGGAAAACTTTTAAATAAAGTAACACTGAACTGATAGTGTGAAAGAATAGGCATAATATTGCTCCTGATTATGTCCCTTTAATAATAATAACACTTACTAATAAATCCCCATAATAACACATGGGGTCCTGCCTACGGATTGTACAAGATTCATGTTGACTGACACTAAAACAATACATAGGCCTACGTGTATAATCTTCTAAAAGATAAAGCACACTATTGATATGTGATTCTTATATTTGTCTAATAAGTGTATGATCAATCATATTTTGGATCGTCTCGATGTATATATACAGGAGAGACCTAAATAGATCTTTCGACCCACTGTAGATACTTTAAAAGCTGATCGGCTGAATAGGGACTTCTCTACTCAAAATATATATCTTTTTTTTTTATATTTGCCCACAATGGTATTATGATAGTTTATGAATGTTTAAGGAAACGTAGAAGGCCGTAGAATGTAGAAGAGCTGTATAATCAATCAATAAAAGAGGGACATACAGTCTCTTACGTGATGATATATTCATTGGTTATCTCGTGGGAATTCGATAATTTATTCATGCAATCATGACATAACCAATAGTCCTGGGGTTGCCTTATTGGCTGCTTATTGAACTTTGCTATTTAGGGGATTTCCCTGTGAAAATCCGGATGCTCTCTGCGGGGCAGCGCTTAACATTGTATGTAGATATTAAACACTCCCGTGTGGTAATTGTGTGACGGATCTGAGAGTTCTATCGATGTGAGTTTGATAAGGCCTGCCCTGTGCTTGTAATAAACTACCGCCTGGCCCATGGCAGGTACGCGTTGTCATGATTACACAGACGCGCGAACGGTCTCCGTGATGGCAGACACGCACGAGGTCCATGTTTATTATTATTGATTACTACAATCCATGTGTACCGCTAGCCGTGTATACAAGGCGTACCTGCGCACAGTATTTAGTGCTATTTACGGATAAGACATATCTAGGTCATCAGGATTTAAATATTCATGAGCTATCGGCCGTGCGGGAGGTGTATTGACATACTACATATATATATACAAGCCCTCAAAGGCAGACACAAAATGGCGCCCGCGGATTGCGCTGATAGGGACACACCGAGATATAATGGTCGCTATAGGTGTCCATTTATACCTTAAGCAGAATATAAGGTTAAACACAGACTCGGGAGGAATACGACAACCGCGGTGCCTCGAAATAAACCCCTGACAAGACTAGCAACATATGCTGTTGTGAGCGTCATTAGCCAGGAAAATCCACGGGATATGACGAACAAACAGGTGAATATCAGCCCAAAATTTAATTTTCATACAAGACATTTAAAACCTACATTATTTCTGCCATGGGACAGGACTAAATTCTTGCAAAAGGCTGGACAGGAGCTAGTGGCAATATCACCATGGTGATTACGACGCCTCCATAGGTTCAAGGAGACTACTTCCGCCGGCAAACCTTTGACCGTAAATATACCAAAAAGGTAAGCTCATGAGAGGCTGCTGATATCCAGTGATGTAATTAAAGCACAAAGCACGCGTGCATGCGGCTACTTGTATTCCCGGTCATTGCATCCCTCATATACTCATATTGACTTAAAATATAAATGCTAATAATCAATAAATGCAGTTTCCGAATCCTGTGCAGGGATGGATTTTCATTGCCCCCAATTACAAGGCGTGGATCTTATACATGCACAGAACTTAATGCACGCAATAAAGCATGAGACCCGTTAGTGCATATAACAGTGTTTGCACTGCAGAGCCGGCTTGGTAATACGGGTTCATGTTAGCAATATAGCTGGCATACTGCCCATTCAATAGAATTACCTACTCATAGATATTGACACAAGCTTATATACAGAGGCATGTATTTATTTAAACTGCTTTCCGAAACAAAGGCCGAGCTACCCCTGGAACACCGTATATGCTGTATGAACCACTGGGCCTGGCCTGATCAAACATTAGGCAGCAAATCTGTACTGTCACCGTGATTTTGCTGTGTACGTTATACATGTATATGCTTTAATATAAGGCTATATATGCATGAACGTAAGTATAGTGTCTTCTGAAATTTTGACTTTATAGAGGAAAATTATAGCTAGAGTTGCCAGTTATTATTGATTTAATTAATACAATTTTAATTTTGTGGTTTTCCCATATTTTAACGCAACCATACAGTACTAACCAATAATGCTTTATGGAAATGTGATTTAATGAATGTTCAAAACATTTTGAATAAATTTTTCAACCGAAACGGACATTTGGTTCATGGTACCTTGCTTTGAAACAATTATGGTCCCTGCAAACAAGTCTTGTATTTCTGTATGTGCATATATAAAATATCAAAGATATCGCTATGATGAACACACCTAAAACCCAAATGTATTTATAAACATATGCATAAATATAAAAGTTTAAGTGTGTGCTATGTGATAAAACCATCTAAGATTTCATGGGAGCTCCACCAGTGGTAGCAATTTACAAACCTTTTAGTCAGATCTTGCTACTAATTTTTAAATATTTTAGTCAATCAATCGTGCCACAAATTTACAAACCTTTCAATCAATTAATCGTAACAATAATTTACAAAACTTTTAGTCGATTAATCGTGCCACAAATTTACAAACCTTTTTGTCAATTAATCCTGCCTCTTATTAACAAACCTTTAAGTAAAAAAATCGTGCCACCAATTTACAAACCTTTTAGTAAATTATTCGTGCCACTAATCTACAAAACTTTTAGTCAAATATTCGTGCTACTAATTTACAAACCTTTTAGTCAAATAATAGTAACACTAATTTTCAATCATTTTCGTAAAAAAATCGTGCCACTAATTAATAAACATATTGATCAAATAATCGTGCCGCTTATTTACCAGGGGCGGATCCAGGATTAAGGAAAAGGAGGGGTCCAACCCAGGAGGACTTATGACAAAGCTTAAAAAAAAAGGTCTCCAGTACATGGAGAATCTAAGAAAGCCGGATCCTATGTCACACAAACATCATGATCTGTAGTGTAGTCCTTTTAACATTCCCATATAACGTCCATCAAAAGACTTTTCTTTGTTGTGGCTCTTCCGACTAATTTTCAACAAAACCCTTGTTTAGGCCATCACTTCTGTCCAGGTGACTTTCTCTACAAGTAAATACAGGCAATGAACGTGGGAAAGGGAGTTAATTTATTCTTATAGGCCGGCGTTATAACATGTCACACTATAAGGTAAAATGTCACACTATATATATGCAGCTTTGTAACAAGTATATGCATGATATATTTGATTGCCACAGATTGAAATATACCTGATTCACGCTGTCAATTTTCCTGCATGGAAACACTTGGGAACTGAAATAGAGAAAGGATCTATTTGAGAAACGAAGTCATTTGTTTTCACAGGAATATTACATACGTGGTACCAGTTGCAATACAATACTATACTTGATTTTGAGCAAAGTGGCAGGCCTAAATACCAATCAATGTTACAATTGTGAAATAATAATGGTTACCTTAGTGACCCACAGAGGCCCCTATATATAGACTTAAATTATCAGCATAAGTTACCTTATTGCATAAGTTACCTTGGTCTCTAACTTAAATGACAAGACAAGAATTCCAGGTAACCTTATTAGAGAGAATTCTTTCCTGCATGTGCAGTGAGTAAATACGTCATAATAAACGTGACGTCACGAATATTGATGCACAATTTACTGTCGCAACCATGCAAATCATCTTGATACGGATGTCGGACTGAGAGCAAATTAACAGTTTGCGTAATCTGTGCACTGTTGTTTATGTCTGATATGTAAATTATATTCAAGATGCCAAATATATCAGAACCGCGCGCTGCCGTACGTTTCCCCGAAATGTTCGTATACAAGTTACTCTCAGGCATGATCTTTTTCACATATTGTTCATGTATGATGGTAGACTCCGTCCTTTTTTTCAGTGTATCTTGAAATATTACCTTTCATTTGACTAAATCAGATACCCCATTAATCATTTAGAAGAAAACTCACCCACCGAATTTTCAAAGAAATGGAGAGGGAAAATGAATATCTAAAAAAACAGTCCATTTTGGTCACGACATATTGACTGACGTAGCGGGAAACGGACACAATTTGACAGACGTTGATCGGATGATGGTGCTACTTGGTACCATGGACATTATAAATTATGTCAGCTAATAAATGCCATCCGTGATGAAGAAGCGTCCACAATATCGCTAAGTATAATGTAATACGTTGACTCCACTATTTCATTCCTTATCACCGGAGTTCTCAATCTGTTATTCTCACCTAAACTGAAAAGGAACATTGGCATCATATGAATTATCGCCAGCCAAATACCGGCATACACCTCTTGCTTGAATGGAATATAATGAAGGGGAATGTTGAGAATTAATCCACACTTTTGACCACCACTGCCATCGGTCACCAAGTTTGAGTCCTTAATACACTTATCCCAATGACGTGTTATGACCACAGGTCACACTCATTTAACATGCAAATTAAGAACCATGGGAAAAGTCATCTACGGAAAAAGGATATAAAAAACGCGGCTGTAAAATCGTGTGTTTAAACCAGTTAGGCTTAACATTTCTTGTTAGGAGATATACATAGGTCATATGGACCCTACATGACCTGAATCATAGATCAAAGAGTATTTATTTATTTATCTATTTTTACATATATTTTACCAGGATGGCCCATTCAGCATGTTTAGCTGTTTTTCGATGGGGTCCTGGAATACTTGGTCGCCATCTTGGTTCACTCTGTTTTAGGTGCGATCTGACGAACTATGTCTCTGTGATTTTTGTTGAAATAATCAAATAAAACTCAACCGGTTATAAGCGTATATTGTAGAGTATTAAAAAACTAAAATTATTACGGTAACAAGTGTAAAAGTCGTGTAAGAAATAATGCTTCCGGAAATAATATATTTAATACGTTATAAGTATATATATGGCAGACCTGGATATGCTGCGTTTTATAACATACATCTCATGTTCCTTTCTTTTCTTCTGTAGCATGGCACTGGACATACGGGAAATGACATTTCAAAATGTCATCGACCGCATCTTGAAACCTAATGGCGTGAAGGTTGGAGGTTACCCGGAGGAGATCTTCCTGGAGCTGACGGACGAGGAACGTGAGAAATGGGCCTGTAACATCTGGTAAGAAACAGAGCGAAATCAATAGATGACTATTACGATATTGAAATATTAAGATAAATTAACTGTATGCTTATACAATTAATCATGCTATACACACTACTGTCTTATGCTCACAACGTAAAAAAAAGAACTGAAGTCACTAGAATGGAGGCCTCCGCCATGTGGTTGGTCCTTAATGGGGGGTACAGTGGGTCTGGGTTTATGATTGCGTGATTTTTGTTTTGAACGAACATACATACACACAAACTAAAGGGGGGGGGGGGATGAACGAATACCCTCTTAGCGGAGGCAATTACATGCAATTGATTTCATTTGATTTTAAAATCGCCTCGTATAAACTATTAAAGCCCTCGCCTAACGACTCCAAGAAGCCACAAACACTCCATGCGGGTCCTGTTGGAGCACATGACGAATTTTCAGAATTTCCTTACAAGGACGCCCCAGTAACCAATCGTAGTAGTCCGACTGCGTTTAAATGTTGTACATACTGCATGATATTCCACAGCGTGTGAAGTATGTACTGTTGAAATAGTACGATGTCAAAACTAACATGGACAATTAACAACTATCATATAACATGTTAATTTTTATATGAATAAAGAAGACATGTTTGGAGACAGATTTCAGGTTTCCATTTTGATAGACTATAAATACCAACTCTAATCTGAGCATAAAATCTTATGTTCATAACACAATGGATGAATTATTCGTCTTCGCATTGGTGACATTCCCCTGACATTTTTCAGGTGGGGTTTACTTGGGTCACACTAATATTTTGATAACTTTGTTCAAAATTTCTGTTTCTTCTATTACCTTTGTGTTTAATTTCATATTCTATCATCTGTCATAATGTCTGTCTCCTTTATTATCCAGTTTCCTGATCCTGAACGAGGGCCGAGAATGCACCAACAAACACATGTTTTGTAACACATGTATATTCGCCTGGACTCTCACGTACGGAGAGAACAGTCAGAAATGTCCGGTCTGTCGCACCCCGCAGCAGACGTACAAGGAGAGCAAAGATGTCAATAAAATGATAGCTGATAAGCGGGTCCGGTGTTCTGAAGAGAACTGTACGTACAAGTCACCGCTCAGGTTTTACCTCTACCACAGTCACGGCAAGCAGAGATACAGCAACGCTCACGTAGACCTGGAGAGTCTGAGGCCGGCGCGGACATCAGCCACGCAAATATTCGTGCTTCCTCCGCTCGGGGGCGCCAGCGGCGGCGGTCCAGAGAGGGTCCTAACCATCAGACAGCAGCTAGAACAGGTACGTACAAGGACATGAAAATGTCCATCACACGGATCTTATTCAAGACGTTCATTATTCTAATAACAAGAATATAATACAATTACTTCAAATATGATACTATTAATGGCAGTACCTATTTAAAACGGCCGACAATCTGTCTGAATGGAACAGAAAATGTTGCTGCTTTAGTAGCCACAAATATTCGTAAATGGCCACGTCTTTTTATACCTAATTAGATCTACTCGTCAAGAACTTTGTATAACCAACTATTGTTTCAATTTGAGGAAAAGATATGTGGTTCATAAAAAAAACTACTTCGGCCTATATGATCTTGCTGACGACGGTCAAGGTCACTTGTTTTCGAAATCGTCCAAGCTATTGGTAGAAACAATTAAATTTTAAATTTCATGAAAAAATGTTCCGTCGTTCAAAAGTTATCGCGTTCACAAGAAATGAAACAGACTGCGACGACCCCGAAGACGACGACGACAGACCAAACACTTTGTCTCCCTCATGGGAGGGGAGACATAATAATACTGATACAAAAATACTACAAATAACACTGAAAACTCTACAGATAATACTTATGATGATACCAATAGTGCTACTCCAACTAACAATAATAATGATAATTTTATTATTATTATTATTATTATTATTATTATTACAGTAATAATTAAAACAAGCCGCATTAATATCTGTATCTTTCCAAACCTGTTATACTGCTGTTTTTACTCCTTTCTCTAGTCCAACTGCGACTATAAATAAATAAATGGAGTAATAAGATGGATACTTTTGCGGAATTTGACTGTAGTTTGTCCAGTCTACCTGTTATTTGAAGAATAACCTATCTGCATACAATGGAGCCATTTGTGCTGGGAATATTATGCATTATTGTGTAAACATAGCATGGAAATTACTGTAGGCATCTCTAGTACAAAGAATCCAAATGGCTGATCTCTTATGAAAGATGTTCTTCGCGTCCTCGGTAGGCAAATTGGTTTAGTTTGTTCTTCTGAATAAGTCTCGAAGGCTAATATGACAGAGGCGGATCTAGAGGGTGTGCAGGAGGAGAGCGCTCCCTTTTTTTTAGACAAAAAAAAATCCAGGAAACTGTATCCTTGAAACAAGAAAGCCGCGCCGGATGTTGCGTCTGGTACTGTTTCCTCCCCTTTACTTCTGCGTGCAGGAGTCGTGTTTAATATCTACTCGCACACGGCACACTTGCTTGCTTCTGCTAAGGAGTTGATCCCCCCCCCCTTTTAAAATCCTGTATCCGCCCCTTTAAAATCATCTGCTGCGGCATTTTGGTTCCCCAAAATCCATATTTTTTAGACATGATGCCAGTTTGGTGACGGAGTGACTTAGATCAATCAGTTGTCTCTCCGTCCCCGTCCATAAACATTGATTGTTCAGTCCCTCTCTCAATATTGTGAGATAAAGAGGAATAAAATGTTTTGACTGTTAAAAGTCTAGATGACAAATGCATGATATATTCACTAATGCTATGTACAAATGATTGTCTCCTTCACATGTCGGAAATATGTGTATTCTTTGAATACAAAGGGAGTATATTTCACGGGCGAAAACGTGAAGCCGCGGTACGTGCGTCATCAAACAGGTCCACTGACAGTTGTACGTCTCATATCAATTATTCACTTAAATATTCAGCTATCAATATACCAACAGCGAGGATTACCAATATAATGGGCGCTTGTGAGAACATATGCACTCATTCAGAGTGCCGACTACAAAGGCTTGCATGTCTTATCGGTGTTATAGGTTTTTTTTCGTATAGACATGATATCAGTGAACGGCGAATCTTCGTCATGAAAGATGAGCGTGTTTGTTCCCGCGGGAATATGTTTTGCCTCAGCTCCCCAAACAGCATGCAATCTCACTCCAAAGTCAATCATTATCAGTTGACTCTTGATACAGCATGTTATATCACTCCAGTTTAATTATTATCATTTTACTAACGTATTTAACATACTGTGTTCATTGAGATTATATGCATTTGATGAATTTCAATTCCTCTTAAAGTAACAAACCTGAATACTTAAAGCAGTTGAATTTTTGCTTTTGATGATAAATTGGCATACTGCAGAATAGATTCAAATATAAAGTAAAGTTAAGGCTATAATTTTCTTCTCCTGTTTCCAAAATCTGTTTATTCTTTGATATATTTTACAGGGAAGACTTATGATACATCAGATGGTGCTTTTGTTACACCTGGAGATGCAGCTCCGCCAGAGGGCGCTGGTGAGCTACTCCAGGGCAGAAAACACAGTGGATCGCTTGAGCCGACTGGATGAGGTTCTAGCTTTGAATGAACAGTTGAACGAAGTCGGGACTATATTATCCACGATGCTTAGTGATCCGATGGGCAGATCTGGGGCTCAGAGAGCGAGCAATGCCAGAATGCCAGGAAGAACACCAGGTGTCTCTGGCAGTCAGAGCGGTCCAGGCACCACGGGAAGCTCAACTGGGACTGGATTATTCAGCAGCACCCAGTACGGGTCTAACCAAGATGAAAGTGACAGTAGTTCTGACACGGACTCTTCGGAGTCTAGCAGTGTGGTGTCTCGAATGAGGTTGTCCATGACCAGCAACAGAAGGCAAACAGATGGTGTAACAGCAAGTAGCGTGGGGGCAGCGGCAAGAAGGGATGTTCCGACAGCTATTTCGACAAATACAAATATGTCAACGAGGTCTAGCGCGATCCAAGAATCTGCATCGAGTACATCAAGTGTCAGGCCAATAGACCTCGCAAGAGCCTCAGCTAATACTCGCGACACAACAAGCACAGTCACCGGAAGACAACTCAGTAGTGACGCTACCGCTGGTGAATCTTCGACGAGGCAGAGGAGTGCAGTGGGTGGCCAGCGTCGAACCATACAACCGACTACCCCAACTCCTCGTCTTCCCGCGATTGCAACACAAAATGTTGAGGAGAGTAACGCAACTCAGTCAACAATGCCCTTGGGCAGCTCCTCACTTCGTCAGGTGATGGGAACTATGGACAGGAGCCCTGCATCTGTCACTCAATCTTCTTCAGATGAAGTACCGGTGTCAAGCTCGCGATCTACAAGAGAACCCAGTGATAGCAATAACGCCTCTTCTTCTTCAACGGAAGCTGTTTCAAATGCTAATGCCTCTAGGAGTAACCAAGCAAGACGAAGCATTAACACCCGAAATCAAACAAGTTCAAGCAATGCAAATTCATCAACTGGACCAACGTCACAGCTTACGCCGACCCCGCAGCCAAGAAGAATCGGTTCAGCGTCTGTGCCAAACTCTGTCTACAGGCGGGCCTCTCAAAACGATTCCACGAGTACACAGTCTAGCTCTAATGTATCTGCACAGAACAATCACACAGAAACATCACAGCAAAGACTATCTTTTGCTCCACAACAGCGCTTCCGAAGACCAAATGCCAATACACAGAGTGTTTCTTCGCAACCGGTCGCATCAAGTCCCCAGAGAGGTAACAGAGTACCGGTGGCGAACCGAGACAGTACAAGACGAGAAAGCTCGTTACGAAACGCAAACATGACCGGGAGATCGCTCAACGGACAGAGTAACACACCGCAGCCCATCAGCTCGTCACAGTTACCAACACAATCTAGATCAAGAGCCAGGTCCGATTCACTCAATCAGCAAGCGAGTGCTGTACCTAGCGATACTAGTGCCTCTCGGCCGGACGGGGATATGAGGAGGCAACAAAGCCAGCGGAGAGCCCCCGGGACGATCTCCGGCATCAACAGGAGGGGTCCGACGACCCCGGGCCAGCTTCTCCGTGCACGTCGGAGGAGCGAAATCATGGAGGAACTCTTAGGAAGTCGACGGGAAGACGATAGTTAATCTGCCAATTGACGGTCGCCACAGTATCTGGGCCACGCTAGGGCTTATGAATTTTAATTGCTCGTCGCACTCTGCGCCACTCAGTTCCTGGGACGCCTTAAGGCTGCCACCAGACGCTTCTGCTATTACTCATTCGTTCGAATGAAACATTCGAAATGAAAAAAAAACCCAAAAAACACAAGAGTAAGGCCTAATATTGAGGACGTCATAAATAAACCGATCGAGTATGTCAATTACAGCATGTTTCGATGTCATTTGACAAGCCGCATTTCGATACATGGCTTCCATCGCGTCTTTATTAACAGCCAAATTAAAAAAAAAAGTTTTGTTCAATGTGCCTGTGATATTGATTTTTAAAAGATGTTTACCCACCAAAATTCATGACTTTTTTTTATTGACATCAGCAATTTGTATGTTAAGGTTTGAACTCTGACAACATTATTTGATGAACGTTGGCAATAACGCCAAGAATGATAGATATGATTTGCATGTAACACTTTTAAAGCTTACTTCTGCAGCTGGTAGTGAATACTGGCATTTAAGAAACGATATGATCTATAATTCGTCTGAATAATTTTTCTGCACCGAGCCGGGATCCATTGCATGTCACAAGAGAACGTATTCAGACATAAGCACAAATTTCCGTGAACAGGTTTATATTTCACCATGCAGTTTTGCAATGATTGGATTTCAACCTAGGAATTTAGCTCGGTAGTCGAGCAAACAACCCCATTTAAACACTTCTGTGTCCATAGCAGAGAGGTTTGCGTAAAGCTGATGACCTTAAGAAGAGTTATCTGTTCTCCCTATTATTTAAATGACTGTGTAATGTTCATTTAGCTACACCAGAAGATATAGTATTAATGCTAAAGAGAGTGTTAAAACCATTATCATTAGCGTATCCATAGAATATCTCAAACTGGAAAATACTCATTTCAGCCAGAATATATGAAATTCTAGTTGACTGGCAGTTAATTGATGCATATTCTGCAGTAATAACATAGTGACGTTTGCACTTTCAGAAATGATACCGAAAAATTGGATACAATGGTTGTAGTTTAGTGAGAGCAATAAGGATGATCCTTGCCAGTTCCAGCTGTGAGTGATCCTAGTGTTCTGGTGTTACCTTAAGGCTTTATCAACATTGGAGTACTTTTGTGGCGAGTTGGTACAACATTAAATTAATATAATTAATCATTATACATAATCATCGAGAGCACTAAATGTCCCTTGGTGCTTGAGAGAGTTCCGTTGGGCCTTAGTGGTTTATCTAACCTGCCCAAGTCTCTTTTAGTTCCTTCATAGTATTTGATGCGCATTGATTATATAACGGATATTACTACAGTGTACCAACGTACAGACACTTTTCTTTTTGTTTATTGTCAACTCGTAGCTCATGACCGGTCGGTTCAAAAGAGGTGGATCAAACCTTTTTGTTGGCCCGGGAGGGGGTTCTTGCTAAATTATCTCTTTCGGATCAATCATTGATGCACTAAAATTATTACTCTTCTTCTGGTGCTATAGACCTTGTCTCTTGTCGGCGACTGCATCATGAAATATACAATTAACGTCATGATTTGTCAGGGTTTTTTTCTTACGATTTAGGCCTGTTTTCTGTCGTATCTTATGGTGAAAATTTCTGACAGCAGGGGAAACACGGAGCCACTCCGTGGTGGAACGGAATGTACCTACGCAGTATTCATGGTCCATAGGGAGAACCTGTGATAACACACTAACACGTACACACACATCCACACGTACACAAGAACTCACACACAACAGGCAGATTTCAGTGCCCTGACAGAAGGATCATGTAACAATACGTATAGAATATAACCCCCGAAAGCTTGGCCACCGTCGGAACCTCACATTGGTTATGTCAGCCGGGTGGTCGTGTTACAGGGGTGGTCGGCAGGTGGAGCTTTCCTGTATATTTTTTATAGGTTAACTGTCGATGACTTTAGTACAGGAAGGAGCACTGAATCATGTACAGAGTGAATCTCAGCTTCGGGATATGGAAATAAGCGAAGGGGTCGTGTTAGTGACGTAGTTGAATTAAGCTAGAATGTAAGTCAGGAAGGGCATTAATGTACTTAATGTTGATATGGCAGCGTCTGTCTATACAATACTTAACGACCATTCAAACATGCTCAAACAACGGACAAGAAAGTAAACATCCAGATAACAGTGAATTTATTTATTTATATTCTTTGTTATAGAATATCACTAACAAAGAGCAAACATATAAAGAAACCATGTGATAGAAATGTAATTTATTTACCATATGTAAACGTTGTCTTTTATTGTTATCTTTTATATTGCCGATTAAAGATAAGAGTGTAAAAAAGAAGAGTTGTGAATTGAGTTCTAATTGTATGTTTAATTGGGCAACACTACACTGCCAGTATAAACTGTTAACAGGCACTGTATGGTAACGAATTAAGTTTTTCATTAGTCCTCCTTGGTTGGACCCCGACCCCCCCCCCCCCCCCCCCCCCATCCTAAATCCTGGATCCACCCCTGGGATATTTGCCAAAAGAGCCCATACTACTCCGTATGATCGGTAGCCCGTTGTACTCCTTTGTATAACGATTAACCATGATTACAATAATTGAAGTAGTCTATAGCGTGCAACAGGTGCTGGATTCATTTCCGGGGGGGGGGGGGGGGGTGGGTACCGTTACACACGGAATGTATGGTAAATCTGATTTACCGGGGCATATTTTTAAAGTTTCGTGTATAGTACCCAATTTTGACCTCAGACACTCGACCTTATTTCTTTATTAACCTTGACCCCCCCCCCCCCCCCCCCAAGGTTTTTTTAATAAACCCAGAGTGTGTTCCCAGTCATTGAAGTCGGTAGCAGCTGATATTTAATTTTATAAAGTAATTCAGTGTCTGTAGATTTAAACGATTTTGCACTATAATTTTACTGAGGAATGCAAAAGAAAACCATTGTACAGTGTTTTGGATCCATGACGTTTCGTCAAGCTGGCTCCAAGAGTCTCTCCTGTTATTGTTCTAAATGCTCACCAGAGGTCGCTCCGCTACTTGCGTTGATCTGTGTCATATCCATTGTTCATGTTTGTCAGAATATTGCTCGAGATACAAAATATTACAAACACGAGTCTCTGGCGTTTAAAATTGTGCATTTTATCTCACACATATTGGGAAAGATGAATATTATTTACACTCCTAACGCAGTAGTCGCGTAACATTCACTCTAGAACTCCTTCCATGTAACCACTGCTCTCAATGGCAGGTTTGCCGTGTATTGTCACAAGGCAGTTGGCAAAGAACCAAAAATGTTCCGACCGATGAGAGCAGAATATCGCAGATCTTAACAAACGTAAAACCTGCACCCTTCAAAAGTTAGTGTAATATGGCCACCAGACCAATACACAAACAAGTACTGTCAGTAGCAGGAAAATATATAACATGTTCTTATTTGGGAAAGAAATGTTTTAACAATAACGGAGCCGAAACCAAACACATATGCACTTAATGCTGTATACTTTATACAAATCTGGCTAAGGTATAGACCATTACAGAGACTGAGACCAACACAAACCAAAACATTATATCTATAGGCCGATATCACTGTATTTTGTGTAAAACTAAATCAAGTTAACAAAAATCACTTGTAGGGGTGACGGGGGAAGGGGGGGGGGGGAGCTTTTTTGCGACCTAAAACAATATGGGGAAATTAACAATGAATGATGAAATATCGAAAAAAGCGCCGGATTCCGCATCTCGTTTTCTACCCAAGATTGTACCTTTACTGCCCAAATTTTCAAAAAGTTTCTACATTCCCCCTCCCTCAATTTTAAAATCAATCGTACTGTTTACGTTCAAAGGTGCATTTGAATTAGCTAAACATTCTAACTCGAAATTATTCTGGCCGAGGAAAAGCCAGGTATAAATGTTATCCCTACCTTCTGGTCAAGGCCTACTGGAAGATTAATAAACATATACAAAAAAATACATGTGTTCAATCTTGTAATCGGTCAAGAATTTAAAGCTTTTTCTCCGCAAGTTTTACTCATATATAAGATATTTAATTAACATGTTGAATAAAATGGGAACGGTGACGGTAATTGATAAGTGGGCTTTTCACAAGGTGGATTTTAACCTACTCACTTCTGTGTAATGTTTACCCGTTTGGCGCAAAGGTAAACTTGTTAATATCGTCACCGCCTGGTGGGGCTTTAGGCAGTTTATCGATTTAAGCAAAGAGCGACCATTGCAGGTCCTGATTTCCAGATAGTATACATGGTTGGGTATATTCAAAAGTTTTCTGTATCTTCATAACTAGATTTTTGGTCCCAGCTGTTAAATAACGTGGCATTTCTGTTTACGTTTTGGTATGATGATACTCAGAACAAGACCAATTATGTCTGATCAGACTGACAACCTGCCAAGAGTGACAGCTCTAAAACCTAAACATGACAAATTAAAAACAAAAACAGTCCCGTCCTGTAGCCATTCTTCGAGACCTATAAACTATGTTAATACAAGATTCCTGGTGGATTTGTGATGGCATGTGTTCCTGATACATTTTGGATGAGTTTTCCTCCGTATGATACTGCATGGACAATTTTGTATTATAAAATTAAGGCTGCCATTAACAAAAATATATTTTTTCCAGTGTCTCAAAAACGTACCATGTTAATTGGACAGAAATAATGTCTAAATCCGGGTTTTCCATTGTCAATGATAAATATAAAATTATATTAACAATCCTTTGGTACACATTTGTAATTATAGAGGTGCTACCTGCTTCCATGGTGTATGAATGCTTAAAACAATTAAGTAAAGTGTCGCCTGCCAAACAAAATTGTTCCATATGTTAGTTTTCAAGCTATACATCTCAGTTAATTTATTTACGTTTTTATATATATTCTGTGTGATATTATACCAAATATGAAATTTTATATAACTTGAGGGTTTTTGCTGCTGAATATGAGAGGAGCCTGGAACCATGGAAGTTCCCAAAAAGCAGATTTAATTGTCAAAATACCACGAAGCTTACATCACATAACGGTTTCTCATATAACATGCACAACTCTAGTATGTGATGATAAAAGATTAAGTGGATTTGAAAATATTTTAATTAATTTCTTGCAGTAGATAACACAGTCGAGTACAGATATTCCCGAGGATTCTCTTGAGTTTTCAGAACAACAATGTTATATAATATATTCAAATAAGTCATTTCATGTTTATATGATATTGTTTGTGTGTATGTCTTAAAACGTAGACTCCTTTCAAAAGGGCTGGGCGTTTCAACGTCACAAGCATGAGATTTTGGTTGGAGACAAATAGGGGCGACAGACATTTTTACTGTCTTAATCCGTGGTGAAAACCGTTGGGCTATAGCTTTTATAAGCTATGAACAGGATTCCATCTCTTAAAAGAAACAAAATATTTTCTTGAAATTTGTTCAGTATATATATGTGGGCAATATGTATATATATATGATGAGTGTGTGGAATATTTTTTTTTCATATAAACTATGTTCTCACACTGACACAGGATAACCATTGGAGGTAAAATGTCAAATTTCAACCAAAACATGTTCAGTTACAGGTAATGGTAAATCTATCATATCATTTTCCCTGCCACAATTAGCCACAATCAAACCAAGTAATTCAGTAGGTTATCTTGGCGTAATCTTAGATGCAACACTATATTTATACAAACGTGTTATATTAAATAGTATAACTTTAAATCCTGCGAACATTGGTAAGATAAGAAATCAGTTGATGCATGAAGCGGCACAATCGTTCATGCGCTTACCACATCACGGTTGGATCATTGAAATGCCATTTAATATGGTCCACCTTAAGTATAGTTGGAACATTAAGAACTACTAAGTATTTGGCACGTCTAGTCACAAAGGCAAAGAGACGTGAAGACAACACCAGTACTGCTGTCTTCACATTGATTTTGAGTAAACAAGAAGATTTTGAATACAATTTTGATGTTCATTTATTGTGCCATCAACAAAGTTGCTCCTGAATACATTTCTTAAATATATGATACATCTGTTCTGCAGCAAAGTCGTACTTCAAGATCTGATTCCAGTATTGTTTTCAGACGACCTTAGTCACGAACCGTTTCATATGGCGACAGAGCATTCGCATGAGCTCCACCATCACAGAGGAACAAGCTGCCAGTCAATATCAGATCATGGGACACGTCTGTTTAAATGTGATTACTTGTCTTGATTTAAATGGTTTAATAACATGTGCCATTTTATGTACTTAGGCCGTTTTAATTCTAGTTATGTTGTGCAATATTAATCAATATGCTCAGTTATAGCGTTTGATTTCTCTTGTTTTTTTCTTGGTAACATATTACTTTCTAACCTTTAAAAGACGTTTCAACAAAATGGTGCCCTAAAAGTCATTTAGTGGATCCAGGAACCACTGGGATTCATGTTGACCTTTTTTGCTGATGCCAGAACATGATGCCATAATAAGTGCTGACTAGATACTTTTTATTCTTTCGAGTGATGCATTCGGTAAATATGTCTAACATTACACCACTTTCGTTATAGTGTCTGCAGGTTCAGAATATGTATATATTCCTTTGTTTATGTTATATTTGTTTATGTTTTATATATATATATATATATATATATATATATATATATATATATATATATATATATATATATGGGGGCGGAGTTATGACTAGTTTTAAGATATATATCTTACATGCTGTCGCAAAAGAAATATTAAAAGGCGGTATCGTTTACCAGAAGGCCACCTTTCTTTCCTCCTCAAAGTGCAGAATGTCAAGGGTACAAATTGCCCTTTTGCTTTAAACTTGATACATATTAAAACAGTATTTTAATGCACAAGGCCAGCGAAAGTAAAAGGGACATTTTTCCCAAATGCAGATGAATACCCTACATTGACAGGTCCAGTGTTAACATTGACTTTTATAAACGAGGGAATGTCATCAGGAATAGAATAAATGATGCCTTCATTCCAAGGACGCTTTAGTGAACATTGTCCTTGGATCATCTTCTTCTTCATTCGGCCAGTGATACTCAATTGGCCTTTTTTGGTGAATAATAAAATTAAATGCTAAAATTTTAATCAGGAAAATTTTACTATGTGCGGAATCTGATTATAAAATGCAACCTTTACTCCAGCATGGTTACTCTTGCATTTATACATATAGGCTTCTTCTGCCGGCGTGTTTCTTTTTGTATCATTAGATAAAACAAAAATGCATATATATGTATATTTAATTTCCCTTTTTCATTCTTATGGAATTCTAATACATTTCATAATACCAGATTGTCATCATATAAATCTCTTGATGAACATGTTTAATTTTACTTTTACTCTGTCTCTCTTGGTGTTTTGATGCAACTAAATTTATCTTATATTTTGCATGCACATACCAAAAATAATCCATCATGTGCAAGGTTGATTCTCATGTGTTACCAATAATTTCGTTATTGGCAAAATATTTAACGTTGATACGAATTTAGACCAAACCCCCTGGTTCCTAGATTCCATACATACCGATATCAACAGGGTCTTAGTACAGGGTCTTTTTTTTATTTTATTTTACCATCGGACCATATTGTGCGTGTCAAAGATATCAGCTGCTGGGGCAGCCTTGAACTTTGACCATCAACAATAGGCCTGAGCATTGATGCTTTGTTATTTTTCTAAACTGTTTAAACGCAGGACTCTGCTTTATGACAACAAAAATTTGGGGCTTACCGTATATTTCTTTAGAAAACTATAGCTTCTATCTAGATTTCGGTATGCAGGGTATATACGTCATAACTATGACGTCACAACAGGTTTTTTAACCTGGAACCTTCAGCTGTGTAATAAAAAGCCCTGTAGGAAGACTACTCTGTAAACGCCAACCAACTATGCATTTTGCTGTTACTTTCCATATAATTTCCCCGTGCGAAAGGAAGAAACATGCAAACTTTGAAATATAGAATTAACCGAGTTACAAAGGCCTAGAAAGCCTATAGGTATACTCAGTTAGGCCTATTCACCACACTTTTCTGACACCAAACAACTCACAATTCTTGTACGCAGGACTTCTGGAATTTGTGTGATATTTTGACGTACCGTTATCTTTGTGGACATCTTTATTAAAAAAGTTATATTCCTTTAACCTGTAAAACATATTCTTCAGAAAAAAAAGTTATGGTCAATCAAATTTGGAACGCCTTCAACCCAACAGTCAGTCATTTAGTTTGATTATTTTTTGCAATAACTTCAGGGAACAGATCTATTATATAGGCCTACGAGTAGGCTAATGTGACCACATATATAACCCTTAGGCTAAATAATATTTCCGATTTAGGACCTTGCTGTGTTGATAAACCTTCTGTTTCTTGTACAACTGTGCTTCAAATCGAGCTTGTTTAGAGCTTTCACAATCGGAAGTATTTCTGAAAATGCTGAAACTTGAATGAGGGAGCATGCCAATATGCCAAAGCCTACCCGAAGCCTATTATAGTCCGTGAGCCTTCCAGGTCCTGGGTTCTGGTTAGACATCCGTGATGACGTTGATTGGTCTAAGCCTCGGCTATATCAAGGATGGATTAAGATTATGGCCCCAATCATGAAAATAGGACAGCAAGCTTGTAGCTTAACTGCACAAGACCGAAAAATTTTTGACGCCATCTTTAAGTTATCGGGTCCAAAGTGAGGCGCGGCCGCCATATTGTTTCTTGAGACAAGGGCAGCAGCAGCATCCGAAAGCTTTTGACAAGCCTAATTGACAATTGGCAAGGTAAATATATACCCTTAATTTTGCCTGTGCGAATAAAGTATCGATTTACAATTTAAATTTCCCTACGATTCAATGTAAAACAGCACATCACTGTTACATATACAAGTGCCACATAGCTCACGCCAGCGGGACTTTGTATTCTGTATACAAAAACACGGACCTGTTCATGAATTGCGTGTCTTTGGTGACAACGTGTCGATGTCAGAAAACTAGTCCTCATGTAATTGTGGTTTAATATTACTGTATAAATGTTTATTTTGTAACCTAAGTTCGTATTGTGTCACTAATTCTCTTAAGCGGGTACGGTTTCCTGACCTGACAAGCAAGCACGGTCCGTTCCCATGGCCTGTTGCGTTCGCTCATATCTGTCGGTGAGATTCAAGATGGCCGCCATAACATCGGCAAGGGCGTCAGTGAGGGGCAGAGACGGGCCATGGCGTGTTTTGTTTTGTGAAATAAAGACAGTATCCCTTACCATGTCGCGTGACAATGTATCTGAAAACAGGGTTCGAGTTACAGAGCAATATCGACGTGTGAGAGTTTATTTACAGTTATATATGTGAGCCACAGAGTTCACGGTTTTGTTTTTGTTCGCATGCTGGATCACTGACTTCCAAGCTTTGACTGGCAATAGCTGTAGGCCTACCCGGTACTCGTGGAGATTTCACACCGTAGTTCTTTTGTAAAATATGTGCAGATCTTACGGCGTGGCTTCTGTGTCTTTCTTGTGTTATGCTATTAAATCTTGTCGTTACGCCTGATTTGGCAGAACTGTTTGGGTGGCTGTGTAGGTATGCTGCGTGTGGCACTGTGCAGGCAAGAGAGGGAGGGTGTCTATAACAGTCTTCAGCTTGTTTCATGTTGTGGTTTCACATTTTACTGTCAGTAATAATTACAGCATATCTGAAAAGTTGGTGAAACATTAAGAGACACTCAAAGCTGCATTTTTATATATAAACCCTTGAGATTTTATTAGTAAAATTAATACTGCATAAAATTGAACAAGTGACAGTACTGGTATTGTAAAGTAGGTATTATATGGCATATAAAACACTAAATTTATCAGTAAGGTACTAACAATAAAATGATCTCAAACAAAAAGAATATTGTTGCTTAATAGATATATTTCCCAATTGATTAAGGCTCTATCAAATTTTCTGACACAAATTTAATAACTGTTGGTTTAAAGTGTATTTATTTAAAGTCAGCTATACACTTGCCTTAACTGTAGATTTTATGCAACTCCTGGCTTACTCTGTATGAACATTGATGGACTGTCAGTAATCCAGGAAAGGTTATTATAACAGATAAGTGATGAATGTATAAGCTTGTTAATCTACAAGCTGATAGTAAACATGTTACATGTGCCAATGTTAACAAACAGAAAACCTTGTAACCTGAGGTATGTGCGGAAGATGGAAGGTAACAATCTGCAAAACTCTGGTTTGTTTGATTTACTGCCACATGTCTTTGTTGAATGTCATTGGAATATGAGCGGTGGCCATGTTGGTAGCCCCCCACCAGTTATAAACTTTGATTTGAACAAAACAAGCAGCCTGTGTACTTTGACATGAGCGAATTTGGCTTTTTTTATGAGAGATCAGTTATCTGTTGTAAGTGGACATCATATATCAGAATAGGCCCCATTAAAGCTGCTCACATGCATTATTTTAATGACTTAACCAAACTTAAAAGTATCGGCTACCTCAGTTGATATATTTCATTGAAATAAACTGACTTATCTCTCTTCCTTGCTATCAGGATTTCTGTTCTCTGGATGACTTGTAGACCTACTTGTTCCTTGGCTGATTACTAGAAATTGAAAAATGAATAATTCAAACCAAATCATTCTGTACAACCTCTCTCTTGTCTCATTGGTTGAACTATTTTTGTATGCCCGTCTTAAATAGGACCTATTATAAACATGTTGGTCCATCCTTTAACTTTAGTGTCACCACAATAACTTACAAGGGCTTTGATAGGTTTTCATGAAACTGACTTCATCTACTTACCAATGGATTATCTCACCTAAATTTGATTCTAGACAAAATCCATGCATATTTAATTAGGTCAGAGGTCAAGAACCTTCTTTGTGATGTGGCTGCGATCACTTGCCATGAATATGATTGATTTTCGGGAAACTCAACAGATATATAAAATTAACCAATATAATATCTAGCCTATTAGTTGAAGTAAGTTGAATTCCAAGCCATATCCAAATTAATGAGGTCAGAGGTCACCAGACTTTGGGGGCGCTGTGATGAATTACCAAAAATCCTATGGATTCCATGAAACACAGTTTCTTACCTTCATTGAATTCTCAGCAATACCCACACATGTTTAATGAGGTAAAAGTCACAAGACGTAAGTGCACTCTCTTAAAGTCTTGTTTTTCTGCCCTTAGCCATGGGGGGGGGGGGGGCTGTATATATGGCCAAAATACCCCATGTAGGTGGAATGAACATGAATTAAAAGAAGTAATTAATGGGGTGAGGCCATTGTGGAAGATTATACATATATGGTGTGTAGCCTTGAGTGTGTACACCACATTCCTGGTTGCCAGTCATGTAAATGTAGGTTACATTCAGTTTGGGTTAGATAAATGTAATTGAAGATGAAAGTAGCAACTCTTTCAATCAGGCCCACAGAACTTGTTCGATGCAGGAAGATGGGGAACATGAACCATTTTTTTAATCGAGAATACTTACCAATAAAAAATGTGATCAGTGCGTCGCCATCAGCAATAATGCGTTGCCAACAAAATAGACATGATACTCATGATAGACCAGTTGTGTGGCTTTATCATGTCCTCATGGTATGAGTTTGTCATTTCTTTCAGGCATTATTTAGTCTTTTACTTGAACTTTGACCAGGATATAACATAAACATGGTTCATATCATTCTGATATGTTTCAGTTAAATATACATTTTATGCTGTTGATCACAGGAAGCTTGACCTCAAAGAGGTAAATGCCCCATCATTTTTACATTGCATGTATTATTTAGGGCAAACAGAGAACCTTGTGCAGTAAACAAAAAATTGATGTGGAAACCTTTTTTACCTCAGCTGACTATGAGAAATCTGCGATATAGTTATGGTCCATTGTCCATCATTTGTTCGTCCTTTAGACTGGCACGTTTTGAACTGTTAGTGTTAGTTGTCCACAAAATCTCCTACCAAACCAAAAATTGGGTCGTTGTGACTTCATTCCTTCAAGAAATTAAAAAAAAGCTTAATTTTCCATTAAATATTTTTTATCATACTTAAGGACTGACTAATATCAAAACCACTTATCCCTTTTTGACGAGAGTATTATGGAATACCAACCTTTCATCTGTCCATTAACTTTTATGGATTTCGAGAAATATACCATAACTACTTACAAACAGATTATCTCGCCCGAGTTCGATTATGTGCAACATCCATGCATATCAATTAAGGTCCTGGCCTTGGGTCACTAGGCTATTTTCTGGTATTCCCACAGTAACCTACAAAGAATATGAACAATTTTGATAAAAACTCATCAGAAATGTTAAACAATAAAATAAGCAAAATCTATGCATATTTAATAAGGTCAGAGGTCACCTCACTTAGGAGGCACCTTGGTGACTTACCAAAAATCCTATGAATTTTCATGAAACTCACACAGATTGAACAATAGAGGTTCTTACCTGAATTACCTTCTCATCAAAATTCATGCATATTTAATGAGGTCAGAGGTCACCAGATACAGGATGGGCATAGATTCTGAAAGGCTAAAAAATTGGCTAGTTATTGAAGTTTTGTTTCATTCGCTCTATTGTATTCACTTGCATTGCCAACCTCCAGGCAGCCCACTTCTGGTCAATTTAGCTCGGCCTGATTTTACCTGATTTGTAATGCATCACTGGGAGGGTACCACCTGCTGTACCAGGTGTACATTTATTCTCATTTCATCTCTCCCCCCCCCCAACTGTTAATGTTTGAACTGTTTATCTTAATTATAAAGCTGTTTCCACTCCATTGTACAAAACTTTTTGAAATGGTAATTAAATGAGTAACCCAGAAGATGCCATGTGGTAATTTAGCATTTTTAAAGAAACTAATTTATTTTTAAATAATTAAAGTGATATAAGAAACAATTAAACCCATCAGTATGCATAATTTGATAATATGAGCCAAATTATGGATAAATAAAGGTGCAATTTAGAATTGTGAGTTTTGAATCAAGTGTTATTTTCAGATATTTTTTGTTTTGCAACTTTATAACTGTGTATTATAAAAAATAAATACATCTATGTGCATAATGTTATGTTATCTGACCAAATTAGCTATAAATGTTGATGCAATTTAGAATTGTCAATCCACATTATATATATGTATATATATATATATATATTATACTATACGTGTATAAAATTTATAAATGAAAATAATCTGATGTAATGAAAAACTTAGGATCTAGTGCAAACATTTGTTCTTTATTTTCCTGCCTCAGTAGAATGGGAAATAAAGTGATTTGCTTTGTTTTTCCATCTCTCTGCCTGCTTGTAAATATTTGATAATTATGAATGAACTTTTTTCCTGTAAGCACTGTTGAATTAAATTTCATATTCTATATGTATATGCAGAGTCCCATCATACCCACCTGTGGACTGGGGATGTTAGTTATATGGCAAATCGAAAAGAAATCGGTTTAATAAAAAAGTAGGATCTAATTGAAAAAATGTGTTAACTGCTGAATTGTCAACAGCTTATCAAAAAGCCAACCAATGATCATGGTAATAGTATGGATCTTATGTTCACAAACTGCTCACATGCTTCAGTTTCAACATTAGGAAACACATGGTCAGGTCACAAAATATTATTTGCAACAATTTCTTCAATCATATCAATCAACCATGGCCTATATTACCCCTTCCTCCAGGACTTTTTTCCATTTGATATTATTGCAGTTTATTTTCAATTAATTTAATTTAGAGTTATATACAGTATTAAAGATAATACATAAATTTTGTATCATATGGAAACAGTTACATCTGTGAGAAAAGGGATTATTGATGGCTGTGAGAGCTTAGTGACAATGGTCAGTGTGATTATCAATAACTGTTATCTGAAAAGAACTGGTACACAACATGGATCTAAAATTGCAGTGATGAAGATTGTTAGAGGTTCTCGAGAAAATTTTAGGCACATTAAAAACAGCTGAAACAATAAAAAAGTAGAGCTGTAACATTTAATATTTTTTATTAGCTTCAAGTACATTTGATATTTGAATATTCAGTGACCTTCAAATGGAAGCTTTGTTGCTAACAGAAATATTTTGATTAAAATAAATTTTACAGACACATTTTAAGTGAACCTGTGAGCTTCTACAATGGTGTGGCATCGTCCTTCGGCCATTGGCCTTACGTTAACCCATAGTATCTCAAAAATAGCAGGAGCTGGCATCACCAAATTATATTTAAAAAATTAGCCATCTAAAACACTATTTGATTTTGCTTATTTTTTTGCTATCTGCATCTACTTAGAGTTTAAAGAGAAAAAGCAAAAAAAATTCTTCTCCCAAACTGTCCAGCAAAATTGTTCAATATTTCACAGGAATAATCTCTAAAACCATCTCTCTCAAGTTTATTTGAATGGTTTTAGTTTGGAGAATTTTGGCCCAGTTATAGGGAGCTGAACTTAGTCATTTGGCCAAATAAGGATACTAAAATTACAATATCAGAAACGGCTGGCGCTATCTTCACCCATTTTTCGGCAAATGTCAGTCACATGACTAATATGAATTTGAGGTATTGGTGATGCCATTTGCATCAACCTTTACTGTACGAGGGTCATTGATCATCAGTACATTAACCCATAATTTCTCAGGTTTGGCAGGAGCTAGCATCCCCAAATTTTATGCAAAACTCTGTCACAAATGACATATTGTGGGAATGCGCATTTTGTGGTGCCATCTGCATTAACTTACATTTTAATGGGAAAAGGCTTAAAAACCTTTGAAAATCTTCTTCTCTGAAATAAATCAGCCAAATTGTTTAATATTTCACAGAAATAATTCCAGAGATAAGCTCTCTCAAGTTTGTTCAAATGGTTTGGGTTTGATGAATTTTGGCTGAGTTACAGGAATTTAGACTTTAATTGGCCCAGTAAGCAGAATGACCTAACAATCTGAGAAATGACAGGAGCTAGCATCACCCAAGTTTTGTGCAAATGTTGGTCACATGACTCGTATTTAACATTGCAGTTTTTGTGGTGCCACCTTCATCCCACCTGTTTTTTATAGACAAAAACCTCATATATTTAGCCTCTTTCTGTTTAAAAATGTTTTATGGTGAAACTGTCAAGCTGAATCATTTATTTTTTTTCACAAGTATTATCCTAGGGTAGATTTCTTTCAATTGTATAAGAATAGATTGTGTTTGTTTATATGGTAGAGTCATAGAAAGCTGAAGTTTGTCTTACAACCATTAGTAAGTAAGCCTATTTCAAACTTCTTCTGCAAAACTGTTGTTTCAATTTCTGTAACATTGCACTAAAATGGTTCTTAGGAGGCCTAGAAAATTTTTGTTAAAGTTAACTTAAATGATTGTTGGCAGAATTATTGGACCTTTAACAATGAAAGGACTACATCTTTTATTATTCTCAACATTTTGATAAAAAAATCTTATGGATATGTCATCTTTAAAAAAGGATTGTAGACAAAAGTCTTTCAGTATGTGTAATTAGATTTACCTACAGGCCAAGATTGAGTCTGTAACTATAAATAGCTTTGCAGACTGCCAACTATTTCAGATTTGACAACAGGCCAAAGGTCAGTCGGGATCTATTTATAGCTTTTGTAGACTGCCAACTGTGTCAGATTATGCAACAGGTCAAGTGTTCACTCAGTGCAGAAGCCAGAGCTAGCAATTCATTCTGGTTCACTCAGAGCAACTGCCTTTCTTACCTAAGTCTGGTTAGCCCTTTGCATCTGACTCTAGAGAAGTTTGATGTATTGGCCTGATATTTTGACCTGTCCATGCATCTTTGATGGCTTTCTCGTTCACAAGACTGGTGTCGCCACCTACAATGACTTTTGCACAGTGTATGTGCCTGCTTATTTCTCAGGAGGGATTTGGTATATCAGCCTGAAATTGTGCATATTTCTTCATATTGGATAGCTTTGTTGTAAACAGGACTGGTGGTGCCACGTACAATAATTTTTTAAAAGTGTATGTCCCTGCCAATATCTCAGGAGGGGTTTGATATATCAGCCTAAAAATTGGGCATATGTATATATCTCGGATAGCTTTGTTGTATACAAGACAGGTGGCACCACCTACAATCATTTTTGTGTTGTGTGCACCCATGCCAGTATTTCAGCAGTAATGTTTGTGTAATTGGTTCTTGTTCAAAATGTTTAGTACTTGCATTCTTCATGTACATGTTACACATGTACTTGAAAAGTAATGGTCCAGCATTGAAGCATTATACCTGGTGTATATCCCATTTCACAGGTTCACATTAGGCCTGTAGGCCTTGTTTCATAAAAAAATTGTATACAAACTCACAGGCTCACTGGACACAGACTGGAAATTTATATGTAAATTTCTCCTAATAATCAACTCAAATTTTATAGATAATCATTTGCCAAGACAGACTGTTAATTGCTGGATCAGACCAGCTTATCTTCTGGTCGCCAGTTTAGTCTGGTGCTTGACCAGGTTTGCCTCTGGAGGGGAATTTATGGATTTATTTTCTGAAGATCATACATTTAAACTGAATTTAAAATGGCACAAGTCTACCACTGACAAACATATCTAGTTTTTTTTTCAGATTATTTCACTGAACAATCTTAGTACTTACTACCTTGCATCACTTTAGCTTTATACTTTAAATTCTATATTCAGATAAATATTTGCCATAGAATGTCTTATAATATACTACAATCCTATTAGTATAAACAAGGATCATCATCATATATATGTAACAGTATGTTTTGGGTGTGTGTGATCCCTGTTTATACTAAGGGGTGGATCCAGGATTTAGGAAAAGGGGGGTCCAACATTGGAGAACAAATGACAAACCTAAAAAAAGTCCCAGGGTTAGGAAAAGGGGGGTCCAGCCCGCTAAAATTGGTCCGAAACCCTAAATAAAGGCTGCTTCCCCTGGACCTTCCCCTGGATCCACTTCTGATACTGAAAGGATTGTTGTATAATAAATATCTTGTAATTTAAGTTTCAGGTTGTCCTGGGGCACTATGATTGGACTCATATCTGTAAGTTTCATTATGCAAGATCAGTGTTTGTCCATGGGCACAATGACTGGACTTATGTTTGTGTGACATCTGCATGTTTACCCCTATACATCTAAATCATTGTGTTTACTTCCTTGATCAGGATCTAGTTCAGTGGGTTCTTTCCCAGTCACCCATGTAAACAGTTCACAGCTATTCTGTGTAGATAACAAACCCAGTGGTTCCTCAGTCAGCTTACTGCACCAATACTGGTTGGCGGCACAGGCGGCACAAGCACTCACTGGAATAGGAGTTTCAAAATAAATGCATATTACAAATGGAAAGTTCAAATTTTAAATATGCCAAATCTGTATTTGGCTCACCCTTCTTGTAACCTTCTTTAAAGATTACAGAAAGCTCTCCACAGGTTACATGCAGACTACATTTAGTCGCAACACAGTTTACGGTACATTAGGGTACTGTACATTTTATTGTATTTAAGCTGCTTTACAGGTGATAATATTTGAGCTACTGCACAGGTTACAATGCATTAAACTACACTGCAAGTTACAGTACATTAAGCTTCTGTTCACTTTACAGTGAATAAAGCTACTATACAGTAACAGTAAATAAGGCTGCTATACAGGTAAGAGTACAGTAAGCCAGTGTACAGGTTACAGTTAATTAAGCTACTGTGTAGATTACAGTACTTTTATGTACTGTACCAGTTACAATACAGTATCTTCTTTATAAGGTATAGTGCAGTAGGTGAATGTACCTCCCTTTGAGCTGTTTAACACCATGTTATGGTTTTGTGTTAGAAAACACGGTCCATGTCTGACTGTGTACAATAACAAGGCTGTGTGACCAGAGGTCTCATTTTGCGCATGTGTGACAGATCCCAAACAAAGAGTAGTCCAAACTAGTCCATACATGGACCTTCATGTCCTCTGATATGTCTCTGCTTAATGGAAATTACCATCCATGGGCGGAATGTAAATTCATTGAAGAACCTGTCACAACAGATTAATTGATACGATAGGTTCAGGGGCCTCAGTGGAAATAACATGGATAGCACACTGCAAAGTGGGATGTTTCAGCCAGCAAGAACATGTATTACATTTTTTGGGCCAAGTCAGGGCATCTCCTGATTTACAGATGCCTGGTCAACTGTTTTAAACACTCCTGTACATGAGTTTGCCAATGGTTTCAAGGCAATATTTTGGCGGGTGATAATTCATTTCAAAGAGAATGAGCTATTTTTCATGATAATTCAACATGCTTAATAGGTAATTAGGCCTCTTTAATCTACTTCCTAGGCTACTGTAGTTTCAGCTACTGCACAGGTTACAGCACATTGTGTGAACTGCTGTATCTGTGAATGAAAAGGTTTCAGTACATTGTGCTGGTACACATGTTACATTATGTTTTTGTACAGGATACAATGAATTACCCTACTCATTCTGTTAGTGAACAGGATATATAGATTTAAAAGTGCATTATACATTGTCTGTTCACAGGTAACACCAAAATATGATATAGTATACAAGACAGAGTTGATTCTGTTTATCCCCTTTTCATACTATTTGTAGAAAATAAATGTAAAAATTTCTATAGGTTCTGGTTGAGGGAAATAACTGGCACAGAATCCATGGAAAAAGTTTTAATTCAGATAAAAACTGTACCTGGGACAAATTTTTTTTCAGATTTCACCAACAGTATTATATTGTTTTAGTCTTTAAACTAGCAATCTTACATAAAAAGCACATCACCAATTGATGTAAGGTTACTGTATATGTTTGAATGTATGTAAAATCACTCAATGCATTCATACTTTAACAAGGACTTCTTTGTTGGATGTAGTTGCTAATAGCTTTGCAATAGTACTTTTTGTTATATTATAAAAAATGCATTTTAGAAAAACCTTGTAAGCGGGATAACTAAAAAAATATTTCACTGATCTTTTTCAAACTTTACATTTATATAGATATAGTAAGGGGACGAAGCCTATTTAAGGTGGGGTCATGACCCATGCTAGGAGAGTGACCTTGACCTTGAATAGGTCCATTTTTGCTGAAAATAACACAAATTCTTAAATATCTCAAGTAAGCTTGCATGGACTGGTCCAAAAATTAAGGTGACCAAAGATCTTGGATAGCCTTGTGATATACCAGAAACTGGTGGCGCCACCTATTATCCTTTTCTTGTTTTTACGCCTTTTAATACCCCAATAATTGCCACTTGACAGTACTGTAAGTATTATAAGTCAAAAACTAATGGACAGATTTCTTTCATATTATGCACATGTAGAGAGATTGGTTATGGGATGAGGTCTTTATACATTTGGGTCATGACCTTTACCGTGAGAGTGGTCTTGACCTTTAATGTGTCCATATTTGGTGAAAATCACACACCTCTTATTATATCTCCAGTGTTGATAGCCATATGGATTTCAAACGTGACTTATATATGGCCCACCACTAAAGTAAGAACCCTATATGTTCTAGGGTCATGATGTCAAAGGTCAATGTCACTGGACTCCCATCTTAAAAGATACTGTGGATGCATTTTAAGCCAAACTTTCATCCCAGGTCTTCCATCTTGAATATGAAGCTCACTTGCCAATAGTGGATGATCCATATCAATTTTGGGGTCACAAGGTCAAAGGTCAAGGCCACAGGAGCTATCTGTCAAAAAATTAGTTTCTGGATGATAATTCCTGCTTTTATTGATGTATTGATTTCAAACTTGACTTATATACATCCCTTTGAAAAAGCAAGACTCCAATTGATTTTGGGGTCATGAGGTCAAAGGTCAAGGTCACTGGACTCCCATCTTAAAAGATACTGTGGATGCATTTTAAGCCAAACTTTCATCCCAGGTCTTCCATCTTGAATATTAAGCTCACTTGCCAATAGTGGATGATCCATATCAATTTTGGGGTCACAAGGTCAAAGGTCAAGGCCACAGGAGCTATCTGTCCAAAAATTAGTTTCTGGATGATAATTCCTGCTTTTATTGATGTATAGATTTCAAACTTGACTTGTATATGTCCCATTGGAAAAGCAAGACCTGGATTGATTTTGGGGTCATGAGGTCAAAGGTCAAGTTCACAGGACACATCTTTAAAAAGATTGTGGATGCATTTTCAGCCAAACATGTCATCTCAGACATTTCAACTTGCACATACAGTTCCCCTGCCAATAGAGGAAGACGCCTGTCAATTTCTTGGATAGCCTTGTGATGTGGCAAAAGGTCAAGGTCACAGGACCAACATCTTCAAAAAGATGTTTGATAGATGGAAGAAACAATAATTGCTTGCCAAGTGTCACTCAGTACAAACAGGTGGGGTCCAGACATCACCATGGCAACTGACCTGGCTCTGGCGGGTGTCTAGACAATGTGTCTAGACTAAAGGTCTAGACACAATGTCTAGATGCAGAATTCCCAGATTATTGGAACTATACCTTTCAACTGTTTGAAAAAACTTGGTTTGCATTTTGAGCGAATTGGATTTATCATCAGGTCACATGTGAACTGCTGCACCCTCCTTTTTGGTTGACCTCTGACCTTTCCTCGCTGCCCAGCGTCCATTTGTGAGTCTGTTTTCACACATAAACCCACATATCGCGGGAACCGTTTGACGTATCAGGCTAAAAATTTTGCACAAATGTAGCCCCTTGATAGCTTTATAACATACACTAACAATGGTGGCACCACCTGCAACCATTTTTGCACAGCGTCCAACTGTTCATCTGCCTTGGGATAAAATCACTCACTTTTCCACGTGAAATTTAGCAGGTTTATACATCCTGGACAGCTTTCTCGATTTTATGACAGGTGGCGCCACCTACATTCACGTTTACTCTGCAGGCATCCAAGCTCATATCTTGGGAACCTATCGACCGAGTGGGCCAAAATTTTGCATGTGTATAGATCTCACGTAGCTCTTCATCATAGGCAAAACTGGTGGCGCCACCTGCAACCACTTATGCACAGAGTACATCTGTTCATCTGCCTTGGGATAAAATCACTCATATCTCAGCAGTGGTTTGACTTATCCACCTGAAATTTTGCAGGTTTCATACATCCTGGACAATTTTTCTCGATTTTATGACAGGTGGCACCACCTACATTCACGTTTACGCTGGAGTCATCCATGCTAATATGCAACACACCTCACTCTATTCCCCTTGCCACTTAATCCATGCCTCACTTCACCGATCCCACTCTGATTTCTGCGGATACACATAGTTGCTTGTCGACTACCCATATTCTGGTTTTAAAATGTCCTAGTCCGAAACTTGCAGGTCAAAAACGTCCATTTTGCTGAAATCATATGACTTAGGTAGATATGCAGGACTTAAGAGGATCAATATTAAATTTAAAAAATAAACCTCCATTCATACTCCCAAACTTTGCACAGGTTCGCATTAGGCCTGTAGCCGCCTTGTTTCCATTTCAATGGGGTTCTTGCCAAGGTTTGAGGATACCTTGACATCACTGATGCAACACTTTCCTAGTTAAACACATGATGGTGGACTAATTGTGCCTCAGAAGGCCCTTGTTTAACATCTCACAGGCAAACTCAAATATATGAAGATCATAATCCTCCTTTGTCTGTGGACAAAAGTTAGCTGAAGTTAGCTGAAGATTCTTCATTCAAACATCACCTAAATATATGTTGATGTGTACTTCCAGGTAACTCATTTAGACATTAATATTACAGAGAACCATGGAATCTATAATTTAAAAGAAATGGATATTGGTAAATGATTCTAATATGAAATTCACAAATATAAATAAAGGCAGTCCAGAACAATATTAAATCCATTTGCCTCACCCTTATTGTAACTGACTGTTGGAAGAATTTCTAATTAACATGCCATGGTCAGACACATATGATTTAAATAAACTCAAAACTACTCTTTAGATGTTGTAGACTTTATGAATGTTATTACCAGAACTCACTTTACTTTTATCAGCATACAGAAATTCTGTCCTGATATAACTATCTTAAAATTCAATTAAAAATTACATAATTTCTATGAAGGAAATGTCTATCATGAAAAACAACCCCATAAACAGACACCAAACAAATGCATTAAATTTTACCCCTTTTTACACAAGAACATCAACCTTATAAAAGTGACTATTTGTTTGAGAAACAATTCTTATCCCATCAAAAACTTTTTATAGTGGCTTTTACCCAGCTCTGTATGGTTCTCATATCATATTACCTATCACTGATTAAGAATTAAATGATATGCTCCGTATTTAAACAATATAATGATATAATAAGACAAAGGACAAGAATACATATACTCCTTCTTTTGAAGGTTTAGTCCAACATAACTGGTCACCGATAATTTATTTATTAGCCCATCATATATTGTGTATCTTCAAAGGAGTTTAGTCATGTAGGTTTTTTTTTCCCAAACCTGTCATATCAACCAACCAATCATGGCCTGTATTATCTTTTCCTCTTAGACTTAATCTCCATTTGTTAACATTTTGGAATTTTTACTTTCAAGGTTGACTTCAGCTGAGCATCATGACCCATTCAAGATTGGTCCTTACAGGCAGTTACTGCAGTTACCACTGTAGTGGAGTTACTACAGTCCGTACTTGAATTACTGTTTTCCGTTGTTTTCATGTCTGATACTGAATCTGTGTTTTCTGGTATTGAGCAAAGTAAATGTGGTATCCGTCGAGTCGAGTTATTCTCATGTCACACCACTATAACCACATGCAAGTTTTGTATTTAATATGACATCACCCCTTTGTTCACCATCAGCTGCTGCAGTACAGTTCAGTTTCTATACCTCAGGAGAGGTATTACCTCTCAAAGCCTGTCACTATAGCTCACTAGCAGCTACTGCACCCAATCGGCAGGCAGTTTACCTGATTTGACAGTTCCCCTTTCTTCACAAGCAGCTACTTGTAGCACTTGTAGGACGTAACCTCTCTCCTGACAGGTACAGGCAGTTACTCTACCTCATGGGACACTACCTCTCTCCTCACAGGTCGTTACTCTACCTCATGGTACATTACCTTTCTTGTCAGAAACAGTTACTTTACATCATGAGACATTACCTCGCTCCTCACAAACATGTTACTGTACCTCTGTGGACGTTACCTGTCTACTCACAGACAGTTACAGACGCGGGACATAACTTTCTACCTCTAGAGACCTTACCTCTCTCCTCAGAGACAGTTATTGTACCTCTAGGGACCTAACCTCTCTCCTCTGAAACAGTTACTGTACCTCTAGCGACTTTATCTCTCTCCTCATAAAAGAGGGGTTTAAAGTCTGTCTAATATGATCCAGATGAGTATAAAGTCTACCTTATTTCATTCACATTAGTTTGATATCTGTCTACTATCATCCACAGAGTTTAAAATCTGTGTAAAATCATCAAAAATTAGTGTAAAATAGTCTAACAACATTGAGTTGAGTTTTAAATATGTCCATCAAAATGAGTTAAAAATCTGTCTAATTCAACGAGGTTATTTAACTAATACTATTCAAATTAGTTTCATATCTGTCTTCTTACATCCAGATATGTTTACCATTTGTCTTATGTCCTTCAGATCATCTTAATTTCATCAAAATTAATATAAAATATGGCTGATATCAGCAAGGAGAGTTTAAAATCTGCCTAATTTAAGAATAGTTATATGAAAGATTAGATTCTCAGGAGCAGTATGCTCTTTACACAGCGCTTTAACTATAGGCCTACTTCCTATATCGTAAGCTCTGTTTGTTATGACCTCGTATCCTGAATTGCTACACCAGAGGGGAGCACTGTATTTTTGTCCAATCAGATGAGACCTTGTGCTGGAAGACAAGGGCAAGCAAGGAATACACGGAGCCAATCATGTTCATTTTGTTTTGAGGGACAGCCCATCACCCTGGTAACCGTCTGAACAGGCCACAGGCTCAGAGAGAATTGCCCTAGACGTGGTTTGCTTAGGGCCTAGGGCACATAGGATGCCCGGCCGGTGAGCTGTAATTCAAATGAAACGTAACAACAAAGGCTGTGTGCACACCTTGCTGGCTGGTTTCAGTTCTGCAGACAACAGATACATGGCTACTCTAACACAGTCATAATGTCATAATCGAATTGGTCGATGATGCGAGAATACAGAGGGAGCAATTAAAATTCAACCGTAAACTGATATCAAGCGGCGCTTGAAGCGCAGCTATGGGCGGAGCCTGGATGCCTGTTGAGTGTTTGTTTATTGGCATCTGGTTGGCTGCTTGTCACATCCTACACACGTTTTTTTCAGCGGACAACAAACCGCCATCTGGTGTCTAGATATACCATAAATGGTCAAAGCTGGCAGCGTGGAAATCAGTTGCTTCTTTAGAAGCGCAAGATTTCCGCTGCCTTGGGAGCGCAAGGAGCAGGGGTATGTTGCAGTAACATTTTACTGGACTTGAGCCCAGTAGCAGGCTTAAATACAGTTATTACAATTGTGACATCATAATGGTAACCATTAACATTATTACAGACATATGGCCCTGGGCTTAATTCACCAACATTACTTATGGATCATTCCATGCCAGATCAACCAATTTCCTCGGCGGTCCCCTCTCCACCATCTCTTGTTTTCCTTAAGAATCTTCATTTCCTTTCAATATTTAGCTCAGCTTATTATAGCAGTCATTCTTTGTCCATCAGCCCTCTGTCCTTCTGTAAACAGATCACAAATTGTAACTACTAAACTTCTAACTGAAGATCCTGGAAGGTAAATAAAAAATCTCTTTGGGATTTAAGGTCATATTCCCATAAAAATATCTCCATGGACATTCAAGAAGAGGTCACTGTAACCTATATTCTGTGAGATATGAGAAAGAACCAGATTTGAGTACCCTATAAGTCAGATGGACACAAGTCATAGAAGTTTGGCAAAGAAACTTTTAGCTTAGCATCTAGGGAGTTCCTGGAAAAATCTTCTCGGAAACCTTAAATAAGGTCGCTGTTAACTGTTTTTAGCTCAGCTGACTATAAGTGATCTGAGCTATAGTCATGATCCTTTGTCTGTTGGCTGTCCGTCCATCCGTCTGTCCGTCGTGTTGGCAGTCCGTTGTTAAACTGGCACGTTTTGAAACAGTTACACCTAGGAATTCAAATTTCGGCATAATGTTAGATGTCCCCAAGATCTCCTACAAAGCAGAAAACTGGGTCTTTGAGACTTCTTTCCTTTGAGAAATTAAGGAAAAACCTCAATTTTTAACTAAAAACCTATTTTCACACTTCAGGACTGCCTAATATCAAAACCACTCATCTGTTATTCCTCATCTTTAACATAAATATTCCTCTATATAGTTCCTATGACATACCAGAAATTAGGTCTGTATTATATAATTTAAAAAAGTAATGGGCCCAAACATAATGCATTTTGTAAAAGTTCAGGAAAGATATTTGATCACTCAACACAAAGCATGTTTAAGCTAAGGACTTTTTTTTACAGTAATATAACTTTAATTAATCAAAATTAAATTGTATACCCAAAATTATATAAAAAATCTTTTAAATTTTTAGCTCAGCTGACTATAAGTCAACTGAGCTAAAGTCTTGGTCCATTGTCCGTCGTCAGTCCGTCTGTCTGTCTGTCCGTCCGTAGATGTGGCACGTTTTGAAACCGTAAGACCTAGGAATCCAAAATTCAGCATAATGTTAGATGTCCCCATGATCTCCAACCAAGCGGAAAACTGGGTCTTTGCGACTTTGTTCCTTTGAGAAATTAAGGAAAAACCTCAATTTTTTTTTATGCCCCCGCCACAAAGTGGCCTGGGCATATAGTTTTACCCATGTCCGTCCTTCTGTCCTTCCGTCATTCCGTCATTCTGAAATCAAACAGTTGTACAGACTTTTTTCCCAATGCCTGCAGATATTGCCCTGATTTTGGTGTGTGGGCAGATAATGACCAGTTACAGATCGAGTTCGCATTTTGTCCTAATTGACCTACTTTTGGACGTTTTACCGCTCCTAAACTTAGAAAATTTCATGAAAAATAGAAATTTTCATGACAAATACACATGTACATACTTTTTTTCACAATGCCTGCAGATATTGGCCTGATTTTTGGTGTGTGGGCAGATATTGACCAGTTACAGATCGAGTTTGCGTTTTACCCCAATTGACCTATTTTTGACTGTTTTACGGCTCCTGAACATAGAAAATTTCATGAAAAATAGAAATTTTCATGACAAATACACATGTACGGACTTTTTTTCACAATGCCTGCAGATATTGGCCTGATTTTTTATGTGTGGGCAGATAATGACCAGTTACAGATCGAGTTCGCATTTCGTCCCCGATGACCTACTTTTAACCATACGACACCTCCTGAACCTAAAAAATGTTACAAAATTTAACAAATGTTTCTAATTTGCCCCAGGCGGGGGCATTTGTGTTGTTCCGACACATCCAGTTAAAAACCTATTTTCACACTTCAGGACTGCCTAATATTAAAACCACTAATTTTTT